>CM057475.1:70917833-72125333 GCA_030035585.1 Dugong dugon
TTTTCCTTAACTCCACTTACTTTTCTGGTGGGCCTCTTCTCCATTCAGATTCCACTTCAGGTGCTCTTCTCCATGTGCTTTCTGAATCTCCCCAGCGAGAATCCTACAGTTACCAAAATTAGCAAGAAGCAATAATACGCTGGCAACAGTTTATCAGATTTTGACAATTACTGGTATTACCAAGCAAAGATTTCTGTACTCACTTAAGCGATCTTAAGTCCTTAAATACAAGCAAGTTTTAGAATTTAATTTTTTTTTAATCTGAAGAACAGAGTGACAGTAAAGCAAAACTGGTGAAGTCCACAGATTTTTTTTGACCTAGATATCCCCTTTAGAGACTACACAAAAAAAAACCCAAGTGTCCTCAAATGTCCATCACAGTGCCTACTAAGTAAAAAAAGAAAAAGGAAGTAAATGAAATGTTTAAAAGTGAATGATTAATTTCCCTCTTCAAAATATTACGTTGTCATTAAAGTTTCTGTACGGGGTGTGGAGAACACATACAATCTGAAGCACGTACACCCTGTGAGCCAACTTGAGCGCTGCTACAAAGGTCACCTAAAGGCACACTCAGACAAGTAACCAAGTCTGCGGAAGATGCAGCTCTGTGGGAAGATGACTCTGAACTGGCCAAACTATTGTTCAATTGTGAGAGAAAAACAAAAACTCTTTTGAGACATACACACAGACTTTTTTATGAGACTATATAAAAAATTTTCATCAGAAAAGGGGGAATATGTGATACAGCATAAAAAAACTTGAAACAGTTTTTTGCTAATATGGCTATAAAACTTAAAGCAATTGTGAAATGAGTCCCAAGCAGAGGAATAATGTAAGTTGATAATCTGGAGGCAAAAAAAATCCAGCTGGTTGCAATAAAACATGAGAAATAAAAGCATATTCAAAATTTTGTTTAGTTCTAACAAGGAAGGGAAGAGTTCTCAATTTACAGACTGGAAGTTCAGGGAGATTTGGGGAAAAAATTAATGGTAATCACTAAAGGAACAGAGAATATGAAAATGTAGTGAGAAAAGTTTATCAATTTAGCTAAAATCAAGAAGGACACGGAAGCCAATAAAGTTCCAAATTAAACGTTAAGAATAAGACCAAGTATAATCCCACGCCAAACGTGAATGGATCAGACAGACTAGTTAGCAGAGCAGTAAGCAACACAGGCAAAAGAAAAGGACCTGAACTGAGGCAACAGCTGTGGGGACAGAGAGGAAGGGGTAGATTCCAAACTCAGCAAGTTGGTAACAGGAGAGGAAATTCAAGAAACAAAAGACAGAGAGGGAAAGACAGATCAGTTTTGGACACGAGTACATATTTAAAATATTTAGATATTTTCAACAACAATTAAAAAATTGAGCAGCTTTTGAATTACCTAGGAATGGAGATGATGACCCAGAAGGTCTGGGGTTCGGCTTGAGACTCTGCATTTCTAACAAAGTCCCATGTGATGCTAGTGGTCCACACACCACATCTTTGAGTTACCAAGGATTTAGAGAACTCACGACATCATCCTCTAAATTCACAGCATCCTTTCAAGGAACACGGGAACAGTCCATTGTCCACAGCACTAAGGAGCACTACCTCTTGACAAATAGTATCATGAGATTCATTCAAGTAACCTAAACCGAAGCCTGTAAAATTCCAGTTTTGCCAAGACAGTCTAGTTTCTTTCACCTTAGGAACCTCTGTCTTTGGGAGACAACTGATAACTAGACTTTCAAAACTGCCCATACAAGAAAACTGGCTGACAGAATAACAACACATAAAATAAACACAATGGTCTGTACACACACCTTTCTAGAAAGCGGATCGTCACCAAGCCTTCTCTCTTCCTCTCTACGACGTTCTCTTTCTTCAATTTCCAACTCTCTCTGGCGTTTTTTCCTTTCTACTTCTTCTAATTTCTTGACGTGCTCCTGATATTCTCGCAGCTCTTCCTCACGCTTTGCTCGCTCAGCTCGCTCTCTCTCTTCCCGCTCTAAATAATTCATTAGGTTATAATGTGTGCCTAACACCAGCATCTTTCCCCTGGTGCTTATCTGCTTTACTGGTATCAAACAGGCAGCATTTGTAGAAGTAAATTCTTTTGAAAAATTTTAGAATAGCTAAATGGCAGAAGACATTCAACAAAACAAACACTATGCCACTCAGCGTTAACATTAATTAACAGAACGATAATGAAGAGAGTCTTCATTTTTAAAGAACGATATTTAGCAAGCGGAAACAAGCTGGTAGAGGATGTAACACCCTCACATATAACCAGCTGAGGATGATCAAGTTAGGTTCGCAGGTTCGGAGAAGTGGGGCAATTAAAAAGTCAGTTACCCTGATTCCTTTGTTTTCTAAAGAAAGACTGCTCTCAGCCGGGTCTAGTATCAGCCTTGCCTTTCCCCGCCTGGCAACCCCAGTCTGCATGTACCTTTGAGCATCTGCTCTTCAGCCCTCCTCTGCTCCTCCTCCTCTTTTTCTCTATAGTAAGTTATCCTGCGCTCTTCTTTACGTTGCCTTTTACGTTCCTCCAAACGATTATGTCTTTCTTCTGCTAGTCGCTCTTCAAACTGTTTAAGTTTTTCCTGCAATTGAATAGGCAGCCCCCAAAAAAGCATCTTTTCAACAGCTGGAAACTAGCAGTAATCTTTAAATTTACAAGAGTCATGTTTCTTAAAATGCCAGAAAATGATCTTCAAGACAAAAAAACTCCAAATGACTGTTAGAGGTTTTCTAGTACGCCAATGTTTTTCTAAAAAATTTACATGTTTCTAAAATTATTATATTTTAAAAAAATAACATCCAATGGGTTCATTTTTATACAAAATTTAAGTCAAATGATTCCATGAGAACTTAAGACCAAGGCACTTCAATCTAGTTGTCTTTCTGAATCAAACAGCAAAGTTTATTTCAAAAGCAGACTTTATGCAGTCCACTTTCACCTTCAGAAATGGTTGACTAGCCTTTAAAATATTGTCAACAAAATTTCTATTAAAATATTATTTCAACGAGTATTACAAATGTTAACTCAGAATGTACCACTGTATTAAAATCCATAATAAGGCAAACTTAAAGAGTTCATGAATGAACTCTTCCCAAGAATCAGTGTGCTCACCTCATACACAGACTGCCGCGCGGCCTTGAGCCGCGTCACGAACACGTCCCTGTCTTCCAGCATTCGCGACAGTCGGCTCTTATGCTCGAGAGCTTTCTCACGTTCTAGCTGCATGGTGGTTATCTGCAAATACACAACACAGACTTAAACTTCAAAGCATTATGTGGTTACTAATTTAACCCAAAACAAATTCCTGATGCTTGAAGATGTGACGACTTAGAAGCAATTCCTTAGCGTCTTCCATCTGGCCATCAAATGAAAAGAAAGCTATCATCCGTGCCAAAAGGTCCCCAGGAAGACAAGCAGGGACAAAGAGTGGATGAAGGAGTCCTGGGGCATCTCTAACAGACAGTTTTTATTTGGCCCTCTGGCACCAGAAATTACAAAGAAAAAACCAAAGCATACATGGTAAAACTAAGTACCACATGGTTTGCTGTTGTTACTTACCACCAAGTTTATTTCAACTCTCAGCCAGCCCATGTGTTACAGAGCAGAACTGCTCCCTAGGGTTTTCTTGGCTGTAATCTTTTTTTTTTTTTTAATTGTGCTTTAAGTTAAAGTTTACAACTCAAGTTAATTTCTCATACAAAAATTTATGCACATACTGTTATGCGACCCTAGTTGCAATCCTTTTGTGAGAGCACACACACCCTTTCCACACCGTGTTCCTGTGTCCATTCAACCAGCTCCTATCCCTTTCTGCCTTCTCATTCTGCCTCCGGACAGGAGCCACCCATTTAGTCTTCTGTTATCTACTCTTACTAAGAAACACACTCTTCACAAGTATTACGTTTTATAATCCACTCTACTCTTTGTCTGAAGAGTTGGCTTCCTGAATGGTTTTAGTTCTAGGTTAACAGAGTCTGGGGGCTATGTCTTCTGGGGTTCCTCTAGTCTCAGTCAGACCATTAAGTCTGGTCTTTCTATGCGAATTTGAGTTCTGCTCCACAATTTTCCCCTCCTCCGTCAGGGACTCTGCTGCGTTCCCTGTCGGGGCGGTCACTGGTGATCACCGGTCACCATCTAGTTCTTCTGGTCTCAGGCTGATGGAGTCTCTGGTTTATGTGGCCCTTTTGTTTCTTGGGCTAAGATTTTCCTTGTGTCTTTGGTGGTCTTCATTCTCCTTTGCTCCAGGTGGGCTGGGATCACTGACTGTAATCGCCACAGATCGCCATGTCTTTTCTTCTGCGTTACCACTGCGTGGGTTCGAACCACCAACCTTTAGGTTCATGGTCAAGCACAAATCGTTTGTGTCATCCAGGGACCTTACCATATGGTAAGCATGTGGTTTAATTACACTTCTTCTTCCTTAAAAACAACTGGAGGTCAAGGTAGGTGGCTTTTCCATTTGTGCCCCAAGTGAAAAAAACAGAAGACCCCCCAGGGTAGAGACTGCAGCGTATCATCCCAATTGTTTTAAGTGACCTGCCACACTTTTCTTTCTCCAATTCGTCTTCAGTAGTTATACACTGAGAGTCACCATAAAACATCCAGCTTCTTTAGAAGTTGAAGAATAGCCAACACTTCCTGTTCCAGACATCCCAAAGGCAACAATCCCGTAGCCAGAAGAGGCAACATTCTCCACACTGGTTCCCACACGTGTGTTCCCTCCTGCCTGTGGTTACTTTTTCTTTTTCCCCCCAACAGGATCAGCTCACTCATTTTTGTTACATAGTTGGCCCCCGCACGCATTTGCAAACCCTGCTTTTGTATCACCAAGTAAATGTAACAGAATAACAAACTTATAATATGAGCTGTCTAGTCACAAGAGGCCACATCCTGCAGGATTCCACTAGGTGGAATGTCCAGAATTGGCAAATCTAGGGACAGAAACTAGCTTAGTTGTTGCCTAACCTGAAGGGAGGGGAGGTGGGAAGTGGGGAGAGACTGTTAACGGGTAGTTTGTTTTTGGTGTGATAAAAAAGTTCTAAACTTACATTGGGTGATAGCTGCATGCCTTTGTGAATATTCTAAAAATCATGATTTGTAGTACGCTGTTAAGTTGGTGAGTTGTATGGTATGTGAATACCTCAATAAAACTGCTTTAAAAATGAGCTGTTCAGCTGTTATTTGTATTTACAAATTTCATTTTTAATCTCTATGAGAAAATTCATACCTTCCACCAACCTATTAGTACACAGTCACTAAAGCACCATTTCTAGCAAAAGAAAACAAAATAAATTTTGAAATAATCCCAATACTGGTATAAAATGTAACTATCACTTACAGTCTAGAAATACAATAAGAAACTTACTCTTTCTTCTTCTTGCTGCTCCCACAGATCCATGTCTTTAATTCTCTGTTCTTCATAAGCACTCTTTATCAAAGGAATTTCTTCCAAACGTTTAGCTCTTTCAAAATAGTCAATCTGAAAAAAAATTTAAAAAAAAATTCCTTTCATTTGGTATGCTGTGAGTTTACCAGTCTTAACAGAATAAAAAGACAAACCTCAAGCTCTGAAAATATATTCGCAAAACACACACCTGATAAGACTTTTATCCAAGGTGAGAATTCTTAAAACTCAACAGTAAGAAAACAATCAAATAAAAATGGGCAAAAGCACTAAACAGACCCTCACCAATGGCACACAGATGGCATATACACGTATGAATACGTGCTCAGCATTATATGTCATTAGGAAACTGCAAATAAAAACGAGATACCACCACACACTTGTTAGAATGATTAAAATCCAAAACACTGACAACGCTCAATGCTGGTGAGGGTGTGGAAGAACAGAAAACCTCATGTTCACTGCTGGTGGAAATGCAAAATGGTATGGCCACTTTGGGAGAGAGTCCAGCAGCTTCTTACAAAGCTAAACATATAGGCTTACAGTCAATGATCCAGCAATCGCACTATTCGATATTACCCAAATAGACTGAAAACTATGTCCACAAATAAACCTGCCCATGAATGTTTATATTTATAGCAGCTTTATTCATAATTGCCAAAAACTGGAAGCTACCAAGATGTGCTTCAATCGGTGAACAGATAAGCTGTGATTGCATCCACACAATGGAGTATTATTCAGAAATAATTCCACTTATAGCCACCCTACAGGACAGAGAAGACTTGCACCTTAAAGTTCCCAAGGAGCTCCCGGTGGATTCAAACTACCGACTTTTGGTTAGCAGCCGGAGCACTTAACCACTACACCACCAGGGTTTTCAAACTATTCTGCAGGACACTGTAATGGTGGATACGTAACATCATGAGTGTACAACACAAAGAGTGAATTGCAATGTAAACAAGGGACTTCAGTTGATAATAATAATGTATTAAAACTGGTTATCAATTGTAATAAAAGAAACTTTGTGCAGGGGGTGGGGTATGTGGGAACCCTGTACTTTCTACTGCAATTTTTCTGTAAAACTGAAACTTCTCTGAAAAATAAAGTGCATCCGTTTTTTTCTTAAAGTTTACCAGTCCATTCATTTACCTTCTTTTCTTGATTCTTCAGGCGTTCTTGGAGTTCTTTCTTTTCTTTCTCCAGCTGTTCAACCTGTTTAGCCATAATGAAATCTGGATCCAGTTCTTCAAGGTCCTGAAAAAAACATTCACCATCTTTAATGAGAATATAAAAGAAAATGCATAAAAGTCAACGTAGCTGCTTCCTAGAATCAAGTCCTAAATTACTTTTTGTTTATAGTAAGTGTTAATTTAGACAATGTGGGGGGAAAATAATCTTAGCATCTATTTCTCACTCTACTCTGCAAAATAAACACGGTATCTACCTAAACTCAAATACCATGATGAATGCAGTGCTTAAAAAGTGCACAGAGCACTTAAAAAGAAATGCTCACTCACAGAGTCAGTTAATGAACCAGCTGTCCATTACTGAAACAATCAAGTAATCCACGATAAATCAGTAAACGGTATAGAACTGTGGTTTTAGGATTACAAAAGACCTAGATAAAACTAACAATTTAATGAGTAATATCTACGTACTTCTATATCGATATCTTTGAATGCTTTGGCACCTAGTTCCGTTTTCTTGATCTGCTCCAAACGCTCACGAACGGTCTTCTTTTTGATTTGTTCATGTTCCTGTAAAATACGCTCCTTCTCTCTCTCCTTGGCCTCCTGTCGCAGTCTCTCTTCTTCAGCCTTCCGTACTTTCTGGAGTTCAGCTTCCCTTTGCTCCAATTCTTCTTTCTCACGCTGAATATTTAGACTCTCAAGCCGTTCTTTCCTTTCCTCAATTGTCTGACGGCGAGCCAGGATACGCTGATGCTCTTTTCGTGAATTTTTTAGGTACGCGTTAACAGCTAACTGATGCTGTTCTTCTTTTTCTTGCTTCAAAAACAAATGCATTAAGAAAAATGCATTATAAGTTACATAGTATATAGTATTAAACATCTTGAAAATTAACAAAATGTGCAAAAATATATTACCCTTATATGTGTTTGCATTTAATAACGGAAAAGAACATTATTCAAGCTATTACTTCCTAGTACCAAACACTGTGGTACTACTGCTAGTCAATCTTTTAATAGCAACGAAGCTGAAGAATCTTTATTTGCTAAGTCAGCTTTTCTCCACCCCAACTCTACGTTAAAGTGTTCAAGCCAAGAAGGACTACAGAGCCCACAAACAAGACATAACTTTAGCAGAAAAGAAAAACCCAAACAACTGCACTTCTTTCTAATTAAGTTATTTTGGGGGTCATGACGTGTGCAGCCTGTTGTTTTATATAACGCTATTCATATTTTACTGCCTTATCTGTGATTTTTCATGGAAGGTAGGCTCAATAATCTACATATCTGATAAAGACATTTGAGAAAACGAATAAACCAAGCACAACTGAATAGGAAATGTATAAATCCCTTCTCTCAAATACCATCTCAAACCGTTTTGGGAAAGACATGATCTAAGAATCCCTCAAAAACTCCTGTAGTTCATCTACCCCTCAGATGCGTACCAGTACATGGGCTGGCTTAATGACTTCAAGTGCTTTGGCAAGTACTGAGGACATGGCTGTCAGCTGATTTCTTATCTGTTCTGAAGGCATGCTCTGCAAATGAGGACCAAGGGGAGCATCTTCTCGAGTGGCATAGTTCAAATCAGATCCAAAACTAAGGGTCCGAGAAGAGTGGTCAATACGAACCTTTGAAAAGTAAATGAAATTATCATCAGCAGGTAAACCTATAAGCAAATATGAAGTCATTCCACAAAATAACTTTTGACTAAGAAAAAAAATTAATCTTCTAGAAGATCTACTCGGTAAAGGTTTAAAAGACTGTCACTGTACCAAATGCTAAGAAACAAAGGACGTGTGGCTTTCTAGTCCTCAAAAGCCTTCCACCTCAGGGACCCCTGAAGCACATACCTGCAGGTCACAGTGCCTGGCTGCATCTACTATGGCCCGTTCCAGTTGGAAAGCATCAACAAAAGGAACCAGAGAAGTCAAACGAGAAAACTCAATGCTCTGATAAATTTGTGCCACCTGCATAGAAAACACAATAGTAGCTGCCATTTATTCAGCACTTTCTATGTGTAGTTTCACGACAACCCTGAGAAACAGAAATTATGCCTATTTATCAGGGAAAAAAATGAAGTGCAGAGAACATGTTTAACAGTATATCGCTAGAACTGGCATTCTGATTCAAGGCTATCAACTCCAACGCCCTGCTCTGAAATATCACATTACAGCCTTCCTCGAAAGAATAATCTTTTCTCATCCCAGTTGAGTAAAATAAAAAACCTATACGATAGCATACTTGTAGATAAAGACCTGCTGCTTAACTAATTCATCTGAGCATTTTTTATCAAGTTTTGTTTGTTTGAAGGAGACTGGCAGCATTACTACTTAGTGATACTGCTAATTAACCTTCAACTATTTGTATAGCACATAAGAAATAACACTGCTCACAAATATAAAAGAAAGCAGGTCAATGAAATGTGCACAAATGCGACACAAAAAAGGCCCCCAAAAAGTCAAAGAGAAGCCAAAAGAGAAACATTTAAGCCATATTACAAATCATAACATTCAAACTTACTTAAGAAGTTGGAATAAAACATGTTAAAAGATTGATAATACTTGGTGTTAGAACGCTCTCATTCACTATTGGTGGGAGGGGCCATTAATTGACTCTTCAATGGCTATTAAACTTTAAATATGTAAATTCTATGGCTAATTCCACTTCTCATGCTATAGAAAGTCACATAAGCATGCAAAGATACACATATGGAAGGTGTTCATTGCTACTTTTCTAATAAAAACACAGAAATACAGACTTCTATCAATAGGGTCTGAATAAATACATCACAGTACATTTAGATAATGAGTCATTCACGTATTAAAAGGAATGTGTAGACCTAAATTACTAATAAGAGAAAACGTACTAAGATAGTGAACAGTAGTTACAAGTTATGTAAAATACTTGTTTTCAAATCAAATACATTAGTAAGACTAGTTTCAGCAGGGGGTAGAATTAGGGCAGGCTTTCGTTATTTTTCCAGTTTTTAGTTCTGTGATCAGAACAGTCAAAAGGGGAAATTCCAGTTTTCAGAGAAAACACTCATGTTGTGTTTTTACCTGCTGCAGAAGGCGGAGGATGGTGTTGTTTTGCAGTTGCGGGACATACTGCTGTAACTCTGGTTCCTTCTCAGGTTGTTCCCTAACCCAATTTAGAACCTATAAAATCCATTACATTAGAAAAGAATTATACTTTTTATAAGAGATACTAGAACATCTGTGAAATTTTTGGTTTTTTATATACCAAAACATCAGCGAACACAAAGAAATACAAAATGTAACGCAAAGCTGGTGATACGTGTCTGAAGGTGACTGACAGCAATGGCTAGATTAGCCACACTGCTAATTTACCTCCAAAGGTTTATCTAGCACATCAGAAATATCCTTTTTCTTGACACGAAAAAAAAAAAAGACAATGAAATGTGCACTGAATTCAAACACACAGGACAATACTTTTCTCTTAACAAATATAAACACAACCCAAAACCCCAGTAGTGCTGGCTGACACTCAAGGTAGTGACATAGTAACACACCCACAATGTAAATACAAGGACCTACCTTTGTGACTCTCTCACAGAGTTTTAGTGGATTAAATTCTACCTCCAGCCAGTTGTAAAGATCTTTCACTTCTGGGACAACATATTGCAGTACATTGAACCTGACCTACAATAAACAAGATATATTACTGTTGAAAGAAAATTTTCAAACTGTGACACTGAATTCAGTATAAAGAAAATTATACATTTGAAATCCGGAAAATGACTGAAAGATTGTCTAACCTCAAGCCCCTTTAAATTTACCAAAGAGGAATCCAAAGTACCACTATGTTCAACCTCTTGCCCCAAATTACTCAACTACCTATAGTGAAAATCCTTGCAAGAACTTAAATAAAACTCTAAATCAAAACAATAAAATACCCGCCCAGACATCTACTGTGGCCTATGTAGACTAACTTAGTACTAACAACAAATAAAATACCACAGTTTACAAATTACTTTTACACCTATGTGTGTGTAAAACAGCAGCATTATTTTTAATAGCCCAAAACTGGAAACAACCCAAATGCTAATCAACAATAGTGGTACACTCATAAACGATATACAAGAACGTCAAAGAACAGTGACACACAACACATGGGTAAATTTTACAAACAAAATGGTGAGTAAAAGAGTTCACATATTATGCCATTTATATAAAATTTAAGTTTTACATACAGTACTCAAACAGGCAAAACTAATCTGTGGTGTAGAAAGCAGGACAGTGGCTGTTCTTGGGGAGTATTAGGGAGAGGTCACCGCAAGAGATCTTTTGAGAATTTGCCGAACTACATTTATGATTTGTACTCTTTTTATAATTCAACATTAAGTTTACATTTGAATAAAATTCAACTTCCTTCCACAATAAAGATTATACTTAGATAACTTTTCTTATAAGGGAGACAAGAGTGGAATAATTTTATGAAGCCAAAAACATCCCATAACCAAATCCCCTCTTGCCTGTGCTTCACCCTAGAGCATGTAGTGCATCCGACCTTGATCCTTCGCATGTCAGAAGAGCTGACCCAAGGACAGAGTAACTGCCGGGCCAGAGCAAGACCTGACTGAACAGACAGGAGGATGGACCAATGCAGGCTGGCTCACGGACTGACGCACACTTCAGCAGAGTACAGCCCCAGGAGAGGAGGATGCCCACACTTGTGCTCTAGTCTAAGTTTAACCCCAATGCAAAATGGATGTATGACTGATGTCCTAAACATTTGAATGCACCCCTTATAAGGGTCCCTAAGTCTTTGCTGGAGTAAGATACGTATGAGCACTCCAATAAAATTCCCCTAGCTCTAATTTCATTTCTACCAAGCAAATAATTAGATTCTCCATTTAGCTCCCCCTGCAAATAGGGAATATGCTAAACTAGGTTAGACTGATTAAGTTATGTGCGCTCCTGAGGTGCAGAATCACTCTCTATGGTCACAAGTTCAGTCACATGAGCCCAAAACTCAGGTCTTGACGCTACACATATGGCGAACTTACCACGATATAAACGCCTCTTGACAGCCAGCTAACCTAGTCACCTGACACCAGCCTGTACCCTTCTTTTAAACTTCTACACCATCTATGGGCAGAATGAGAATCCAAATCTAGATTTACTGATTGCTGGTCCAATACTCTCCAACACTGATCCCTAAGTCAGTTAAGAATAGATCAACTTCAACATCAAGGTGTGGTGTGCTGAGACATAGGTTCAAGAGCACGGTAGACTTCCAGTTTGGGACATTTTTCTTAAGATTTAAAAAATGATGTTTTTTAATACATTTGCTAATAAAACTTCTTCCCAAAGACACTGCTCTTGTTTTCTGTTGCATTTAATCTTAAGTCTGTCCCTTAAAAAATTTGTCCAAAAACACACAAAGTTGAACTTACGACAGGGTTCTCCTCTGACAACTCCATCATAAGTCCGTTCTAAACGTAAGTTGAATACTTTTTTTTTTTTTTTAGTTTTCATTGTCTTTTATTATCAGTATCTTTATAAATCCCATCTTTATTTGTCTTTGGGGGTTGGAAAAATTACACAAAGTTACAACTGCAGCAAATTATGCGCTGCAACACTGGATGTAGTACATATCACTAACGATAAGATGTACAAAAAAAAGAACAGTCGTTAAGTGCGGTTTGTCATAACTTGAACACCTCACAAGTCGGGAGCTACCTACGTAGTGAAAGCTCGTTAGTTCTTACCTTAAATGATTCATTTTTCCAGCAACGTAATGCCTTTTATCTGGCTTTTACAAGAATGTCCATAGGTGTTGTCTCAGAGTCTATGTTCACATTACTTAAAAAGGACCTGTACTTCCTATTATCTCTCTGCATTTCTTCAATTGCTCTACTCACAAATTAGGGACTGTTAACGTTTATATTTAATTTTTGTAAGCATTCAGCCATGCTGACTTTCCTTAGTACTTTTCTCCTGCACTTGTGCCTTTTCTCTTGTTTCAATGTAATTTGCTGAAGGTGATTACTGCAATAACCACTAAGTCAGGTTACTGTGACTCGGAATCCCTAGAATCTAAACCCCCAAGGAGTCAGTCTGTCAGAATACAAACTCCACTTCACTGTAACATGCCTATAAGCACCTGATAAATTTCTACTGAATGAAAGATTCCATCAATAGAGAATGCTGTAAAGACATACAAATCTAAGGCTCCGCATTCTAAAATTGATTCAGTAGATCTTGTGGGTGAAACCTAGAAGTCTGCCCTTTAAAAAGTACTCTACACACAATTATACTGCAAAGCCCTAATTAAGAAAATTAAAGTTTAAAAGAGAAAAAAGTTGAAAATATTTTAGCTGTCCAGAACTAGGCCTACATCCACTTCTTTCCGCACCTCATCACCCATCATTTCCCGCACATTTTACCTGTTAGCTTTTGTACAGACCTCTGAGCAATGAATCTTCTGGCCCACCATTCCTCCTCTTTCTGAGTGGTCTGTACTTCCTTTAGGGCCAGTCCAAGTCTCCTCCGCTACATCATCAAAGCCCCTGGCAATTTAACCCCAATTTACCTAACAGAAAAGAATCGCCTTATCTGAACACAGTACTAGTTTATGCCAGTGGTTCCCAAACCTGTCTATGCATCTGAATCTCCCGGCTATGAATCAGAATTCCTAGTATCAAATCATGAATTATTTAACCTGACCATAACGTTTTCTGCCCAAAGCTATAAATATGCTCAAACTGATACTTACCATATCATTGATAAGGCCAATTCGTGTTGGTGGGGCCTGAAGACCTAGAAGCGTTGCAAGGCGACGCTGTTTTTCAACTATAATGCCATCCATATCCAGAAGACGAGCAATATCTGTGCGCTCAGGAGTAATAGGGATGGACAGGGTGGCCAAGAGAACTCTAGTGGACATTCTGTGGAGAACAAAGTTATATTTGTTACATTTGCAGATGTCACCTGCTAGGCAGAAAACCAATTCTCTTTAACATTCCTGTAAGAGATGCCAGTGACAGAATGTATACATCACCATGGCAAACTGTATTTGTAAACAGCATACCAACAAAGCATGAGATTAATTAGAAGGGAAATGGACCGCGCTAAAATGGTTTTCCACACTTGAAAAACCACTCACTCACTATTCTAAATGTTTTCTAGCTATAGAATACGAGTGTTTAAATGGGAGTAAAAGCACATTCATATACTCCATACTTCCTTATGAAAAAGAAACTATTTAAGGCAGTTCAAAAAACTAAGGGAAAAAATGGCAATAAGGGAAAAAAATCACAAGGAGCATAAACGAACACAATTATGGGAGAAGGGGGCATAGATAACATTTCGCTTCCTTGAAACTAAAGAAGAAAGGCTGAATTCAGAGCACTGGAAGACACCAAGTATGTGGGTTCTGGAGCCCAGGAGTGAGGGGCTGGAATCTCAGCCTTACCATTTCCAAGACTGTGACCTTAGTCAAGATACACATTTTCTGAGTCGCAAGGCTATTATGAATAATGGACATAGAGCTTCTTATTATAATGCTCTCTGAAGAAGAGCATTCTTATTATAATGCTCTCTGAAAAAGAGCATATCAGTAGCTTAAAGACCAAATAAAGAAGAATTACATTTGGGACAGTGAGGGACATAATGGACACAGTCCTCAAGAATTTCAAGGAAAACATACTAAAAGAACTCATTTAGCTGTTTCTGTGTATTGCTGTAAAGCTGGAAGAAGTTGCATAATTACAACTGAAGTATACAAAAACACAAACGTATGACTGAATCAAAATAGGCTACGTAACATTAAAAAAAAAAGTCTTAAGTTACTAAGATTATTATAGATCCTTCTTCTATTTTATTCTATTTATACACACACACACACACACACACACCTCCCAAACGTTCCACTGTTAATATTATAATTAGACAAAATGACTGGATGGGAGTAAAATATCTTCTTAATTCTCTAATTTGGGCTAAAAACAGACTCTAAATAATCTGGATGGGGACAGAAAGATTACACCATAACACCGTCTTCTGTAAATTGCAATTAATTCAATTGGTCTTTTGGTAGTTTTGGTTATCAGACAAAAGACAGCTACTGAAAACCAAGAATGCTGCCCAAAAAGAATAATGTGTGGAGGCATCTTTGGCTGTCACAACTAGGGGGCTACTTAATACTGGCATCTAGTGGGCAGAAGCCAGGGAAGCTGTGAAACATCGTACAATGCACAGGACAGTCCCCTCAACATAAAATGATCCAACTCAAAATGCCCTTAGGCTGAGATCCAGAAACTCTGACCTAGAACACACTACCATGCCATTCAGTAGAAGATATCTGTTTGGTAACTTTAGCCCTATCCAACTATAACATTCTTACCTTTGCATCTCTTCTTGTGTAAGATTTTTTCTCATTTCTCTAGACAGGTGATAAAGACGATGGAGTGTGGATGCATGAAAAAGAGCGTTTCCAGATTTCCAAAACACAGTTGAGACTTTGTTATAGTAATTTGCCATCAACTGAGGTTTAGGTGGTTTTTTAGACAAGGAGAATAGTCCATGAATATCCTCCACAGCTTTGAATGCTTCCTAAAATTAGCATAAACTACAGTCATTGCCTTTTAAACAAACAAAAAACCTAATTCAAATCTTTGTATGAAATCTAAAACATGAAATAGTTCAGAAAATTAAAAGTAAAATGCCTTCAAGGGTGGTTCTTTTTATTAATCTACAGATATACTTCAGAAAACTGCCATTATTACGAAAACACAATATCCTCAAACTTCTTAGTTTTTTAGGGAATACTGTGAAGTAGATAAACTTTAAAAAAAAAAGTGCATATTATCATCCCACTTGGGGGAAATATACGTAATAAAAAACTCTGGATGGATGTACAACAGAATCTATCCTGGTTATTTCTGGGTGATGAGACAGTGAATGAAGATTTTCTTCTTCTCACTCATCCACCTTTTTCTACAATGAGCATGTTTACTTGTCTTCTACAGAAGGCTTTTCCTCTTTCAGTTCATCAGGCAGTATTTTAAGATGGGTATCCCTACACAAAAGGAAAATATTATGGGGAGAGAACAGAAAATCAAATCCTGTTTTTCACTTGGCAGAAGAACACCAATTTTTAGTTTCTTCCTCTGTAATCTCAGATTTTTGTGTCAAATATATAAAAGCTTCAAGTTATGGCTACTATGTGAAGGTCTTTGTGAGCTTCTTAAGGAAAAAGCAAGCAGAGGACAGGAACCTCACCACCGAGAACTCCAATGTATGATATTCACCATGCACACATACTAAGCCAAAGCAATGCTAAGAAATCTAGGAGATTACTTAGAGCAGCACTTCTCAAACTCTCTGTAGTAAAGGGTAAGTTTTGTTTTTGTTTTTAATTTCCAACATGTAGCCAACCAATACTTTCAATAAAACACAAAAAATGGAAAAGAACTCAAATTTTTTATTATTAAGAGTAAACAGAGCCGTGATGGCATACTGGTTAGGAGCTCAGTTGCTAACCAAAAAGCTGGCAGTTCGAATCCACCATCCGCTCCTTGGAAATGTTATCCAGCAGTTCTACTCTGTCCTATAGGGTCACTATGAGTCAGAATCGAGGCGACAGCAACTTTTTTTTTTTTTTTTTAAGAGTAAACAGACATAAAATTACTCGAAATTTTCCAAGTGTTTATTCACATCTGTACGTATTTCATCATGGACTAGCAACAAACAGTTCCCAGAGTGGCACCAGTCCATGGACGAAGTAGGAACACTGGCAATGTACTGTTTTGTACAGAAAAAAACTGCGTCCAAAAGAGGTTACATTATTTGGCCTACATCTTGTAGCAGGGAACTAGAACCAAAATATTCTGAGATGCCCTGACCAGAATTCTTCCCACTCCCATCAAAACAAACAAACAGAAAAAAACCCAAATTCACTGCCGTCCAGTCGACTCCAACTCATAGCGACCCGTTAGGACAGAGTAGAACCGGCCCACAGGGTTTCCAAGGAGTTGCTGGTGGATCTGAACTGCCGATCGTTTTGGTTAGCAGGCACAGCTCTTAGTCACTGTGCCACCAGGGCTCGTACTCCCATCAAGAATCTTCAATTCCTAACTTACCTACTGGAATTAATTAATAGATATCAAGATAAAGATACCCGTTAAAGAAAAAAAAATACAGATTCTATTACCAGAAAGAGAAGCTAACAGTTCACAACACACCTGCCACAATTCCATGCTGATAGCACTGTCCAACTGAACAAGCCGGGTTTCCAAATGCATGGACTGGCTTTCTGGATTGTTAAGATTGACTGCCGTACTCTGGTTATGGTGGCGTTGAATCTGCGACAAGTGCATTCGCAAGTTGTCACACAGCTTACGGAACTCGGCCTTACGAGTGTACTGGAGGCAGAACTGGAAAGCTATGAACATAATTGGAAAATAGATTAGGTTCTTCCCATCATTAACTTAAATATTTGGAAGGTTTTACATATTAAGATCAGTTATTTTAACAAGATTTGGCAAAGTCATCACCACTCTTCAGAAGTGATTAGAGCCACTTGCTTCATGTACACTACCTTTTTGACGGAACCCTAGCAAAACAAAGGAGGGCATAAGTAGTCATCAGCGCTGGCCTCAGACTAAAATATGGTTCATGGAGAGGGAACAAATGGAAAACTATTATAATTCTGATTTAGGAAAGACTCGTCTTACAAAGACCTAACATTTCAAATTCTAAGAGTAAAAATTCTAGTCTCAAATACAATGACATGTTTTGTACTAATGAAAACTGCATACACAAACTGAGGGCTTATGGAGACCTAATTTCAACTGTGTACGTAGATATGTATATGAACTACTTGCTTTGTCAGTAAAATTCACTGTAACTTTCTAACGCTGTCAAACGCATAATGCTAGTTTTTCCTTTATTCTTTTTTAAAGGAGGTATTTCTATTTCAATAGCCTTAAAACAAAGGGATGCACTGTAACTTCAAGTTAATACATCAAATTTAACTGTTTTAAATGAAAAATTCATATATACTAGTCATGTAAGTAAAACAGACCACAGGTTCTAATATCCCTAGTAAAACATTCTTAGTCACCAAAAGTCGTTTAAAACTTGAATGAACTAATGCCAATATTAACACATGCCTGTATTAGAGTGGCCACACAAGCCTGTGCTAAGGTCAAAGCAGAAAAAAGCAAAGAGCCACTCTCAAATAGCTACCCAGTCACACACAGTTAAAAAGCTGCACTGACAACAGGAAAGAATATCAAGTACAGCAAAGAAAAGAAAAGAGACCAAGTTAGAAAAACAGACTTTCAATGCAGTCCTTCATAGATTCCAAGTGTTGAATGCAGTATCATAACTGGATGTTTACGATGATGATCCTGAGTCATCAAGAAGGGTTAGTTCTGTATTCAATAATACTGTTTAAGAAAGGAAAAATAAGTACTTCCATAGAATCTTTAAGTCTAGAGCTTAAAGAGAGCTTAGAGACAGAAAGTACACAGTAAGTAGCATGCCCAAGGATATGCAATAGAGTTAAAAGTAGAACTTAAAAGTTCACCAGAGAGGAATCAGAAGGTTTAAGTTTTATTTTTTTCAGTAACCTGGAAAATTCTCAAGAATTTTACAAGGCCCTTCAAACATTACTGGAGTAAATTTTATAAGCAACTACTTTAACCAGTAAAATAATTTCTTATTCAATCATTTATAATAATACAGTATTTATACAAATTTATACTAACATTATAACAAAATATTTATAAACGGAAGTTATTTTTCTAGTTAAAAAAACTGTTTACTAGTTAAACTAAAACAAATCTTTGAACAGGTAAAAACTAGTTTTTTAAGTACTGTGGAGAAAAGGTTTTACTCAACTTAAACTTTAATAAGTGATCTTCTGCAAAATCTATTTCTAAATCAGCTTTTCAAATCAGTTTACTCAGAGTTCACACTCGTTTTACCTTGCTGGGCGATATCATGGTAGAGACGCTCTACTCTAGAATTGTTTCGAAGGAGGTCCAAACACTGCCTATATGATTCCCACAGGAATTTAACCCATGGAGTTAAAAGTAATCTGTCAGTACGGTCCTGAGTGTCTTCACCACTTACAGCACTTAGAAGAACACTGTAAATAAAAAACCATTTTTAGACATTATTTCCTACTTTACCATCTGATCAAAAAACCAAAGTGAACAATGACCATGAACTAGTGCAAATTCTTCCCACACCTTTGTGCATACTGTAAAGTTGTCACTTATGATTCAAATACCTGACTTCCCAATCTGCATTACAACTGTTTACATTAATATATATCCTCCTACTACTTTTACAAATTTTGAATAATACTTCTGACTTTTTTGGTTACTGTACATTTAAAACTTCAAAGATAAGCAATCTTTCTGACAAACATTCACTTCAAATAAGGATGACGGAGAGACACACAATGAAAAACACTGGATTAACTATCAAAATAATTAGTAGAGGTTTATCCCAGATACCTCTCAGGAGTCTGAATATTATCCAGATCTTCTATATCTAAGACCATCTGCTGGGATTCTTCTTTTGCAGCTTCAGTTTTTTCTTCTGCCAGTTTCAAATATGCCCTAACAACATCCTCCAGAGATTTGATGTTTACCTAAACAAACAAACATCAATATTTAAAGTATTTCCCAACCAACGATAAAATGCTTAAGAAGCAGACTCTATCAGTTATAAAATATATTAATTTTGAAACGTAAATTGCTCTGAAAATTATTTAAAACACTAATTAAAATATAAAACCCAATGTTCCTCTTCGCACCTGTTGACAAATATTCTTATATTGATATAATCCTTCCTTTGCCAAGTGGCTCTTGCGAAGATCCACGCAAAGCTCCAAGTATTTCAACATAATTGGCTCGTGTATCTTTTGCCATGTTCGATGTTTCTTACTTTTCATAACATCATAAAGAACATCCAAAGCAGGCTGCTTTTTGCCAACTTCAAGAAACTCTGAAAAAGTAATTCAAGGGGATTAAAATCAGTTACATAATACACAAAAGTCTAAACTTTCCTTTTTTTAAGTGGCTACTTTAATTTCTCAACTCATTACCACCCTATTTTTAGGTCACACTTATTTACAACTTGTAAAGCTATGACATAATGATCCAAGGTAAACACCGGTAGCAAATCTCAAATATGATCTACAGGTTAAACTGGATTCCACCCAATTCCGCTGTATCAACCTTATCTAAGTGATTTAAAAATTCCAGAAATTGAAGTCACAAGAAAAAATTCCCTTCTCTAAATAGTCACGCTGATCTGGCTAATGAAATTTTTACTAACTCATGCTATAACTTGAGTCAAAAAAGCATACAGATTTCCTTTGCTCTGCTGTCAAAGACCAGTTGGCCATTATGGGGTGAGTCTATTTCTGGACTCTCCACACTGAGGCGCTAATCTATTTGTCGACTCTTTCGCCAATATCATACTGTCTTGATTACTGTAGCCTCATAGTAAGCCTTGAAACCAGGTTGTGTGAGTCTTCCAATTTTGTTGTTCTTCACAGTCTCGTGTTGGCTATTCTAGGTCCTTTTCCTTTCCGTATAACTTTAGAATCAGTTTGTCTATCTCTACAAAACAGCTCCGTGAAACTCTGACCGGGACCGCACTGAATCTATAGATAACTGGCATCTTAACTATACTGAGTCTTCCAACTCATGAGCATGGAACTTCTTACCCTGGTCTTACCACGGGAAAAATAAATAAGACAAATTCCAGCTGAGGGACAGTCTACAAGATACCTGACCAGCACTCCTCAGAACTAAGGTCGTCAAAAACAAGCAAAGTCTGAGAAACTGTCACAACCAAGAGGAAACTAAGGAGATATGACTATGCAACGTGGTATCCTGGATGGGACTCTGGAATAGAATAAGGACATTAGGGAAAACTGAAAGAAGTATGGACTTTAGTTAGTAAGAGTATAGAGCAAAGAAACAACTATTCTTTTGAATGTATTCCTCCCCAAGCATGAAGGCATTCTCTGAGACAATGTTTCCAAATCCAGTTCTAAGCTTATGGTTTATGCGTAGTGCTCATTTCAAAATTCAGTCAGAACACTCCTCTATCACATTATTTCTGACCAAGGTTAAAAATTTCCTTTTCTCATCTTTCACTGTACTTTCTTTTACACAAATATTTCATAGGCTATATATATATATATATGTATGTGTGTGTGTGTGTGTGTGTATAAATATACATACATACATATTTTCTTAAAGCCTAAAATTTATTTAATCTAAGTCATCCAGTTAAATCCAACTTGAAATTTAATGACTGTCAAAATTTCACACAAAAATCTTTCCACTGCACATATGAAAAATAAACTCAAAGAAATGTTTTAAAACGCATCTCCATTTTTAAAAATCATTGTTTATTTTCTTCCTAAGAAGAAAAAGACTCCTGAACAAAGAATAATTTCACTTTAAGAGTTAACCTAATAATGCATCTACCTAATAATGATCATGTAACTGCTAGGCAAAAACATCCCTTATTTGGGGGCTTTACTAGATCTACAGATACAGTAATTCTCTTTCTACCATTTCTTCTTTCAACTATCACATCTTCCAGGAATGTTGCTTCCCAACATTCCTTTCCCTAGGAAAACCACACACAATATTTCAACCTTCCAATATATCAATTTGCAACAGGATAAATCATAAACAACATACCGAATATTTAGTATCATCATCTAATACCCTAGGTCACCTCTTGTAGTATCAAATCATATCCTTCACGAGAAAATGAAAACCAAACCCTTTTCAATATTACAAATTAATAATCTCATAATTAATTCTGCCATTATGGGAGAAATACTGTAGTGCACGTTCGATTAAATCAATCTCACTACAAAGAAAAAATCCTACTAAATGCAACAAAAATGTAATATAATTAGATACTTTGTTGGAATAATAAACCTTTCCTGTTTTAAGGCAGAGCCCTGGTGGCGCAGTGGTTAAGCGTTCAGCTGCGAACCAAAAGGTCTGCAGTTTAAATCCACCAGCCACTCCTTGGAAATCTTACGGGACAGTTCTACTCTGTCCTATAGGGTACTGTATGAGTCAGAATCCACTGGATGGCAACTGGTTTTTTGTTTGTTTTAATGTGGGGTGTTCCTATTTTCTTCCTAGAGTTCCCATAGGTTATTTTCTAAATCCCTATATATTTTAGGTGTTTTTCACAACTATTTTTTAAAAAAAAAAATCTTTATTAGCAAAATTTTAAAGTAAAAGCTTTTTGTCAAATTTACCTTTCACATTAAGAAAATCACAACAGTAACACTAAAAGGATGCATCATACACAACTCCCAACCCTGCACTAAAGACTTAAATCCTCTACTACTGTATACTGTCAACATACTTGCAAGATGGAACGGGCACAAACTGAGTTAAAGTTGAGCTGGTCCTATCATGGCATGATGCCAAAATACAAAATTGTCGACAAATAATTCCCTTTCCCAATCTCTTATTTTCAAAAGCAACAGAAGTGTGGTTTCTCAATGGCATTCTAAAAAATAAAATGCCTTTTTTTGGGGTTAGAGATAAAGTATTTTTCACTTCTTAAACAGCCAATCAAAATTTATGATTCCAAATCCATAGTTTCAAACTTTGAAACAGTAGGTTCAAACAAGTGAAACCCAACATATTAAAAATCTTTTTTTAAAGGATAAACCCCCCACAATTAAAAAAAAAAAAAAAACAGAAAACTTGGATACCAGGCAAGGATTTTTTTTTTTTTTTAAAGAAACCGGAATGGGAATAGTTTTTCTTTTTTCCTTCAAAAATGAGCAATACATATGAAAATGGTAAATAAATTCAGTGATTTAGCTCACCAAATATCTGCCTAATAACAAACTAATCACAATATTCCATGATTTGAGTCTTCCTATCTTCATCCTAATTTACATATAAGGAAATTAACTTTCTCAGAATTATCTAATTAGGAGGAAAGAAAAGTTTTAGAGGCCAGAAAGAACTACCCTACACTAAAGACCCTATTCCAATTATTTAAGAAATGTTGATTTCTAGACTGATATTCTTGAAATAAAAAATAAAATCTAGAATTATAATTTACTACTGGGACTGTGGGCATTCTGATTTACTGTTTCAGACACAATGACTGAAACTATGTATCTATCTATAAAGAAATTGTGTGGGTCAGCCAGCCATTCATATTTATTAGTTTACTTGTGCAACAGACAAAATAAATTAGGTATAATGTTACTCAATTTGTGGGTTTATAACAACTTTTTTTTTAAGTCACTGGTTGTAGAGCACTAATTAAAAGGCTTTTATAAGGTCAGGAGCAGCTACTTCCGCAATGCCAAAGCTATAATCTGGCAAAGCAGCTTTCTTCAAATGATTGTGGGATATGAGTAGGCTGTAACTGCTGAGCCAAACTTTCGTCTTCCTGAAAGATTACTGTAATTTTTTTTCTTAAATATTGCTTTGATATACAGATCTATGGTGACTTGAAGGGCTCTTTTACTTAAATATTTGTGTTTTATTAAGATAATGCAATAAATTGGGCCTAAATAGGTTTGGAATTACAAATGTTATAGAATAAAACATTTAATTAGTAATTTAATAAAATTATTTCCACTGAACAAAATGTACTTTTATAACCCTATTTAAAGGTTTGTAAGCAGTGCCTTAAGATCTCTTCATCCACAATCTGCTCAGACACTTTGAAAAGGAAACCCTCATTCACAAGATCAAAGGGATAGAAGTTACTACTTGGAAGGTAAACAAAGGCCTCTCTACCACAGAAATCCCCTTCCCACAGCTTAAAAGAGCTATAGCAAGGAGTCAATAATTTACTTTGGGGGGGGGGGGGAACACTACACAAATAAAATGCCGTGTTCCCCCCACAGTATTTTTCTCATCTTGCCTATTTTAATTTTGGACTCTCTCCCCAACTTGCCCTTTAAGTCTATTTCAAAAGCAGTCAACAGAACAAGGTTTGACATAAATTACATAGCTCTACTAATTTAGAAGTTACTGAAATATTACATTCATAGGATTCAAAAAGGAGAAATGATGGAGAGGACCTGAACACACCAAATGTGTAATATTTAGGCCACTGAGATTACAATCTATCAGCTTGGGAAGAATGCCTGCTGGTAAACCACACAAAGAAAGCACTGTAAAACAGATCTACAAAAGTTACACGGAGTAATACTTTCATCTAAGTAATTCTGTATACCATGATATTCTTCTAAATTTCAAAACACCAAAAAATAAAAAATTCCTTAACTTTGCTACAGTTTATCTTGTAGTGCTAAGTTTTAACTTAAATCTACTCTGTCTCCCATAAATTAATAAACATCTTTAACCTCTGTGCCTGTTCTAATCACTGGGTCGCTGGTTAGAATGAGTGGTAATCAGATCTAAATTGCAGTTTTGTTTTTTAAAACACCCTATTCCATACTCTGTGGGATTAGCCTCTTAAAAAACAAGAATGTGACCAACACAAATCTGTCTTGACAGATTATCTATCAATAGTTATCAATTTCATGTATTAACTGAAACTGACCTTTTTACAAGATAAATTTTCAAACAAACCCATAAAACTGTAATAGACACAGAATAGCCATGGATACGATCAGAAACGTGCCCGAGTGGGGAAGAGTGGAAATAAGCGCTACGGTAGCTCGAAAACCTAAAAATTAAGTAATAAACCTCACACGAGAATGATTTTAAAAAATCAGAGGCATGCATAAATACATCTGCATCCCCATAATGCCAACATAATAAATGTCTCTTGACTAGATGGCGACTTGAACTTCAGAAAAATTAATTTCGGGACACACACAAGTTTTCCCGCAAGCGGCCATAGCTTAATTACACAGACGGAAACAGAATTCGCCAGACAGCGGAGCTTTGGCGAAAAAGGGATTGGTCTAGATGTCAAGAGACCTTGGTTTTATTCTCCTGGCTCAACAACTAACTCCCGGAGCGACCTTGGACAACCAGTCTCTCCCCTTAGGCTTCAGTTTCCTTATCTGTGAGGACCTGAATCATTGAACTGTATTACCTCTTTTCCAACTTCCTGCTATTTGGAAAAGGGTTTGCGACTGGCCCTAATCTATGGCTGGAAAAACAGAGAACCAGGTTAAGTAGGTCAGATGCCCCGAACTGGAAGTAGTTGGGGAAAAGGTAAGAAAACCCTGACCCAGCACAGCCTGGCGCGGAATTTGGGGGCGGAGGTGTCTCCAGGAGGGCTGGAGGTGGGACTGCCAGGCCCCCGGCCCCTGTGGGAGGTGGAGCCGAGGTTCTCGCGTGCATTGTCCCCGAGAAGGAGCCATGTTTCTTCCTGCCTGGCACTCCTAGATGGCGGCCGGGAGCGCAGTGCCTAAGCACACGGAAACCCCGAAGCCTGGGGAGCCAGCCGGAGGCGGACAGGAGGAAGAAAGTCGGGCCCGAGTGGAGCCTGTCTCCGAGACCGCAGTCTCCGCGGCGCACCTGGAGGTGGCGGGGGAACAGGCCCCCAGAGCGACCGTTCCCAGCTCCGCGCCTCCCACCCCCGGTCGGTTGGAGCGAGAAGAGGAAACCATGCCCAGCCACGGGCTGACATGGTGGCGGGCAGGCCGCATCAGACTCCTCTCCGGCCGCAGCCCGGGGCGGAGCAGTGGGAAGCAGGCCCAGTTCCTCGACCTCGGAGGCCTCGGGCCGCCCCAGCCCGGAGCGCCCCGATCCCCTACTCACCGTTGGCGCGTTTGAGGGCATTTTCCGGCCTCTGGAAGTAGGCCGGCATCTTGGCGGCAGGCTCAGCTCAGCCGGCGTCAGCGAACTCCGTAGTGGCCCGGACCGGGAGCGGAGACGAAGGGGAACCAGCGCGGGGTTCCACGCGCCTCGCCAGCACTCGCCCGCGCCCAGCCGGCCAGAGACGGAAAGGAAGAAGCCACGTGACCCCGAAGCGGCGCCGCCGCGGTCGCCCAGGCCCCGGATGTAGGGGCGGGCCTCCGCGCGCGCGCGCGTCGCACTTTCCCCGCGCGCAGGCGCGCTGGCGTCACGCGTGTTCGCTGACGTGGCTGTGGCGGCGTCCTCGGCGCGTGCTGGTAGCGGAGGTCTGCGGGGTCCGGTACCCCATCCAGACTTCGCAGAGTGGCGTTAGGGACCTGGTTCAGGTCTCTTCCCTCTGCTCGAGCGAAAATCGGGGTGGGACGGTGAGATTTGGATCAGAGTTTCTGCCTGGCGGAAAGGCAGGCGTCTGCACAGATTCATTTTTAACATGAACTCTGCAGTCATACAAAGTTAATAAACAAGGCTCGCTCCGACCGGGGAATGGCCTGTCCTTGGCTCAATGAAAATGCTAAATTTTATTAGTTTAACGGGAGATGTATTGAGCAGGTATCTTAACGCTGCCGACCCCTGGGAAGTGATGGTGACCTGCCCCATGAGGGACATGCTTGGGGAAGGGAGGACGCAGTAAGTAAACAAATAAGGTTATTTCAAATCTTGGTATAATAAAAAGAAATTGATGTCACAGCGATTTGAGCTGAGACCTGAAGGATGGGGAAGATTTATGGACGGAGCAGTCTTGCAGAGAGCAAAAGCCCTGGAACAGAACAGCCTTGGATAACGTCCGCAAATACATGGGCGCGTCGTCGCTTTTACACAGCACACGTCACACAAAAAGATAAGAAAAACGAGTGTTAGTAGAAGAAAATCCATTTATAACAGGCTCTGTGCTAGTCTTTTATTATTGATTAACAATTTTTATTTTTTATATATATTTTATTGTACTTCAGGTGAAAGCTTACAGAGCAAATAGTTTCTCATGAAATAGTAGTACACATGTTGTTTTTTTTGACATTGGTTAACAACCCCACAACGTATTAAGCCTCTAAATTCTCAACCTTTTTTTTTTGATGAAAATTACAGATGGCCAAAGATACACCGTTTCAAAATTTTCTACATTCACAGTTCAGTGACATTGACTACGCTCTTCCAACTGTGCTGTTATTCTCACTTAAGATGAAGGCTTACAGAACAAAATAGTTTTTCATTTAACAGTTACTACACATGTTGCCCTATGACAATGGTTAACAATCTCACAGCACATCAAGAATATCCTTACTCCACCTTGTGTTCCCTATCACCAGGGGGCTTCCTTGTCCCCTTCTGTCTTCTGGACCTTGTCAGTGGACTATTGTACCTCTTTAGTCTCATTTGTTTATTTATTTATTTATTTATTTTTATTTTATTTAAACACCATTTCAAAACTTTTTACTTATACATTTAAGTGATATTGACTATGCTCTTCCAATTGTGCTGCCATTCTCGCCCAAGATGAAGGCTTACAGAACAAAACAGCCTCCCATTTAATAGTTAACTACAAATGTTGCCCTATAGCAGCGGTCAACAATCTCACAATACATCGACAGTGTCCTTATTCAATTTGTGTTCCTTATCATCAGTTTCCTACTCTCCCTCTGCCTTCTGGCCCTTGTCACCGGACTCCTGTACATCGTTAGTCCCATTTAGTTTTACTGGGGTGTCCATTCCCAGGCTTAACATCGAACCTTGAAGGTAACTTCCCCTCTGAGCTGAAAGGGTGTCTGGGGGCCACACTCTCGAGGTTTCTCTAGTATTCTTTAGGCCAGTATATCTGGTCTTCTTTTTTTTTTTTTTTTTTTTTTTTTTGGGAGTTAGAATTATGCTCTACATTCTTCTCCAGCTCTGCCCAGAACCCTCTGTTGTGATCCTGGTCAGAGGAGTCATTGGTGGTAGCCGGGCACCATCCAGCTGTACTGGGCTCAGTCCCGTGGAGGCCTTGGTAGCTGTGGACCATTAGTCCTTCGGACTGATCTTTTCCTTGTATCCTGTTCTCTTCGTTCTCCCTTGTTCCCGAAGGGATGAGATCAGTGGAGTATCTTAGATGGCCGCTCATAGGCTTTTAAGACCCCAGACACTACTCACCAAGGTAGAATGTAGAGCATTATCTTTATAAGTAGTGTCATGCCAGTTGAGCTAGATGTTCCCCGAGATCATGGTCCCCAGAGCCCTCCGTCCAACAACTCAGTCCCTCGGGGGGTTTGGATGTGTCTATAGGGCCTCCATGACCTTTCCTTGTGCAGGTTGTGTTAGTTTCCCCTGTACTATGTACTATCTCATCTCTCACCCAAGTTACCACTTACCTATTACCTATTTAGTATCCCCCCCCCTCCCATCCCTGGTAACCAACAAGGATTGTTACATTTTGCATGTGAATTTTTTCATGGGTTTTTACAATAGAGGTCTCATACAATATTTGTCCTTTTGTGATTGACTTATTTCACTCAGCATGATGTCCTCCAGTTTCATCCATGTTATGAGATGGTTCACCGATTCATTGTTCTTTCTCGTTGCATAGTACTCCATTGTGTGTATGTACCATAGTTTGTGTATCCATTCGTCTGTTGATGGACATCGAGGTTGTTTCCATCGTTTTGCTATTGTGAATAATGCTGCCATGAACATAGGTGTGCATATGTCTATTCGAGTGATGACTCTTATTTCTCTAGGATATATTCCTAGGAGTGGGATTGCTGGATCGAATGGTACGTCTATTTCTAGCTTTCTGAGGAAACGCCAGATCATTTTCCAAAATGGCTGTATCATTTTGCATTCCCACCAGCAGTGTATAAGAGTTCCCGTCTCCCCGCAGCCCCTCCAACATTTGTTATTTCCAGTGTTTTTGATTCGTGCCAGTAATGCCGGGGTGAGATGGTATCTCATTGTGGTTTTAATTTGCATTTCTCTAATGGCTAGTGATCGCGAGCATTTCCTCATGTGTCTGTTGGCCATTTGAATGTCTTCCTTGGTGAAGTGTCTGTTCATTTCCTTTGCCCATTTTTTGATAGGATTGGTTGTCTTTTTGTTGTAGAGGTGTTGGATTTTCTTGTAGATTATGGAGATTAGACCTTTGTCTGACTTGTACTGTCCAAAAATTTTTTCCCAGTCTGTAGGTTCTCTTTTAACTCTTTTGGTGAAATCTTTTGAAGAGCATAGATGTTTGATTTTTAGAAGATCCCAATTATCTAGTTTATCTGTTGGGTTTTTTGTGTTGATGTTTATGGTTTGTATCCTGTTAATGCCATGTATTAAGGTCTGAAGTGTTGGTCCTATTTTTTCTTCTATGAATTTTATAGTTTGAGGCTTTATATTCAGGTCTTTGATCCATTTTGAAGTAGTTTTTGTATATGGTGTGAGGTATGGGTCCTGTTTCATTTTTCTACAAATGGATATCCAGTTTTGCCAGCACCATTTGTTAAAAAGACTGTCTTTTCCCCATTTGATGTATTTTGGGCCCTTGTCAAAAATCAGGTGACCGTAGGTGGATGGATTTACATCTGAGTTCTCAATTCTGTTCCATTGGTCAATGTCTCTGTTGTTGTACCAGTACCAGGCTGTTTTGAGTACTGTAGCTGTATAGTAGGTTCTCAAGTCAGGTAGTGTGAGTCCTCCAACTTTATTCTTCTTCTTCAGTAGTGCTTTACTTATTCGAGGTTTCTTCCCTTTCCATATAAAGTTAATAATTAGTTTTTCCATCTCTTTGAAGAATGTTGTTGGTATTTGGATCGGAATTGCATTGTATTTGTAGATTGCTTTAGGTAGAATTGCCATTTTCACAATGTTGAGTCTGCCTATCCATGAGCATGGTATGTTTTTCCATTTATGTAGATCCCTTTGGGTTTCATGCAGCAGTGTTTTGTAGTTTTCTTTGTATAGGTCTTTTATATTCCTGGTCAGATTTATTCCTAAGTATTTTATCTTTTTAGGGGCTATTGAAAATGGTATTGATTTCCTGATCTCCTTTTCATCGTTCTCTTTACTGGTGTATAGGAATCCAACTGATTTTTGAATGTTTATCTTGTATCCTGCTACTCTGCTGAATCTTTCTATTACTTCCAGTAAATTTCTCGTGGAGTCTTTAGGGTTTTCTATGTATAGTATCATATCATCTGCAAACAGGGAGAGTTTAACTTCTTCATTACCAATTTGGATGCCCTTTATTTCTTTTTCTTGCCTTATTGCTCTAGCTAGAACTTCCAGCACAATGTTAAATAGGAGTGGTGATAAAGGGCATCCTTGTCTTGTTCCTGTTTTCAGGGGGAATGTTTTCAGCCTTTCTCCATTAAGAATGATGTTGGCTGTTGGTTTTGCATAGATGCCCTTTATTATGTTGAGAAATTTCCCTTCTATACCTATTTTATTGAGAGCTTTTATCAGGAATGGGTGTTGGACTTTGTCAAATGCCTTTTCTGCATCAATTGAGATAATCATGTGATTTTTTTCTTTCCTTTTATTTATGTGGTGGATTACGTTGATGGATTTTCTAATGTTAAACCATCCTTGCATACCTGGTATGAATCCTACTTGGTCGTGGTGTATTATTTTTTTGATATGATACTGAATTCTATTGGCTAGAATTTTGTTCAGAATTTTTGCATCTATATTCATGAGATATATTGGTCTGTAATTTTCTTTTTTTGTGATGTCTTTGCCTGGTTTTGGTATCAGCGTTATGCTGGCTTCATAGAATGAATTTGGAAGTGTTGCTTCCTCTTCTATGCTCTGAAATAACTTGAGTAGAACTGGTACGAGCTCTTCTGTAAATGTTTTGTAGAATTCTCCAGTGAAGCCATCTGGGCCAGGGCTTTTTTTGGTTGGGAGTTTTTTTATTACCTTTTCAATCTCTTCTCTTGTTATGGGTCTGTTCAGATTTTCAATATCACTTTGTTGTAGTTTGGGTAGGCCGTATGTTTCTAGAAATTTATCCATTTCCTCTAGGTTTTCAAATTTGTTGGAATATAGTTTTTCATAATATTCTGTTATAATCCTTTTTATTTCAGTTGGGTCTGTTGTAATGTCCCCCATTTCATTTCTTATTTGGGTTATTTGTGCCCTCTGCTGTTTTTCTTTTGTCAGTCTGGCCAGTGGTTTGTCGATTTTGTTGATTCTTTCAAAGAACCAACTTTTGGTTTTGTTGATTCTTTCTATTGTTTTTCTGTTCTCTATTTCATTGATTTCTGCTCTGATCTTTACTATTTCCTTTCTTCCGGTGGTTGTAGGCTTTTTTTGTTGTTCTCTTTCTATTTGTTTGAGTTCTGTAGTTAATGTTTTGATTTTGTCCCTTTCTTCTTTTTTGATATGTGCCTCTATTGCTATAAATTGTCCTCTGAGGACTGCCTTTGCTGTGTCCCAAAGGTTTTGGTATGATGTGTTTTCATTTTCATTTGATTCTAGGAATTTTTTAATTCCATCTCTGATTTCTTCTATTACCCATTGATGTGTAAGCAGATTATTATTCAGTTTCCATGTGTTTGATTTTTTTTCCTTGCTCTTTCTAGTGTTAATTTCTACCTTGATGGCATTGTGGTCAGAGAAGATACTGTGAATTATCTCAGCATTTTGGATCTTGTTGAGGATTGCTCTGTGGCCAAAGTGTGGTCTATTCTGGAGAACGTTCCATGTGCATTGGAAAAGAATGTGTACTTTGCAGCGGTTGGATGGATTGTTCTATATATGTCTATGAGGTCCAGTTGGCTGATTGTGTCCTTTAGGTCTTCTGTATCTTTGCTGAGTTTCTTTTTAGTTGTTCTGTCCTTTACTGAGAGTGGTGTGTTGAAGTCTCCTACTATTATTGTGGAACTGTCAATTTCTCTTTTCAGTGCTGTTAGAGTTTTTTTTATGTATTTTGGAGCCCTGTCATTGGGTGCATAGATATTTATTATGGTTATGTCTTCATGATGGATCATCCCCTTAATCATTATATAGTGTCCTTCTTTGTCTTTTATGGTAGATTTTGTTTTAAAGTCTATTTTATCTGAGATTAGAATTGCCACTCCTGCTCTTTTTTGATAGTTGTTAGCTTGATATATTTTTTTCCAACCTTTGATTTTTAATAAATTCACATCTTTGTTTCTAAGATGTGTCTCTTGTAGACAGCAAATAGATGGATCCTGTTTTCTTATCCATTCTGCCACTCTCCGTCGCTTTATGGGTGCATTGAGTCCATTTACGTTCAGTGTAATTATTGATAGATGTGAATTTGTTGCTGTCATTTTGTAGTGCTTTTTTTTGTGATGCTGAAGTTTTCTTTGTTCTTCTTACTCTCTTGTGCTGAGTTCCTTTTGTTTGTGGATTTTGTGTTCATTTCTTTTGTTTTTGTAGGTTTTGTTTTTGTTGAGACTTTATGTTTTTCGTCTTTAATTTTATGAGTTGGTTTGTTAACTTTTTTTGTGGTTACCATGAATCTTACCCTTATCTTTATAATTTTGAAGCAGTCTACCGTTACTTGGTATCGCCTTGCCTTCTTCTCCTTTAGAAGGTTCTATACCTATGCCGTTTGTTCCCTCTTTCATTGTTTTGATGTTGTTGTCATCCTTTGATTGATTTCTCTGATTCCCTGTTGTATATCTTTTGTTTTTGGAAAGTCCTCTGTAGTTCAGTTCCTAGAATGGTATCTGGTTCATGTGAACCTGCGTCCTAGGTCCTAGGTCCTGCCTGAGGGCTGAAGCTGTTTGTCCTCAGATCGAAGAACTCCCTTTAATAATTCTTGTAAGTTTGGTTTGACTTTTGCATATTCCTTTAGTTTCTGTTTATCTGGAAATGACCTAATTTCACCATCAAATCTGAATGAGAGTTTTGCAGGATATATTATTCTTGGCTGACAATTTTTTTCTTTCAAGATTTTATATATGTCATCCCATTGCCTTCTTGCCTGCATGGTTTCTGCTGAATAATCTGAGCTTAGTCTTATTGTTTCTCCTCTGTATGTGACTTCTTGTTTTTCACGAGCTGCTCTCAGGATTCTTTGTTTGTCTTTAGTTTTAGCGAGTGTGAATATGATATGTCTTGGTGATTTTCTTTTGGGGTCTCTTCTATATGGGGTTCGTTGAGCTTCTTGGATGACCAGCTTTTCATCTTTCATGATATTGGGAAAGTTTTCTGTCAGCAGTTCGTCAATGATCCTCTCTGTGTTTTCTGTTTTCTCCCCCTGTTCTGGTATGCCAATCACTCGTAAGTTTTTGCTTTTAATTGTGTCCCACATAACTCTCAGGGTCTCTTCATTTTTCTTTGTTCTTTTTTCTGAGTTTTCCTGAAACAGAGTTGTATCCAAGTGTTTGTCTTCAGTTCCACTGATCCTGTCTTCCATGGTTTCAAATCTACTTCTCAGCCCTTCTATGACACCGTCCATTTCTGAAATCTTGTTGTTTATCTTTTGGATTTCTAATTGTTGTTTTTGTATAATTTCGAGTTGTGAATTTATTTTGGCATTTTGTTCTTGCATCATCTTCCTGAATTCTTCCAATTTTTTGTCTGTATTTTCCATAAATTTGTCTATTTTTTCCTCATGTTTGTCAGCTTTTTGCCTCAGTTCTTGGAAAATTCCGAGTATTAGTGATTTGAGTTCCGTATCAGGTACTTCTAGTGCATTTTCTTCCACAGGAGAGTTATCTGGTGTTTTAATTTGGACGCCTATTGGAGCCATCTTGTCTTGTTTTTGTAAATGTTTTGATATTGTTTGCTGTTTTCGGGGCATTCAGTAGATATTTCTCTCGTTTATTGATTGTAGTTTTTTGGTTTTTTTTTCGTTCTTGTGGTACAGCTGGGCAGATCTAGTTGAGGAGGAGCCACTGGGATGGGTTGCTTGTGGCACTCACCGCAGCCACCAGGACGGTCGGTAGTCAGTGCTGGGCAGGTTCCAATAGGGCGTGCCTGCACCGCTTGGTGATGTGATGTCTAGTGCACGGTGCAGGTAGGTAGGGTGCAGCGGGAAGATGGTTATGTGTGAAGCTAAGCGCAGTTTACCGGTCGTTCTGTCTCCGACCAGATGCTCTGCAAGGCTGCTCTCCCGTTTGCTGGTCTCCGATAGGAATCCAAGATGGTGGATCCGCGCTGCGTTAGCTGGTAAGGAATCTCTGCCTGAGTCTCTCCTCGCTCTCCGTTCTCTTTTAGTATTCTCACTCCGTTTGGTGTTTGGCTGAGTTCTTTATCTCTTCATTTGGTGTTCTAGGGTTTCAGGATTGTTGATTCTCTGTTAGGCTTAGTTTTTCGGATCTTTGCTGTGGAGGGACGGCGTGGTGTTTCTGCCTAGAGCGCCATCTTGCCCCTCCCCCCGGTTTACTCTGATTAACAATTTTAATGTTCAAAGATTAATTAGCATACCTAGAACTTGAAAGCCATTTAAACAATCTAATTTCTCAAGCCTTTGGTATGAAATTGAGATGAGTTCACAAGGAAAATTCAGAAAGCAGCAGTGGAATAAATTAATATAAACTTATTACACGTTTTGTATGGATGGAATATGTGAGCTAATGAGGGAATACTACCTTAAAGAATGAGGAAACCACAGTACATACACGAAAAACATTTCCCCTTCAATCCTTCCACTTCAGCAAAGACGTCTATTAACTAAATTTACGACTATAAAGAAAGTGGGAAATGCAGACATGGATAAGAAAATTAACTTTAAAAAAGGATTATTTTAAAATTAACTTAGAGAGTTCTTCCTCCAAAGTGCTTATACCACTCTATGTAGCTGAGCTTACTCGCAAAAACGTGAGCCAGCAAGGGTTGATATAAAAACAAGTACTAAGAAGTTGTAGGAACTGTTTTATGGGGCAGGATCAAGAGACTCGTTTGTGTATGTAATAATTAAGGCAAAATTAAAGAGCTAAACATAAGAGCAAATCTTGCTTTAAAGCAGCATTGATAGAAAATTATTTAGCAGGCCATAAAGAGATGCAAACAGAATAAAAGGAAATCTGTCTAAATGTTAGAAAAAGCTTTCCAACATTCTTACCTTTCCATTACCATCTCTCAAAGAAAATGGTAAAGTGAACTTGTTGATTATTACTCATTATTTGGTAGACCTACAACAAGCCAAACACTGGAAAAATGGGAGGTAAAATGAAATCCAGTCTCCTTAGATCATCAAATTATTTAAAGTATACAAAGCATTGGTAATAAAATAGCTATTTTAAGTGCATTAAATAGACTTATTTAGAATCTAGCACCATATTTGTGGATGAATAAAGTTATAATGTCAATTTTCAGGATGAATTTACCTATTAAATTCAATCACAGGTATTCAGTACTAATAACAGGCATAACGTTAGATCCAGTTGCCATTGAGCTGAACCTACTCATGGTGACCCCATCTGTGTCAGAGTAGAACTGTGCTCATATGGCTTTCAATGGCTGATGTCAGAAGTAGATTGCCAGGCCTTTCTTACAAGGCACCTCTGGGTGGACTCTAACCTCCAGCCTTTCAGTTAGCGGCTGCCCACTGTTAACAGTTTACACCACCCAGGGACTCCTGGGTTAAATGCAGGGGATAAAGAGATGCATGATACCTGCTTTCAAGATGTTGATGGTGGCTGTGTGGATAAATGAAATACAATGAGGGACAACATAGGCTCTAATCTGGGCTGGGTTGTTGTTGTTAGTTGCCATCAAGTCAGTTGTGACTCATGGCGACTCCATGTGTGCAGAGTAGAACTGCTTCGTAGGGTTTGCAAGGTTGTGATCTTTCGAAAGCAGATCACCAGACCTGTGTTTTGAGGCACCTCTGGGTGAATTTGAACAGCCAACTTTTTGGCTAGTAGTTGAGCACTTAACCATTTGTGCCACACAGGGACACCTAACGTGAGCCAGGGGTGAAGCATAATTAACTTGCTGTTGATTAATGCCTACTTAGTAGAAAACAGGCAATCTGAATACTGTAAACCAAACCAAACTCACTGCTGTCGAGTCGATTCCAACTCATAGCGACCCCATAGGGTTTCCAAGGCTGTAAATCTTTACGGAAGCAGACTGCCACATCTTTCTCCCATGGAGCAGCTGCTGGGTTCGAACAGCCGACCTTTTGGTTAGTAGCCAAGTGCTTTAACCGTGGCGCCACCAGGGCTCCATAGCAAGTGGTAGATAAAAGGAAGCAATCGGGCTGATGAAGTTTTTTTCCTAATTAAGCTACTGTTGTACTCTCTATGACTAGATAAGTTCTCTAATACAATATTTGGGTTTTTTTTTTTTTTTTTTTTTTTCAGTTTGAGTCGAGTAAACAAGATTCACCAGAAAAAAAAAATATTGTTAAGGGCACACCAGAAGCACTGTATTATACATATTTGTAACATAATATCTTACAGCTTTAAAACAAGTATCACTTTTAGAAAAAAGAAAAACAAGTGTTGGCAAAGATGTGGATAAACTGGAACCCTCATCCATTGTTGGTGGAATTGTAAAATGGTGCAGTCACTGGAAAACATTTTGGTGGTTTTTCAAAAGATTAAACACTGAATTACCATCAGACCCAGCAATTGCACTCCTAGGTGTATACCCAAAAGAATTGAAAGCAGGAATGCAAACAAATACTCGTACACCAGTTTCATTGTAGCATTATTCACAATAGCCAAAAGGTGGAAACAACCTAAATGTCCATCAACAGATGAGTGGATTAATAAAATGTGGTACATACATGCAATAGAATAGTATTCAGCTGTAAAGAAAAGTGAAGTCCTGATACATGCTACTACGTGGTTGAATCTTGAAAACATTATGCTAAGGGAAATAGAGCACTGCTGTTGAGTCGATTCCAACTCACAGCGCGTCTATAGGACAGAGTAGAACTGCTCCATAGGGTTTCCAAGGAGCAGCTGGTGGATTCAAGCTGCTGACCTTTTGGTTAGCAGCCAGAGCTCGCCGTAGCTCTTAACCACTCTGCCATCAGGGCTCCAAGTGAAATAAGTCAGTCACAAAACAACAAATATTATATGATCCCACTTACATGAAATATCTAGAATTTGACAAATGTATAGAGACAAACGTTTATTAGTGCTTACCATACGTGGGAGGGAGAGGGGAAGGCGAAGTCATTGCTTAGAGTGTGCTGAGTTTCTATTAAGGGTGAGGGAAAAATTTGGAAATGGAGCATGATGGTGGTTGTACACCATGATGAACATAATTAATGTCCCTGAATTGTACATGTGAAAAATGTTGAAATGGCAAATATTTTGTTTTATATATTTTTACCGCAAAAAGTGTCACTTTTGACAATGCACAAAGCGCTTTCACATTCATCAGTTTATTTACAAGAATGCTGTAACGAAGGTATAGGTAGTGATTGATGTAACGAGTTTCAGAGAGGTAAACTAAGGGCCACAGTGAGATATTCATGCAGCAAGCTATTATCAGTTGCATAGGATATGCCAGACACAGACATTGGTACAGGGTTTACAGCATTGAACAGGGCCAGCTTAGTTCCTGCCTTTATGGACTTCGCAGTCCAAAGAAAAGTGTCTTAGTCATCTAGTGCTGCTATAACAGAAAGACCACAAGTGAGTGGCTTTAACAGAGAAATTTATTTCTTCACAGTAAAGTCAGCTAAGAGTCCAAATTCAGGGCGTCAGCTCCAGGTGGAGGCTTTCTCCCTCTGTTGGCCTTCTCATCGATCTTCCCCCGGACTAGGAGCTTCTCTGCGCTGGGACCCCAGGTCCAAAGGATGCACTCTGCTCCCAGCACTGCTTTCTTGGTGGTATGAGGTCCCCGACTCTCTGCTTGCTTCCCTTTCCTTTTATCTCTTGTAAGATAAAAGGTGGTACAGGCCACACCCCAGGGAAACTCCCTTTACCTTGGATCAGGGATGTGACCTTAGTAAGGGTGTTATAATCCTAACCTAATCATCTTTAACATAAAATTACAACCACAAAATGGAAGACAACCGTACAATACTGGGACTCATGGCCCAGCCAAACTGATACACAAGTTTTTTTGGGGACATAATTCAATCCATGACAGAAGACAGACCTCAAACAGTTGGTCCTTGAGGACAGAGACACCACTGCAGTCCAGGCTCCCATCTCGACCCTTGTCCCAACTCAAACAGCCTCCTAACTGTTCTCTCTGCCTCTGCACTGGTATCGCTCCAATCCTTTCTCCAAATTGAAGCCAGGTGATTTTTCTAAGATGCAAATCTAACTATGTCACTCTCCAGCTTGAAACAATGGCTCAGAATAGAGTTCAATCCCCTTAACATGCCTTATGGGCCCAGCTTTATCTGGCTTCTGCCCAGCTCTCTAGGCCCATCTCTCACCACACTCACTGCCTTTCAGTGCCTTAAATGGCCTTTGTCTCTCCCATTCCCAACCTGATGCATGCCATCACTCTCCTTGGAGCATTCTTCACTGCCACCCATTCTTTGGCCTGACAACAGCATAGTTCTCCTTCAGGTTTCTGTGTACATGTCTCTTCCTCCAGGATTCTTCCCTTGCCCCCAGATTAGGTTAGATTCCAAGGCAGTGAACACCAATAACATTCTGTCTTAGCACTGATCATATGCCCCTGCAATTATAGACTGTAAGCTCAGAGAGGTGAAGCACCTCATTTGTGTTGCTCGCCCTAATGCCTAGCTGAGCAACAGGCAGGTAGGAAGCTCTCCAAAAATACTGGAGGGATAAATGAATGAACCCCCATATAAAGATATATTCAAGCCCCATGTAAAGATTTATAAGGGAGGGGGGAGCCATTGTTTGGGAAGCAGTGAGTTTCTTTTATGGTGATAGGAAATTTGGCATCAACTGGGGGTAATGGTTGCACAGCATGATTAATGCAATTGATACCACTAAGTTATACACCTGAAAAATGTTGAATTGACAAATGTTGTAAAAATTGCAGGGCATCAGGAGGAAGAAGGAGAGTCAAGATCAACATCAGCCCAAGGCTGATTCCTGTGAGGTAGAGGTCAGACATACCTCCACTCTCTAACCTTTTCACCAATTCTGACACCAGCCATCCTGTCCTGTGTGGCTGTCATCTCATGATGTCTTCAGTGTTAAAGCTCTCTTTGTCTCCTGGGTCTAGGAGGGTCTCAGCACAGGGACCCTGGGTCCAAAAGACATAACTCTGCACTTGGCTCTTCTTCTTGATGGTAGTGAGGTCCCCTCCAACCTCTGGGGTTGGCTCCCTTTAAGCCTAGTGGAATGGCAAAGCTGACCAATCTCCTACAAGTGTTCTGTGTACCTTATCTGCGTGGTCCCACCTCCACAAGCATCCCATGTACCTCATTTGCATTAGCAAAACTGTCCAATCCCCTTGGTGGGCCACAAGCACCTTATTCGCATAGTCTCACCCAATCATTTTGTGGGCGTTACAAGACCATGGCTAGAAGGGCCATACAGAGGCAAGTCACTGCAGCACAGTTGTGTTTAGTATACTTTTACAACAACAAAAAAAATAAAAAGAAGAAGACAGCTTCCCTCTGTATCTGTCGGGAGGTAAGAAAAAGTTTGAAATTCAGTTGAGTGTCTTCTTTAATTCATAGGGCATCTACCAATCTACACGGAGCTCCCAATATCCTTAAGTACCACCACACAGATATTAAAGAAGAAACAATAATGTTATTCACCCAAAGCTCCTCATTGTGTTTCTTCTGAACCTCCAGCTCAGAATGTACCTGAACATTTGTGGTTTTCTCAGGTCAGTGTTCAAAGATATCATGTTTTCCTGCACTTAAATATCCCTCCCCTCCTCATCATCCCACTCACCTTTACCTGACTAACTCCTGCTAATCCTTCTATCTTCAGGTCGAAGGCTTATTTCTCTGCAAAGCCTTTCCTGACAGCCAGGGGCTGATTTGCCCACTCTTTGCCTGTGCTCCTTGCTTATGGCACCATTAACACCATCACCTAGCCCATCCCTGAGCACTCTGCTAAACTGCAGCCCTCTCAGGGAGGCTGTTCCCCCTACATCACTCAAGCCACTGGTGCCTGGAGGTGAGACCAGTGACCAACTTGCTTTTCACACTAGCTACTTCCAGGCCATTCTCCCTCACTTCTCCCTTAAACTCCTAGCTTTAAAGCTCACACTGTCGAACTAGACCACCTGCTATTCCTCCATGTTTCAGTCCCTGTAAGCACCTACTGACCCCCTGGTCTTGCCCCCTCATTCCTTGGCTGTCTCTCCCTGACACGCTCTCTAACACTTCTGTCATAATTATTGTCTGTACCGTGATCCTCCCAATATCTTGGTCTCCTCACCTTCATGATCATGTCCCCCACCTTTCCTCAGCTACTCACGCAAACACACATGGGGATACCCTAGAGTCCAAATCAGGTGTAGGCCAACTTTACCCTGTAACAGTTCAGATGGTGAACGTGTTAGGCTCTGCAGGCCAAGAGGCGATGTCTTCAATTCTCTGAGGAATGTTCTCGTTAAAGGATAATAGTTTTTTATATTTTATACTTTAAAATATAAAGCCCATTCTTAGCTTAAGAGCTGTACAAAAACAGGCAATAGGCCAAATTTGGCCGACAGTACATAGTTTGTCAACCTCTGCCCTAGACTTTGTCATACCAACAATATCATTTTCCAAAATCTTGATTTTAAACATCGTACTTTCCAGCCACCACTTCCTATTTTTAACTCTATCCCACCCCATCTCCAACAACCTTTCTATTGTACAAGGACTTGCAATCCATCGATTAATTCTACTACTTTTTCACTCCTCCTCATCCCCATATCTCCTATCTTAGTTATCTAGTGCTGCTATAACAAATACCACAACTGGATGGTTTAACAAAGAGAAGTTTATTCTCTCAGTCTAGTTAGGCTGGAAGTCCAAATCCAGGGTGTCAGCTCCACGGGAAGGCTTTCTCTCTCTGTCAGCTCTGAGGAAAGGTCCTTGTCATCAATCTCCCCTTGGTCTAGCAGCTTCTCCATATAGGAACCCCAGGTCCAAAGGATGCACTCTGCTCCCAGTTCTGCTTTCCTGGTGGTATGAGATCTGCATGTCTCCCTGCTCGCTTCTCTTTTTTATATCTCAAAAGAGACTGGCTTAAGACACAATCTAATCTTGTAGATTGAGCCTTGCCTCATTAACATAACTGCCACTAATCTCATCTCATTAACATCATAGAGATACGATATGCAACACATAGGAAAATCACATTAGATGATAAAATGGTGGACAGGCACACAATACTGGGAATCAGGGCCTAGACAAATTGATACACATTTTTTTTGGAGACACAGTTCAATCCATGACACTCCCCAACCCCCAATCCTCTATTTCCTTCTTACGCAGCTTAGAATCTATCACTTAGTCCTTTTCTTACTCGTCCCTGCCTTTATTCTACTCACCTTGCAAAACCCCAACCCTCCATGTTGCCTGCAGCCTAACATAACTTGATAAAAATGCACAGCTCCATGCTGACTGGTCTCAACTTAGATTCATGACCACAAACCTCAGAAAGCATCTTGTTACTGCTTAGCCATCCTACTACATTTCACTAGGCCACCTTCCCACTCTTCCAGATGATTATCTCATACTTTTTCCTCTCTCCCCAAGCCTCTGCTAACACCTCCTTTCTCTACTCCACTCTCCACTGATACTCTCATTTTCTATAACACTGACAGCACTGAGGCAATTAGACAAGAACTTCGACTCTTTGCCCTCTACCCACGCACCTGCATCTGTACTCCATCCTCTTCCTTTCCTCCTGTTACTCTGCGGTCTGTGCTCCTGGCTAACCAAAAAACCAAACCCATTGCCATCAAGTTGATTCCAACTCATAGTGACCCTATAGGACAGAGGAGAACTGCCCCATGGGGTTTCCAAGGAGCAGCTGGTCGATTTGAACTGCTGACTTTTTGGTTAGCAGTTGAACACTGAACAACCAGGGCTCTGCTCCTAGCTAAAGCCACCCCTATATACCAATGCACTGACTTCCATCCCCTCCCACACACACAAGGGATTGCCTCATCCTCCTTGAAATACTTACTTCACTTGGCTTCCAAGGTCACACTATCTTGATTTTCTTCCAACCTCTCTGATTCCTCCTTCTCAGTCTCTTTTGCTGGTGTCTCCTCATCTCTCTGTCCACTAAGGTTGAAATGTACCAGGGCAGAGTCCTTGAGCTTCTTCCCTGACTACACTCATCTCTTGGTGCTAGCTCATGGCTTTAGAAATCACATCTGTGTGTATGATTTCCAAAGTTGTATCTCTAGCTCTTGACCTTTCTCCCAAAACAGCTAGTCTCACATTCAGATGCCTACTTGACACATCCATTAAACGTTTGCTTGGCTACATTCACCCAACCTGCCCAAAGCCAGACTCTGGATCTCCTCCTCCTCCAACCTGCTCCACCGGTCCTCTTCCCCCAATAGTGGAAGAATTAGTTGAAACTTCACTCTTCTGTTGTTCAGGCCAAAAATACTGGAGACATCCTTGACTCCTTTTTCTGTCATGTCCCCACATCCAATCAATTCATCAACAAATCCTTTATCTACGACCTCCATGGCTATCACCATGGTCCACCATCACATCTCATCCAGAGTATATGATAATCTGCTAACTTGTCTTCCTGTTTGTATCTTGGCTGCCTTCTCTTTACTCTGCAAACAATGAGCAGGGGATCCTTTTATAACAAAAGTGAGCTCATGTCATTCCACTGCTCAAAACCCTCCTGTGGCTCTCCAACTCACTCAGAGAAAGTCAAAGTCCTTACAATATCCCCTCCCTCTCACCCACCCCAGGTAACCACTAATAAATTTTGGTCTCTATGCACTTGCCTATTCTAGATATTTCATATAAATGAAATAATACAATATTTGTCCTTTTGTGACTGATTTAGTTCACTCAGCATGTTTTCAAGGTTTCTCCATGTTGTGGCATGTATCAGGACTTCATTTCTCTTTATGTATGAGTAATATTCCATTGTATGTATAATTCCATTGTATGTATAAACATTTTGTTTTATCCATTCACCTGTTGATGGACACTTGGATTGTTTCCACCTTTGGGCTATTGTGAATAATGTTTCAATGAACATTGGTGTCACGGTTGGAATTATGTCCCCCAAAAACTGTCTGTATCAATTTGGCTGGGCCATGATTCCCAGAATTGTGTGGCTGGCCTCCATTTTGTGATTGTAATTTTATGTTAAAGAGGAGTAGGGTGGGATTGTAATACCACCCTTACCCAGGTCACATCCCGGATCCAATGGAAAGTACGTTTCCCTAGGGTGTGGCCTGCACCACCTTTTACCTTACAAGAGATAAGAGGAAAGGGAAGCAAGCAGAAAACTGGGGGACCTCATACCACCAAGAAAGGAGCACCAGGAGCAAAGCGCGTCCTTTAGACCCAAGGTTCCTGCGCGGAGAAGCTCCTGGTCCGGGGGAAGACTGATGATGACGAGGACCTTCCTTCAGAGCCGACAGAGAAAGCCTTCCGCTGGAGCTGATGCCCTGAATTTGGACTTGAAGCCTACTGGACTGTGAGAGAATAAATTTCTCTTTGTTGAAGCCATCCACTCCTGGTATTTCTGTTAGAGCAGCACTAGATGACTAAGACAATTGGTTACAAGTATCTGTTTGCATTTCTACTTTTAGTTATTTTGGGTAGGAGTGGACTTGCTGGATTATGGATTTTAAAATCTGTTCTGATTTATACTTTTTAAATAAAAATTACTGGAAAACAAAACAAAGTCCTTACAGTGACCTGCAAGGCCCCACACAATCCCTCCCAACCCCGCCACCACCAGTGTCACCTCTTTGGTGAGGTCTTCCTTATCTCTTTAAAGTAACAATTGCCTCCCTTCCCCCCATGCTTCCTAGCTCCTCTCCCTTGTTTATCTTCCTCCATGGCATATCATCTGCCCCTTATGTATTGATGAGTTTATTTCTTTATTGTGTACCCCTCTAGAATATAATAAGCTCAATGAGGGCGAGGATTTGTATCTGTTTCGCTCACTGCTGTATCTGGCACCTACAACAGTACCTGGAACATAGTGAGTGCTCAATAAATATTTGTTAAATAAACAACTGAATTAATTAATTAAAGCAAGTCTCCTGTTGTAACTGCCCATCTGCATCATGGTCTCTTCTATGACACTGGAAGTCCCTTGAAGGTAGTGATTGGGACAGTACGTCTTTGTGTCATTGTCCTCTGGGCAGTGCCTGGCACACTGTCAACACCCACACAAAGTGTTTGTTCAGTGTATGTTTCAGAACACCTTTATGATCCGAACTGTGTGATAACAAACAAGATCCAAAACCTGACAGGCTTCTGTTCTTCACCACGAAAGTGTCCAAGTGGGAATGGAAATCTTGGCAACAGTGGCACGCCCAGGGCAGCTGTGGGATGAACTCTGCTTATACCAGGCAGCTCTCGGTGGGTTCTGCATATTAAAGCAGGAAAATCTGAATGCAGAGTAAGTTGAGTGTATTTTTAGCAGGAACATATCCTGGCAGTATTTGTTGCTTATTGAGAGAAATGCATCTTTGACCCTGCCATCTTCACCCACTTATATTACCCGCCAAACTCCAGGAGAAGGCTGAGGGGAAGAAGAGCAGCGTATCTGTGGCAACTGGCGCACACACCCACACCGCTGTTGGCATGCCACGAAGCCCAGCTCCTGCGTGGGGATTTGGAAGGTTATGCTCAAAGCTACACTAACCAACCAGGGCCAAGGAAGCAGAATGAGTAAGATGCTGTGCATAGTGGTTTTGGGTGTGGTTTGAAAACAAGCTTCCCTGTTAAATGTGTTAAACATGATTAGAAGGAAACCTGGAACCCTAGGGTGTGGGCTTTCATCTTGGGGGTGTCGACATCAGATAATCTTTACATTTTCGTTGTATTATCTTCTCACTAAGCAGCTTAAATATCACCTCCTCAGAGACCCCTTTCCTACCACCTAATCTAAGTCTCAAGACCACCCTATTTTAATTCTCTGTAGGAGCCCTGGTGGCGCAGTGGTTAAGAGCTATGGCTGCTAACCAAAAGATCGGCAGTTCAAATCCACCAGCTGCTCGTTGGAAACCCTATGGGGCAGTTCTACTCTGTCCTATTGGATCACTATGAGTCAGAATCAACTCAACAGCAACGGGTTTTTTTTAACAAGTAGAGTACTCATCACTAGCTGATAGTTTTCTTTTTTCCTTGGTTACTATCTGCCCCCCACCACCACCACAAATGGTTAGTTTTAAGGGGCCATTTCTTTTTTTTTATTTATTGTTGTGCTTTAAGTGAAAGTTTACAATTCAAGTTAGTCTCTCATAAACAAAAATTTATACATACATTGTTACGTGACCCTAGTTACTCTCCCCGTACTGTGACAGCACATTCTTCCTTTCCACCCTGGATTTCCCGTGTCCATTCAATCAGCTCCTGACCCTCTCTGCCTTCTCATCTCACCTCTGGAAAGGAGTTTCTCATTTAGTCTCACATATCTACTTGAGCTAAGACGTACACTCTTCACAAGTATCATTTTATGTCCGATAGTCCAGTCTAATCTTTGAAGAGTTGGCCTCGGTAATGGTTTTAGTTTTGGGAGGCAGGTCTTCTGGGGTCCCTCCAGTCTCAATCAAACCATTAAGTCTGGTCTTTTTACTAGAATTTGAGTTCTACACCCCACTTTTCTCCTTCTCTGTCAGGGACTCTCTGTTGTGTTCCCTGTCAGGCCGGTCATTGTGGTAGCTGGTCACCATCTAGTTCTTCTCGTCTCAGGCTGATGAAGTCTCTAGTTTATGTGGCCCTTTCTGTCTCTTGGGCTAATACTTTCCTTGTGTCTATGGTGTTCTTCATTCTCCTTTACTCTAGATGTGTTGGGACAAGTTGATGCATCTTAGATGGCCACTCACTAGCTTTTAAGACCCCAGATGCCACTTACCAAAGTGGGATGCAGAACATTTTCTTAATAAACTCTGTTATGCCAATTGACCTAGATGTTCCCTGAAACAATGGTCCCCAGACCCCCGCCCCTACTACTCTGTCCCTCGAAGTGTTGTGTTATATTCAGGAGACTTCTTAGCTTTGGTTTAGTCCAGTTGTGCTGACTTCTAAGGAGCCAATTCTTTTGGTTCCCCACTATATCTCCAACTCCTGGACCTATGCCTGGCACGGGGCAAACACTCCATAAATATGATGCATGAATAAATGAATAAGTCAAGGAACGGAGACTGATAGACAAAATTCTAAGAAGTCCCCCAAGATTCCCATCTCCTGGTGTACATACCTTTTGACTGTGAGTATGATGGGATATCACTCCTGTGATCCGATTATACTATATGGCACAGCTGGAGGGGAGATTATCCAGGTGGACCTAACCTAATCACAGAAGCCCTTCAAATCTGCTTCTACACATCGTAAAGGAAGTAAGAAATTCAAAGCATGCAAGGGGACCACATAGCAAGGAACTGTGAGCTGCCTCTAGGAGCTTAGAGGAGGCTCCCCAGCCAACAGCCAGCAAGGGAATGGGGCCTTCAGTCCTACAATCACAAGACACTGAATTCTGCCAACAACCTGAATGAGCAGATTCTTCCCCAGAGCCTATCGAAAGGAATGCAGCCTGACTAACCCCTGGATTTCAGCCTAGCAAGACCCTGAGCAGAGAACCCAGCCACACCAGGCCCAAATTAATGACCTACAGAGTCCTGCACTAATAAATGTCTATTGTTTTAAGCCACTAAGTTTTGGGATAATTTGTTACTCAGCAATAGGAACTAATCCAGAGACCTTTACAGTTTACTCCATATTAGCTCTTAGGGAAACAAGAGTGAAACACTAATGGAGTCTAAAATTTTAAAGCAACTAAAGGAGGAAAAAAGCAAGACCATTTAAGGTTTAACTATGCAAATTTAGACCACTAAGCAAAAACTACACACAGGGACTCAGAATCTATGTTGTTGTACTCACATTGGTCTTTTTAGGATGAAGGAGTGCATTTCATTTCTTAGGGAAATAGGATTATAAATAGATCTGATTTCATTCCCCTCCTCCACGTGTGTCAGTTTGTCATACTGTGGGGGCTTTGCATGTTGCTGTATTGCTGGAAGCTATGCTACTGGTATTCAAACACCAGCAGGGTCACCCATGGTGGACAGGTTTCAGCTGAGCTTCCAGACTAAGACAGACTAGGAAGAAGGATCCAGCAGTCTACTTCTGAAAAGAATTAACCAGTGAAAACCTTATGAATAGCAGCGGAACATTGTCTGGTATAGTGCTGGAAGATGAGTGCCTCACGAAGTCAGCACAACTGGACTAAACCAAAGCTAAGAAGTTTCCTGAATACAATCAAATACTTTGAGAGACAGAGTAGCAGGGGTAGGGGTCTGGGGACCATGCTTTCAGGGGACATCTAGGTCAACTGGCATAACAAAGCTTATTAAGAAAAGGTTCTGTATGCTACTTTGGTGAGTGGCATCTGGGGTCTTAAAAGCTTGCAAGCTGCCATCTAAGATGCGTCAATTGGTCCCGACCACCTGGAGTAAAGGAGCGTGAAGAACACCAAAGACACAAAGTATTAGCCCAAGAGACAGAAACGGCCACATAAACCAGAGACTTCATCAGCCTGAGACCAAAAGAACTAGATGGTGCCCGGCTACCACCAATGACTGCCCTGACAGGTAACACAACAGAGAGTCCCTGATGGACTAGCAGAAAGATGGGGTGCAGAACTCAAATTCTAGTAAGAAGACCAGACTTAATGGTCTGACTGAGACTGGAGGTACCCTGGAAAGCATAGCTCCTGGATTCTCTATCAGCCCAGAACTAAAACAATTTCCGAGGCCAACTCTTTAGACAGGGATTGGACTGGACTGTGGGACATAAAGTCATAGGCGTGAGGAGTGTGCCTCTTAGCTCAAATAGATACAAGAGACCAAAGGGGCGGCTTCTGTCCAGAGGTGAGATGGGAAGGCAGAGAGGGTTAGGAGCTGGTTGATTGGACATGGGGAATCAGGGACGGAAAGGAGGAGTGTGCTGTCGCAGAATGGGGTGAGCAATTAGGGTCACATAACAATGCATGTATAAAATTTTGTATGGGAAACTAACTTGAAATATAAACTTCATTTAGGCTACAACAATTAAATTAAAAAAAAAAGAGCGCCTCAGCGGGGCATGTACTCAAAAGACACAGTGGCTGCAACACTGTGCTCAAGCATAACAATTGTGAGGGTGGCGCAGGACCGGGCAGTGTTTCATTCTGTTGTATGTAGGGTCACTATGAGTTGGAATCGACTCCACAGCACCTAATAACAACAGCAACAACAAGTATGCCAGATTTGGAATCAGATGCAGCTTTGAACCCCAGCTTTGCCATTTACTGTCAGTATGACCTTCGGCAAGGAACTCAATCTCTCTGAGCCTCAGTTTTATCAAATGTGAAAATAGCCATGACAAGGTTCTGTTGAGGTTTAAATAAAATAATATACTTAGAGCTCTTAGCATAATCTCTGATATATAATAAACTCTGTAGAAATCCATTTTCACATGTAAGCATATTGTTCTTGTTGTTAGTTGCTGTCAAGTCAATTTCCACTCATAGTGACCCCCTGTGACAGAGTAGGACTCTCCATAGAATTTCCTAGGCTGTAATCTTTATGGGAAGCCCTGGTGGTACACTGGTTAAGCGCCTGGCTGCTAATGGAGAGGTCAGCAGTTTGAACCCACCAGCTGCTCCACGGGAGAAAAATGTGGCATTCTGCTTCTGTAAAGATTTCAGCTTTGGAAACCTTATGGGGCCGTTCTGTAGGGTCGCTATGAATCAGAATCGACTCAACAGCAATAAGTTTGGTTTTCGGAATTTTACGGAAGCAAATCTTTTCTCCTGCAGAGCTGCTGGGTGGGTTTGAACCACCAGCCTTTTGGTTAGCAGCCGATCGCTTAACCATTTGTGCCACCAGGGCACCTATATGCAGACAAGGGACAAAATAATCAATGCATGAATATTCTCAGCCTCTTTTTGCCCCCTCAGCTGCTAAAATAGGCTGATAATGACCAATGACTATATTCCTTTGCCTCCCCCGTTCTCTCCACTGACTGTATTTGGTATATGGGATAATTAGTTGGGAGGATGGCTGGAGAAGTGGGGTGGGAGATTCAAGTAGGAAAGGGCTGAGATGAGACAAAGGGAGAGTAGAGGCATAAAGAAAGAGGGTGGGGAGGAAAAGGGAAGAGGAGAGAAGATGGTGCCAACAGGAAGGGTTATTGGTAAGGAGGATGAGAGAGATTGCAGAGCCCGTACTGGCGAATGAGAGAGTTTTAAAAAATATGGTGGAAGCCCATGCTAATATAAATAAATGATTGAATAAGTAAATAAATGAGGGAAAATATACATATCTCCCATGCAGAAGAATTCCAAATAATCATGCTGGAATAAGTTATGGAGCATAGCTCCCCACTCCTTAAGTGTGGGCTGGGCATTAGTGACTTCCTTCCAAAGAGTACAACATGGGAAGTGAAGGAAAGAGCACCTTTACGGCAGAGACACCTGACACAAACACCACCTCAGCCAGGTGATCAAGGTCAATAGTTGATGTACCCTTGATGTGATATGATGGAAATGGCACTTTACCTCTGTGGTTATCCTCTAAAAAACCTAGAACTCAGTTTAATCATGAGAAAAACATCAGGCAAATCCCAATTGAAGGACATTCTACAAAATACCTGACAAGTCCTCCTCAAAACTGTCAAGGTCATCAAAAACGAGGCAAGTCTGAGAAACTGTCCCAGCCAAGAGGAGCCTCAAGTGACATGACAGCTAAATGTAATGTGGTATCCTGGGTGGGATCCTGGAACAGAAAAAAGGGTATTAGTGAAAACTGAAGAAATCTGAAAAAAGTATGGACTTTAGTTAATAATAACGTATCAGTATCGGTTCATTAATTGTAATAAATGTACCACACTAATGTAAGATGTTAACAGTAGGAGAAACTGAGTGTGAGGTATATGGGAACTCTCTGTAATTTTCTTTGCAAATTTTCTGTAAATCTAAAACTATTCTAAACTAAAAAGTTTATTTTAAACATACGGGTAGAGGGAGGTTTTAAGACGTATCACTGAAGGTAATGAATTTTATCCTCTTTAACGTTCTTTGAAAACTGCAAGTGAAGATAAGAATTCTTTTTAATTACATTTTTTTATTCTCACTGAACTCTTGCAACACAACTCCAAGGTTTGGCCTCATGGGGCCGGGAATCTACGCAGGTTCCAATACCAGCACCCTGAAGCTTGGGAGAACGCAAGAACGGCAACTTCCTCTAGGGAATGTTCTAGCAGCCACACATATCCTGGGAGCCAGTTGACTGTCAGGGCAGCTAAATGAAGCCCTTTCCAGAGGTGAGCTCCTGAGCCCCAAGCAAGCCTGGAATCCCTTAAAAGAGCTCCCACCCTACTGAGTCTCTCTGGCTGACATAAACCTCATCTCTGATTAAACCCAACCATTGAGAAAAAGATGAAGAAGAAGAGGCACATTTGGCTCATAGAAACCTGGGAATTAGAACATCTGTGGAAAATGTTAGAGTCCCTTGTCCATGTGCCCAAATAGAGCATTTTCCAAATCTGCATCAGTGTCAGCAACTTCTAACTGCTTTCCTGGAGAGCAAGGAATGAGCAGGCTGTGCAGAAAGGATCGACATAGCTGGCCTGAGATTGCTATTCTCAGAAAAGCCCACTACGAGGTCGGCCCTTAACTGTTGTCTGGAAACTTGGACTTCGGGAGTGTTCCCACCATTCTGGAAGTGATAAGAGTGGCTCACTGAGCCTAAACTGTTTGTACCAGCAATGTGGTTCATGTTAAACACCTGCTTTCCTTCTGGGAGTCTGGAATTTTGGTATGTGCCAGGCAGAGTGTGCCTACAGGACTAGCCCCCAATAAAATCCCTGGGAACTAAGACGGTAATGAGCTTCTCTGGTTGACAACATTTCACTGATGCTGTCACAGTTCATTGCTGGGAGAATAAAGTGTGTCCTGTATGACTCCAACAACAGGGAACTCTGGAAGCTTGTGCCTGGTTTCCTGTGGACTTCACCCCGTGTGCCTTTTCCCTTTGCGAGTCTTGCTTTGTATCCTTTCACTGTAATAAATCATAGCCGTGAGCATGGTTATATGCTGAGTCCTGTGAGCCCTCCTAGAGAATCATCAAACCTGAGACTGGTCTTAGGGATCCCCTACTCAAGGCTATCCTTGTGGATACAATCGGCACAATGACTTTTCCTGACTCAGACCTTTACGGAGAGAGGCACGGAGGAAAGTACGATGATAGCTCCATTTGACCCCTGAGGAAACAAGCACACAGAAGATGAGCAGCGTAAGTGGGGTTTTGCGGCTAAGGCGGGCAGAGTTTGGATTTGAACTCAGGTCTGTTTCTGGGCCCTAGCTCTACCTGTCTGACAGCCAGCAGTCAGTCCCATTGCTAAAGGTTGGGGATGTGTCTCCTGCCCCTCCCTCCACCTTCCACTCCTTCCCTGCCCTCTGTGAACCTGTCTGGCAGGTCCAGCAGTACAAAGTGGTGAAGCAGGAAGGAGGCTGGAAGGAGGCGTCTATTCCAGTCATCCTCCCCCCTTTCTAGAAAAAACCTTTCCACCCCCATCCTCCGTCCCACTCCCTCAGAGCCTGACCACAGTCTTCACTGTCCTTCCTCTCCCTACAACCACCATCTCCCTCCAATCCTTTGTTTTATTACCTACTTGTCATCGTCTTCAGCCTCGTTTGTTTACCGAATGCCTCCTGTGTGCCAGAGACAAAGATGGCACCCATGGGCTGGGTCACATGGGGCTGTTCCCTAACTCATTCACTGAGGAAAACATTCAGCATGCCTACCACAGGGGCGGAGTCCTGGTGGTGTAGTGGTTAAGACTGCTGCTAACCAAAAGGTCAGCACCTCAAATCCACAGCAGACTGACTCGGTGGCACATAACACCACCACCACAGGGTCAGGGACTGCCTGGAACTCCAGCGTGCATGACGGAACAAGGAGCAAGACAGGCCAATAAACCTAAGACATTCATCCTGGCCCATCTCTGAGACTTTTTCCCTTTTTTTTTTTTAATCTCAAGTTTGGATCTCTCTAGTCATGCCTCTCCTCCCTCCCCCTTTCTCTTTTCCCACCTGATTATGAGATTGTTATAGGGAAGAACCCTGCTTTGATTATCTCTGCATCTGTCATCCCAGCCTTTATACTACATCACCATTTGTTTGCAAATGTCTGTACACCATGCAATGGAAATTGAGTTTTATTGATCCTACAGTCTTGCTGGGGAGCCCTGGTGGTGCAGTGATTAAGAACTCAGCTCCTAACCAAAAGGTCAGCAGTTCAAATCCACCAGCTGCTCCTTGGAAACCCTATGCGGCACTTCTACTCTGTCCTATGGGGTTGCTATGAGTGGGAATCCACTTGACAGCAATAGGCAGCAGTCTTGCTAATTTAATGGAAAATTATTCCCCAAGCCCAAATACCATGAAAAATTACACTATGCATTTTGGTCTCTGTAAGATCAGCAAATGACTCTGGTGCAGGGGAACACAGGAGAGATGGGGTCTACCAATTTAATATATTTTCTCCGCGTATCACGTTTCATCAAAACTAGAAATGCCATTAATGATGAAGCACCATTATTTTAGGTATCATGAAGGAAGGGAGAAAAAAAAAAAACACTACCAATTGCAATGGAAAGTTGCATCCCAATTTCAGAGGTTTTTAATTTGCACTGCAGGTTTCTCCCGCTTTCGGCAAGTAGAGCGTTCTTATAAAACCTTTCCTAAGCCAAAGTGTTGTAAAGCGAAGAAGTAATTACCATTAATTTACATGGGAAAAATTTTTGAGCATTCCCAGACCCAAAAAAGAACCTACCAATCATACTAAATAACACATAAAACCCTGGCAGGAGCTTTGGAGAATGGTGTCGGTGGGGCGGCCGCCCCGGGGCGGTGGAGCGTGCCCAGGGGTGGTGGGGCCAGAAGGGTCAGCCACCGCTGCCTCCACTACACCGTCGGAGGGCAAGGAGCCGGAGGAAGAGGACGAGGATGGAGCGGCAGCGGAGGAAGGCGAAGAGGAGACAGTGGCGTCAGGGGAGGAGCTGCTGAGCTTTCTGACCAGGCTACCCCGCCTCCCACTCCCCCTTCTCCCATCGGCCTGGACTGCAGCGCCCTGAATCTCGACCCGGACCTGCCGCCACCTTCTGGCACGTCGCACTTCCAGTTCCCGGACAGCTGCACCCACGAGGTGACTGAGATGATCGCTGGGGACTGACACCCGTCTAGCATCGCCCTCCTGGTGTTCACCTACGAAGGCCACCGTCGACTGGGCGCGCACGCCCCCAGACCAGCTGTTTACATGTTGTCAGGTGCGGTGGAGTCGGTTCTGACACACAGCGACCCTGTGTACAACAGAACCAAACATTGCCCGGTCCGGCGCCGTCCTCACAATCTGTTGTTATGTTTGAGCCCATTGTTGCAGCCACTGGGTCATTCTAGCTCCTTGAGGGTCTTCTTCCTTTTCTCATACCCTCTACTTTACCAAACTGATGTCCTACTCCAGGAACTGGCCGCCCTGAGAACATGTTCAAAGTACGTGGGACGAATTCTTGTCATCCTCACTTCTAAGGAGCATTCCTGGCTGTACTTCTTCCAAGACAGATTTGTTCATTCTTCTGGCAGTCCATGGCATATTCAATATTCTTTGCCAACACCATAATTTAAAGGCATCAATTCTTCTTCTGTCTTCCTTATTCATTGTCCAGCTTTCCTGTACATATATTGCAAGATGTTTACATACAGGAACGCTGTTTTTACTCTTTGCCTTTTTCATAAAAGCGAAATCCTCTTTGGGTTTCTTACCGTTAACAAAAACAGGTACTAATGCAGGTCTTTGGAGCCCTGGTGGCACAGTGGTTAAGCGTTTGGCTGCTAACTAAGAGGTTGGCAGTTAGAATCCACCAGCCGCTCTTTGGAAACCATGTGGGGCAGTTCTACTCTGTCCTATAGGGTCGCTATAAGTCAGAATCGACTAAACTGGAACTTTCTTTTTTTTTTTTTGGTTAATGTAGGTCTTTAGTAAAAGCCAAGTGGCCTAAGGCTAACTTTCTGGATAACGGGGAAAACCTGGACTTGAAATAATGAAAATGTTTTTTAAATTGTGAAATAAAGAAAAGTAAAAGGAGAAAAAAATTGCTGAAGTCTCACCCATTTAAAGAGAACTGTTATTAGCATTTGAATATTTCAATTTTTTAAAATATTTGAATATTTTACCAATATTTGTCTATGATATATTTATAGTTATGGGCCTTATATGTAGTGTATACACATGTATACATATTTGTATTTTCATTTTATTATACAATTCACATATGAATATGTTCTCATTGTAAAAGATCAGAAAATTGTAAGAGTATACAGCCCCAAACCTCCCTTCACACCATCCCCCACACCCTTCCTCCAAGGTAACCACTATCAGCAGCTGGGTGTGTGTCCAATCCTATATGTGTGTACATATATATATATGTTTATATATATGAGATACCCAAAAACCCATTGCAGTCTAGTGGATTCCGACTCACAGCAACCCTATAGGACAGAGCAGACCTGCCCCATAGGGTTTCAAAGGAGCATCTCATGGATTCAAACTGCTGAGCTTTTGGTTAGCAGCTGAGATCTTAACCACTTCGCCACCAGGGCTCCATATATGTATGATACATATACATATATCATATGTATTTTCTATATATATATGATGTGTGTGTGTGTGTGTGTGTGTGTGTGTGTGTGTGTTATGTGCCATAGAGTCAATTCCAATTCACAGCCACCCTGTATGACAGAACTGCCCCATAGGGTTTCCTAGGCTGAATCTTTATGGGAGCAGATCACCAAGTCTTTTCTCCTGTAGAGTGGTTGGTAGGTTCAAACTGCCAACCTTTTAATCACTGTGCCACCAGGGCTCCATATATATATCTATAAATGTAAACATATTTGTATTTATATATATACTTATGTATATATTTATATACTGTATACGTAAATATATACACAAAAAACCAAGCCCACTGCCATCGAGTCAATTCCAACTCATAGTGACCCTGTAGAGTTTCCAAGGCTGTAAATCTTTACGGAAGCAGACTGCCACATCTTTCTCCCTCGGAGTTGCTGCTGGGTTCCAACTGCCAACCTTATGGTTAGCAACCGAACACTTTAGCCACTGTGCCACCAGGGCTCCTTTAAAAATGTATATAATATATGATACTTATATATTGTAATATTTATTTTATATAATATTATATACAGAGTATATATATCATATGTATATAAGCATATATAGGATATATATGTAAGTATATAGAAGATATATATATACGTAAGTATGTGTAGGAAATAGATACATATATATATAAGTATATATAGGTTGCAGCAGTGCATCAACAGGGAACTGCCAGAAATTCAAGCTGGATTCAGAAGAGGATGTGGTACATGGGATATCATTGCTGATGTCAGATGGATCATGGCTGAAAGCAGAGAATACCAGAAAGATGTTTACTTGTGTTTTATTGACTGTGCAACGGCTTTTTGTGTAACAAATTATGGATAACATTGTGAACAATGGGAATTTACAGAACACTTAACTGTGTTCATGAAGAACCTGTACACAGACCAAAAGGCAGTCATTTGAACAGAACAAGGAGACACTGTGTGGTTTAAAATCAGGAAATGTGTGCATCAGGGTTGTATCCTTTCACTACACTTATTCAATCTGTATGCTGAGCAAATAACTAGAAGCTAGACTATATGAAGAAGAACTCGGCATCAGGATTGGAGGAAGACTCATTAACAACCTGCGATATGCAGATGACACAACCTTGCTTGCTGAAAGTGAAGAGGACTTGAAGCACTTACTGAGGAAGATCAAAGACCACAGCCTTCAGTATGGATTACACCTCAACATAAAGAAAAGAAAAATCTTCACAACTGGACCAGTAAGCAACATCATGATAAACAGAGAGAAGACTGAAGTTGTCAAGGATTTCATTTACTTGGATCCACAATCAACACCCATGGAAGCAGCAGTCAAGAAATCAAAAGACGCATTGCACTGGGCATATCTGCTATAAAAGATCTCTTTAAAGTGTTAAAAAGCAAAGATGTCACTTTGAGGACTAAGCTGCGCCTGACCCAAGCCGTGCGTTTTCAATTGCCTCATATGCATGTGAAAGCTAGACAACGAATAAGGAAGACCAAAAAAGAATTGACGCCTTTGAATTACGGTGTTGGCAAAGAATATTGAATGTACCACGGACTGCCACAAGAACGGACAAATCTGTGTTGGAAGAAGTACAGCTAGAATGCTTATTAGAAGCAAGGATGGTGAGACTTTGTCTCACATACTTTGGACATGTTATCAGTAGGGATCAGACCTTGGAGAAGGGCATCACGCTTGGTAAAGTAGAGAGTCAGTGAAAAAAAGGAAGACCCTCAACGAGATAAACTGACACAGCGGCTACAATGGGCTCAAGCATAACTATTGTGAGGATGGCACAGGACTGCAGCAGGACTGGGCAGTGTTTCGTTCTGTTGTGCATAGGGTCGCTACGAGTTGGAACTGACTCCATGGCACCCAATGACGACGAAAACACCACCACCACTACCAAACACACACACACACACACACACACAGGCATATATACATATATATACGTACATATGTACATATAGAGGAGCTCTCGTGACAAGGTAGTTAAGCACCCAGCTGCCCTAACCGAAAGGTCAGCATCTGAACCCACCAGCTGCTCCTTGGGAGAAGGATGTGGCAGTCTGCTTCTGTAAAGATTTACAGCCTTGGAAACCCTATGGGGCAATTCTACTCTGTCCTGTAGGGGTCACTATGGGTCGCAATCCACTTGATATAAAAAAGAAACCAAACTCACTGCCATAAAGTAGATCTCGATTCACAGCAACCCTACAGGACGGAGTAGAACTGCCACATAGGGTTTCCAAGGAGCACCTGGTGGATTTGAACTGCTGACCTTTTGGTTAGCAGCCAAACTCTTAACCACTATACCACCAGGGTTCCCATCCACTTAATGGCAACTGGTTAAATCTTTAGGGAAGCAGAGTGCCACATCTTTCTCCTCTGGCACGGCACATTTTGGGTAGCAGCCCAGCTCTTAACTATTGTGCCACCAAGCCTCCATAGACACCAAGGACTGTCTAATTAGTTTAGTGTGATCTGGGGTTGGGGGCAGCCAGAGGAATCTGAAGCACCCAGAGGTGCTTCTGAAGGAGAGATCTGAAGCACTCTGATCTTTCACTGTCTGGCTCCTTCCCATCCTTCAGATCTGGGTTCAAATATCCTTCTTCAGGGAGGCCTTCCTTGACACCCATTTTAAAGCAGCACAGCCCTAGCCACTCCTTAACACACTGCAGTATTTTATTGCCTTTAGGGCATTTATCACTCTGGGCTGTTAGTATTATTTTACTCCATAATTGCCCACCTCCACCACTGGAATGGACTGTCTTGGCCAACACTATATTCCCAATGCCATTTTTTTTTTTTTAAAAAACCGTTGCCGTCGGGTGGATTCCGACTCATAGGCCCTAAAAAACATCTTTTTTGGATGGCTGGATGAATGAATGAATGGAGACCCCTCCTCCATCCTCAGGAAGCCTCAATTTTTAGGAACCATATAACCTGTTCTTTTGAGCTGAACCGGAAGTCGGAGGTAGAATGAGAAAAGCCCGGGGGAGGCGAAGGAAGGTTGAAGAAGGTCGAAGAAGAGATCTAGATTAGAGAAACCGAGGGAGGCTGAAAGACTGCGGGAGGTTGGTTTCCGAGGCCGAAGGTCCAATTCCCGAAGGCGAGTGGAGGGGCAAAGAGAAGTCCGAGTAGGCAGGACCTGGCGCGGATCCAGAGGCGCGGCCTACCGGCCGGGGCGGGGCCGGGAGGAGGGAGGCGGGGTCGATGGGCGAGGCCCAGCCCGGAGGGTGGGGCCTGGAGGAGGGGGCGGGACCGGGAACAGGAGGCGGGGCCCGCGGCGGGAAGCCCGACGCAGCGCCGAGCTTGCGGGTGAGGCTGCGGCGGCGCCGGAAGATGGCTGCGACCGAGGCGGCGGACACTCAGCTGATGCTCGGAGTCGGGCTCATCGGTGAGGAAGCAGACACCCTGCCCCGCAGGCCCGCACCCTAGCTCCCTTCCGCCTTGGGCCCTGGTGGCCTCTGCTTCAGCGCCCTGGCGCCGCCCGCGGTGGGGAGGGCGCGGCCCTTCGGTGTTGGGCCTGGGCCGGGGGCTGCGGGGCCTCCTCCGTGCGGGGCCCGGCCCGCAGCCCTGGGCCGACCGCCCGCGGCCTCGCGTGGGGCCCGCCGAGTCGGCGTCTGGGCGAAGGGACCCCGGAGCCTCCCAGGACCCGCAGTGGAGCTCTTCACGGACGCCCGGCTTGCCCGACAGAGTCTGGTGGACCGGGTGGCCGGAGGCGCCGGCGGCTGCGAGGGCTCGTTGCGCAGGCGGGCCTGGAGTCCAGGCCGCGGCGGGGAGGTGCAAGGCCCGGGGCCCGCCGATCCCGGCGCGGGCTGCTGCCTCGGAGCGTGTAGGGTCACGCGTGACTGCCCGCTTGGCCCCGCGGCTTGGCTCCGATCATGTGATCGAGCGGGTTCGAGGCATGGAGGCTAACTCTGCGCATTGTACACGGATTATCTCCCATTTAACCCTCACCACAGCTCGAGGGGGTTGTAGATAATGCCCACTTTACGGAGGAGCAAGTGTAGGCTCTGGGTGTCTTGTGTCTGGGCACCTGCTGGGAAGTGGCAGAGCCAGGATTGGGACCCTTGCAGTCTGTCCCTCGAGCCCCAACTCTACTAGCAGAGAACTCCCGAGTCATGTGATAGAGCTCGTGCATAGAACAGGAGTCTCTACGTAACCGTACATGGTGAGATCCTGGTCACTTCTGAAGACTTCATGGTTGGGGAAGTACATTAAGGTCTTTGGGGAGCCCAGAATGAGTGGCTGAGCCGTGTGCAGGGCCTCGGGGGCAGAGGTTTCAAGGAACCATTCATTGACAGGTGACAGCAAGTACCATGTTGCTTGAATGAACATCTTTCGGTTCCCCCCTAGATCTTTACACGCCCTAAACACCTCTCTAATCCTCCAGTGTACAAGAATATTGCTTAGGGAGCAAAACTGGAGAATTGTGCTGATTTATTTTGCAGTGTCTCAAAGGAGATCCTTTATCTGGGAATAGCTTCCTGTACTCATTTCTATCGTGATTTTTAAACTGCTTCAAAGCAAAACCTAAGTATTTAGGCATCTTAGTCTTGCCTGAATGTACTTCTGAATTAAGACTGAGTTAAAAACTGATTTTATCTAGAAACAGGAAAGAAAAAACGGATGGCTTATGATCATGTTTTCATTAAACAGTTTTTTTTATTATTCATATTGTCATGAATTTAAAAGTCTAGATACCACTGGTACTGGGGGATTTGCCTCAGAATAATGGGAGAGGGAGGGTGGGGGTCAGGTCCTATGAAACCAGGTGTTGATAATTGCTGAATCTGAGTGATGGAGACAGGAATTCATTTTATTATTTTGTCTCCTTTTGTGTATACTTGATATATTCCATAATTTAAAAAAATTAAGTCTATATATCAAAAACTGGATTCTTACTGCTATATGTGCCATAACTGTTTGACTAAACCTAGGGTCTTTTTACCTGGAGTTTTTTTTTAATTCACAGATTGTTCCCTTTTTGTTATTGAGGTATTTACTTCCATGATAAAACTAAATATATGACCAGAAAACCTTTATTACTAAAAAAAAAATTTAAATACAAAATATATGTAGTCGGTATGTAACATGATTTGAGATTTCATCATTTTCTCCATCTCCATTTTTTTTTTAAAAACAAGCCTTTTCTATGTATTTGTTAAAAATTCTTCCAATTAGATAAAAACTTGAAGTGATTATAGGTTTGTGAGAATTTGGAAGAGAACCTCTACCAAGCATCTAAGGCTAAATTTTCATTTATGATTTGTTCTAAAAGCTTTCTACTCAAGTGTCCTCCAGTTTCAGATCATGAGAGCTAGACAGTTTGACCAGTGGAGGTAGGTGGGAATTTGGGGTTTCACGTATTTGGGTTGCTTTGTAAAACGGGGTGTTAAAACTGATTCCACTAAATACTTCTGAGTAACCAATCAATTCACTTCCTTGCTGCTGTTTGACATTCTCACAGTGACCATCTTTCCACCGTAGAAAAAGACACAAACGGAGAAGTTCTGTGGGTGTGGTGTTATCCTTCCACGACAGCCGCACGAAGGGACCTGTTGCTGAGAAAGTGCTGCCTTACAGATGAAAACAAGCTTCTCCATCCCTTTGTCTTTGGCCAGCACCGCAGAACGTGGTTTTATATCACAACAGTTGAAGTTCCAGATTCTTCAGTTTTGAAAAAGGTATGACTGCATGAAGGTGAAAAAAGCCAAAGATATGTCAAGTGTTGTAAGATTGTTGCAGTAACTCTTAGGTTTTGACTTATCATTCATGATACACTTTTGAAAAACCGTAAATACTACTTTCATTGGAAACGTTCTCTTTCACAGTTCTCTTTCTTTCATTCTATAGGCATTTATTGGTGTCTTTAATAGGCCAGAAGGAGCCCTGGTGGTACAGTGGTTGAGGGCTCAGCTGGTAAGCAAAAGGTTGGCGGTTTGAACCTACCAGCTGCTCTTTGGGAGAAAGATGTGGCAAGCTGCTTCCCTAAAGATCGACAGCCTGGGAAATCCTATAGGGTTGCTATGAGTTGTAGGGTTGCTATGAGTTGGAATCGACTCAACAGTAGTGAGTTTTTTGGTTATTATAGGCCAAACCTTGTGGGGATATATTGATGAGCAACAGCAATACGTGGTCTCTGCCCTTATCAGAGTTAGAAATCTACAAGTAGTTTTCAAAACCATGACTCTGATTAAAAGTATTTTCCTATAATTGAGAACTATTTTAAAGTATATAATTATCCTTGGCATAGTGAAGAAACTTTTTTCCCCATTTGTTTGTGAATAATAAGATTATATTGAGACTAGAAAGGATAACTAAGGAAATCATGTATTATGTAGACTTTTTTTGGTGATGATGTGAATAGTATCAATATGATATGTTGAAAACCATTAAGTGACCATTGTGGATGTCCCTTATCCCAAGCAACCAGCACGTTTTTCTCAAAGAGGTGGCTGAACCTGTGGCATGTCCCAGGTGGGCAGTTCTTTTCCCTTTTCAGGGCTAGTTGTATGACCAGTAATGGAACTGTATCAAGCATGTCCAAGACACAAATTTAAATTTAAGGAATTGCATTTAAAAGAACAAAAAGGCAACAGTTGAGAAACCGTTACAGCTTTAGGACAAAACACAGATTCAGGATTAGAAGATATAATTTTATAAAAAGGTACTTTTTAATGTGTTGTCAAATCTTTGAATTATGTTCATTAAGTCTCGATGCATCCAGTAGATTTATCTCATGTTTTACATCTCAAACTGCAAATTGTAGCAAAATTGATTTCAAGATTTAGAGAGACTTTGTATATTTCAAAATATGATTTTTTAAAAAAGATTTTTACATGCTTTGCTTTTGATAAAGTTCAGAAGTTTGTTTCATTTATGGGTGTGTTAGGTATATGATTATCAGAAATGTATATTTATAATGATAGAACCAAAAAACAAAAAACACCCCCACTGCCGTTGAGTCCGTTCTGACTCATAGCGACCCTGTAGGACAGAGTAGAACTACCCCATAGGGTTTCCAAGGCTGTAAATCTTTACGGAAGCACACTGCCACATCTTTCTCCCACGGAGCGGCTGGTGGGTTTGAACTGCTGACCTTTCGGAAAGCAGTAGAGGACTTTAACCACTGTGCCATTAGGGCTCCTACAATAATAGAGACGTATAATTAAATGAAATTTATGATAATAGTGCCCTTTAGAGTATAGCACTCCACAGAGAGTGGACTGTTTAAAGGACTGTATGATTTTTATTGGGATATATTTTGGTTGTTTTCCATTCTTCTGTGTCATCAATGAAAAACATTTGCTAAATTGGTAGGTCTGATTTAGCAATCCTGGTTCTTTCCACTTTGATGAGGTTAGGGAACTTTAAATAAAAGCTCACATTTATTAGAGTGAAATATTTTTGTGAGGTTTTTTTTTGGCAAGGGATGTTTTGGGAAAAAAATGTCCAACTCTTTAAGTATTGCATTCTTACGTAGGAAATTAAGTCTAGGAAGGAGAGAATTCTACCACTGAACCACCAATGCTTCATAGCAAGACAGAGAACTTTTAGAAAATAATTATGTATTCTAATCAAACACCATAGTGAAAACTGTGGTCCCACCCCACCCATTCCAGCAAAGGCCGAGTGGGGAGCCTAGCCTTCTACTCATGTACGTATACGTACATATAAAAGTAGAAAGAAGCAGTTGAGGACTTTGTCCAATTTTTATCTTTTCCTTTTAATGCTGGCATGTCTTGTACAAGAGGTTTATTAGAATGTAGTAATAAAAAATAATTCTATTGAAGTGTCTTTAAAAAGTGTACTTTTTTTGTTTTCTTTTGGACAGGTGACTCATTTTTCTATTGTTCTGACCGCCAAAGATTTTAACCCAGAGAAATATGCCGCCTTCACTAGGATATTGTGTAGGTCTGTATGAAAACTGTATTAAATGTTAATATACAAAAATGAAGGTCTCGCTGAATAGTTACATAGCAGATGCCTGTACTGTGGAAGCAAATTTTAGTCCTTCATCTGCCTGACTTAAACTTTAGTGGCCGTTCAGTGACTATTTTGTACAGAGGGACCCTCTCTTCTGCTTTGATGATACTACTACTCTTATTTGGGAAAATGATACGGGGAGGGAAAAATGTAGTTGGTACAGCTATTGTAGTTTCTAGGTATTTTAAGTCATCTGCCATTTTTGATCCATTACTTCTACCTACTTCCCAATCTAGAACTTTACTTAGCAGGATGGGTATGTTAAATGCCTTATAAAATGTTAAGCTGGTCCATATGTGTCAAGGTCGGTGCGTGGGAATCATTTTTGGGGCAAGTTAATGAGCATTTTGAATGATGCTCGAGCACAGGAAAACGTTTCTTAACTGGAGACGCTGAGCAAATGGGAAGTTCTGGTTACTTGGTTAATAGTGATTCACACAGACTCTAGTTTCATTCCAGCTGATGAGAAAAATTATCTAAAATATACTAGCCCGCTTTCTTGTCGTGCTGAGTTTATCTGGTGGCCTGCATGAAATCTTTATCATCTGCTATGGACATTGATTCTTTCTTTAATTATAAAGACTTTTGCAGAGTTTTAGGGTTTTTTAAAAATATTGTCACTAGATAGAATTGTAATTCCATCTGTTATGTCCTACCCTCAGCCCTCAGGCTCTCTTCTGTAAGCAGGTTTTTTTTGTAGGGGAGGTTGTTTTGTTTTTCTCACTATAAGCCCAGTGAATGGTTGCCTTTTTGGCAGTTTGCATGTATGCACACTCACACACAGACACCCAGCACAGTGTCAGAATGCTTCCTCCTTATTTAAAGGTTTCAGTTAGACTGTGTTTTGAAATGCAGTTTTACTGTTTTTGCAGGAGCCCTGGTGGTGCAGTGGTTAGTGCTTGGCTGCTAACCTAAAGGTCAGCGGTTCTAACACACCAGCCGCTCCATGGGAGAAAGATGTGGCAGTCTGCTTCTGTAAAGATTATAGCCTTGGAAACCCTGTGGGGCAGTTCTACTCTGTCCTTTAGGGTCGCTATGAGTCGGAATTGACTCAACGGCCATGCGCTTGGTTTTTGGTTTATGATAAAGACTTCTTGCTGTCATAAGATGAATTCCAGGCATATGACTTAATGTAATAAGCCATACAAGCCGTTGTCCGCTACAGTGGTATTGACGAGAATGGAGATCCTTGTTCCTTGAAGAGAAGCTGTCTGGAGGCTGTGAACTAAAAACGTCACAGAGGTGTTTTTGAATAAACACTGGACCCTCATTTCATGTGATTGGGTCATGGTTAGGTTACTTGCCTGAAATATTCTGGAGGTCAAGAAGACAGGGTTGCTTCAGACCCTGCTTCCTGCCTGGGTTCCCAGCTTCTGCAAGGTCCTGACACTGCAACATTCTGGGTTCCCCTCTCAGTGTCCTGGCACTGCAGCATTCTGGGTTCCCCTCTCAGTGTCCTGGCACTGTACATTCTGGGTTCCCCTCTCAGTGTCCTGACACTGCAGCATTCTGGGTTCCCCTCTCCGTGTCCTGACACTGTACATTCTGGGTTCCCGGCTCAGTGTCCTGACACTGTACATTCTGGGTTCCCCTGTCAGTATCCTGACACTGCAGCATTCTGGGTTCCCCTCTCCGTGTCCTGACACTGTACATTCTGGGTTCCCAGCTCAGTGTCCTGACACTGTACATTCTGGGTTCCCTGCTCAGCGTCCTGACACTGTACATTCTGGGTTCCCTGCTCAGCGTCCTGACACTGTACATTCTGGGTTCCCGGCTCAGTGTCCTGACACTGTACATTCTGGGTTCCCTGCTCAGCGTCCTGACACTGTACATGCTGGGTTCCCGGCTCAGTGTCCTGACACTACATTCTGGGTTCCCTGCTCAGCGTCCTGACACTGTACATTCTGGGTTCCCCGCTCAGTGTCCTGACACTGTACACTCTGGGTTCCCCTCTCAGTGTCCTGGCACTGCAGCATTCTGGGTTCCCCGCTCAGTGTCCTGACATTGTACACTCTGGGTTCCCCTCTCCGTGTCCTGGCACTGCAGCATTCTGGGTTCCCCTCTCAGTGTCTTGACACTGTACATTCTGGGTTCCCCTCGCAGTGTCCTGGCACTGTACATTCTGGATTCTCCTCTTCTGACACAGTGCAAGAGGAACAAGGACTCACAGCTGTTGCCACCCACCTGCTTTGACTGCCCTTGCTTGTGTACACAACCACATGCTCAAGCACACACCCCACACACGTGCATGTGTCTGTGTGCGCGTGCACACGGTTAATAGACAAACACTTTCTCATCACGGTGAGGTCAACGTGGAGGTGTTCGCTTCTACTTCTCATGAGAGAAGCAGGCGAGCGTGCCTTCCACAGTGCTGCTTGCCAGGGCAGTGGAAGCTCAGATGGTAAAGCTCCATTCCCTGCGTGGGATCCAGTTCAACCGCCATAACCCCTTCATCTCCTAGTCCCCGCAGATGGTGGCCCTGTGGGGAGCCAGGGTTTCCAGCACACTTGGAATCAGCTGTGCAGGCCAGGTGTGGCAGCCAGGTTCCCTTCTCCATTGCTGTGTGTTGTTTCTATTTTACAATTTTATGGCATTTTGATTTTTAGTTGTTGGTGGTAATTCTTGTTGTTAGGTGCCGTTCAGTAGGTTCCGACTTACAGCAACCCTGTGTACAACAGAACGAAAATGATACGCTGCCTGGTCCTGCGCCGTCCTCACAGTCATTGCTGTGTTTGAGCCCATTGTTGCAGCCACTGTGTCAGTCCATGTTGTTGTGGGTCTTCCTCTTCTTTGCTGACCCTCTACTTTACAATTTTAATGGCATTTTTATTTTTAGTTGTCAGTAGTAATATAAGTACATTTAAAAAAATACAAACAATGCAGAAGGGTATAGAGTAAAAAGTAAGTCTCCTCCTGCCCCTGCTCCCCAGGCCCCCAGTTCTGCCCCAACCCTGGAACAGGTTACTCTCCTATCAGGAGAGGTTTTCTTTGCATATAAGCATGTATATGATTTCGTGGGTTTGATTGTATTGTATCTGTATGGGAGCTTACCATATTCATTATTCTCTACCTTTTTTTCTCAATTTGTGGACTGAACTAATAAAAACACACTAGGGATTGACAAAATTTGGTAAGCAGCTAAAACACTTGCCTTTTCACTTAACCTACAGTAAGTATAATTTTCAAGGGATCTGTTTTAAACACCAGTTTTATTTTCTTCCTATTTTTCAATTCTGTTAGCTACTGAAAGGCCTGAGTAGACCCAGTAGTAGTTCTCAAACAAAATTTCGTTTTAGTTGCTCACAGGAAGAGACTTCAGGGGCTGAGACTGACTCCACGTGCGAGCTGTCAGTGCAGCCAGCTTCCTGTCAGCATGTTCTGGACGTTTTAACTGGGAGATGAAAGTATCCAATGTGCATTTACCACTGGAAACTTAACGGCATTTTGATTTCTTAATTATCTAAACATAGCTACCTCTGGAAACTCTGATAAGTATGGGTTCTACAACTAATTAGTGCTTACCCTGTGAACAATGCATAGGACTCCTTCCTTGTCAAAGGAAATTCCAGCAATAAAACAGTTATGACTAAGAACACCACTTGTGAGTGTAAGACATAAAAAGAGGCATGAAGAGTAGACAGTATTCTCAGGTAATGGTACCTCAGAAAGTCCAGCATCCATTCTCCTGCCTTAGTGGACTCTAGCAGGCTGCTGCAGCTATAAGGAGAGAGTTGACTTCAAAAGAATTGCTGACTATCTCTCAAGTGTTGTTGTTTTTAATACATTTTCAGATTACAGAGGTGATACATGTTATGAAAATATTCAGACATTCAAGTATATTAGCAGGTTGGCTTTAGGCTCTTTAGAAGACTCCAGTGCCTAGCCTTGGGGCGTTTCTCCATGGGTTCATACCAGATAAAAGTACAGTCGTGTTTTTCCTTTCTTCCAGAATGTACCTGAAACATGGGAGCCCAGTTAAAATGATGGAGAGTTACATTGCAGTTCTCACAAAGGGGATATGCCAGAGTGAAGAGAATGGCTCGTTCCTTAGCAAGGACTTTGATGCCCGAAAGGCATACCTTGCAGGCTCCATCAAAGGTAAAAAAAAAAAAGAGCCAAGCAATAACTTGAAGAATATAATCCGTCACTGAATTAATACAAGTAGAAATTGTTGAATTGGTATATGTTTGCTTGCATATATTTTCACCACAGTAGAAAAGAAAATAAAAAAACAAAACTCATCCCAACAACAACATCCTCAAGCCAAGGAAGGTCTCTCATTTAGTCTTCCTTGTGCCATCTTTCCGTATGTTATGTTCATCAACTTCTGAGTTTCCTGCTTGGGTTAGAATTCTGTCAAAGGAAAGCCAGTTTCTTTGGTGGTCCTGCCCATGTTATTCTGACTGTGATAGAAATGTTCCTCACCAGTAGCTGAATTCATGGTTCGAGGTCTCCATTGTTCTCATTTCCTTAGATCTTAGCAGTTAACTCTCACATCTGGAGATCTGAAGCCCCTGACCCCAAGTCCCTAACCCCACTCCCAGCCTTTCTCTCGTAGCTGGAAAATCCAAAATGGCAGAGGCCAGCACAGGGCTATGCCACAGCCTTCAGGCTCCTCAGAGGAAGGAGACGGAAATTCCGAAGGTGACGCTGGCCTTCATTCACATCCTTCCACAGTGCCTCTGTCTTTGCTCTGGATCCTGCTGTTCTGAATGGTTGAGGTGTTGGGTGTTCATCAAGCTAACTGAAAAGGACTTAAGTAATGACCTGTGGGTCTCTGTGCGTGGAAGAGGAAGGGGTTTGTGAGCATTTTTTTTAAATCAGAAAGTTTTCAGGACACAGGAAGGTGCTGGTGCCCTTTCACATCATTTATTCCATTTAATCTGGGTTGGTCTATACATCCAGCATGGAGCCCTTCAGGGGCAGCTGTAGGCAGCTGTCACACATCCAGTGATCAGACTTATGGATGGGTACGCCCATCCACCAAATAAGGTGCTTCTGTGCTTACACTTGCTAAATTTATTCTCTGTATTGAAGAAGTTTTGCATTCTTATCACAAGAATTCTTGCTGATAAAAACTTTTATTTTCTTATATTTAATGCTGTAACATCGTGTTTTTCTTTTTAAGATATTGTATCTCAGTTTGGAATGGAAACTGTTATCTTATACACAGCACTGATGCTAAAGAAAAGAATTGTCGTCTATCATCCAAGAATAGAAGCTGTCCAGGAGTTTACCAGGTATGGACTCTAATCATTAAAAAGTGTGAACTGTGTTGGCCACCAATTTGGGCCACTAACGTACCATGTGCTCTGTTCTTTTGCACAGTTGGTATAATTTGAATGTCTATAGGCTAGAAGGGAAATACCATTTTCATCTAATGTTTTAGTTTAGATCTAATAGTTCAAAGTCACTGAATTAGATATTTTTTTTTTTTAAGAACAGATTCTGATTTAAATTTGGAAATGTGAACATTCTCAAACAGGGAGTCAGCAAACTCTCCTACAAAGGGGCAGAGAGTAAATATTTTAGGCTTGCTGGCCATATGATCTCTGTTGCAACTACTCACTTTGCCGTCATTGTGCAAAAGCAGCCACTAAGTACTATGTAAACAAACAAGCATGGCTGTGTTCCAATAAAACTTTATTTACAAAAACAAGGAGCTGGCTTGTGGACCATAGTTTGCCCACCTGTTTTAGAGTAAGTTGTTCTTGCTATAAATTTTACCAAAGACTCTTATTTTTATGATAAATGTAGATTCATTGTAGTTTTTTGTTTCTTTACCAAATCAAAGTAGTTCTCAGATCCTTTTTTAAAAGCAGGGAACTAGCATTTGTGCTGTGTTTACTGTATGCTGGGCATTGTGTAAGTCACCTTAAACTATTACATTTCCTCTTGACAAGGGCTCTGAAAGGACACACCCTTTCTCCATTTTATGGATGAGAAAATTGAGGCTCAGAGAGGCAAAGTGATAAGATAATGAAAAGAACAAAGGCTTTTTAGTCAGAAAGATCTGGGTTAAATTCTGGGGAGAGCAACTTATTGGCTCTGTGGCCTTATAAAAGATACTTAACCTTTCTGAGCCTCAGTTTCTCTGTAAAATGAGGATGCTAATACCTTATAACATTGAAATCGTTTGTGTAAAGTGCTTACTTAGCACATGCCTTGCCCATATTGTGTGCTTTAGAAATGCTTATCGTTATGGTCACGATTGGCTCAGATCTTAAATGAGAGGGCCAGAATTTTCACCCTGTTCTGTCTGGCTCTAAAACCTCATATTTTTCTACCCTACCACCCTTTTTCTTTATGCTTCTTAACCTGGCGTGTCCAAAACTACTGAGCAGGGCACCAGGGATTAACGAAGCCATGGATAAAATCACATCTTTCTGCATTAGCTATTTTACCAGAAGTTTTCTTTAAGCAAACCTATTTTGTATAAAAACAAACACAAAGTGGTTTGCAAGCTTGACTGGAATTTTCAATATAAAATGGGAAACTTTGAAACATTTTCTTTTTTTTTTTTTTTCCCCAAAACAATTTCTTGCTTGCAGAAGCCATTTTGGGTTTACCCGCCAGACTCCCCCTGTCGCAGTCTGCAGAGTGGGATGTTTGGAGGAAAGCTTGAGAAGCGTCACTCTTGCCACCACGGAGATCTTTGCAAACTTCACCTTGAGCTTTTTGCAGCCAGTCAGACCCCGGAAGTGGAGTTTAAACCATTGCATTGCTTTTATTTGAAGCCTGTGGTATTGGCACATTAGGGGTTGGTCTCTCTGATAGCTGTGTGCTTCTTCCCTCTTAATTTCCTCATCTGCAAGAGGAGGGGAGGAGGGCAGGTGCTGTCTCTAAGGTGTAGTCCAGCAGCGTTTGAGTTCTTGCCTTGATTCCCCAGGACACTGCCTGCCCTGGTGTGGCATCGTCAGGACTGGACCACTCTTCATTCTTACGTGCACCTCAGCGGTGATGAGCTGGAAGCCCTGCAGATGTGCACAGGTAGCTGCAGGGACCAGGGGAGGAAATAGGCTGCTTCAAGGAGGGGAATACTGATAAAGAATTATTCCTTTGGTAAATTTAACCTATTTATGACTTGTAAAGTTCTAATTTTAAAAGTTTTCGTATCAGTGATTTGATCTAGGGTGTTTAGATCTCATCTTGAGCCTTTCTATATTATTTCTCAAAGGAATAATTAAAAATTTTTAAATGATATTATTGGACTTGTGTAACGATTACTAAGATTCTGTGAATAAATACATAATGTATTTTTACTTTTTTCTATAGGTAACTTTCTAGTCACGTAGTTTTTTTGTTAAATTTAAGGTTACTATGTCTTTCATATTTTTATGGTATTTAAAGGTCCCTTCATAAGGCAATGATGATAATAAATGGTAGGGGCTTTGTTGCTCTTTAAATTATAAGATAGTCCTTACATACAAAAGAATACATTGTTTATGCAAGTTATAAAAATAAAAGAATACTCAGGGACTCACCATACAGATGACAAAGTAGGACACTGCCCATGCTCTGAAGCCCCCGTGTGCCTTCCCCTCCCAGGCCCGCTCCTTCTCAACTAGTGTTTACCTTTCTCTTGAATGTCTTTGTGGATTTACTCCCCTCCCCGGGTCACACACACACAAACACATATTTGTAAACAACACGTTTAGTTTTGCTAAACTATATTTATATGGATTCATGATGGATGAATTCTTCTGTGGCCTGCATTTTTTGCTTAACATTTCATTTTTTTGTGTGGGATTCACCCGTGTTCATGTGGGTGTCTGTTGTCTTGCTCATGGTCCCTGCTATGCAGGATTCCATCAAATGATATACCACAATCTCTCCATTTCTGTTTTTGTAGTTACTCATTTTTAGAAGAGCAGTGCTTATTCTGGGTCTCTTGGCACACATATGTGAAAGTTTCTCTACGGTACACATCGGTGGGTAGAATTGCCAGGTTGTAAGCAGTACAGTGGTTACAGTGCTTGCCTGCTAACTGAAAGGTCAGCGGCTCGAATTCACCAGCCGCTCCGCAGAGGAAAGATGTGGCAGTCTGCTTCTGAAAAGATTTATAGTGTTGGAATCCCTATGGGGCAGTTCTACTCTGTCCTGTAGACTCACTATGAGTCAGAATGGACTCGATAGCAATGGGTTTTTTTTGAAAGGATACAAATCTTCAACTTTGCTGGGTAATGCCAACTTGTTTTCCTCGGAGATTTTACCAGTTTACTGTCCCATTAGCAGTATAGGACAGGCCCACTGCTTCATGTCCTCAGCAGCACTGGGAGTTATCAGACAACCTGGTGGGTGTTCAGTTGTACTTAGTTGTGGTCTAATTTGCCTTTTCCTGATTCCTAATGAGGTTAAGTGTATTTCTGTATGTTTAGTGCCATGTATGTTTCTTCTTCTTCAAAATGACTGAATGTTTTACTCATTTTTACACTTTGTTCTTTTTTCTTACTGATTGATACAACATTTTTATATATTCACGATGTGAATCCACTGTTGATTATATATGCTCTAAAAATCTCCAAGTCTGAAGCTTTATTTTTTTTCCAGTGTCCTTATGGTGTCTTGAATTCTTCATTTTAATGTGTTGGAATTTATTGGACTTTCATGGTTTTAGTTTTTTGTATTTTAAGAAAATTCCAAGATATTCTCATATATTTTCTTGCGAAGGTTTTTGAAGTTTTTTCTTTCCCAGTGAATTCTTTTTTTTTCAATTGTACTTCAGGTGAAGGCTTACAGAACAAATAGTTTCTCATGAAACAGCAGTACACATATTGTTTTATGACGTTGGTTAACAACCCCACAACATGTCAACCCTCTTAACTTCTCAACCTTTTTTTTTGGTGAAAATACACATAGCCAAAGACACCATTTCAAAAATTTCTGTATGCACAGTTCAGTGACATTGACTACGCTCTTCCAATTGTGCTGCTATTCTCACTTAAGATGAAAACTTACAGAACAAAATAGTTTCTCATTTAACAGTACACATGTTGCCCTATGACAATGGTTAACAATCTCACAACACATCAACAATATCCTTACTCAACCTTGGGTTCCTATCACCAGCTTCGCTGTCCCCTTCTGCCTTCTGGCCCTTGTCACGGGTTTTATGGGGCTGTCCACTCCCAGGCTGAACGGTGAATCTCGGAGATAACTTCATCACTGAGCTAAAAGGGTGTCTGGGGGCCATACTCTTGAGGTTTCTCCAGTCTCCTTTAGGGCAGTAAATCTGGTCTTTTTTTTTGTGAGTTAGAATTATGTTCTACATCCTTCTCCAGCTCTGTCCAGAACCCTCTGTTGTGATCCTGGTCAGAGCAGTCAGTGGTGGTAGCCGGGCACCATCTAGCTGTACTGGACTCAGTCCGGTGGAGGCCTTGGTAGCTGTGGACAATTAGTCCTTCAGACTAATCTTTTCCTTGTATCCTGTTCTGTTCATTCTCCCTTGCTCCCGAAGGGATGAGACCAGTGGAGTATCCTAGATGGCCGCTCACAGGCTTTTAAGACCCCAGACACTACTCACCAAGGTAGAATGTAGAGCATTGTCTTTATAAGCTGTGTCATGCCAATTGAGCTAGATGTTCCCCGAGACCATGGGGACCCCCAGAGCGCTCTGCCCAGCAATTCAGTCCCTCAGGGAGTTTGGATGTGTCTGTGGAGCTTCCATGACCTTTCCTTGTACACGTTGTGCTAGTTTCCCCTGTATTGTGTACTATCTCACCCTTCACTCAAGATACCACTTATCTATTGCTGATTTAGTATTTTCCCCCCACCCCTCCCATCCCTGGTAACCAACAAAGATTGTTACATTTTGTGTGTGAACTTTTTCATGGGTTTTTACAATAGAGGTCTCATACAATATTTGTCCTTTTGTGATTGACTTATTTCACTCAGCATAATGTCCTCCAGTTTCATCCATGTTATGAGATGCTTCACAGATTCATTGTTGTTCTTTCTCATTGCATAGTACTTCATTGTGTGTATGTACCATAGTTTGTTTATCCATTCATCTGTTGATGGGCATCCCCAGTGAATTCTTTAATCCAGCTGGAATTAATTTTTCTGTAGTGTATGAGGTTGGGATCTGATTTCCCACGTGGATAACCAGTTGGCCCATGATTCAGCTCCTTATTGACTAGTGTCCTCCTCTCTCCAGGGAACAGCAGTATCCTCTCTGCCGTAGGTCACACTTTCTCACATGTAAGTGGGCCTGTGTCTGGGCTCTCCGTGCTCCATTTTTGTTGCTGTTGTTGCTTTTAAATGTCCTCACTTGGCAACATAAAAATTTAGCAATGATAAATTGGCCCTCAAAAAGAACTTTTAAAAAACTGTATTGCCCTGTGAAATTCAGAAGTCTGGGAACCATTGTCTTAACACCAATTCCAGGAAGAAAAGCACTTGATTGAGAGGTCTGCTAGTTCTTGAGTTGCCCTGACTCCTTGAGCATTTTTTTTGTCTCAGATCTGAAATTAGTAAAATTAATGCCGTTTCCACCACGCTGTCCCTGAGGAACCCAGGCACTTGACTCTCACTTCCTGGAGACAAAGACCTGACGGGGAGCATTAGTTAAGAGAAGCCTTTCTACTTCTGCTGCATTTGCCAATCTTGACCCAAATAGCAACAAGTGAAAGTAAACACTTTGCTTCAGCCCTGGTCCTTGACACTGAAACCTAATTTTGGAGCATTTTAAGTTGCGTGAATTTCTTCAGGCAGTTGACAGTAATGCACAGGGCACAGGGCATGGCTCATGTTCCCTGAATAAAGCAGTGATGACAAGCCACCTGTGAGCTTTTAGACTCAATTCCTTTTTGGTTTGTTCACAGTATGAGCTCATCCTACACCACAGTAATCTTGATCATTTTTGAACTGCAGGTTACATCGCTGGATTTGTAGACTTGGAGGTGAGCAATAGACCAGACCTCTATGATGTTTTTGTGAATCTGGCAGATAGTGAGATCACCATTGCGCCGCTTGCAAAAGGTCAGTTCTGTCTTTTCTTCTGCTATGTTGATATAAGGCATAAGCCAAGAAGTTGTGTTTTGTAGGCTGGTCTCTACAACTAGTATTTGAGGGCCAGCTCAACCTGCTCTGCTGAAGCTGGAGGGATTTTTCTAGGTGTCCAACACATGGTATTTATTCTTATAAACCTAGCCAAGTTAGCAGTATGTCCTGGGTGTTTATGCTGCACCGTATGTTAACAAGGTAAATAGTCTGTTTCTTGTTTCTTCACTTTTCTGTTTAAACGGGTTTGCGGCATAACAGATCACCTCAAAACTTCGTGGTTTCAGATGACAAAGATTATCTCACGGCTTTGGTGGGTCAGGAATGTGGAAGTGGCTTAGCTGGGTGGTTCTGGCTCAGGGTCTTACGAAGTTTTCATCAAGGTGTTGGCCGTGGCTGCAGTCATCTGATGGCTTGACTGCGACTGGAAAATCCACTTCCAAGCTCACTTGAATGGTTGTTGGCAGGAGGCCTCAAGTCCTCACTGTGTGGCCTCGCCATAGGGCAGCTTGAGTATCCTCCGGACATGGCAGTTGGCTTCCCCCAGAGAGAGGAGGCGGCGTGATGAGGAAGGGTGCCTTCTGGGACTTAGTCTTGGAAGTCACATGCTGTCATTTCTATCATACTCTTTTTGTTAGAAGCAAGTCACCACATCCAGTCAAACCTAAGGGGAGAGGAATTAGGCTCTACCTCTTGAAGGGAGGAGTGTCAAAGTTTGTAGACATTTACCACAACACAGGTGAAATTTACCCAGCACCAGGTTAAATATTTATAGTTTCCTGATGCCTGTATGGAAAATCTTTCTGAAGGATGGTCAGTGAGCCCAAGGGAGTGAAAGTGTTTTGGGGGCTAATGACCAAGAAAGGGAATTTTAGTGGCATAGTGCCATCTCTGGAAAGATTAATTTAACTGGTCCTAAGTTACAGCTACATAAAGTAGAAAAGATTAGGTTAAAAGTGTGTTGAGCCCCCGGCACTAGTCAGGAGTTGGTTTTAGATGGTAATTATTACTGATAATCAGCTTTTGTTTTGCCACATATCTTTGTCCTAAACGTGGGGCAGCCAAAGGCTGGCTGATCAAGACTTTTTGTTAGATGGATTCTGATTAAGTGAAGTTTTATCTAGCAACTTCAAATTACTAGAACCAGAACTTGTTTTCCTTTCATTCGTTTTAAAATGACAAATATGATGCATATTCATGGTGAAAAAATCAAAGTATAAAATCAGACCTTCAGGAGAGAGAGTCTTCTGTCAAGCCAAAGTGATAGACAGCCAGCTGCAGCGAGGGCCACTAAACCTGCTGGCACGTCAGGACAAAGGGTTCCCCTCTCCCTGCGGCGGTCTGCTGCTCTGAGCCAGTAACAGCCTCATCCCAGTCAGCGCCGTTTTAATGGCATTTGCTCCTTGGAGCTACAGACAGAAATGTCTGTTCAGCTCCTTGCTGCAGAAGGTACCGTATGTGACTCATGTGACCACAGTTGTTTCCTTTGCTTAGTGTGGTGTCCACAGAGCTGACAGGAAGCACCGCTTTCACAAAGTCCCTGCCAGAAAGATACATTTACATTCTCAACTGTCAAGACCTGGACAGAAAAGTCAGGCTCTTGGCTTAAAATGACAACTTACTATTCACAGTCAGAAGTTTTCATTAGGTTTTGTCTAGAAAGAAAAGTAAGAATTCTTGTTAGGTGGGTGTGAGGGGGAATTTGGTTTGGTTCTGACCACTTTTTATTTTGAACATGAAGCCTAATAATCAGGATTGTTCCTTCCCTCCTAGCATGGTGGCATATCTGCTTCTAGTGATAAAATGGAAAGATGTGGGGGGGTGTCCGTTGCTTTTTGACAATTCCGTATGTTCTCTCGAGTTTTCAGATAGATGGCATGATTACTTTTTATTATAAAAACTTCTGAATATTCACACAAATATTCTTCATCTCACCAGAGGCCATGACGATGGGGAAACTGCACAAAGAAATTGGTCAGCTAATTGTCCAGTCTGCAGAAGACCCTGAGAAGTCAGAGAGCCAGGTTATTAAGGTAACTCCTTAGTCTGCCGACTTACTCAGAATCCTGAAACGGCGTCGCTGGCCAGCGTGTGGCTGAGCTGCGCGGTACCTGCTGTCCCCATGAATAAGTGAAGTGACGTGGGAGAGAGCAGCAGGCAGAGGCTCAGATGAGGGCTTGCAAGATGGCCGTGGTGATGATAAGCAGGAGCGGGGCCACCGTGGCTGAGTCAGTTATCAGGCTCTGCAGCCAGATGTATCCAGGGCCCAGTGGTGAAGCCAGCCATTGATAGCAGAAGTGTAACTGCCAAGTGGTCTGGAAGGCTTTCGAGGCCAGCTGGTACGTTTCCTCTCAGGACAGTTTCCGTGGAGGAACAAACTGCAAAGCAAAGGCTGCTGCTGAGCATGAGGAACTAGATAGAGGGTCTGAGTGCAGCTTTACTGGACTGGCTCCAGGACGGTGGTAATCCCATAATCATACCCCTGCCAACTTAGCCAACTCTGCTTTCACACTGCAGACCTAGCTCCTCTGTGCGGTATGCCTGTCATGCTGCCTGGTTTCTGTGTGGCCCAGTTGGCACCCTCTCCTCTCCCCTCGCCAGATTGGGATGGCAAGTGGTTTTACTTCCTGTGCAAAGTCCAGCTAACTGGAAGAAGCTGCGTGGGGTTCTCTGGTGATAAGGACTTGAGTTTGTGTTGAGGTTAAGGGGAAAGTGGATCATGTGATTGATTAGCAATGTCTGCCTTGAGCACAGGAGTGGATAATAGCCCAGATGTCAGGTATTCATTATTCCTGCACTAGACTGGGAGGCCTGGAAAGGGTGATTCTTACTCGTTTCACCCATGGAGCGGGGCTCATCTTCAGTTTCTTGGGGTAGGCACAGGAGCCTCCAGTGGACTGATCCCAGGTGGGTTCCCTCCAAGCAACATGGCAGTGGGGAGAGTATAGGCTCTGAAGACACAGACACGGAGGTGAATTTGAGCCCTGCTATCTGACAGTTGTATGGTCATGGGCAGGTCACCTTTCTGAAGCTAGGTTTTCTCATCTGGAAAGAGGAGCCTTGTTGCCAGAAGAAAGGATAACGGATGGAAAAACCTAGTGGCTAGCACATCATGGGCACCCAACAGATGAACTCCTTTCCTACAATTCAGTCTTTTTCTCCTCTTCCTCCTTTGACCTGCATCTTATTGCCCTTTCAACCAGAGAAAGTAGATGAGGAAGCAGAATCAGTGGAACTTCAGCCTCAACGTTTTCCTATTTGTATTTATTCATTTGATTAGCCTCAGTGGATATGGATTGGGGGAAGATAAAAGTTTGGGGTATCAGTGGGCTCTCCAGGCAGATGGACTTGAGTATGGAGCTTTCGCGGCTAGAGGTGATGGGGCGTGAGCTAAAGATTTGGGAGATGCTGTCTCCGTTTTATAGCTGGAACAACCTAAGCCTTTGAGAAATTGAACAGTATGCCCAAGGATCTTATGGCGTACGTGTTAGGTGTGGAAGCCCCGGCACGCACCCTCTTCTTCCCATTATTCTGGTCTTTTTTTTTTTTTTTCTTTTTTCCAACTGTACTCAGGTGAAGGCTTACAGAACAAATGGTTTCTCATGAAACAGTAGTACACGTATTGTTTTATGACAGTGGTTAACAACCCCACAACATGTCAACACTCTCTCTTCTCATCTGGTCAGCCTTTTGTAGCATGAATGGGGAATTGCGGTGAAGTGACCCTTCAGCCTAGATGCGTGCTGGAGTCAAGTGTATTCTCCACTGTGTTTCTTGGATGGGTGGTGGGGGCTGGAAGGCACTGCCGGGCGGCTTCACCCTCAGCCCTCAGGGCTCTGCCATCGAAGTGTGATGGAGGAGAGGGACACGGCTCATTTGGTTCTCGTTTGTTCCCTTTAGAGTTTTTGATACTAACACACTGCATATTTTCCTGTTCTATGAAAGGACATTTCCCTGAAAACAAGCGAGCTCTTAACCAACCTAGCATCATTTGCAGAAGTTTCAGACGGTGGACAAAGGCCAGCACTCAGCTTGGAAGCACTAAAGCAGAAACGATTTCCACCGGCCACGGAAAACTTCCTTTATCATCTAGCAGCAGCTGAACACATGCTGAAAATCTGACTTTGTGGGCAGATCTAAAGCTCCCCTTTCACTATGATTATCCACTCAACATGTAAAATACTGAAAATAGCAAAAAATGTTATATTTTTAATGATTTATTAGAAAGTATTGAAATTTGACATGAAAAACACTGAAACACATATGGACACACATCTGATGAGTTTTATGCCTCCCGTCAGTGCTGGACAAAGTGCTGTCTCTACTATAGATAACGCTGAACGGCCGACATCCTGGAATACAAGGAAAGCTCTGCCCAGCTCCCCTGCAAGTCCCAGCAGATCCGCCCGCCTTCGTCATTCTAAGTTCCCATCTGTCTCACTGTCTAGCCGCAAACTAACGGGTTATTTTCAGAAAGCTCCCTGAGATTTTGTTTTGTATTCTTCTAAGAAGAACGTCAGTTCCTCATGAGGAACTCTACTTTTTAAGCCAAACTTCTAACTTTTCTGCACAGCTGTCTAAACGATCATTCAAAAGACCCTGCAGTTGCACTTTGTTGTAAAAGAAAAAAAAAAATTTTTTTTTTTGGCCTTTGAACATTTTGCCTGTGGGGGTTTTGCATAGATTTTATACTTGCGTAGACAACTTTAATAATCCATATTTATACTGTCTCAGAGGTAAACTTAAGCCATTAATACTATTCAGTTAGCCCTGTTGCTAGCAATATTATGAAAAAGATGCCAGTCCTTATATTTTAACCCATTGCCATCGAGTTGATTCTGACTTATAGCGACCCTATAGGACAGAGAAGAACTGCCTCATAGGGTTTTCAAGGAGCAGCTGGTGGATTCGAACTGCCAATGTTTGGTTAGCAGCCGTAGCTCTTGACCACTGCACCAGCAGAGTAAAAGCAGCAGCTGGTTTTGAATATAAGTGTATGACTGGAACAGTGACTGTGTACAGTTGGGAGAAGACTGAGAATGGACGTCTTGCAGGGGCCAAGACAACTTCAGTAAAAACGATTCAGCTACGTGTGAAGGGACCTGTGTTCAGTACATACCTTTTTCATAATCAGAGACCTTAAAATTATCAAATAAGCATGGAGGTCTAAATTATGTACTTGTTATTTTTTGTATTTGTATTAATCACAAAAGACTGTTTTTCACTCCAGTTAACACTGATGTCCTTAGAAATCTTACCCAGAAAAATGTTTGCAAAAAAACTTCTTGGTATCAGATCTTTGTTCTTAGCGTTGGACATTTATTAAGCAAAAATAAAAAATAGCCTTTTCTCCTCCTTCCTTGAGTGGGGGCAGGAGGAGATGGGAAATGAGATGTTTACTGAGGCAAACAATTGAATATTAAATCTGCACTTAATGAAAATGAATGCTAACATCTTGTTCTTTTTTTTTTTTTTTTAGTATTACTATATTAGCTAATGATCAAATGTTAAAATTACACATTTATAAAGCAGAAATGGAACTATTTTGATACTTAACAAAGTTTAGGTAGGTGAAAAATTATGCCTTCTTACTCTAATTCTCGCTACTCCAAACAAAAAAAAAAAAATCCTTCTCAACTTTAGACCCACCGGGGAATTATTAAAGAGCATTTGAAAGCTAAGCCTCCCAGGCTCCTTCCCTCCCCAGCCTGGCCCTGCCCTTTCTCCCCATGCCCTGGCCCACCCCGACCCCGCTTCCTAGAGCTGACTCTAATGGCAGCGAGGTTTCTTCTCCTTCACATTCCTGCTCCGCATCTTTCGTGGCTAAATCCCCACCCGGAGCCTCTGCACACTCTTGTTCTCTCCCTTTAATTTTCTGTAGTGTCAGCTTGTGAGTCTGGTGAACCATCTGGTAGATAATTTTTCAGATACTGTCCTTTTAGACTATTTCAAAACCCCTTTGACTAAATCTTGAAATAACCATCACTCTGGCCCAGGGAAAAGAAAACTGAAAGCCACAGACATACTGGTGACTCGAGAGGGTGTGCTGGAAACAGTCTCCGTCCCACGAGTGCTGGGTCCTGACTTCGTGCCATGCGGTGTGTCGTATCCTGGGGCTACCCTGGTGGACAAGATGTGGCACGTGCTCTCAAGGCACAGTGTCCACAGGAGGGCCAGGAAACAGATTATTGCATTGTAGTGGGGCAAGTGTTAGACATGATATGGGAAGCACATAGGAGGGGCACCTAACCCAGAACTGTGAATCCTGGAAGGCTTCCTGGAGGCAGTGACAGACAACTAAGTCCCACCTGAAGCATAAGCAGGGGTAAGCCCAGGGCAGAGGGAACAGCTTGTGTGAAGGCCCAGAGTAAAGACCATGGCCCACTGGAGGAACTAGATTTTGGTCCAGAGAGAGCAGAGTAGCAAGAGATGAATAAAGCTCTTGCCTGCCATGGTAAGGAATTTGGACTTGAACCTGACACACCAGGAATCTAGTGTTTAATGTTAAGCAGATGTGGTTTGGAAGAGCGGGCTGGAACGGGTTGGAGTTAGCCTGGAGGCTGGCCAGCCAGGTCAGGTGCTGTTGCAGCAGTACCAGCAGGGGGTGCTGTTGGACTGAACTGGGCCGGTAGCAGTGGCCATGGAGGTGATTTCTAGAGATCTGTCTCTGGCGCTCGCCTGTTAAATAGCAGTAGGGGGAAAGGGAGGAGTAAAGGGGATCCCCAGGACCCAGGCTTACACAACTGGGTAAATGGTGCCATTTACTGAGGTTTCGGGGGTTGAGTTTTAGGTGTCTGAGAGTCATAAAGGCACGTGACTCCCGCAGTTTAAAATCTATTGGGAAGGAGCCAGCAGAGAGGGAGACTGAAGCCAGAGAGGACACAGAGTCCACAGAACAAGGCCCCTGAGGAAACGGATGGGCCCGGAGCCTGGGGACAGCTTACCTCGGGGGGAGGAGGAGGAAGGGACAGTTGTGGGTGGAGGGAGGTTTTCGGATTTGGTGCCAGCAGGTTCCATTCCTGGCCAATGGCATGGTTTTCACTGTGGAGTGGAAGGTGGGGTCATCTGCCAGTGAGGAGAAAGAAGGGATTTAGAGCTGGGGGGCAGGTGACAAATGTTCAGTACTTGTCCAGAACGGGAGTAAGCTGAGTAGGGTAACGGGATCGCTTTGGGGGATGGAGGCCTTGATCACCCCTGAGAGGTTCGTTTTTGTCCTGAGCTGTACCATCATTTAAGGCCTGTGCCCTGGGCCTGGGGGATCCTCAAAGACACTGGCCGGGACGGGCAGCCATTGGAGGGGAGCTTTGGATGGGACACACGCCCTTGATCAGACCTGAAGGGCACCGTGTGGCCCGTGATACATCTGGGGAGATGCCTTGGGTGGGCTGGCGGGACCCCTCCTGGCCTCAGGTTCTGCAAGTGGATCAGCCACCACAGGCAGGACAGGGAGGCACCCACCCCCACCCAACCCAGGACCACATTCAGCCACCTCTGTGCCCACCGAGGCCCAACAGGGTATTTTCAAGGTCCACAAGTTTATTGGTAATTTTACAGTTTCCTTTCACAGGCTGACGAACAAACAGAAAAATGATTATTATATCACCCATCCCCCCAGAAATCCTGTAGGGGTGTGTCACCTGGGACCCCCCACCCCCACCCCAGCATTTCTCTTCTTCCATCCAGGTTCAAAACCCCAGACATGAAGAGCTCTGAAGTGGCCTCTGCCTGCGTACCCACGAGCGTCCTGTCTACACAGACACCGAGGGTCCCAGAGACCTGGCGGGGTAATCCAAACGCAAACCTGGAGAGGGGAAGGCATTCAAGCAGGAAGCAGGTAGATTCACCTAAAACTTGCCCTACACCCCTCTGTTATAGAAGAGTTCTGTCTCTTCTGTTGAAGACTGAATTTCCTCTTCAAGTTTACTGCACTGTATCTGAAAAGAGAGTTTAATTCTTATGATTTTCAGTAACCTTAGAAGTAAGCCTTAGAAGCCAAATTAAAACTCATTTTCAAAAGCAACTATTTTATAATCCATCTTTTTTAGTGGTGCCCAATTTATAGCAAAAACATAACCATAAAATATTTTTTATGGAAAATCTCAAATATAACCAAGCGTAGGCAGAATATAATGAACCCTCACGTACTCAGCACCCGGCTTTAACTATCAGCAACCTGCCAATCTTATTTCATCAACCATCTCTCATGCCTAGTTGTGTGTTCTTCCCCCTCAAGGTACTTTAAGTGGTGCAGTGGTTAAGAGATATGGCTGCTAACCAAAAGGTTGGCAGTTCAAATCCACCAGCTGCTCCTTGGAAACCCTATGGGGCAGTTCTACTCTGTCCTGTAGGGTAGCTACTGAGTTGGAATCAACTCGACAGCAATGTTGTTTTTTTTTTTTAAGGTACTTTAAGATAATCTGCAGATGTGTCATTTCACTGACAAATCCCTCAGTGTGAAATTACAAATCATAAAATAACTACTATGGCATTATCACTACCACCGTCATTAAGAAGAATCCCCTATCTTAAAAGCTAGCGAGTGGTCATCTAGGATGCATCAATTGGTCCCGACCTACCTGGAGTAAAGAATGAAGAACACCAAAGACACAAGGAAAGTATTAGTCCAAGAGACAGAAAGGGCCACATAAACCAGAGACTTCATCAGCCTGAGACCAGAAGAACTAGATTGTACCCGGCTGCCACCCATGATTACCACAGAATCCCTGATGGAACAGGAGAAAAGTGGGGTGCAGAACTCAAATTCTAGTAAAAAGACCAGACTTAATGGTTTGATTGAGACTGGAGAGACCCTGGAAGACATGGCCCCCCAGACTCTCTGTTAGCCCAAAACTAAAACCATTCCTGAGGCCAACTCTTCAGATGAAGATTAGACTGGACTATGGGACATAAAATGATATTTGTGAAGAGTGTGCTTCTTAGCTCAAGTAGATACATGAGAGTAAATGGGCAGCTTCTGTCCGGAGGAGAGGGTCAGGAGCTGGTTGAATGGAAGCGGGAAATCAGGGGTGGAAAGGAGGAGTGTGCTGTCACAGTACAGGGAGAGCAACTAGGGTGACATAACAAGGTATGTAAAAATTTTTGTATGAGATACCAACTTGAATTGTAAACTTTCACTTATAGCACAATTAAAAAAAAAAAAAAAATCCCCTAATAGCATCTAATACTCAGCCATGTTTAGACTTCCCCAATGGTCTCAAAGGTGTCTTTCTAGTCTAACAAGCAAATGCACAGCTGACACTGGCAGGGATGGACAGCGACTGGAAGGGAGCTTTGGATGGGACACACAAACCTGTCCACACTGGAAGGCCCCACCCCGTAATGCATCTGGAGCCCTGGGCGGGCTGGCAGGACTCCTCCCAGAGTCACACTCTGCAAGTGTATTGCCCACTGCAGACAGGACAGGGAGGCGCCCCCGCCAGCCCAGGACTACCATTCAGCCACCTCCATGCCCACCTTGGCCAACAGGGCATTCTCAAAGTTCCCCAAACGCCAAGATGGCTGGGGGGTCAGGAGGGGAGATGGACCTCACTTCTGCCTCTGCTCCGGCCCTGGGAATTCTGTCCCCTCAAAGTGGGATTCACTATTGTCCACAAAGTAGTGTGAGAGGGGCAGGTAGCGGGGGGACTTACCTGTCCAATCTGTGGGAACATGCCAAAGGAGACTGGCACCATCAACCCCATGACCAGGATGGTACAGGACAGCTTCACAGCCCATAAGGACCTTGGGTGCTGCAGGAAAAACTGAGTCCTGGAAGAAACAGGGTGCTGCTGAGGATGACGCCGAACCTCACAGGGCCTTGCAGATTCGGGCCTCCAGGGGGACTAATTCTCTCATGTGCAGCTGCATTACAGCTGATACTTAGGCCTGCGCCGTGGTTCCACCCCCCCCCCCCCCCCCACTGTTGCTGATTTGATTCTGACTCACAGTGACCCTACAGGACAGAGTACAACTGCCCCCTGGAGTTTCCAAGGCTGTCATCTTTACAGAAGCAGACTGCCATGTCTTTCTCCCGTGGAGCGGCTGGTGGTTCGAACCACCAACTTTTCAGTTAAAAACAGAGCGCTTTAACCACTGCACCACCGGAGCTCCTTCCTTGGCTCCCACCAACCCCCAAATAAGCAATGAAAATGGCCACACTGACTGCGCAGGCTTACAACACCTCAGACACGGTGCTAAGCACTTTACGTGCGGGTTCTCACTCGATCCCCACGGCCCCGAGGTGTGTGTTATCTCCCCTCAGCGCTCGGGAGTTGGCACAACTCGTGGCAACCCCGTGCACAAAAGAACAAAATGCTGCCTGATCCCGCGCCATCCCCATGATGGGTTGTGGACGGGACCACTGAGATCCACAGGGTTTATATCGGCTGAGTTTCAGAAGCAGAGCTTGGACTTTTTCCTAGTCCATCTTGGTCTGGAAGCTCCGCTGAAACCCGTTCACAATCATAGCAGCACACAAACCTCTGCGGACAGACAGGTGGTGGCTGCACATGAGGTGCCTTAGCTGGGAGTCAAACCCAGGTCTCCTGCAGGGAAGGCGACAATTCTACCACTGAACCACCAATGTCCCCCTCATCCGCTTCTTCCAAACGAGGAAAGAGGCAGTGACTTATGAAGTAACTTGTCTAAAATCCCACAGCTCCACCATGCTGGGTCAGAGATCCTAGAGCCTGTGCTCCCAGCCTGGGCACCCAGACCCTTTGGAGGTGTAAGAGACAGTGTGGTGTCCTGGCCCAAGAGCCAGAGACCTGAGGCCATGGACACACTGTGTGCCCTCAGGCAAGCTGCTTTCCCTTTCTGAGCTCTGGTTTTTTCCAGCTGCAAAATGAGGGGTGAGCTACAAGATCCACCCCAGGTCACTCCATGGCGCATGGTCCTTCTGGCACCCCAAAGCCACCGGGAGAGCATGACCACCGCTTCCCACTAGGCAGCCTGTGCCATTCATGTAGGAACCGTGGGGTGGACCAGAGGGCCCCAACTTCCACAGGAGCTCCAGCTCCAAGGCCAGCCAGAGTGACCAGAAGACCCCAACCTAGAAGAGTCTGGACTCACCTGGCTGGGCCAGGCATGGGGAGTTACAGTTGGCTCTTCCCAGGACACCGCCCCTACTTCCTGAAAATGCGCTCCATATATGGTTCTGGAGGGGCTGGAGTGGGTTAGCCCACCATGGGCATGTGACCCAACTTGGGCCGATCAGAATCCTTCCCTGGGAGTTTCCGAACTGAGTGGAAGACATGCCCCCCTCACCCCCAGGTACGGAGGTTTTTTTTTTAATCTCTGATCAGGAAGCTGTGAGGGTATGAGCCGAGAGCTGTGAGTAGCCATGTCGTTCGTCAGTGTGAAGCAGCCCATGTGTAGCAAGAGAGAAGACAGCAGACACCAGGAAGGAAAGAAAGGGAGGAGTGTCCTAGCACAGAAGTTCCTGTTCAAACTGCTACAGGCTACGCTCCCTTCCCGCATCTGTCACCTAGACCGATACATCTCCCTGCTGGCCCAGCTACTTCCAGTCAGGCTTCTGATACTCCAACCCCAGAACACCCACTGATCCCCAGGCCCTCCTCCTAACAGGCCCTTCTCGCTTCTCAAAATGGGTGACAGTCTCTTGAATCTGGGGCCACATAAGTGAATTTTTCTTCAAGTGTACAATTCAGTGGCTTTTAGTATATTCTCAGAGTACTTAAGCTAATTTAAAACATGGTTGGAATTGGGGTCAGGGGCTTGAGCAATATTCACAGCACATCAGAGCTGGAAGAACCTGCAGATCATCCAAACTCATCATTCCGGAAGTGAGGAAATGTGCCTCCACAGGCTGTCGGACGTGCCCAAGGACAGTGACCGACAGCAGAGCCTGGGCCAAAGTCCAGGTTTGCTGGAATGCACACATCTGAATTTTCATGCCATGCCAAACACAGCTTCACTGTCCTAACTGTGATGAAGAATGTTCAGCAGGAAGAATACTGAAGCCACTTCTTCCCATCCCTCCCACCAGCTTCAGTAGTTAACACTTTTTATATGGATTTCGACTGTCACATGTGGACTCCTACCTGGGGTGATGAGCAGACCTCTTACCTTTTGAAAAAGTATGCTAAGACTTCCGGGACACAGGTTGAGGTCCCAAACAACACTGTTCTGGATATTGCTGTTTCTTTGACTGCCTGGTGGAAAAGGAAAAAGAGCAGCTTAACACATGGGGTGAGAGGATTTCTTGGGATCCAACGACTCATGACAGACACGAGCGAACAGCACCTCTCCTTTCTCACTTCGGAAAATATCGCACGTGGAAGGAGATGCTGGCAACACCTGAGAGCACCTTTCCTGGGCAGGTATACAGAGGACAGCTGGGGTCGGTGCCAGGGGAACTGGGGAGGGGTTTTAGCTCCCCCACGACAGTAATCTCCATCAGTTCCCACAAACCACCCCAAATGAAATACTCACCAAGTCCAAGCAACTTACAGACAAATCCTCACTTAGAACCAAGGCAGTCCCCTTGGTAGAAATGCTGGATTTGACACTGAGATCCACTCCACGTTTTCCTCTGGATCCAGGACTCTGCCACTGCCCTCTGCACTACCCTGACTGCTCCCCAGTCAGTCCCATGCCCACCAATGCAAGGAGCCCTGGTGACACACTGGTTAAGCACTCAGCTGCTAACCGAAGGGCTGGCTGCTAAACTAAAGGTCAGCAGTTCAAACCCACCAGTAGCTCCACGAAAGAAAAGACCAGGTGATTAGCTCCTGTGAAAACTACAGCCTCGGAAACCCTGTGGGCATTCCTGCTCTGTCTTACGGGGTCGCCAGGAGTGGATTCTGACTCAACAGCACACAACCACCACCACCACCACCCGGTGCATGCATCCTCCAACAGCTCAGCTCAGAGCACACAGGCCAGGCAGCACACCTGCATGCACTGTGCCCGAACCCACCTGAGTGTGTTCACCGTCCCCTTATACAGCTAGCAGTCTTGTGCTACAGTTTTGTTTTGCCTCAGTACGTAAGTACAGCTTGTAACATTTTGCTCTTTTCTATAGTATGCTGTTAGTTGTTATGGAGTTGATTCTGACTCATGGTGACCCCATGTGTGCAGAGTAGAACTGCTACAGAGTTTTCAAGACTGTGACCTTTTGGAAGCAGATCGCCAGACCTGTCTTCTGATGCACATCTGGGTGGGCTCGAACCGCCAACCTTCTGGCTAGTAGTTGAGCACTTAAACATTTGCGCCACCCAGGGACTCCTTTCTTAGAGTGTACATTACTCTGTTTGTTAAACATTGAAACATACACTTTACTGTTGGGTTATATCGTAAAGCCATGTATTCTCTACTCTACGGCATTTAACGGATGTTCAACGGAAATACTGACTATAGATGGCTTCTACTCTTGTGTTGACTTTAGAACCCAACCCCTGGGTAAGACAGACTCAACTCCACAGACATCGCTCCTCTGCCGGAGAGAGACAGGCAGACACTCCACCACTGCCCTTCCCTGCCCTCCGTTCCTTCCGCTCCACCTTTCCATGACTTGGCTGCAACCTCCCTTCCTGGGCTCATCTCCTCCCACCTGGTCCCCTCCCTCAGCTGACACCTCTGTGTGCTGATACTCAGCTTGATTCCTCTGTAGGGAATGTCTTTCCTCCACTAGGACAGACGGAGGCAAAGAGGGAAGTTTTTGGAATAAAGTTCCGGGAATATAAACTAAAACCACTCGGCTTCAGGAAGGGAAAAGCGGCGGCTGGGTATGTTGTGTTTCAAGGTGAGTGGGGCGAGGCCAGCCTCTCCCATTTGGCCCATGTGCCACAGGAAGTCAGTCCAATGAAACGAAGCTGCCGCCATGAAGAGGCACTGGGTTAATGCATCACAGTCAACTCATCACAATCAAGCAGCTTACCAGGCCAGTCAGGGAAAGAACATGAATGAGGCCCCTGAAACCTAATCAAAGGTGCCCTGTTACAGTCAGATATTGCCAGTTACGCACTTTCTGAAATTTTAGCCAAAGAAAATAAACGTTTCAGTGACGGACGTGATGAGAGAATGCTTATGCCTACGCACAGCTGCAGACACTTTATTCCTGAAAGATAGTTTTTCTTAAGAAAGCAGACCATGAAACCATTTCTTTTCCCCTCAATTGGCTCTCATGCAAAAAATGAAGTTCCTGCTGGTGAGATGGACCCTAGATAGCTGGCCGGGCCTGAGCTACCACCGCGCTGGGCAGCCGAGGGCTCTGGAGAGAAGGGACCTGACCGCTCAGTGTCTGAATCTACAAGCCAAGCACAGCGCCGGGCAGGCAGGCAAAGGAGCTCAGAAAGAACCGGTTCATGAACACCTGCTCACGCTACTCTTTTTTTTACTGTTGTTGAGAATATACACAGCAAAGCGTACACCAATTCAACAGTTCCTACATGTACCCCTTAGTGACACTAATTGCATTCTTCTAGTTGTGCAACCATTCTCATCCTCCTTTCCTGAGTTGTTCCTCCCTCATGAACATAAATTCATGGCCCCCTAAGGTTTCTATTTAATCTTTTAAGTTGCTGTTGTCAATGCGATCCCATACAGATAGTTCTTAAGAGCACAGTGCTCAAGGCAGACTTTTTTTTTTTTTTTTTTTTACTAGTTAAGCTAAACTGTTGTTTGGTTTTAAGAAGACTTCAGGGGATATTTTTGGTTTCAGGTTTAAAGATTATCTCAGGGCAATAGTTTCAGGGGTTCATTCAACCTTCATGGCTCCAGGAATTCTGGAGTCCATGAGAATTGGAAATTCTGTTCTACATGTTCATCCTTTTGATCAGGATTCTTCTATAAAATCTTTTATCAAAATGTTCAGTAAGGTAGCCAGGCGCCATCTAGTTCTTCTGGTCTCATGACAAAGGAGGTAGTTGTTCATGGAGGCAATCAGCCACACATTTCATATCCTCCTTCTTCCTGTATTGCTCCCGGTAAATAAAGACCAACTGTTGTGCCTTGTGTGGCCGCCTGCAATCTTAAGACCCCAGGCACTACACAGTGAACTTGGAGGCAGTAGAGAAGCACTAAATATGTTATTAGGTCAATGAACTGTGATGTCCCATGAAGCCATGACCCTAATCCTCCAAACCATCTCACTGTAATCTTTAGCTGGATGAGTAGTTCACAGCAACCCTAATACCCCGAAGGTACAAGGGAGTTGAAGAGAAATATGCACGTAGGTCCCCACAAAGACTTGTGCGTGGATGTTCATTAACAGCAATATTGGTAACAGCCAACAACTTGACACAACCCAACTCCGTCAACTGGGAAATGAAAAACCAAACTGGTACATCCAACCCAACAGAATACTGAAAAACCAGTTGCTGTGGTGAGTCAATCTCGATTCGTGGCAACTCCATGTGTATCACAGTAGAACTGTGCTCCTTAGGGTTTTCAATGGGTGATTTTGGGGAAGTAGATCACCAGGCTTTTCTTCCAAGGTGCTTCTGGGTATAGTTGAACCTCCATCCTCTCAGTTAGCAGCCAAGCCCATTAACCGTTTGCACTACTCAGGGACTCCAAATGGAATACTTCTCAGCAATAAAAAGGAGCGAACTACTGATACATGCTACAACATGGGTGTACCTCAAACGTGAAAGAAGCCAGACACAAGACCATTGTATTATTCCAGAAGTATGGAGACAGACAGCAGACGTGGCTGCCTGAGGATGGGAATGGGGACTGACTGCAAACAGGCATCAGGGAGCTTTTGGAGAGGATGAAATGTTCTGAAATTAGACTGTGGTAATGGCTGCACAACTGAATAAATTTACTAAAATTCATCCAATTATACTCTCAAATGGATGAATTTTATAGTATGTAAATTACACCTCAATAAAGCTGTTAAAAATGTCTCTTTAAAAACAGAGTTGTTAAAAAAAACTCATGCGTGTGTGTGTGCGTGTCGTATTGCAGGTCTAACTGCCTCCGTGAACAACTTAGCCATGAGACCAGGACTAGATGGTGCCCAGCTACCATTACTGAACGTTCTGATCATGGAATCAGTAGATGAATCCTAATCAAAAGAGGGTAAAAATGTGGAATAGAATTTCAAATTCTTTACAGAATCCAGACTTACTGGACCTGTTGAGACTGGAGGAACCCCGAATCTATCACTCTGAGAAAAACTTCAAACCATGAACCAAAATTATCCCCTGAAGTCATCTTTAAACTAAACAATTGTTTAGCTATATTAGTGAAGAATGTTTGACCTGAGCACTACGCTCTTTTAAAGAATTATCTATATGAGATCAACTTAGCAATAGTGACTGTAAAGCACAGATGAGAAGTTTAGGGGATAGCAAGTCCAAGTCAGTGGTGATGAACAATATGGGTAGGGACAGCAGGAATGACAACACCACACGAAGAATGTAACCAGTGGTATGGGACATGCAGAAACTGATGAGTGGGTGCATGTTCTGCTGTGTGTATCTTCACCAAAATAAAAACAGAGAAATAGAAGTGTTGTTATAAACTTTTTTACAATAAAAAAGATATGTGAAAATGGAAGACATGAATAATTTTTCTTGTACAGATGAAAATACAACAATCCAAAGTCTTTTTCAGATTAAGCTCGCAATATTCTTAATTTGTGCATTCAACTGTTTTACAATTGTTTATTTTCCCAAATGTCTAGTCATCTAGCAAAATTATTTAATATCTACTATGTTATTGTTTTGTTACGTGTGGCATACCTAAATATTTTTTGCAAAAATACATTTTGGTTAATCAAGCCAACTCTGTAGATATAGAATTCAGATTGTTTCCAAAGAAGTAGTTTTATTTTGGTTTAATATGTTGAAATAAACTGTATCATAGCTTTTTAAAAAAAGTCTCTGTAGGTGTCTTCTTTAGGCACATGAACCTTCATTTAAAAAACTAGAAAGATTCCTTTCCTTTCTGGCAGCACTTTCTCTCCTTGTAACTCACAATCACTGAATCTCTATTGTTGATTAAGCAAGTGGCCAATATTTTCAGATATGCACTAGATGGTCTGGTAGAAATACTGTCATATGTATCTGATGGTTTATAATTCAGATTTCTAAATGATTGACAGGATTTAGAGTAACATGTTTCATGAGCTGAATAATTATGTATTTACTGTCTGAATGAACAGCCATCTTTTCTGACGTCCTCTTCCACCGCCATGCTGGGCAGAAGAAGGCTGTCCAGCCAGCTAAGGGAGTCCCCTTGGATGTGGACACTGTGCTAAGCCAGCTATTTCCTTCATTTCATATTTGGGGCTCTCCCACGCTGCTCTCATGCTGTTTCCAGACAACTGCCTCATATTGTAATTCTTTAGCTACAGTCATTTCACAGAGCCCTAACAAGACCTCACCAGCTAAAAATACAGTGGTTAAGAGCTACGGTGTCATGGTTTGCATTATGTCCCCCCAAAAATGTGTGTCTCAATTTGGCTGGGCCATGATTCCTGGTACTGTGTGATTTTCCTGTATGTTGTAAACCTGCCTCTATGATGTTAATGAGGGAGGATGCGTGGCAGTTGTGTTAGTAAGGCAGGACCTGATTTACAAGACTGGATTGTGTCCTGAGGCAATCTCTTGACGTATAAGACAGAAGTGAGCAGTAAGACAGGGGGACCTCATACCATCAAGAAAGCAGTGCTAGGAGCAGAGCACGTCCTTTGGACCGGGGTCCCTGCGCGGAGAAGCTCCTAGTCCGGGGGAACACCAAAGAGAAGAAGGCCGACAGAGAGAAAAAGCCTTCCCCTGGAGCTGACACCCTGAATTTGGACTTTTAGCCTACTTTAACTGTGAGGAAATAAACTTCTCTTTGTTAAAACCATCCACTTGTGGTGTTTCTGTTATAGCAGCACTAGATGACTGAGACATACGGCGAGCCAAATGCACACAGAACCAGTGTTGAACTGAGCAAAAGAATAAACCATTGAATAGCAAAAATTATTAAACCCTGAGGCCTTTTAAGAAATTTTAGGTCAGCGCACTGGATTTCTTAAGGTCATGCTGGACAGCAAATTGATCCTTAAAGATGAAGATTTGGGGTGATGGAAAAATTTGGAAATGGACAATGGTGATGGCTGCACAACATGATGAAGGAATTAATGTCACTGAACCGTACACAGAACCAAAACAGCCAAACTCGCTGCTGTTGAGTCCATTCCCACTCGTGGTGACCCCATGTGTTATGGAGTAGAATTGCTCCACAGGGTTTCCTTGGCTGTAATCTTTACAGAAGCAGGTTGCCAGGCCTTTCTTCTGTGGAGCTGCTGGTTGAGTTCAAACTCCCAACCCTTAGGTTAGCAGTTGAGCTGCTGAAATGGTAAATGTTTTGTTATACATATATTTACCACGATTTTTTAAAAAATACCGATATTAAGAAAACTTGCTCTGTGGAGTGGAAGAGGGAGGGGTGTCCACTGACCTCCGGGAGTACAGAGCAGGCTGGGAGGGGAGTGGCCTCCAAAGGGGTCCCCAATCTGCTCACCCTGGGAGGGTGGACACCAGGCTTGGAGAACAAAACCTCCCACTGGGCTAAGAGCCAAGCAGTTGCTGGGTGCCCATCTTTCACATATCAGGGTGCAAAACGCAAAATCTCTTTTGGGTGATGAGGAAGGACAGGATGAGGAAAGGTTGAAAGGAGAGAAGAATTTGTTACCAGCTCTTAAACAGAAAATTCGATTGTTCGCCCAAAGGGCAAGCAGCTACATCTCCGTCGTGTCCCCTCACCTTTTGCCCGGCTTTTCTGGAATGGCCTATGACTTTGCCTTCTTTGTCCATGACCTTGATGCCTCGCGTGGGCTCCAAACTTCGGGATGCAAGAACATTCATCCCACTGACTTGGGCTGGGGATTGGAAGGGACACACAGGAGGGATGAGTTTCGGCTCGCTGAAGGAACATCTTGGGTCTGCCCGCCTCAAGCCTCCTCCTGACAGGTGTCTCCCCCAGCCCTCAGGTACTCCGCTGCCGTCGGCTGGGCCAGCCAAGTTCTCGCCTGGGGAGGGGGCTGAAATTGGGAGCAGAATTCCTAGCCACTCAGTTTTGGATCCCACCTGAATCCCAGCACCAGGTTCTTGCACCCTGACGCCCAGCCCTACTTTCTGATAGGATTCCTAGGAGAACCTCAAGATCCTTGAGATATACCCCCTTCTTTGCTTAATCTGGTTTGACCAGGTTTCTGTAACACAATTTCACCAACTTCATCACTGCCATCATTTTGCCAACTCTCCACACTGCTATGAATCCTAAACCCAAATCTGGAGCATGAACTAGTGGATTTGTACACTGGCAAACTTAACCATTCAGTTAATATCTCTGTCCCTCTCTCTGGAGTCACACTGCTGGGCTGGAACCCCTGTGCCGCTCCTTACTTGCTGTGTGACCCTGAGAAAGTTACTTAACCTCCCTGTGCCGCAGTCTCCTCATCTGTAAATGGGAAAAATATTACCTACCCATAAGTCATCATCAGGAATATGTGAAATAACGCATCAGAGAGCTTGTACAGAGTCTTTAAAAAGGAATTTGGGTTACCAGGCTTGTATTCATCCTTTGACAATTGAAGGATGTAAGAAACCCTGATGGTGTAATGATTAAAACATTTGGCTGCCAACCAAAAGGTTGGCGGTTCAAATCCACCAGCTGCTCCACAGGAGAAAGATGTGGCAGTCTGCTTCTGTAAAAAAAGATTTACAGCCTAGGAAACCCAACAGGGCAGTTCTCTTTGTCCTATAGGTCATTATGAGTCGGAATCAACTTGATGGCAATGGGTTTATTTTTTTTAGGGGGGTTATGGATTGAACTGTGTCCCCCAAAAATATGTGCTGTAAATCCTAACCCCTATACCTGTGGATGTAATCCCATTTCAGAATAGGGTTTTCTTTGTTACGTTAATGAGGCCATATCAGTGTAGCCTGTGTCTTAAACCTAATCACTTCTGATACAAAAAGAGCAGATTAGGCACAGCAGCAAGCACAAATTGGGGGCAGAATAAATGCCACGTGGAGCTCTTCAAGGAATAACAAGACTAGAGAAGCTGAGACAAAGACCTTCCCCCACAGAGTGCCTTCCTTTAGAGCCGGTGCCCTGAATTCAGACTTCTGGTCTCCTAAACTGGGTAAATAAATATCTGTGCATTAAAGCCACCCACTTGTGGTATTTCTGTCACAGCAGCCCTAGGGAGCTAAGACAAGGGGTATCTGCAGGCAAAGTGTCACCCCTCAGACTCAGGACTGGGGGCACCGGCAGGCTGCCAATGGTGGCTGTCACTGGCCACATCACAGACAAGGGACCAGGGTGGCTCCTGCGATGGAGAAAGGCCCAAAGGCCACAAGGACAAACCCCAGACTGCATGCCCAAACCCTTCCTGCTCACCGATGAAGAGGACCGGAAGGACTCTTCTGAGCAAAAAGCGAACGAGATAGTTATCCAAGGAATACTTCATTTGTGCCAAGTGAGGAATTATCTAGAAAATGAGAGAGAAAATCAGGATTTCATGAGACCAAAAAATCAGTTGGACAGACTCAACAGCAGAGAGCTAACCCTGACCTGGTTCCAGATACAGGTCAGGCAGAGTGCCAGGGCTTCCTGTGTAATTTTTTGGTTTTAGTTCCTGTAATAGTGAGGTAGGTATTGTATGTCATTCTCCCTGCTTACCAGAGGGGTACCCCAAGGCTCAGAGTCCCTTAGGGTCAGAGCCAGGATTCTAAGCAGGTCTGTCTGATGCCAAAGTCAACACCTGGAACCACTACCGTGTCCTGATATCCAAAGCAATACACGATCTGCATAACATGTTTGTGCAGCGTAAGTTAATTTTTTAAATCAATTCATTTATTTTTTATTTAATTTGAGCATACGTGTAACCACTTAGAATGTAACATGATTATTATTTCAGAGTGATAAGATTATAAAGCCAGTTGATTCCAGCTCATGGCAACCCCACGTATGTCTGAGTAGAACTGTGCTCCATAGGGTTTTCAACGGCTGATCCTTTTTCGGAAGTAGATCACCAGGCCTTTCTTCCAAGGTGCCTCTGGGTGGACTTGAACCTTCAAACTTTTGGTTAGCAGCCAAGCATGTTAACTGTCTGCAATACCCAGGGACTCCTGATAGGATTACAGAAAGCTTTTATTTTCTCTTCTTTATGTCTTATTCATACTCTCTAAATTGTTTAAGTTAGGAAATAAATTAAATTTGTAATCAGAATAAACCTTTTTGGATTCCGAATAAAAGAGGTTCAACATAGTTTTAAAATACCTACTCCAAAAAAGGTTGACGAAGCAGTCACTCCTGCCCCTAGTAACAGACTCTCTCGTGGGCGATGATGCTATGGAAAAATAAAGGCACATGTTTAGCTAATGCCACAGTTTTACCCAGTAAGGATAATTCTAAAAAGACAAAAAAAAAAAAAAAAAAAAAAAAAACACAACTCTAAAAGAAACAATACCAAAATTACATGCCGTCCGGGCCTCCAATACTCACATAACTTGAGTTTCCATTGATGATGTTGAAGGCTGTCGTGTAGGTATAGAAAGAAAGCTGCCAAGAGATACAGACGAACGGAACACATTTTGGTTTCAAGCATAACAGGGTTCAGTAATCGTGAAATAGAAATAATGGCTACCTGAGGTAAAATCATGGACTTTATCCCTTTTGATGGCATCATCGAAAAAAACACCTTTTAAGAAAAAGGTAAAACAGAGATATAAGTGTTTGCAGGGAGGTGGAACCTGCAAGACCCCAGAACCTCCCAGGGAGATGCACAGCTGAGCCCCCAAGGAACTGCAACCGGGACAGGAGGTGGGGGGACACAGGGGCCACTGGTCAACGGGCAGGCTGATGCTAAGGAGCACCTACAGGGCACTGAACTAGCTGCTCTGTGGACAGCAGGAGCCTCACAACAGTCCATCCCCAAGACCCGCAATCTGGCAGGGCAGCTCAGAAATACGTGCTTGCAAAGGGATGCAGACACAGGGCAGGTGTGAAGGGAGTGAGGTAGACAAAAGCACCTCACGAGAGCCAAGGTGGACGGCCTTACTGAGGGCGATTCAGTTCCCAGGGGAGAGCCTATATGGGGACAGACTTGGGGTGAGAAGGGAACAGCCCATGACCTGGGGCTTGGGGACACATCTTACTGATTTCCTCCATAGTGCTTTGCACATAGTAGGTGTTCAAAACAAGGATCAAGAGGCCTGGACACCTGACGGGATTGGTGTGTGTGTGTTAGGGGAAGGCTGGATATGAACAACCGACAAGGATCACAGGTGTGGGGTCAACAGGATGGGGTCCAGAGCAGGAGGGACACCAGCTGTGGTTAGGAGCTGGTGGACATCTTCCCAAACTGCCCGTTTCTAATGGCGAGCGGTAGCTTACTCACCACGGGCCCTGTGAAAGGCAGGAAAGCTGGCAAAAAAGAGAAGAGCCGTCAGTGCACCTGCTGAGGCAGAGAGAGGGTAGGAAGAGGGCAGGGGGCGCCTGAAAACCTCTTCGTCAGCCTTCTGAAGTCACGGGCCTCAAAGGAAATTTTACTTATTTTTTTTTCCAAATAGAAATAACAAATATGTGCATATGGCACAAAATCAAAACAGCACAGTACAGAAAGACCTAAGAGTCTCCCTCCAGCCTTCCCAGTCCCTTCTACCAAAGGTAAGCACCGTTAACAGCTTCTTGTTCATCCTTCCAAATGAATTTCTTAACATGACTATCAAGAGCCCTAGTGGCACAGTGGTTAAGAGCTCAGGCTGCTAACCAAAAAGGTCAGCAGTTCAAATCCACCAGCTACTCCCTGGAAACTCTATGGGGCAGTTCTACCCTGTCTTACAGGGTTGCTATGAGTCAGAATCGACTCAGTGGCAGTGGGTTTGGTTTTTTTCTTTTTTTTAAATCAGGATACATGAAGTCCCTGGGTAGTGCAATGGTTAACATGCTTGGCTGCTAACCGAAAGGCTGGAGGTTCGAGTCCACTGAGGCACCTCAGAAGAAAGGCCTGACAATCTACTTCCAAAAAATCAGCTGTTGAAAACCCTATAGAGCACAGTTCTACTCTGACACACATGGGGTTGCCATGAGTTGGAATCCACTCAATGGCAAAGGGGTTTTTGTTTATCAGGATGCATACATCTCCTCTTCCTCCCCGGCCCCCCACCCATCCCCCCACATCCCTTATTTATACAAACGGGATCACTATATACCGTTTTACACTTTGCTTTTTGCCTCTTAATACTAATTCCTGGAGATCCATCCTTCTTATTATTAGCACATAAGACTTACTTCATTCTTTTTATGAATTACTTAACCAGAGTCTGAATTTTTTGGGTATTTATGCCGTTTCCAGTGTTTTGCTTAAAATATATTGAGAGTTTTAGAGTGGAAGCGCCCTGTACAATCGTGGGTTTTAGTCCCTTTATCTTAGTTAGATATAGTGAAAATGAAAGAATGTAAATGTATCCCTAAGACTAGCACTTATAAGTCATATGCTCTGGAACCATCAGTGAAATATTCTGCTATGCTCACTAAGGGATGATGGACCAGGACAGAATTCAGCTCAGGCCTGTCCCCTAACTCCCAAAGCTGAGGATCTTACTGCAGGACTGGCCACAGATCTGGCCCCAGGCCTGCTCTTCTCCATTGTCAACCCCAAATCCTTCTAACATTCTTTCTAAGCTGTGGTCTCCAGACTCATCACCAGAAATCCTTCTCAGAAAAAAACAACTCACCTGCAGGTCGAAAAGGAGCGGGGATCAGTTTGCTACTGTCAGGATTCACCGTCGACTTCAAAAGAGTAACACAAAGGTCAGTCTGACGTTTGGTTTTGTTATCTTAACCCAATGCCGTAGAGTTGACTCCAACTCATGGAGACCCCATGTGTATCAGAGTAGAACTGTGCTCCACAGGGTTTTTAATGGCTGAAACTTACAGAAGTAGATCATCAGGCCTTTCTTCTACAGTGTCACTGGGTGGACTTAAACCACTAACCTTTTGGTTAGCGGCCCAGCGCCAACCAATCATAACACCCAGGGACCTCTGTTATTTCAGAGAGCTAAAAATTACTACAGGGCTGAAACTTACAAGACTTTTCTTCCAAGCCTCTTGTATCTAAAAAGAGAAAAAACAAGCAATAGCTTTTAAGGTGGTGTGGCAGCAAAAAATCTCCTTGCCGGTCTCATTTCCAGTGTCCCCCGTGCTCCGCCTTTCACAAAGTAAAGGCCAGAACTGCTTTTCTACCCCGTGGACAGAGTAAATCGAAACAAACAAATCAAATGATGAACAAACAAATGAACAACAAGCAAAGAGAGGCTCCACGGAGAAAACAACCAGACCACTAAAAAGCCTAACTCATGCTCTCCGACCTTGGAAGGGACTCAAGGTCAACACCTGACTTGTCCCTGCAAAAGAGACCAAGGGCCTCCAGTGAGTCAGCCCCGTGGCTCTGCAACTCCGCGGTCTCTGAATCCAGCCTGCCCCCACAAAGAGCGCAGCCGGCGCGTGTTGACGACGGTACCACGTCATCAATCAAGCTGTCAGCCAGAGGCCCCAACAAGCTCTTAGAAAAACCAAGTTAAACAGGACGGCTTTCCACAGGCTGCCTTATAGGACTGATGTTTGTGGGCTCCAGAAAACCCCAGACACCGCTAGGTCTGTACAAGGGAGACAACAAACACTTGGTTCGACCCCTTGCATAGGAATGCAACCTGGCCCCGGAACACTGTTTCTGTCAGAAATCAGATTCTGACTTGGGAGGCCTGCCAGAATTCTGGGGTTTGCTCCGGGGGTCCCAGGAATCAGCTACAGAGAACCTTCGCTAATACCGGCTGCACATGTGGAATGCTGCTCCAGCTGGTTTGCTGTTGGCGTTAGGTGTTGTCAAGTCGATTCCAACTCATAGAGACCTCATGTGAGAGAGTACAACTGCCCCATAGAGTTTTCTAGGGTGTAACCTTTATGGGAGGAGACTGCCAGGTCTTTCTCACATGGAGCCACTGGGTGGGTTAGCAGCTGAACGCTTAACCATTACACTACCAAGGCTCCTTCTAGTTGATTTATGAGAAGGATTTCTAATTACATTTAAAAACCTAACCCACTGTGGAAAGCTGCTCCTGTTGGCTTTTCAAATTATTAGTCCGGGGGTGAGGGTGGGGGTGGGGGTGGAGGGGGCAATTATAAGATTACAATTATATGATTAATGGCCAACATCCTTCATGATTTCAGACCATTCAGGCAGAATCACCTGAAAGCAACCCTCCCAGCCCTGAACCAGGTACAGCTGGGCATACAGACCCACCTTCTTGTCCTCCACGTTCCCTCTGGCTGCATCTGTTGATAAGAGTTGCCTCGATTTTTCTATTTTTTCCTACAATCAGATACAAAGAAATCAAGCAATGATCTCATCATTGTTCAGATTTATCCACTGATTTAGGAATCACACGCTCATTTACCAGCACACACTGTATCTAAACCATACATCTGATTTCAATGCAGCAGATAGAATTAGGTTCTCCACTTCCTGGGAGTTTCCAATAGGATAAATCCCAGGTATAACTCAGATTCAGACCTCCTCACTTCCCAGACAGCTCCACCAGCCTACCCACTGCTGCCCCCTCCCCGTTCTTCTCTGATAGTAACTGTCTCCGTCTAGACACCATCTGCCTAGTGTCTCCAGTCAGAAACGTGGCAGTCCCTTCCCTCTCGTTCACCCACATCTAGTTATTCCAGTCTTGTGTCCTCTCTTACTGTATTCTTAATTTGAGAAAATAAATTTAAATATAGAAAAATACAAATATGACTTATTCACTCATAATCCCATCACCCAGAATTGATAACTGCAAACATCCCATCATACTGCTTCCCTTTTTTTTTAACCCATTTCCTTCCACATTCTACCGTTCTAGAGGTCACCACTAGTATGAGTTCTGGGTGTATCCTTCTAGTCCGTTTACTTATTTGATGGTTCAGTGGTAGAATTCTTGCCTTCCATGCTGGAGACCTGGGTTCAACACCCAGCCGGTGCACCTTATGTGCAGCTACCACCTGTCCATCAGTGAAGGCTTGTGTATTACTATGATGCGAAACAGGTTCAGTGGAGTTTCCAGACTAAGACAGACTAGGAAGAAAGGCCTGGCAATCTACTCCCAAGAATGAGCCAGTGAAAATCTATGGATCTACGGATCACAACAGTTCGATCCGCAACTGATCATGGTAGACCACACAGTATTTCATTCTGTTCTGCATGGGATCACCATGACTCGGGACCAATTCAACGGCAGCTAACAATATATGAACACATGTATCCATAAACAATATATGGTGTTTTTTTATGTATAATTTCCAAAAGTGCTGTTATTTATGCATCTTGCTTTTCCCGCTAAACATCACAGACACCAAGTTGCCACTAAACATATGGTATCTATCTACTTCATCACTTTTAACTGCTAATCAGAATCCCATAGTATGAATACACCACATTTTATTTATCTATTTCCATACTGATGGCGAAGGAACCCTGGTGGCACAGTGGTAAAGTGCTCAGGCTGCCGAGAGTTTGGTGGTTCGAACCCACCAGATGCTCTGCGGGAGAAAGATGTGGCAGTCTGCTTCCATAAAGATTTACAGCCTTGGAAACCCTACGGGGCAGTTCTACTCTGTCCTATAGGGTTGCTGTGAGTTGGTATACAGATAGCATTCTGGTTGTTTCTCATTTTTTCTATATTATAAACATGGCTTCAAACTGAAGCGGGTTCATTCTGGTTGGGACCCTTGCTGAGAATTTGCATTTCTAACAAGTTCTGTGCTGATAATTTGCATTTCCACCCTGAATCAGAATCTACAGTTTAACAAGATTCCCAGATGATTCTTATGTATAATTTCCCAAGAACTTATTAGAAAGGCACATTCTCAGCAGCGATTCAAACCAGAAGGAACTGGTTCGAGGCCCTGATTGCAAACAGGGTTATGAGGAACATCTTGAGCACAGGCGGAGCCCTAGTGGTGCAGTGGTTAAGAGCTCAGCTGCTAACCCAAAGGTCCACAGTGCGAAATCTACCAGCCACTCGCTGGAAACCCTATGGGGCAGTTTTACCCTACCCAGCGGGTCACTGTGAGTCAGGAGGGATTCGCCAGCAATAGGTTTGGTTTTGGTGTTTTGAGCACAAGTATGGGAGTATCCTTTGTGACTTGCCCTCAAGGGTTATTGCTGATGACAGGGCATCTCCTCTTCATCCCCCAGCCACACCTGGTTCAAACCCTCCCCATCTTTCACTTGGACACCACTTGAACCCACTGAACTGACTGCTCCGCCCACAGTACGGTCTCCTCTGGTTTTACTCAATACAGGTTACCAAAGAGACCCTCTGAAGCCCCAACGGCCCATCTCAGTCACTTGCCCTGTAGGATAAATGCAATCTCCTCTCGTCTGAACAACACACACAGGCCCTTAAAGGCCTGCCTCACCTCCCAGCTCTAAAAGCTCTGATAACTTTGTGACCTGCTCTCTGACCCTGAGCTTTACTTACGGTCCCCTCTCCTCCCAGATGCTTCCTCCCTGCGTTTCCCATCTCAGCCCTCCCTCAACCACCCCACCCAGAGTGAAGCATTTCCTCTTCTGTTGTGGCTAGGTACCCGACTCAGTTCCAACTCATGGCGACCCCATGTACAACAGAACAAAACGTTCCCAGTCCTGTGCCATCTTCATGATTGTTGGTATGCTGAGTGCACTGCTGAGTGCCTTCCAGCCTGGGGGGCTCATCTTCTAGCACTATATTGGACAATATTCTGTTGTGATCATAGGGTTTTCATTGGCTAATCTTTAAAAGTAGATGACCAGGGCTTTCTTCCTAGTCTGTCTTAGTCTGGAAGCTCTGCTGAAACCTGTCCACTACGGGTGACCTCTTGGTATTTGAAATACTGGTGGCATAACTTCCAGCATCACAGCAACACACAAGCCACTACAGTACAACAAACTGACAAGACGAATGGTGGTTCCTCCAATTCCCTGCCAAACCCCAGACCCTAGCTCATGATTTGTGACCAGCATTGCTAGTCTGTCTTCCATTACACAGAGGGTTTAATTCTCTCTGAATCACCAGCACCTGGCTGAGGGCTTGGCATTATCTGTTGTACCAATGTACAGCGTTATTTATCATCCTTCCAATCTAACAAGCTCATTCAAAAGGAATAAAACCATAATAATATATACATTCTGTCATTCCAACTGCTTTCAAAAGGGACATGACTCTTACAAGAATTAAAAAAAGGGGGGAGCCCACACCATCTTCAAGTTTCAGAATAAAAGTGAACTCTCTTATCTACGAAAACAATACTTACAATCGAAATGACCAAATTCGTAGGGTCTAATAATTCTGTCCACAGAAGAAATCTTTGAACAAAAGACTTGAGGTTTAAAAAAAAAAAAACACCAGGAAGAAGGTTAACAGCAGTAGAAAAACAAAGATATAGCATCATAATAACAATTAACATGTTTTCAGAGATCCTACTAGGGCCCTGGACTACGCTCTGCCTGTTCCCTGCATCACCTCACAACAACCCCATTTTACAGGTAAGGAAGCGACTCTGCAACCTGTATTCTTAAATATTTCAATATCAAATTGCTCCTGAGCGTTAAAAGACCAGACTTTGGGGTCATTCGGGCGTTCGTTCCATCCCATGCATGACGCTGAACATTCCACACATGACCTTGAAGCAAGTACCTAGAAAGGCCTCAGAATCTGTTGCCTTGCCTTCTGAGCAGTTGTTTTAAGACTCAACTCCACGAATAAAGACCTGGAAAAGCGGTTAAGAGCCTGGCTGATAACCAAAAGGTTGGCAGTTCGAATCCACCAGCCGCTCCTTGGAAACCCTACGGGGCAATTCTACTCTGTCCTATGGATTCACTATGATTCAGAATGGACTTGCCAGCAACCAATTTGGTTTTCGGTTTACCTCAGCAAGGGCTCAATAATGTAGCCAGGTCACAGGCAGGGAAAGGAAGCTGGGCTGCTGCAACAAGCCCCTTCTCCAGGGAAAACATTAACTCCCTGCCCAGTGTCAATTTCCCCACCTTTAAGTAAGGGCCTGAAAGAGAACACCCTAGGGCTGTGCTGTCCAGTAGGAAGCCGCTCTCTGTGCCCATGAGGCACTTGCAACGTGGCTGGACCCAACAGACAGTGCCCAAGGTATACAATGCACATCAGATTTTGAAGACTTCACACAGAAAGAGATACCAGATATCTCAATTTTTTTTATTGACTACATGTTGAAATGATAATATTTTTGACCTACTGGGTTAAACACCAGATTCTGTGAAACCTGTGAGGGCTGGAACTCAACGGGACTGCCTCGTTTTTCCGGGTCTCGCCAAGTTGTCCGCTTTTGGCAGGGTGCAGTTTTACAACTTTCCTATCCTATTAGTGGAAAATATTTGAGTTTTCCTTCTCTGACAGGCTTCTGCTTTACATCGGTTTCGGCCTTCACAGGTTTTACTGTATTATTAAAATTCATTTCATGTTTCTTTTTACCTTTTTAAACGTAGCTCATGCGTTTTAAATCACCTGTGGCTTACACCCCACTTCTATTGCACAGTGCCGCCTTCGACACTGCAGGGATGTGAGACCCCTTACTTGCGTTGATGGACGGCTGCCTAACCCTCAGGGTCTCTTGCTCTGCGGCTGAGACAGGGATAGGAGGTTGGTCTCCAACTGCTGCTCAGGACACCTAAGAAGGGTGGCCTCCTCCGCCAGGGTGATCTGGAGGGTGACCTTGTGGCGACCCCGCCTGCCCCAGCCTGGGACCGAGGCGATGACCACAGTAACAGCGTGGGGTAGGAGCCTAGCAAGATTGGGTTTCCCTTTGGTCCTCCTCGGGCCTTAAAACGTGGTGCAAGTGATGGGGCGCGCTCCAAAGTCACTTCCTGGAGGAGGAACCCCACCCCCACCCCCCACCCACAGCGCAGAGCGACCACGTGGCTTGCGCAAGGTCGCTGACTCCGGTGGCAGCTCGTGCTTCGAGCCGCCCGACTGCAGGCGGCGCGGCCCACGCGTCCTCCCCCGGCCCCCAGCCCCAGCCTCGCGGCCGCGCCCCGGGCCGTACTTGGCGTTCGGCGGTCCAGAAGCGCACGTTGGGCTCCATGAGGGCGGCGCTGCACCCTGAGAGCCGCCTGCCCAGCGCTTTCTCCTCTTCTTCCCGGGACCTGCGTGATGTTGGAGAAGCGGCCGCCGCAAGGCCGCACGGGGGAGGAGCCAGCGGTGCGCCCCGCCCCGCCGCGTCCGCCGCTCTCACCAGGATTCCCGCGCTTCCGCCCGGACTCCTGTCTCCCGCCCGCCCGGCCGGCCTGGGCCGGGTTCCGCGCTCCCGCCCTGGTTTCCTCGCTCCCGCCCGGGCTCTGCCGCTCCTGCCTGGATTTCGTGCTCTCGCCCGGGTTCCGCGCTGTCTCCCGGCCTCCCCGTTTCTGCCCAGGTTCCCCGCTCCCGCCCGGGCTCCGCCGGTTCCGCCTGGATTTCGTGCTCTCGCGCGGGTTCCTCGCTCCCGCCCTGGGCACCAGGCCTAGTCCTGCCAATCTGCTCGGCCCGCTCCCCACTGTGGGTGGCCCGGCTACTTCAAGGCTGGGAGAGGGGTCAAGTCTCAGAGCCCTCATGTCACGTTACCTACCACGAATACCTGGCCCTGGCCTCTTGTCGCATCTTACCTGGCGCTTTTGGACATTATCCTGGAAAATCTTTTTCATTACCCACAGAGTCCAGTGTACACAATATCGCGTGTAATAAGGACCCGCTACTTACTTTGCAGGGCTCGATGAAAAATTAAAATGCGAACACACTCCCTACCTAAACTAACACAAATAGAGCTCGAAAATCTAAATAGACCCATAACAAAAGAAGAAATTGAAGATGTCATTAAAAAAAAAAAAAAACTAATAAAAAAGAAAGCCCAGGCCAAGATGGCTTCCCTGGAGAATTCTACCAAACATTCAGAGAAGAGTTGACACCAATTCTATTCCAACTATCCCGGTATCTAGAAAAGGAAGAGAACAGAGGACTCCCTGAGACTATCGCCCTGAGACACTCTTTAAGCATAGAACCGAGCCTACCCCGAGATCACCTTTTAGCAAAATAACAGAGTGGCACACAAAATAAGGGATATTACCCGTAAGATTGGTTCCCCACTTAAAAACTGTCTGTATGAGACAAAAAAAGCAAAAGATGTTAAAAAGCAAAGACATCACTTTGAGGACTAAGGTGGGCCTGACCCAAGCCATGCTGTTTTCAATCGCCTCATATGCATGCAAAAGCTGGGTAATGAGTGAAGAAGACCAAAGAAGGATTGACGCCTTTGAATTGTGGTGCTGGCAAAAAAAAAAAATTGAATATACCATGGACTGCCAAAAGAATGAACAAATCTATCATGGAAGAAGTACAACCAGAATGCTCCTTAGAAGCAAGGATGGCAAGACTATGTCTCACATACTTTGGACATGTTATCAAAGAGGGATCAATCAGTCCCTGGAGAAGGACATCATGCTTGGGAAAGTACAGGGTCAGCGAAAAAGAGGAAGACCCTCAGCAAGATGGATTGACACAGTGCTGCAACAATGGGCTCAAGCATAGCAATGACTGTGAGCATGGCGCAGGACTGGGCAGTGTTTCATTCTGCAGTACATAGGGTTGCTACGAGTTGGAACTGACTCGACGGCACCTAACAACAACAACTCATGAAGAATGTTAGTCTGTAGTTTTCTTTTTGTACCCTGTCTGGTTTCGGTATCAGGATAATACTAGCTATATAAAATGAATTGCAAAGTGTTCCTTCCTCTTTTATTTTCTTGAAGAGTTTGTGTAGAATTGGTGTTAATTTAAAAAAACAAACATTTTGTAGAATTCTTCAGTGAAGCCATCTGGGACTAGAGATTTTTCATATGGTAGTTTTAAAATTATAACTTCGATTCCCTTAATAGTTATAGGGCTACTCAAATGATCTATTACGTTTTGGGTGAATTGTGGTAGTTTGTGTTTTTTTAAGAAGTGCTCCGTTTCATCTAAGTGTCAAATTTATGCACATGGAGTTGTTTATTGTATTCCCTTTTTATCCTTTTGATGTCTGCAAGGCCTGTAATGATATGCCCTACTTCATTCCTGATATTGGTAATTTATGTCTTCTCTCATTTTTTCTTTGTCAGTCTTGCTAGAGATTTGTCAATTTTATTGATCTTTTCAACTGATGGATTGATACAGTGGCTGCAACAATGGGCTCAAGCATAACAACGATTGTGAGGATGGCACAGGACCGGGCAGTGTTTCATTCTGTTGTACATAGGGTCGCTATGAGTCAGAAATGACTGGATGGGCACCTAACAACGAGACCAAAAGGTCAACAATTACTCAAAAGCAAAGATGACAAGATAAGGGGCTGGGAAACTAGAGTACTGGAAAGGGAACAACCAGCACAATTAAAGAGAATGTTGACACATTGTGATAAATGTAACTAATGTCACTGAACAATTTGTGTGGAAATTGTCAAATGGGAACCTAACTTGCTGTGTAAACTTTCACTAAAAACTCAATAAAATATTATTTTTTAAAAAATGTCAAGAAGGCAGCGACAGAGCATTACACCAAGCCCTGGCCCCGTCCTAAGCCTGTGGATAGTGCCTTGGGTACAGGCACCATTTCTCAGCCCCATAGTCTTTCTCCAGCCTCAGGGCAAATCCAATTCCTTCTCTTGAGTCCCAGACCACACAGGGACCATTTGTGGGGAAAAAGATGCCCCCCTTCTCCCTCCCCACACCCTTCCGAGCTTGGGATGGGTGGGGTTGTATGTATGCAGTTGAATTCCTGGAAGCCAAAAGTGTGTTTAGGGTGCTCAGGGGTCTCAGAGGCCTGGATTGGAAGCCCAGTATCACCACATCCTTAGCTGTGACTCTGGGCAAGGTTCTCTCTCCAGGTTTATTCTCCCATCTGTAAAATGAGGGCAATTGTACCTATCTCAGGGTTTCGTGGAGGATCAAACAAGATGAAACATGTAAGAGCCCTTAAGAGAATGCTGGACATGTGGGAAGTGCTTAGTATTGGCCACTCACGCCCAGCTGGCCTATCCCCGCTTCCTGCCCAGCCCTGTCTATTGAGGGTTATGAGAGCCCGGGGGCAATCTCTAAGTCTGTGCCTCCTCACCACCTCCATGGGGGTGGGGAGGTGATTCCCTGGCTGGCCTTGTGTGGCTCCCCTTTTGGACCTGTGCCCAAGGGCAAGTGTCCTCCCCATAACCCCCCTCGCTATGCCTCTGCAGCCCTGGCCTTGCCATCCCAGGAACATGAAATGCTCATGGTTTTTCTTCAGGCCCATGTGACTTCTACACACCCTCACGTGAGACCATTTTCCCTATGCTCAGCTGGCTCACTTTCTGTAGCTTCCAAGAGCTCCTCTCCTCTCCTCTTCCAGGAAGCCTTCCCTGACCGCCACAGCTGAGTGGGGTGCCCCTCCCATTTCCATCACACCCCATGCATAGAATATTGGACCATGGTACTCAGCACACTTTTATTCTGCTGGCTGTACCCTCAAGGGTGTCACAAATCCAGCCGAGCAGTTCTAGAACAGACTCAAAATCTGACATCTTTTGGAACAGAATCCAAAGCTGTTAGCTTGCCCATAAGGTTCTTCTGGCCCCTACTACCATTGGCTCCTTCATCCCTCCAGCCATGTGGGCCTTTCTGCAATCCCCTCATCCACCCCAAGCCAGCTCTTGCCTCAAGGCGTTTGCACTTGCTGTGCACTCTGCCTGGAACCCTTATCCCCTCACTTTTTAGATTTTATCATGTTTGATCAACAAAACCTTGAGATAGGTACAATTGTATTCCTCATTTTACAGATGAAAACATTGACCTGGAGAGATTGACTGTCACATAAGGCCTTCCCTGACAATCCTATCTAGAGCATCTCTGGTCTAGCTCCTTGCTCTTTATTTTCCTTCTGAACATTCTAGGTTGTTTTTTTAATTGTACTTTAGATGAAGATTTACAGAGCCAATATGTCTCATTAAACAATTAATACACATTTTGTTTCGTGACATTGGTTGCCAACCCCAGGACATGTCAACACTCTCCCCTTCTTGACCTTGGGTTCCCCATTACCTGCTTTCCTGTCCCCTCCTGCCTTCTTGTCCTTGCCCCTGGACTGGTGTGCCCATTTAGTCTCGTTTTGTTTTATGGGCCTAGCCTGGCTGAAGGGTGAACCTCAGGAGTGACTTCAGCACTGAGATAAAAGGATGTCCGGGGGTCATACTCTTGGTGTTTCTCCAGTCTGTCAGACCAGTTAAATCTGGTCTTCTGTTAGAATTTTGCTCTGCATTTATCTCCAGCTCTGCCTGGGACCCTCTATTGTGATCCATCGGAGCAGTCGGTGGTGGTAGCCGGGCACCAGCTAGTTGTACTGGACTCAGTCTGGTGGAGGCTGTGGTAGTTGTGGTCCATTAGTCCTTCTGACTAATCTTTCCCATGTGTCTTCGGTTTTCTTCATTCTTGTTCCAGACGAGATGGGACCAGTGGAGTATCTTAAATTGCTGCTCACAAGCTTTTAAAACCCCAGATGCTACTCACCAAAGTAGGATGTAGAACATTTTCTTTATAAACTATGTTATGCCAATTGAGCTAGATGTTCGTTCCCTGAGACCACGGAACCAGCCCTCCATTCTAGGTGTTTTTACTGTTTACTATGTTTCCCCCTCTAGGACGTCAGTGCATGAAGGTAAGGAGTGGTCTTTTTTGGTTCACTCTTGTGCCTCTTCAACAGTGCTTTCCATGTGGTATGCCAGGATTCACTGAAATACTGAATAAATGTTCCCATGTCTGTCTCACCCCCTAAACTGAGTTCCTTGAGTCTGGAGCCAACATTTTACTCACTTTTGTGGCCCCCAAGTCAAACGCTCAATTGTTGATGCAACCAGAGAAAGAAAAATACAGTCTCACAACATAAGTTGAAATAACTGTATTAAAAATGCCAAATATTTTAAAATATGTTTATTTTTTATTATATACTTGACACTGAGCACTTCCAGAAAGAAAATAATTACAGTGATTTCAAAATACAATTCCTGGACTCAATAAATATCCTTTATAGTCACACCCAATCATTATCTAGAAATGTCTGTAGACACTAAGTCAACCAATGAATAAAATAAGTAGAAGAATGACGTAAACATGATCTCAGGGATGGGGATCATGCGCGATCAGCTAAGTCACTTTGCCACTCTAAGTGTTTTCTTCAAAACATGATTCCCATTTGTTTCAATCACACATACATCCATTGCAAGAGTTAAATCAGACCTCTGATGCTAACAACTTAAAACAATGATTTTTGTTACCTTTGAAAGAAAATTCAGTTTAATGAAAGAAATTCAGGAAGACAATTTCAGGACCTTGATTAGAAGCTTTAAATATCTGTTGTACTACTTTAGTATACTCAAGGGTTCAAGGAAGGTTAAGAAAGAGTGTTTCTTTTTCCCATCAAAGACATGATTCAAGAAGGAGGTGAAATAAGACATTCTAACTAGCCATCAGGATGTTAGAAGTAAAAGACTCCTGACATTAGCGACTAGCCAAGCTTAAAAAGTCTTACAATGTTACAAAAACAAAACATCAAGAGTAATAGTTATGAATACAAGCATAATTTTCTTTTTTTTTTGCCTTCTATAAACAATCATCTTCGAAATGCTAACAGTGGGCTCCAACCTGTGGTTCTTCTCTGGTGTAAGAAGCTACAGGTGCACATGGGATGACCTACTGATTTATTTTCTCAAAGTATTCTTTGGAAGCAGTTGGGCTTGGCTTGATCTAAAAACAGAAAAAACATTAAATTGGGTTACTGCTGACTTTATAATAGTCTCAAAAGTAAATGAAAACTCCCAATTTTTAACCTAAAGTTCTTAAACTTTTTAAAGATTGGTCTGTTTCCTTTAAAATACATGGATAAAAGTTCTATTAACATTTTCTGGAAGCAAACTAACAGCCCTGCCTGGTCCCTGATCCTCATCCCCCACCCTCAGTAGCTTCATCCATTCCCACTATCTACACCCCTGCTCCAAGGGTAGGCTTTGGGTGGGCTCCTTTTGGGGATATTCCAGGCCAGCAGCCCTTCAGGCAGCGAGGACCTGGAACCCTCAAGCCCACTGCTTCCGGAAAAGAAACCTACTGTAGGAGAGTGAGGTGTCCAGTTTGCCGGACAGACTTCTCCATGGGCCTCCACAAATTGGAATGCCTTCACCAAGCGGAGGGTCTCGTCCACGCTTCGGCCCACTGGGAGGTCATTGACACTCAAGTGCTTGATGACTCCATTGGGGTCAATGATGAAGAGTCCTCTGCATCAGAATTTAGCCTCGTTAGTACCTCAACATCACCAGAACACTCACTTCTACCCTTTTATGTCTTTAAGTCTACTTAATAAATACAGCAGTTATTAAGCTCTATCATATGCTTAATAATGGCATTTTCATTGCTGTACACAAAGCTTAGGAGCCCTGGTGGTTAAGTGCTTGGCTGCTAACTGAAAGGTCAGAGGTCCGAACCTACCAGCCTCTCTGTGAGAGAAAGATGTGGCAGTCTGCTTCCATAAAGATTACAGCTGGGGAAACCTAAGGGGCAGGCATGTCTACTCTCTCCTATAGGGTAGCTGTGAGTTGGAACTGACTTAACAGGTTTGCTTTTTGGTTTTTTTGACACAAAGCTTACCGTCGCTTCTTAATGACAAATGCTTTAACAAAGGCAGGACTGGACCGGGCCACCATGGAAAACATGAGGTATGATATGACACATTTACAAATTAAAAATTGTGCCCTGAATGTCACGTAAGTATCTACAAGTCACTGAACTAGAGAGTGAAGACTTCTTTAGTTATTAGCGATCTGGCAAGCTTTCTTGGAGCTGCTGTATCAAATCTTGGCAAGAACTATAGGCAAATGAGAAGCGACACAGCTGTATTTTATCTACATTCAACAAATATTTATTAAATGAGTGCATTCTTGGTGAATGGGGTGAAATCCCATGGGAAAATCTTTGCAGAAAAAATGTGCTGGCCCTAAGTCTATGCAGAGCAGAACTCCAAAGAAAAAACCAACCCCCCACTTTTTTCATCACTTAGCAGCCATGTAATGAGACGTCTACCCGGTATAACAGTGGTCTGTGTTTACCTTTTGTACAAGTGTTGGTGTTACTGTGATGTATGCCAATATGTTTAACCAGAAGAAGGAGGTCCATCTTAAAAGGGTGTGGGCATTCTAAGTGTTAATCACACAGGGTAAGACAAGTTGGAGAACATTCACAACATAAAAAGGAGCTTCTTCCTCCCTGGCCTAGCATTTGGGGGTCCAGGCTTTGAGGCCTGACAGGTCCTGATGCCTGCTCCTGGGGCAAGAACCCAAGTTGGAATCCACCGCACAGAGGCAGACACAGAGCTAGGCCAGGGCAGGGCCCACTGACTCCAGAAAGAAGCCTTATCTTACCAACCAGGCTCAGCCTCTCTCCCTTGTCATTCCTGGTATACTGAAGCCGGTAGGGTCATGGTTGCAAAATTAGGGAGACCCCACAGGGAAAGGGATTCCTAGGGGGAAAATGGCCAGCACTCCTTCCTCCCTCCATGGCCAAGTCTGTCAGATCTAGGTTTTAGCTTATTAAAGGAAGATGTAATCTCCTTGGAGTCAAAAAGGCCCCAACTCCAAAAGGCCTTCCAGCACTAAAATACCAGGTGTAACCCAAGAGTAGAGAAGGCCACAGTCAGCCACAAGAAAGGGTAGGAGAGCTGGGGTCAAGTCAGTCCCCGCAGAGCAGTTGGGGCCTGTCCTCCCCCTTCACCCCTGCTCTCGTGGGTCGATGAATAGCCAGCTCTAAGGCCTAAGTTCTCAGCCCTCTCAGGAAGGCTGCGGTAGAATACGGGGCTGCTGAAAACTGAAAGCTTTTCACACTCAATGGAATAAAGAGTTAGCCACAGAACGAATGAGGACAGAAATGACATTCTGGGACAGGGTTCTAACAACAGCTAGGCTAAAGGCTTTTGATGCCTCACCTAATTTAATCCTCACAACCAACCTGTGAGGTACATCCTTGTTTTAGCAATGGGAAAACTGGGCTCATAGAGGTCAAATAACTTGTCCCAAGTCACAGAGCTATTAGGCAGCAGAGTTAAAAAAATCAAACCCAGGTCTGTTTGATTCAGGGTTTGTGCGAGATCTTAGCCATTCCAGGATCCCACCTCCTACCCTGCCATCTCCCCTTCTCCAAACAGTCTGATGACTTCACGGTAGGAGAATCCCCACAAGGAAGTGGCTCTGGGATGGTCAGGGAACAGCGTGACCAACAAGACACAGAGGTCCTCCCTGAGACATAGACACAGGGTGGTGGAGGGGCACGCATATCAGCCATTTCTGAAAGTCTGGCAACTCTTGAGGAGACATTTCACCAGGGCTTATACATAGATTAAAATTAAGATTTTTTTTTAATGCTTTGCCAAAGTCTGTATAAATCCCCTAGGAACCAGGATGATGCTAAACATTAAAAACAACTTTAAGTTCATAAGTAACAGGATCTTACCTTAGTGCAAGACCAGGGTTTTCTAACAGCACGCCGTAGTCCTGGGAAATTTGTTTAGTTAAATCTGACAAGAGTGGGATGTTCATGTGGCCCAAACCGCCGTTCTAGTAAAAACGCAAACGTGACTGGTTGTTACACTGTGTGGTTTCACATCCTTGACTATGTAATAGTATTTAAGACCCAAAACAACGATAATAGGTTACAGCCCAAACAATCGGCCAGGCACTGTGCTAAGCTCGTTTAACTGGTTTATTTCACCCTGGCAACCATACAGCAGTAGATACTATTATCATCTCCATTTTACAGATGAGCAAACTGAGGCACACAAAGGTTAAGTAACTTGTCCCAGGTCACAGCCAGAGAGCGGCAGAGGCAGGATTTGAACCCAGCTAATACTACAGACCTTTCTTTTTCCAATTCTTATAGCATCCTTTCAGTTGAAGACTAATTTCTAAAACATAAAAATGGAAGAGTAACACTAAAACCCTTTGAGTAATGAGATACTGACAGTCCAGCAGCATAGCTAGAAATTTTGAGTCGCCCAAGCAAGTTTTTAGGGAAGAATACTGACCACGCAGAACAGAGAAACCAGAGAACCTCAGCACCATCCCACAGTCCATGAAGACATGGAATCCTGAGTTTAGCGGAGAGGGTGGCAACAGACCACAGCTCCTCCCTGCCCTGCCTTATCTGCCCTCTGTGGCTGCGTGGGCCGTAGACACTACCCGTGGAGGGGGGAGGACACACAGGCGGTGTGCTCCTGACCCCCTCAGCCACGTCAAGATGGAGCTTTAGCAGCGTGTGTCATGAGTAGTAAGAACCTACAAATAGCCCATTACAGACTAGCCCTGCGTTAACAACTTCTACGTTAGTCTGTCACAGGATCTTTTCCGTTTTCAAGATCGGACGTGCAAAGGCAGGGTGGACGATGTTGTACCTTCCTTGGAGTATTTATCCAGGCAAGATGGCTAAAGTGGGAATCCACCGAAACAGCAACTACTTCACAGTTCACATCATGAAATTCGTTGGCTTTGTCACTAAAAGCAACAATTTCTGTAGGACACACGAAGGTGCTAGGAAAAAAGGGCAGAAATTCTCATCAGAGGATTAAAAACTATGATTTAAGGTATGAACAAAAAGTCATCTAAAAACCAGTTCAGTTCACTTAAAGGTGAAAAAAGACAAGACGGTTCACCACCCTCACAGGCCTCCCTGTCTCGGCGACACTCAAGCTTTACGCTGAGAAAAACCATCCTTATCTATTACCTTTTTATTTAAGAAATCTTACCAAAAAACGAGGGTGGGGGGAAGGGCATGTTCTAAGACTAAAGTAAAATTTTATTTACACAAATTTAGCTTCGTCAAAAAAACTAATTTTATTATTGTTACTTGTCTCATTTCTTCCCCAACCAAAAAAACCCAAACCCACCACCGTCAAGTCAATTTTGACTCATAGTGACCCTAGAGGACAGAGCAGAACTGCCCCATAGGGTTTCCAAGGCTGTAAATCTTTACAGGAGCAGACTGCCACATCTTTCTCCCTCCGAGCAGCTGGTGGGTTCGAACTGTCAACTTTTCAGTTAGCAGCCGAGCGCTTTAACTACTAAGCCACTAGGGCTTCTTCATTTTCCCCCAGACCAGTGAAAACTTCTTACAGGCTGGTCTAGGGGAAGCACATAAAATACAGCCATATTCAAACCCAATCAGTAAAAGGGATGCCGCTCCACCCCCTAAGTTTATTGCTTGTAAATAAGCTACAAGGCAAGCTGTATCCGACAAGGCCGTCGGTGATAACAGGTCAGAAGAATGCTCCCCTTCACATGAAGGGTCACCAGAGACAGGCCATTTCACAGGTAAGCAGGGATCTCTGCTCACTCTCAGAAGGACATTAAAGCACGACAGAAATGACACTTACAAATCCAAGGGATAGAAGAAAAGCACCAGGTATTTCCCCTTAAAGTCATCCAGGCTTAGTTCTTTGAACTCTCCATTGACAACGGCTGTGCCCTTAAAATAGGGTGCATGCTGGGTGACAGCAGGAGCAAGGTATGAGGAACCTGCAAAAACCATGTATATATACAGATCACCATTTGCTGAATCAAGCACCTATCTGATTTTACTCAAACCACTCAGAATGCATATTTAGTATTTGTTGTCAGGTGCCATCAAGCCAGTTCCGACTCATAGCAACCCTGTGTACAACAGAACGAAACACTGCCCGGTCCTGCACCATCCTCACAATCATTGCTATATTTGAGCCCACTGTTGCAGCCACTGTCAATCCATCTCATTGACGGTCTTCCTCTCTTTTACTGACTCTCTACCAAGCGTCATGGATTGAACTGTGTTCCCCCAAAATGCATGTCAACTTGGCTGGGCCCTGATCCCCAGTACTGTATGACTGTCCACCGTTTTGTCATCTGATGTGATTTTCCTACGTGTTGTAAATCCTACCTCTATGATGTTAATGAGGTGGGATTAGCGGCAGTTATGTTAATGAGGATTCAATCTACAAGGTTAGGTTGTATCTTAAATCAATCTCTTTTGAGATATAAAAGAGAGAAGTGAGCAGAGAGACATGGGGACTTCATACCACCAAGAAAGTACAGCCAGGAGCATGCATCCTTTGGACCCGGAGTCCCTGTGCTGAGAAGCTCCTAGAGCAGGGGAAGACTGATGACAAGGACCTTCCCCCAGGGCCGACAGAGAGAGAGGCTTCCCCTGGAGCTGGCACCCTGAATTCATACTTCTACCCTCCTAGACTGTGAGAGAATAAATTTCTCTTGGTTAAAGGCACTCATTTGTGTTATTTCTGTTATAGCAGCACTAGATAACTAAGACACCAAGACACATTCAAAGTACAAGAAACGAAGTCTTGCTATCCTCGCTTCTAAGGAGCATTCTGGCTATACTTCTTCCAAGACAGATTTGAAGAACCGATGCCTTTGAATTATGGTGTTGGTGAAGAATACTGAATATTTCATGGACTGCCAGAAGAATGAACAAATGTGTCTCAGAAGAAGTACAGCCAGAATGCTCCTCAGAAGTGAGGATAGCTTTGTCTCAGGTACTGTGGACATGTTATCAGGAGGGACCTGTCCTTGGAGAAGGACATCTTGTTTGCTAAAGTAGAGGGTCAGTGAAAAAGAGGATGACCCTAAACGAGATGGACTGACACAGCAGCGGCAACAATGGGCTCAAACACAGCAATGATTGTGAGGATGGCACAGGACCGGGCAGTGTTTTGTTCTGTTGTACTTGGGGTCACTCTGAGTAGGAACTGACTTGAAGGCACCTAACAACAACAACATGTATCAATTTAAGGAGCCCTGGTAATGCAATGGTTAATTGCTTGGCTGCTAACCAAATGATCTGCAGTTTGAACCCACCCAGTAGCTCTGTGGGCGAAAAGACCTGGTAATCTGCTCCCATAAAGATTACAGCCTAGGAAACCCTATGGGGCAGTTCTACTCTGACCTATAGGGTTGCTATGAATCAGAAGTAACAACACACAACAACACCACAAATCAATTAAAAGGTTCAGCTCAACTGCACGTCTTCGAATAGTCATTTTTTTCCTTCCAGAGTTCTAGAATGTACACAAATTCAATTCAAAGTACTCTGGAAGCTAAAAAGAGCAAGGTAGAACACAGTAGGGATGGAATTAAGGAAGACGTGAGACTGGGGATATAGTCTAAATGTGGGGCAGATTTGCAAAGTCCAGAAGGATGGGGGGAAATGGCACGAAGGGAGAAAGGAACAGGGCATGTTGGAAGCAATGGACCATAACAGAGTCTGATCAGAGCATAGAGCGTACGTGTGGGGAAGGCACATCAGTGGGAGACAAAACAAGCAAGAAGGGTTGAAGGCCAAGCTGTGAAGGTCACTAAAGGAGACAGAAGCAAGTCACTGGAGACCCAAGATGAGACAGCTGTGTTTAGGAAGATTAGACTGGCAAACAGGTAAGAGGACCAGGAGGAGGAGAGACTGACGTGAGGAGGTGATTTCAGTTATCGGTCTGACGGGTATTGAGGGGAGGGGTGTGGCCAAGGAAGATGAAAGAAAGGGATGGATGCAAGAGATGCCCTCAAACTGGAGAGAACTTGTGTCTGCCTAGGAATGGAGGACAAAGGAGACCGGGTCACAGTGCCTAGGCTTCAGTGTGGGGCTCCCTGAACAGAACAGGAGTAGCTGCTGGGCAGGGGTTTTAAACCTGTGGGATCACATCATGACTAGAAATCCTTTAAAGCTCGAGTTGTAAAACTGGGAACATTTTTAGCACCCATAAACAAAGGCTTTGCTAAAGTATATTCCCTAAACTATTATATTTTAAATACATGCTTTTTCCAAGGCAGGAAAAATCTAAAGGAGGTATTTTCAAATACTACTCATTATCTGTGACTGATCTTAGCAAAGCCCAGAACCTACAGAATGCAGTGTAAATCTCAAGAAACAGCTATGTTCCTCTCACAACAAGGCGGATTCCACTGGAATGGTCTGGTTCCAAAGGCCAACTGCAGCCAGCAGACAAGGTTGACTGTGACTGACCCTCTTTAGAGGAGCTGCTCCCGGTTCCCCTGGCTGCCCACCACACCCAGTTATCGGATACCCCTTCACATTCGTCAGGCCCAAAGGGCATCTGAGTTTTTCCTCTCAGGTCCCTCAACACACTGTTGTTGATAGGAGCTGTTGAGTTGATTTTGACTCATAGTGACCGACCCCATGTGACAGAGCAGAATCCATAGGGATTTCTAGGCTGTAATCTTTACAGGAGCAGACTACCAGGTCTTTTCTCCCATGGAGCCTCCGGGTAGGTTTGAATCACCAACCTTTCAGTTAGCAGCCAAGCACTTAGCTATTGCACCACGAGGACTCCTTCATACATACCAAACCAAACCCATTGCTGTTGAGTCAATTTTAACTCATAGCGACCCTATAGGACAGAGCAGAACTGCCCCGTAGTGTTTCCAAGGAGCCCACCTTTTGGTTAGTTAACAGCTGAGCTTTTAACCACTGCGACACCAGGGCTCCCCTTCATACACAGAGGACTAAAAAAACTCTGGGAACCAACAAGGAAACGTGACAGATAAGTACACTGCACGTTAGAATCACCCAGGGAACTTTTTAAAAAAACGCATGTCCTGGTCTAACCCCCAAAGACTGATCTGTCTGAGGTGGGACTGGAAAGCTGATGTATTTTAAAAGATCCCCAGGTGGATGTAATGCATAACCAGGGTTCAGAGCCCTTGGTCCAGAGATGATTCATGTTTCCTTGACCTGGGTCCAACCAAGTCATGATAACACTTACTGGTACTGAAGGCACGTTTTGCTGGATGAGAACCAGACCACAACGCATTTGTCAAGCACTTTCTTCCAGAAGCAGCAGGCCTAAGGGCTGCAGAGGCAGAAACGCCCCAAGGAATGGCACTCACATGGCAGGCAACCTGGGAAGAGAACCACTTTATATTATGAAATGTTTCTGGAATGGCAGCCGAAGGCTGACTCCGCCTATGGTGGCCTCAGCTGTCCTTGTCCCTGTGAACAAAATACCCAACTCAGTACTCCGAGTATCAATTGAGTCTCCGTGTTCTTACTATTCTCTCTGGCTTCCTTCTCCTTCAAGAATGCATGGCAGAGGGGGAATACAAGAACACAAGGACTCAAGAATCAAAAACTCCACGCTCTCAAAAACAACACAGAATTCAAAAACCAGAGGGGCTTAGCAGGCCCTGTGTATTTATTTAACCCCTTAACTAGCACTATCGGCTGAGCATGTTCTACCATCTCAGCTTTTCTTAGAAAAGGCAAGGCCCTTCTAGCCCCAAACACAAGCAAACAAATAGAGCAAAGTTCAGCCTTTGGAAAAGTCTGGACAACGCTCAAGTGAAATGTTTGCTCAACCGTAATATCCAGCATGACTCAGAAAGGAGAAGGTGCCTGCGCTGAATCCTATCATGAAAGGGGCGGGGGAGCAGGAGGGCTTCAGGCTTTGCCCCAGAAAAGCAGAGAAACAACAGCTGAGGCCGACCTGGGGGGTGAAGGATAACAGTGCCTTTTGTTACTTTAGCACTTTGCACGCTTGCACCCATTTATGTGGATGCTCACAACAACCTCATAATGTAGGCATCATTCTCTCCATTTTACAGATGAGGCAAGTAAACTGAGGTTCAGAAAACCGAAGTCACTTGTCCAAGGTCTCAATCAGCTACAGAACTGGGACCACGAGCTAGGACGCCTGCCTCCAGGACCAGTGCTTAGGCGGAGAGAGGATTGGGGATCAGCGACTCCGACCAAGGAAAGATTGGGGAACAGACCGCGAGGAGGGATTGCGGTGTGCGGGCAGACCGGCTCTGCGCAGGCGCAGGAAGCCTTCCCCAGTAGGCCTCCGGGTCCGTTACCCGCTGACCCCTCCAAGAAGGGCGAATGTCCCCCAGGCTGCAGAAGGGCGGGGTCCCGCCTGGAATGCACGTCCCCAAAGCCATCGCGGTGTCTCCGCGCTTGTACCCAGCCGGCAGCCACTCACCGAGGCCCGGAGTAACTTTCCAGCAGCCGCCGCCATCTTCAGTGCGCGCTGCAGTCGCGTGTCGGGCCCAAAAGAGGAGGGGGCGGGGCCTGCGGAGATGGGAGGGGCTTATCGGGGGCTCGGTCTCTGCCGGAGAGGAAGGGGGGCCGGGCCTGGAGAGCCGCGGGCTTCCCGCCTTTTCGGGATCGTCCTGCCGGGTCCCTCCACTCCTTAAAGAGGGGAAAAATTCCCGCTATGGCTTCTGAGTTGAATGCTTGGGAAAGCTACACTTTGTCTTCTTATTTGTCGCCCCGACCTAAAAAGAAATAACCCAGGTGCGGAGCTAGATATTGCCATATTTGCTACTGATTTTTTTTTATTCACCTTGTGTGGATTAGAAATCCCTGGGTGATGCAAGCGGTCTGCAGTTTGCGCTAGACTGCTTACCTAAGTAGTGGTGGTTGGAACCCTCCCAGCAGGACGACAGAAGAAAGGCCTGGCGATCTGCTTTTATAAAGATTACAGCCAACAAAACTCTATGCGGCAGTTCTACACTGTGACACGGGGTCACCATGAGTCGGAATCAATGAATTTCTACGAATGCATTGGGCAAATCTGTTGCAAAAGACCTCTTTAAAGTGTTAAAAAGCAAACATGCTACTTTGAGGACTAAGGTGCACCGGATCCAAGCCATGGTATTTTCAATTTCCTCATATGCATGGGAAAGCTGAACAATGAATAAGGAAGTCTGAAGAAGAACTGATGTCTCTGAATTATGGTGTTGGCAAAGAATATTGAATATACCATGGACCGCCAAAAGAAAGAACAAATCTGTCTTGGAAGAAGTACAGCCAAAGTGCTCCTCAAAAGCAAGGATGGCAAGACTTTGTCTCACGTACATGTTGTCAGGAGAGACTAGTCCCTGGAGAAGGATATCATGCTTGGTAACGTAGAGGGTCATTGGAAAAGAGGAAGACCCACAACGAGATGGATTGACACAGTGGCTACAACAGTGGGCTCAAACATAGCAACGATTGTGAGGGTGATGCAGGACTGGGCAGTGTTTCGTTTTGTTGTGCATAGGGTCACTGTGCATCAGAACCGACTTGACAGCACCTAACAACAGCAGTGTCTCTACCATCTCTGTGAAAGGACCTCTTACCTATTTAGGCCTCTAGTAGAGCCTCTGGCTTCTTCATTAAATTGAATAAATTATTAATGTAGTTTCAGTCAGTTGATAAATGAAGTGGTCAGTGGAGAGCGTGATACTTTAAAGCAAGCTCATCAAACATAGTTAAAACCCCATGACGGCCTTACAATTGGTAAATGTCACAAATTGGGATCTCTAAATCGATATTTTCCAAACACCAGTTATTCCATTACCAACTTAGTGTCTGAAGTCTGTGTACCACCTGCGTATTATTTATGATTTTCTTTAAATTGATTCACTTTTGAAAACTTGACTCTCTGCCCCAGTTTTCTCACTTGTCAAATGGGAATGATAGTAATACCTCCCCTATGGAGTTGTGAGCAATAAGTGAGTTACTATTTTAAAAGCACAGTACTCGGCACACAGTAAGTGCTGTGTTTGTTATATTCATTAGAGAAAAGGCCAGGTAAAGGGCTGTGAGAGTTTAGAAGAGAGACCAAGAAAGGTTTCATGGAGAAAGAAAGGGCTATTGGAATAGATGGATTCTGTACTTGTGGAGCGAGGAGTGGGAGAAAGCAAAGGGGAAGACAGCAGATAGAAGTTATGGGTGACCTTTGCCCTTTGGGCTGTTATTACTGATGGAAACAGCCAGCATGTACTGAGAACTTGCTATGGGCCAAGATCTATGTCGAATGCAGTATCTCACTTAATTTTCACACAATCCTTTGAGGCAGGTACGGTTTTTAATTCATCACCCCCATTTCATAGATGGGGATACTAAGGCTTACCTGTTGCCATCAAGTCAATTCCGACTTATAGCGACCCTATAGGACAAAGTAGAACTGTCCCATAGGGTTTCCTAGGCTATAATCTTTACGGAAGCAGACTGCCACATCTTTGTCCCGTAGTGGGCTTCGGGAGGGTTAATAACCTCAGGTTTAATGATTTGTCCCATCCTTCTGCCTCCCCCACCCCCGAGAGGTAACCACTATCCTGAATTTTGTGTATATCACTCCCTTGCTTTTTAAAAATAATTTAATAGGACATGTATGCATTTCTAAGCAGTATATTGTTTAGTGATATATTTCGTGAGCTTCATAAAATGATATTCTATATATAGTTTTCTGCCACCTGTTTTCTTCACTCAGTGTTATGTTTCTAAGATTCATCCATGTTGTTACATATGGCTGAAGCAGTGGAGTTTTTCCCCCTTTTCTTTCTTTTATTGTGGTAAAATAAGTACAGAACATAAAATTTGCTATTGTAAACATTTTCAAGTGTACAATCCTGCAGCATAATCACACTCATAATGTTGTGCAACCATCTCCACTATTTCTTTCCAAAACGTTTTCATCACTCCAACCAGAAACTCTGTACCCGATAAGCAATAACTAGATTTCTGTTTGTTACTTGTTGGGTGTTCAATAGCTTGGTACAGTTTTGAAAAATGTTCTCTTTGTTAGATGGAAAGAGTTAACTTCTACTGTATTAATTTGTTCCTGACAGGTTTGGTTTTGTGTGTATGTGAAAATAATATGCAACAAAACATAAACCCGTCCAACCATTTCTACACATACGGTTCAGTGACATTGGTTACATACTTCACTCTACGCCACCATTCTGTCTCTACTCATTGCTGTCTGTCTGGGTTAGAGGACCCTCCCATGTTCCTCCAATGCGTCATGCATGTGCCTTTCTCTCATTGCACTTGTCATATTGTACTGGAATTTTGTATTGCCTTGTCTGAGTCTTAACCATACAGTGAACTTCTTTTTCTTAATTGTACTTCAGGTGAAGGTTTACAGAACAAATAGTTTCTCATTAAACAGTCAGTACACATATTGTTTCATGACATTTGTTAACAACCCCACGACATGTCAACCCTCTCCCTTCTCGACCTTTTTTTTTTTTTTTTTTTTTTTGGTGAAAATATACATAGCCAAAGATACACCATTTCAAAAATTTCTACATGCACAGTTCAGTGACATCGATTACGTTCTTCCAGTTGTGCTGCTATTCTCACTTAAGATGAAGATTTACAGAACAAAATAGTTTCTCATTAAACAGTTAGTACACATGTTGCCCTATGACAATGATTAACAACGCCACTACACGTCAACGCTGTCCTTAAGTCAACCTTGGGTTCCCTATCACCAGCTTTCCTGTCCCCTTCTGCCTTCTAGTCCTTTTCCCTGGACTACTGTGCCTCATTAGTCCTGTTTTGTTTTATGGCACTGTCCAATCCCTGGCTGAATGGTAAACCTCAGAAGTGACTTCACCACTGAGCTAAAAGGGTGTCTGGGGGCCATACTCTCCGGGGTTTCTTCAGTGTCTTTCCGGCCAGTAAGTCTGTTTTTTGTGTGTGTTAGAATTTTGTTCTACATCCTTCTCCAGCTCTGTCCAGAACCCTCTGTTGTAATCCCGGTCAGAGCAGTCAGTGGTGGTAGCCGGGCACCATCTAGCTGTACTGGACTCAGTCCGATGGAGGCCTTGGTAGCTGTGGTCCATTAGTCCTTTGGACTAATCTTTTCCTTGTATCTTGTTCTCTTCATTCTCCCTTGCTCCCGAAGGGGTGAGATCAGTGGAGTATCTTAGATGGCTGCTTATAGGCTTTTAAGACCCCAGACGCTACTCACCGAGGTAGAATGTAGAACCTTGTCTTTATAAACTGTGTTATGCCAATTGAGCTAGATGTTCCCCGAGACCATAGTCCCCACAGCCCTCCACCCAGCAATTCGGTCCCTCAGGGAGTTTGGATGTGTCTAGGGAGCTTCCATGACCTTTCCTTGAACAAGTTGTGCTGTTTTCCCCAGTATTGTGTACTGTCTCACCCTTCACCAAAGATACCACTTACCTATTGCCTGTTTAGTATTCCCCCCCACCCCTCCCATCCCTTGTAACCAATAAAGATTGTACAGTGAACTTCTTGAGGGTAGAGCTCATGTCTTACTCATCTCTGTGGTCCCAGTGACTAGACTAACGCCTGGCTCATAGAAACTGCTTAGAAAAAGTTTGTCGAATGAATGAATAAGCCATGGCTGACATAGTGGTAAAAATGTTCTTTCCACACTTATTCTGGAAAAAACATCTTTTGATTCAGCTTTCTCTAGCTGCCACGACAAGGACACAGATTGTTTTCCTACAGGAGAAAGATGAGCTGACCTTTGTCCTCATGACCAAAAGAGTAGAAAATAACTGAAATTCTCCCTTATGAGTTCAGGAGACAAATTTTTGGACCTAGTTGAGGGAAAGGCAAATGAAAAGATACATATGCTACTTTTTATGATGATTAGGAAAATACCGCCCTAGAACCGCAAGTTAATGTTCTGGTAGCTGGGGCTGCAATTAGAGATGGCAAACATTACTCTGGGTTTGGCTGAGTTCTTCCCCTTTCCACAGCAAAAAGCATTCATTTTTTTCTTCTTTTCCCATTGAAGAAGAACCCCAGATTGGGTTCGCTCCTGCATTTAGCAGAGATGCCTCACAGCTGAGCATCCTGATGAGCCAACCGCTAGTCTTATGCCCTAGCCTTGCCTGCATCACCTCATGGTACTCTCAGTTGATCTCAAAGGCAGGCAGCCCAGTAATGGAAGGAGTTGGGTGGTCCTCAATTCAACACCCTCCTCCCTTTATTTCCCCTCTCAGACCCCCAGGGTCTCCACAGGAGAACACTCATCTCATAGGCTTATTGTGGAGCCCCCTGTGAGAGAGAGCACCTGTGTAGTTCCATTTCCTGCTCCCCCCGTCCCCCGCCCCACACCTCTTGGCTTTCTCACTTGGGAGCTTCATGACCTCCTCCTCATTGCCACTGCCCAGCTTACCCTCTCTTTAGAGCCGTGTCTCCATCCCAGGCCTGTCCTCTGAACGCCAGCCTGCCAACATTTCCACTTGGATGTCTCTTACCTGTCTTAAACTTAACAAGCACAACACCAGACTCCCGCTTTCTCTCTGTATAACGTGTGCGTTTATTTGGAGACGTTGCAAAAGTCCAGGTATGGGGCCTCCGCCATCTGCCTCCTCTCCTCCCCCAACCAAGATGGGCCCCACAGCTTCCTAACTGGTCTCGCTGCTTTCGCTTTCACCCCCTTTCAATTCATTCTCCACTCAGCAGCAACAGTGATGCTTCTTAAAACACCATCCGATCATTCCATCTCTTAGTTAAAGCTTTTCAGTGGCTTCCCATTTCATTAGAGTAAAACCCAGATTCATACAAGGCCCTGCACATTCTACAAACCTGCAGGTCTGCGCCCCTGTCTACTTCTCAGCCCACTCATTTTGGGCTTCCCCCTTCTCCATTCCCATTCGTTCCCCCAACCATATTGGTCTGTTTCTCTACACCCACCCCTCATCTTGGCACATGCTCTCCTCTTTGACCGGAATGTTCTCGACCTCACTCACATATGGCCAGTGCCTCCTCGCCGTTTGGATCATGGCTTAGCTGTCATCGTCCCAGAGAGGACTTCCTAATCCCTATGTCTGTCATTCTCTGTCTTGGCCCTTATTTGCTTCCTTTGATAGGAAACTTACAATCACTTTATTATTGGTTTATGGGATATTTGCTGGTTTTTTCCTGAGAATCTGAGGCCTAAAAGGGCAAGGAGCATGCCCACCTTGCTCACTGTTATGGTCCCAGCACCTAGCACAGTGCCTGGCACATGGAAGACTCTTAGCAAATTTGGATGAATATTGCTGAAGACTCAGATTAAACCTCACCACTGTGCAGCCTCCTCTGGCGCCCCCCTCCCCTGCCAGCTGAAAGCAGCCATTCCTTTCCTTAAATGCCTGTGGTAGTTATCATCAACATCATTCTTTGGGCAATCAGTCCTGTGTGTATTATCACAAGCCTCTCCTGTTGCCTTGACCTATTACTTAAATCATCTTTCTGATGCCTCTCACAGTTTCCAGTTTGAAGAACCGTCCAACTTACTTTTTTTGAAGTCCCTAAATACTTCAGAGTGTATTTCCTAAGAACAAGAATATTTGCTTATATAATAACCATATTACAATGATCAAATCAGGAACTTTAATGTTGGTACTACACCATTACCTAATCCACTGTCCATATTCAAATTTCATCAGTTGTCTCAATAATGTCCTTTATAGCTGCCTCCTCCCCTCTGTGATCCAATCCAAAATCACACGTTGCATTCAGTTGTCTTGTCTCTTTGGTCTCCTTTAATCTGCATCAGTTCCTCTGTAGTTTTTTTTTTTTTTTTTTTTAAATCTTCCTTGACCTTGACATTTCTGAAGAATACAGGCTGGCTGTTTTGCAGAATGTCCCTCAGTTGGTTTGTCTGATATTTCCTCAGGATTAGATTCAGGCATTTTTGTCAGGAACAGCACTGAAGGGATGTTGTGTCCTTTTCAGGGCACCGTCCCGGGTGGCACACAATGTAAGGTTGTCCCAACCCTGGTCATGTTAGTGTTGGTTAAGGTGCTGTTCTCCACTATACAGTTACTTTTTTGTTGCAATTAATTAGTGCCAAGAATCTTTGAGACTATGCAAATATCCTATTTCTTGTCAAACTTTCATCTAGTAGTTTTAGCATCCATGCGTGATTTCTAACTCCATCATTCCTTCCGTATTTATTGGATTGTGAGTATTTATTTCTATCAGTGTGGACTTGTGGATTCCTAGTTTTTTCAATGGGTTATAATCCACTGCTATTGTTACTTGTTTTGGTGCTCAGATTGTCTCAGAATTGACCAGTGGGTGCTGCTTCAAGATGGTTATTTCCTTTTGACATATCCTGCATTAAGACCTTTTGTATTCCTCCTCTTACCCCTCAGGCTTCCAGTTCATTGCTTTCCAGCTTTTTCTGGGACTGTGACCTTTTCAGCCTTATCACCCATAAAAGTCCCCTAAACATAACCCAAGGAGCACTGGTGGCCCAGTGGTTAAACACCCTGCTGCTAATGGAAAGGTTGGTGGCTCAAACTCACCAGCCACTTGGTGGGAGAAGGATGTGGCAGTCTGCTCCCGTAAAGACTACAGCCTCGGAAACCCTACTCTGTCCTATAGGGTTGCTCTGAGTTGGAATCAATTTGATGGCAACAAGTTTAACGGGTAAACATAACCCAGTTAACCCAGAAGACTCATCCTTCCCCAGACCCCCTGCCTTTCCCCTCCTTGCATTTGCTCACACTGTGCGTCCTGCCTGCTCTGCCCTCCCTTCGTGGCCCCTGTTGGCCTCCCGACTCAGTCCTGCAGGCTCAGCACCAAACACTTTCTTTTTCTGTGAGTCCTTCCAACCTGACTAAACTGGTTACTTTTCCCTCCAATCTGCAGTGGTATTAAAAATACATTTTTATTATAAAAGAAATTCATATGCATTACCGAAAAATAAGAAATTTCACACAAACAGAAAAAGGGAATAATAAAAAATACCAAATCCACATCTTTTATCGTCTTCTATATCCAGTTGAATAGAATTCTATTGTGTAGATGTTCCATAATTTACTTAACCAATCTGCTACCGTTGGACATTTATGTTGTTCCAATTTTTTCTTCAAATTATAACCAAAAACGAGATCTTTATAAATCTTTGTAGACAATTCTTTGCACACTTTTTTTTTTTTTTTTTGGTCTTTTCTTTAAAATTTTTTTTTTTTGTACTTTAGATGAAGGTTTACAGAACAAATAGTTTCTCATTAAACAGTTAGTACACATATTGTTTTATGTCATTGGTTAACAACCCCATGACATATAAACACTCTCCCTTCTCAACCTTGGGTTCCCTATTACCAGCTTTCCTGTCCCTTCCCGCCTTTTAGTCCTTGTCCCTGGGCTGTTGTGCGCCATTAGTCTCATTTTGTTTTATGGGGCTGTCTAATCTTTGGCTGAAGGGTGAACCTCAGGAGTGACTTCACTTCTGAGCTAAAAGGGTGTTCGGGGGCCATACTCTCGGGGTTTCTCCAGTCTCTGTCAGGCCAGTTAGTCTGGTTGTTTTTTTGTGAGTTAGAATTTTGTTCTACATTTTTCTCCAGCTCTGTCCAGGACCCTCAATTGTGGTCCCTATCAGAGCAGACAGTGATGGTGGCTGGGCACCACCTAGTTGTACTGGACTCAGTCTGGTGGAGGCCGCGGTAGTTGTGGTCCATTAGTTCTTTGGACTAATCTTTCCCTTGTATCTTGTTTTCTTCATTCTCCCTTGCTCCCGAAGGGGTGAGACCAGTGGAGTATATTAGATGGCTGTTCACAGGCTGTTAAGACCCCAGACGCTACTCACCAAGGTAGAATGTAAAATATTTTCTTTATAAACTATGTTATACCAATTGAGCTGGATGTTCCCTGAGACCATGGTCCCCACAGCCCTCAGCCCAGCAATTTTGTCCCTCAGGGAGTTTGGATGTGTCTATGGACCTTCCCTGACTTTGCCTTGTACAAGTTGTGCTGGCTTCCCCAGTATTGTGTACTGTCTTACCCTTCACCAAAGTTACCACTTATCTATTGTCTAACTAGAGTTTTTCCATCCCCATCCTTCCCCTTCCTCGTAACCATCAAAGATTGTTTCTTTTTGTGTGTAAACCTTTTCATGAGTTTTTACAGTAGTGGTCTCATACAATATTTGTTCTTCTGTGGTTGACTTATTTCATTCAGCATAATGCCCTCCAGATTTATCCATGTTATGAGATGCTTCGCAGATTCATCATTTTCTTTCTCATTGTGTAGTACTCCATTGTGTGTATGTACCATAGTTTGTTTATCCATTCATCTGTTGATGGGCATCTAGGTTGTTTCCATCTTTTTTCTATCGTGAACAATGCTGCAATGAACATGGGTGTGCATATATCTAGCCATGTGACAGCTCTTATTTCTCTAGGATATATTTCTAGGAGTGGGACTGCTGGATCATATGGCGTTTCTATTTCTTGCTTTCTAAGGAAGCGCCATATCATTTTCCAAAATGGTTGTATCATTTTGCATTCCCACCAGCAGTGCATAAGAGTTCCGATCTCTTATGTGTTGGATTTTCTTATAGATTTTAGAGATTAGACCTTTGTCTGATCTGTAACGGCCAAAAATTTTTTCCTAGTCAGTAGATTCTCTTTTTATTCTCTTGGTGAAGTCTTTTGATAAGCATAAGTGTTTAATTTTTAGAAGACTCAGTTATCTAGCTTATCTTCTAGAGTTTGTGTGTTGTTGGTTATGGTTTGTATCCTGTTAATGCTGTGTATTAGGGCCTCTAACGTTGATCCTATTTTTTCTTCTACGATCTTGATAGTTTTTCACTTTATATTTAGGTCTTTGATCCATTTTAAGTTAGTTTTTGTATATGGTGTGAAGTATGGGTCCTGTTTCATTTTTTTACACATAGACATCCAGTTTTGCCAGCATCATTTGTTAAAAAGAGTGTCTGTTCCCCATTTGATGGGCTTTGCGCCCTTGTTGAAGATCAGGTGACTGTAGGTGGATGGATTTACACCTGGGTTCTAAATTCTGTTCCATTGGTCAATGTATCTTTCGTTGTACCAGTACCAGGCTGTTTTGACTATCATAGCTGTATAGTAGGTTCTGAGGTCAGGTAGACTCTGCACACATTTTTATCTATTTCTTTAGGGTCTATTTCTAGAAGTAGAATTGCTATGACTTAAGGGTTGTGTACATTTCTATGATTTTTTTTTATATATATTGCCAAACTGCCTTCCAGGAAGGCTGTGCCAATTTACAATCAGAGAAACTAAGCAAGTGGAAGTGGCTGTCTCTGGGAGATTTTGCCAGCACTGATACAAACAGTCTAAAATACCCCTCTTACAGCGGTCTGTACTTCTCATGTTGATGTGTCTTCCATTCCAGTTTCTTGTATATGTGACTGGTTGGTCCTAAAAGCCTAGAATCCATTTAAAGGTAGAGCTTGCACGTGTCATTTACAAATGTCTAATGAAGGAAGGGATGAATGAGAATGACACTTTGTTATAGACTGAATTGTGTCCCTCCAAAATGTATGTTAAAATCCTAACCCCAAATATAACCCTGTCTGGAAATAGGGGTTTTCTTTTATTATGTTAATGAGGTCATACCAGAGTAGGGTGGGTCCTAAATCTAATCACTTCTGAGCTATATAAAAAAAAAAACAACAGAATAGACACAGAAACACACACATAGGTAGACAGATGTCAAGGAATACCACTGATTTATAGCAGTCACCAGAAATTAGGAGAAAAGTCCACAGAAGGAATCGACATGGATGAGACCGTGATTTGGACTTTTAACCTCTAGAGAATGGTGAGAAAATAAACTTCTGTTCTGAAAGCCACCCACTTGCGTTATGGTGGCTCTAGCGAACTAAGACAAAACCAAACCTGCTGCCGTTGAGTTGATTCCGACTCATAGCGATCCTGCAGGACAGAGTGGAACTGCCCCACAGAGTTTCCAGGGAGTGGCTGGTGGACTCGAACTGCTGACCTTTTTTTGATTAGCAGCTGAAGCTCTTACTCACTGTGCCACAAAGGGCTCCAAACTAAGACACACCTTATATAATCGTCACATCCTGCTTTAACGTCCTGGGCTACCAAAAATGTCGCTAACATTGGTGTCCCAAAGTCCAACAACCAGACCTCCTACTGTCCCAGATCAGCCAGCAGTCCAGCCCTTTAGCAGTCTCCATTCCCAGGACCTCATGGGAGCTCCAGAGAATCTTTACATTTTGTCCATACGAATCCGGATCAGGCTTCTCAGCTCAGCGTCCTCACTGCAGACAACTGCTCTGGGCTCCTAGGCTCACCGCTTGCCTTTTCTTCAGGAGCTTCTCTGGGCAGTCTTCTTGCACATACATAACTTTGGGTCCTGTGGTGGTCACATGATTTTCCCTTAGTTCCCCTATGACTGCTAAGATAGGAGATCATTTTAAAATGAAAAGTTCTATGACCTGATAGCCTCTTTATGAGCAGAGTTCCCTTTGCAGCCAGTGGGTGCTGTTTGTGTGGTATGTGATCCGACCTGGCACACTCACCAACCCATTTTAGGCAGCAAAAGGTGGAACCTGAGCTTACCTCTGCTTTGTGGGGCTGGATGCAGCTCCCCCAGAGTCCGTGCTAGATGGCATCCTCTCTCTATGAAGGAGACATCAGCAGCTACTTGGACCATGCGCTCGAATCGCGCCTGCCTCTTCTTGCACAAGCTCATTTCCAAGGCAGGTTAAGCCGCGCCTTTGCTCCCAGATGCCACCGCAAGGGGCACAGGAGGGAATAAAGCTGCTTCAAATGAGTTGGGCAAATTAGATACTATAGCCTATTTTATGTAGTTGTCAAAAAAGCAGTCTGTGCCAAACATTACATTTTTAAATTCCAAATATTCATTACATTTCATTTAGCGTATAAGTGGTTAGCTGAGAATTCAATGAAGGAGTGAATGTGTTCTTCTTTTAGTGGGTCAATTAAATATTAAATTTCATGCACCAACCATGGCCTACCTTAGGATAGTAAAAGCTTCATTCTAAGGTTTCAAAGATAATTAGGCTCAGAGTCTCTGGAGAAGGAGAAAGTTTCTTATGTTTTTGCAGCATTAAGGCTGAACCCCTGTGAATCCACCTCATCCACGAGTCACTTGGTTATAAGGGCTCCTAATATTGTACTCAGAGTCCCTGGGTGGTACAAACAGTTAACGTGCTCGGCTGCTAACCTAAAGGTTAGAGGTTCCAGTCCACTCAGAGGTGCCTCAGAAGAAAGGCTTGGCAATCTACTTTTGAAAAATCAGCCATTGAAAACCCTACGGAATACAGTTCTATTCTGACACACATGGAGTCCCCACGAGTCGGGGTTGTCGTGAGTCATCGTCAACTTGAAGACAACTGGGTTTTGCAATTTTTTTGTTGTTTGTTTTTAACTTTGCACTCAGTTCGGCTTGCCTCCTCCTTCTCTCATTATGATGCAGTTCTACCTTTGTTGTTAAGACTGTATCCATATATCGGCTATAAGCTCCCACGCTCAAACAAATGAAACTGATGTAGGTGGTGTTGTGGCCTGATAGATGCTGGTCGTAAAAAGACCACAGTGAAGGTTTAGAGTCTTTCCTTATCTATATTAAGAGACAATTGTTGGCTTTTAAATAAATTACGGTAAAAGAGACTGTTTTTCCTCCTCCAACTCTAAAAGTGCAGAATTAATTTTCAGACTTTTACTGTGTAATTTCCTTGCTGATTTGGACATTTTTCCTCCATTTTAAATCTATCTGTTTTGATTGCTTAGCATTGAGACAAACAAAAAATGTCCAGCTTTCTATGCCCCATTTTTTTGGTAAATATCTTGGGTTTTACTGAATCTGAAAATTGAATTGAAATTGGTCTGTTTAGTTTAAAATTGTGCTTAGTTTAAAACTGCATGATCAGTTGACCCACTGGGTTGATTGCAAGAGACAGCTGGGTTTGAGGCTGGAAGTACAACTGGAGAGCTGGGTATGACCCTGGACACAAGGAGGCCAGTCTCCCCTACTTTTCCCTTTTAATCTCGGACCTGGTAGGGATTAGGAAATTTTGTTAGTTAACTAGTATGGTATAACTAGTATCCCAGAGCCCTAAGAGGAGCTGAATCATGCCATATTTGGTATGAGCCAACATATACTGCCAAGTGCTCACTGTGGTAAGGCACTTGCTAGGTTCTATAGTGAAGGGACTGAGATGAAAAAGACACATCTCAGGCCTTCCAGTAGGGGCCGCTATCAGCTGACCTTGGGCAGTGGACCTAATTCTTGAGGCTCAGTTTCCGTTCTATACAGTGGAGGTGACAATATCTAGACAGTACCTGCCCCGCAGGATTGGGTGAGGAATGGAGGTTCTGGGTACAGTAATGAGACCAGTACCGGAGAAGGGTGTGTGTATGTGGACTGAAAAAGCCACCTCACTAAACTTTGTAACTATTCAGGGCCCAAGTAACTCTACTCGGGGAGCCCTCCGAACCCAACATGGCACCAAGGGAAGCCTTCTCGCTGAAGAAGATAACTGTTGTAGTGCCAGGAAGATGGAGACTCTGTGTGGCTGGGACCATCAGCCGCCATCTGCATTTCAGCAGGAATCTGTTTTCTGAACTTGCAGTGAAGAAACCAACCCTGTAAAATCCCGTTGGGCAGTTAGATGTCTATGTGTGTGTGTTGTTGTCAGCTGCTTGCTGTGTTGTTGTTAGCTGCTGTCAAGTTGGCCCCCAACTCATGGTGTCCCCATGCACAATGAAATGAAATGCTGCCTGATCCTGTGCCATCCCCAGGGTCGGTTGCGGATTGGACTGTTGTGATCCATAGCATTTTAATTGGCTGACTTTCAGGAATAGCTTGCCAGGACATTCTTCCTAGTCTGTCTTAGTCTGGAAGCTCTGCTGAAACCTGTTCAGCATCATAGCAACACACAAACCCCTACTGAAGTGAAGGTATCCATAGCTAACCCGATAACACCAAGGTGAAACCAACAGATGATCACCCAGTGAGTCTTGAAAACAGACTGCAAATGCTCCCTTTGTTCTTTGTAGGTCAGTTTTCCCCAAAGTGTGGTAGTTACTTCTTCTTACATGTAGATTTCTTACATTTCATAAATATTATTGATTAGGATAAATCACCATTAGTTTTTAAAGCAAGTTGACTTAAAGAAAAAACGTTAAGTAGATAAAAGAACAATGTGGCCAAAAAAAAAAAAAATAATGTCAAGTTTGTAACCACTGTGGTCCATGGATGATGAAGGGACTCTTAGAAGGGAGAGAACTGGAAATCTCATGCCTTCAACTCCCTCCTTTCAGCTCACATTTCTCCTCTGTGGAATGCTTTCTAGGTGCCTAAAATCACTGCTTCCTTCCTATTTTCAGAGCCCTTTTGTCTCCACAGTGGCCTTATTACATTGCATGGAGGTGGTTTGCCTCCCAGTTGGCTTTCCTTACTAGGGGGTGAGCTGCTCTGGAAAACCATCTTTGAATCCCCACAGTGCTTGGCACATAGAGGTAAACTTGGAAGAAGGAGAGAATAAATCAGACCACAGAAGCACTGTCTCCAGCTGCTCCTGATGATTAGAAAGCAGTGGGACAAAGAAAGGAAAGAAAATCCCCAGCTTTAGCACTATTCAGAAGGTCAGTATGATTGTTCTTGCCAACGGAATCTACATTTTAGGAAGTAGATAGGCTTGTGACTTTCCAGAATAGTAAATGTCTATTTACAAGTACTCTGACCCAGCGGCTTTATCCACGTGCGATACAGGTGCCTCAGAAGAATGAGAAGATTCCTTGCTTCTTTTGCATCCTTGGGTCGGCTGATCTGAGTGGAACTAGAAATCAGCCATGTTTGTTTTCAGTACAGTCCCATCTGTATTAGCGCCCTCCAGCTGCCTGCCATAACAAAGTGCCATGAACTGGGTGGCTTTTAAGAGCAGAAAATTATTGTCTCACAGCTCTGGAGGCTGGGAGTGTGAGCTCAGGGTGTCAGCTGTGTTGATTCCTTCTAAGGGAGAATCTGTTCCATGCCTGTCTCTCAGCTTCTGGTAACAGCGGCAATCTTTGGCTTTCCTTGGCTTGTACGTCATTCCTGTCTCTGCCTCCGTCTTCATTTGGCCATTTCCCTCTGTGTCTTGTGTCTCTTCCCTTTATAAGAACACATCACATATTGGGTTAGAACCTACCCGACTCCAGTACGAACTCATAACACTTTCAAAGGCCCTGTTTCCAAACAAGACTGCATTCATAGGTACTGGGGATTAGGATGCCAACATATCTTTTTTAGGCGACACAATTCAACCCATAACACCATCCCTTTCATCCTTACCCCCTCCTCCATTTGGTTTCCATTCTTGCTCTCAAGAGGCTGCCAATGGTCCCTTTTTGACATTTAATAGACTACATGGAACTCTTTCTTGTAACAAAACCATTTTTCAAGAGGACTACAAGTTGTTAACCCAATTAATGAAAAGGAATGAAGCTATAATGGTGGAACATGGATTGGAATAGGAACACGTCCCCTAGCCCCCAAGTCTTAATCATTTAGTCAACTGCCTGCCTAGCCTTCTTACAAAACAATTTAAGTTCACTCTGTCAATCAACCAGAATAGTTACAACCAAGTTGGACTGTTAGCCTGAGCTAGCTGGGGATTAAGTACACAGGCTCTGAGTCAGAATGCCTGGGTGCAAATCTCCAGACTTCTATTTATTTGTTGTGTGATCTTAGGCAAGTTGTAAAACTTCTCTTACCTTAGTGACTTCATCTATAAAATAGGGCTACAGATGTTCCCTACCTTATTCAGATGTTGAATTAAATCAGGTAATCCATGTAAACCATTTAGCACAGATGTTGTAATGAATGAGATAATCCATGTAAGGCATTTAGCACAGGCTTGGCCCACAGTCGGTGTTTAGTAAAAGCTATTATCATTCCATTCTATGCACTGGAATGTACTAATTTCCTCATAGAGATGCAAAATCTTGAAGTGCAACAGTTTATTTTGTGGGTAGGTTGTGTTACTGTGTAATGGAGAGAGTACTAGTTGTGTGCGGTTGAGTTGATTCCGACTCATAGCAACCCTATGTGACAGAGTAGAACTGCCTCATAGGGTTTTCTTGGCTGTAATCTTTTTTTAAATTTTTATTGTACTTTAGGTGAAAGTTTACTGTACAAGTTAGTTTCTCATACAAAAATTTATACACATATTGTTATGTGACCCTTGTTGCTCTCCCTATAACAGCACACTCCTCCTTTCCACCCTGGATTTCGTGTGTCCATTCAACTAGCTCCTATCCCTTTCTGCCTTCTCATCTTGCCTCGGAACATGAGCTGCCCGGTTAGTCTCATGTATCTACTTGAGCTAAGAAGCACTCTCTTCTCAGGTATCATTTTATGTCTTATAGTCTAGTCTAACCATCGTCTGAAGAGTTGGCTTCGGGAATGGTTTCAGTTCTGGGCTAACAGAGAGTCTGGGGGCGATGTCTTTTGGGGTCCCTCCAGTCTCAGTCAGACCATTAAGTCTGGTCTTTTTACTAGAGTTTGAGTTCTGGACCCCACTTTTCTGCTGCTGCGTCAGGGAATCTCTGTTGTGTTCCCTGTCAGGGTGGTCATTGGTGGTAGCCAGGCACCGTCTAGTTTTTCTGGTCTCATGCTGTTGGAGTCTCTGGTTTACGTGGCCCTTTCTGTCTCTTGGGCTAATATTTTCCTTGTGTCTTTGGTGTTCTTCATTCTCTTTTGTTCCAGTTGGGTTGGGACCAATTGATGCATCTTAGATGGCCGCTTGCTAGCTTTTAAGACCCCAGACACCACTCACCAAAATGGGATGCAGAATATTTCTTAATAAACTTTGTTATGCCAATTGACCTAGATGTCCCTTGAAACCATAGTCCCCAGACCCCCGCCCCTGCCATTCTGTCCCTGGAAGTGTTTGGTTGTAGTCAGGAAACTTAGCTTTTTGTTTGGTCCAGTAGTGCTGACTTCCCCTGTATTGTGTATTGTCTTCCCTTCACCTAAGATAATTCTTATCTAGTTTCTAGTTAGTGAATACCCCTTTCCCTCCCTCCACTCTCTTAACCATCAAATAATGTTTTCTTCTGTGTTTAAACCTTTTTTTGAGTTCTTATAATAGTGGTCTCATACAATATTTGTCCTTTTGCAACTAATTTCACTCAGCATAATGCCTTCCAGATTCATCCATGTTATGAGATATTTTGCAGATTCATTGTTGTTCTTTATCATTGCATAGTATTCCATTTTGTGAATATACCATAATTTGTTTATCCATCTGTCCGTTGATGGGCACCTAGGTTGTTTCCATCTTTTTGCTATTGTGAACAGTGCTGCAATGAACACGGGAGTGCATATATCTATTAGTGTGACAGCTCTTACTTCTCTCGGATATATTTCAAGGAATGGGATTGCTGGATCGTATAGTACTTCTATTTCTAGCTTTTTAAGGAAGCACCAAATGGATTTCCAAAGTGGTTGTACCATTTTACATTCCCACGAACAGTCTCTCCACAACCTCTCCAACATTTATTATTTTGTGTTTTTTGGATTAATGCTAGCCCTGTGGGGGTGAAATGGTATCTCATTGTAGTTTTGATTTGCATTTCTCTAATGGCAAATGACTGTGAGCATTTCCACATGTATCTGGTAGTCGCCTGAATGTCTTCTTTGGTGAAATGCTGGTTCATATCCTTTGCCCATTTTTTATTTGGGTTATTTGTCCTTTTGTTGTTAGGCTTTGCAGTATCTTGTAGATTTTAGAGATTAGACACTGATCGGATTTGTCATAGCCAAAAATTTTTTCCCAGTCTGTAGGTTGTCTTTTAACTTTTTTGGTGAAGTTTTTTGATGAGTGTAAGTGTTTGATTTTTAGGAGCTCCCAGTTATCTAGTTTCTCTTCTGGTGTTTGTACATTGTTAGTAATGTTTTGTATTCTATTTATGTCATGTGTTAGGGCTCCTAGCATTGCCCCTATTTTTTTCTTCCATAGTACTTATTTAGATTATATTTACGTCTTTGATCCATTTTGAGTTAGTTTTTGTTCATGATGTGAGGTATGGGTCTTGTTTCATTTTTTTGCAGACAGATATCCAGTTATGCCAGCACCATTTGTTAAAGAGACTGTCTTGTCCCCAGTTAATGGACTTTGGACTTTTCTCAAATATAAGCTGCTCATAGGTGGATGAATTTACGTCTGGATTCTCAATTCTGTTCCAATGGTATATGTATCTGTTGTTGTACCAGTACCAGGCTGTTTTGACTATTGTGGCGGTAAAATAGGTTCTAAAATCAGGTAGTGTGAGGTCTCCCACTTTGTTCTTCTTCTTCAGTAATGCTTTACTTATCTGGGGCCTCTTCCCTTTCCACGTGAAGTTGGTGATTTGTTTCTCCATCTCATTAAAAAATGCCATTGGAATTTGGATCAGGATTGCATTGTATCTGTAGATCACTTTGGGTAGAACTGACGTTTTCACAATGTTGAGTCTTCCTATCCATGAGCAAGGTATGTTTTTTCCATGTATGTAGGTCTCTTTTGGTTTCTTGCAGTAGTGTCTTGTAGTTTTCTTTGTATAGGTCTTTTATGTCTCTCGTTAGATTTACTCCTAAGTATTTTATCTTCTCGGGGGTATTGTAAATCATATTGATTTGGTGATTTCCTCTTCGAAGTTCTCTTTGTTGGTGTAGAGGAATCCAATTGATTTTTGTATGTTTATCTTTTATCCTGATACTTTGCTGAAATCTTCTATTAGTTCCAGTAGTTTTCTTGTAGATTCTTTGGGGTTTTTGGTGTATAAGATCATATCATCTGCAAATAGAGATACTTTTACTTCTTCCTTACCAATTTAGATGCCCTTTATTTCTTTTTCTAGCCTAATCACTCTGGCTAGGACCTCCAGCACAATGTTGAATAAGAGTGGTGAAAAAGGGCATCCTCGTCTGGTTCCCATACTCAAGGGGAATGCTTTCAGACTCTCTCCATTTAGGATGATGTTGGCTGTTGGCTTTGTATAAATGCCCTTCATTATGCTGAGGAATTTCCCTTCTATCTGTATTTTGCTGAGAGCTTTTATCATAAATGGGTGTTGGACTTTGTCAAATGCCTTTTCTGCATCAATTGATAAGATCATGTGGTTCTTTTCTTTTGTTTTATTTATGTGGTGGATTACATTGTTTGTTTTTCTAAAGTTGAAGCATCCCTGCATACCTGGTATGACTCTTACTTGGTCATGGTGAATTATTTTTTTGATATGTTAAATTCTATTGGCTAGTATTTTGTTGAGGATTTTTGCATCTATGTTCTTGAGGGATATTGGTCCGTAATTTTCTTTTTTTGTGGTGTCTTTACCTGATTTTGGTATCAGGGTTATTCTGGCTTCATAGAATGAGTTTGGGAGTATGCCATCCTTTTTTATGCTCTGAAATACCTTTAGTAGTAGTGGTGTTAACTCTCCTCTGAAAGTTTGGTAGAATTCTCCAGTGAACCTGTCCGGGCCATGGCTTTTTTTTTTTTGTTGGTAGTTTTTAAATTACCTTTTCAATCTCTTCTTTTGTTACACGTTCATTTAGTTGTTCTACCTCTGTTTGGGTTAGTTTGGGTAGGTAGTGTGTTTAGAAATTTGTCCATTTCCTCTAGGTTTTTTAATTTGTTAGAGTACAATTTTTCATAGTATTCTGTTATGATTCTTTTAATTTCAGTTGGGTCTGTTGTGATATCACCCATCTCATTTCTTATTTGGCTTATTTGCTTCCTCTCCTGTTTTTCTTTTGTCAGGTTGGCCAAAGGTTTATCGATTTTGTTTATATTTTTGAAGAACAAGCTTTTGGTCTTGTTAACTCTTTCAACTGTTTTTCTATTCTCTATTTCATTTAATTTGCTCTAGTTCTAATTATTTCCTTTCTTCTGGTGCTCAAGGGCTTCTTTTGCTGCTCTCTTCCTATTTGTTCAAGTTGTGGGGTTAATGTTTTGATTTTGGCCCTTTCTTCTTTTTGCATCTGTGCATTTATTGCTGTAAGTTGACCTCTGAGCACTGCATTTGCTGTGTCCCAAAACTTCTGGTAGGATGTGTGTTCATTCTTGTTTGAGTCTGTGAATTTCTTTATTCTGTACTTAATTTCTTCTATAACCCAGTAGTTTTTGAGCAAGGTGTTGTTCAGTTTCCATGTGTTTGATTTTTTTCCTTGCTTTTTCTGTTATTGATTTCTACTTTAATGGCTTTATGGTCAGAAAAGATGCTTTGTAATATTTCAATGCTTTGGATTTTGTTAAGGCTTGCTTTACGGCCTAATAATGTGGTCTATTCTGGAGAATGTTCCATGTGCATTGGAAAAGAAAGTATACTTGGTTGCTGTTGGGTGGAGTGTTCTGTACATGTCTGAGGTGAAGTTGGTAGATTGTGGCATTTAGATCTTCTGTGTCTTTATTGAGCTTCTTTCTGGATCTTCTGTCCTTCACTGAAAGTGGTGTTGAAGTCTCCTACTATTATTGTGAAGCTGTCTATCTCTCTTTTCTATACTGTTGGAGTTTGTTTTATGTATATCGGAGCCCTGTCATTGGGTGCATAAATATTTATTATGGTTATGTCCTCCTGGTGTACCGAGCCTTTAATCATAATATAGTGCCCTTCCTTATCCTTTGTGGTGGATTTTACTTTAAAGTCTATTTTGTCAGATATTAATATTGCCACTCCTGTTCTTTTATGATTGTTGTTCACTTGATATATTTTTTCCATCCTTTGAGTTTTAGTTTGTTTGTGTCTCTTGGAGGCAGCATATAGATGGATCGTGTTTTTAATCCATTCTGCCACTCTCTGTCTCTTTGTTGGTTAGTCTATTTACATTCAGTGTATTGATAGGTATGCGTTTAGTGCTGTCATTCTGATGTCTTTTTTTCTGTGTTGTTCACAGTTTCTTTGTTCCACTTAATTTTCTGTGATGAGTAGTTTTTCTTTATGTATTTTCTTTTTGTCTTTTTCATTGATTTTGTATTTGCTGAGTCTTTATGTTTTTCTTGGTTTTTATTTTGATGGGCAGGATTATTAGTTTCCTTTGTGGTTACCCTAATATTTACCCCTATTTTTTTAAGTTTAAACCCATCTTTTATTTATTTATATCACCTTGACTTCCTCTTCATATGAAAGATCTATGACTACGTTTTTTAGTCCCTTTTTTTTTAATAATGTCATCTTTTACATAATGACATTCCTGTTTTCAGCATTTTAGCTTTATTTTTGTGACTTTTCCCTATCTGGGTTTCTGTCTGGTTGCTCTGTCTTGTGTTCTAGTCTTGGGTTGTTATCTGACGTTATTGATTTTCTAACCAGAGGACTCCCTTTAGTATTTTTTGTAATTTTGGTTTGGTTTTGCAAATTCCCTAAATTTTTGTTTATCTGAGAATGCCCTAATTCTGCCATCATATTTGAGAGACAGTTTTGCTGCATACATAATCCTTGGGTGGCAATGTTTTTCCTTCAAGCCTTTATATATGTCATCCCATTATCCTCCTGTCTGCATAGTTTCTGCTGAGTAGTCCAAGCTTAGTCTTATTGACTGTCCTTTGTAGATGACCTTTTGTTCATCCCTAGATGCTCTTCAAATTCTCTCTTTATCTTTGGTTTTGGCAAGTTTGATTATAATATGTCTTGATGACTTTCTTTTGGGATCTACCTTGTATGGGGTTCAATGAGCATCCTGGATAAGTATCCTCTCATCTTTTACAATGTCAGGGAAGTTTTCTGCCAACAAATCTTCAACAATTCTCTCTGTATTTTCTGTTTTCCCCCTCTATTCTGGTACTCCAATCACTCATAGGTTATTCCTCTTGAGAGTCCCACATAATTCTTAGGGTTTCTTCATTTTTTAAAATTCTTTTATCTGATTTTTCCTCAAATAAACTGGTATGAAGTTCTTTATTTTCAGTCTCACTAATTCTGATTTCCGTTGCCTCAGTTCTGCTCCTACGACTTTCTATTGAGTTGCCTAACTCTGAAATTTTATTGTTAATCTTCTGGATTAGTGTTTGCTGTCTTCCTATGGATTCCTGCAGCCTGTTAAACTTGTCATTGTGCTCTTCTATAATCTTACATTCTTCTATTGCTTTGTCTGTGTGTTCCTTGGCTTGTTTTGCCTCATCTCCTTCCTGATCTCTTGAAGATTTCTGTATATTAATCTTTTGTATTCTACCTCTGTAATTCCAAGAAATTATCTTCCTCTGGAAGATTTCTTGATTCTTTGTTTTGGGAGCTTGCTGAAGCCATCATAGGCTGCCTCTTCATGTGATTTGATATTGACTGTTGTCTCCAAGCCGTCAATAAGTTATTATATTTATTTATGTTTGCTTACTGTGTCCTAGCTTCTTGCCTTGTTTTGTTTTAATATGCCCAAACAGACTGCTCCTATGAGCTAGTTTGATTATTGGTGCCTTTGAAACTCTAACATCCTGCCACCAGGCGGTTAGATCTGTTACTAGGTATGTGAGCCCAGGAATCCATTTACTTTTCTTGTATGGATTCAGCTCAGGTGTCCCGGTAGTCAGTCACCAAGTGTGTGGTGCAGGCTCTCACCTACGGTCCTAGATGGGCAGGGGTGATTTGTGTAGGCACAGGTATCTGGTTGTAGTAGGGGGTCACACGCTGAGCAAGGCAAGGGCCTGACAGTTGCCCCTGTCTGGTAGGAAAGTGTGTCCCTGTTCCCTAAAGTGTGTAGGTGGGTAGATTTTGCAACTGGACTATGGGTACCCAATGCTGCTGGCTGTAAGGACTGGGAGATACCACTTATTCTTGGACCCCTGTCACAGGGGGCTAGGTGGCATGGGTGGAGCCACCAGTCCTCAGGCCCCTGATGTGGGTAGGTATGGTCCCTGCTTAATAGGCAGAGCAGTGTCAAATGTCACAAACCTGCCACTCCACCATATAGCTAATATAATTGACATTAGGCTTCAGGTATATACCCTGTTGTACTGTGGTAATGAGAGCCTACGCCATTGAAATGTGCCCACACAAGTCTATGCAGCAGTGAAAGGCATTCAAAGTCCGTGGACTTCTTATGCTTGTGCCTAGGGAGCTGTGGCTGTCCTAAGTTCCCAGATTAGGGGTGCTGGCAGATTACTTTTTCCTGTTTGTTAGTTTGTTCCCTAAGGCCAGGAGAATGGCTCAGGGCATGTGACGGATCCTGCTTCTGGCCCAGGGGACGTGGCAATCGCTGAAGCTGGCCTGGGACGACCCCTACCTCCACACTGTACAGAGCAGGGAGGGAGCAGGTAAATGGGAGGGAGGTTCTTCCCAAACGAGGTGTTTTTGGATCCACGTGTTAGGTTAGATGCATGTAGTTATCTTTTACCAACTGAGCGCCGCTTTTCACTGGATCTGGAGCCTTGAGTAGACTCTCTGCCGCTTGATATCTTCCCACGTGGAAAATGCGTCTGGATTGCCACTGCCCACCTCACCGTGCACCCCAGCTGAGCCAGCCCACAGGGTGCCAGTTCCGGCTGGGTCAGGTCTGGCAACTCCTCACTGCTTCTGAATCATCTCTCCCTCCCCCTGCCACTTAGTCCAATTCTTCAACTTTGCCTTTGATGTTTAGGGCTCCTAGACTGTCAAACATAATCGATTCACTTGTTTTTTAGACCTTTATTCTAAGAGGGACCACCAGAAGCATCTGACTACTCCACCATCTTGGCCCCACCTCTTTGGCTGTGATCTTTATGGGAACAGATTGCCAGGTCTTTCTCTTGCAGAGGTGCTAGGTGGGTTCAAACCACTGACCTTCAGTTAGCAGCCAAGCACTTAACCATTGCACAGGGCTCCTTGGAGGGAGGTCTAGAAAGGCAGTATAACACCTGGGGTCTGGCTTTCCCTCACTTGCTGAGTGACCATGCAGAATGCACTTATTCTCTCTGGGTTTCAGCTTTATATCTGTAAAATGGAGGGGATGGGGACAGGCAGGGATTTTCCAGGGTTGCAAATTCAAATGTCTGTAGAGGCCAAACGGATAGTACCACTGGTCACTATAGAGAGTGGTAGGGACTTTGGTTAACTGTAGAGCCTTGCTACTCAAAGTGTGGTCCACTGATCAGAAGGCTTGGCATAACCTTGGAGCTCCTTAGAAACAGCAGAATCTCAGGACCCACACCAGACCTACTGAAATAGAATCTGCCTTTTAACAAGATCCCCAGGTGATGTGTATTCACATGAAAGTGTCAGAAGGTTGCTGTGGAGCACAACAAACCCAAAAAACCAAGCCCAGTCTTGTCCAGTGGAGTCTGACTCATAACAAGCCATTTATATGTAGTTTTCTGTTTTTGTTTTTAATGTCAGCCAAACAAACAAAAAGGGCTTTGGGCTGCAACAGGTCTCAGGCTGCTGGGTGACCAGTACAGTTGGTGAGCTCTAAGGTGCTGCTGGCTCTAGGATTCTGTCTCTCTCTCTGAGGCACTGTTTCATTCTAAGCTAGGCTCTCTGGGTTTGTGCGTATGCAGCAAAGACCAAGCCAGGGTCATTGAGAACAGCCACTCCTGGAGTGGAAGGTGCCTCAAGACATCATCTGCTCAGCTTGCTCCGTTCTCTGACAGGTAACCTGTTACTGTTCTGACTTTGCAGACAACATCAGTGAGGCCCAGGGTGACCCACTGACCCAAATTCACACTCTAGAAAGTGGTGGTAGTTGAGTATACTTCCTCAGGTCTCCTGTCCCCTAGTGGTGGGTGGCTCTCATCACAGGCAAACCTTTCATTTTAAGTGGGCTCTCATTTCAGTGATCTACTTACTTTACTCCTGTATGTCAGTCCTGGATGTCACTGGGGTCATGTGCAAACACTGCAGCTGCCCGGACTTTAATTGGCACATCAGTGCAACAGGACAATCCTGTACTGTTAGAATCAGCTCCATTCCGGTTTCCAAGGCCTGGAAAAGTCTATTAATCTTATATTCTCCGATACATAATAATTGTTCTTCGTATCTGTCGGCACCGCCCTGTGATTTCCTGGCAGCCCTGGGGATAGAAGGTTTCCTCCGTTTGGACAGAGAAGGCCCAGAGCCTCTTTCTGAATGGATATCCGGCCCGCAGGATGCAGAGAAGGCAAAGGCCTCATTGTTCCTTTAGGTCTGCCCATCCTCCAGCCTAGAGGACACTCGTCGCGGACCCCCGGTGACCGAGGAGGGCCCATTTCCCAGGAGTGGGGCCTTCAGAAGAAGCAAGGAAGCAGGGCTGGGCCCAGATCTGGAGTCTGGTGTTCTGAGCACAACAGTGGAAATAAGCTAAGAATATCAAGACAAACAAGTTTGAAATTTGAAAATGCATTTCCACACTGGCTCGGCGCGGGCCTGGCTGCTACTCATTAGGCTCCCCGCAGCGAAACTCAGTCTGTGTTATTACTTAATTTGAATAAATTTGGTGGCACTGAGGATCGTGATTTGCTGCAAGGCCGGGAGTGCTACAAGGAAGTTTTAACAACCAGCCACTTCCCATGTCCCAAGCCCCTGAGCCCGGCCCGGGGGTCACCAAGGCCCGAGGGAAACTCGCGGGGGCGAAGTGGGGGCCGCGGGAGGTTTGGGCGCCGAGGGCGCCCTGCGTGCCGACCCATCGTCGCACCCCGCGGCCGCCGGGGGGCGCTCGAGCTGCGCGGCCAGCAGCGCAGACCGCCTGCTCCGGGTCGCCGCCGACTCGCAGACCCTTCGCGCCCTCCAAGGAAACAAAGTGCACCTTTGTCAGCGACGTGGCGTGTGTGTGTGTGAGCCGCCGGGCCGGGCCGACCGTCCTCCTGCCCCGGGGCGGCCCACGGCTCCACGGCTCCTGCCGGGCCGCGGCATTTGCCCGCCGCCGTGGCCTGCCGACTCCGCTTTCCGGACTTCGGCAGGGCGGGAAGAAGACGAACGGGAGACCGGAGCGGGGGGAGCCCGGGTGGGGAAGCAGGAGGCCCGCGCCCGGCTGGGCTGGGCCGCCCTTCACTGGCCAGCCACGCCCTCACAGCCCCGGGTCCCTCGTCGGTCCTGGCCCGGCCGCAGACTCCCGGCAGCGCGCGGGAGTCCGCCCCCTCTCCCAGCGCGGCCCGCCTCGGAGGACTACAAGTCCCAGCAGGCTCCGCGCGGCGAGCGCTGCGGCCCGAGGCGAGCCCTGGCCTGGCGCCTGCGCAGTGCGGCGGCCGGAGCCTGCTAGTACCACACCCCCGGGAGGGACTGTGGGGCCGCAGAAGCATCCGAGGCATTAAAGCATCCGAGGGAGCCGGAGGGAGGAGAATGGAGTGACAGAGAAACGCGAAGGGTGGGGGGTGGGGGGGAGACTGCCGAGGGACGGGGGAGGGGGGACACGGAGGGAGGAAGACGCGGCGGCTGCGGCTCCTCTGTGCAGAGGGGGAACTCCGAGGGAGCCGAGCAGGAATAATGCGGTAGGCGGCGGGCTCCGGCTCCGGCACAGCGGCGGCAGCACCGCGGCAGCACCCCAGGCGCTGACAGCTCTGCCGGCCGGCTCCCTCGCTGACTGCCGACTGTCAATGGAGCTGGAAAACATCGTGGCCAACACGGTCTTGCTGAAAGCCAGGGAAGGTAAGAGCAGGGCGGCGCGCCTGGCGCAGTGGCCGCGGGCCGGGGCGCGGGTGCCGGTGGCGTGTGGGTTGTGCCTGTGCAGGGTGCACGCAGTGAGTCGCGAGCAGGACACCTCGGAGGTTTGCCCTGCAAATGCTTCTGGGCTTCCTGCCCTTTGGATCTGAGAATTCGGACTTGGGCAGGGAAGAGGAGAAAGCAGTGTCGAGGTTGCAGGGATTCGGATGCTCAAATCTCCCCCTCGTTTCCAGCTCTAACACTACAGAGCGTGCTATCTCGGCAGCTGCTGAAAGGTCAGTTGGAAAAGCATTCATTCAGGGAGAGATGGGCAAACGTGCAAAGAAAATAGCTTTTCGAGCCGGCCCGGGATGGTTCTGTGAGTCTGAATTGGTGTGAGTGTGAGTGTGTGTGTTGGACGGTGGTGGTGGTGGTGGTCTTTGCGGAGGCTGAGTTGATATAGGCTATTGCTGGAAACCATCCGCTGGGAATGTTTCTTAGGGAAATCCCGTCGTGTGGAAGGAAGCCTTTTAAAGGCAAAGTAAGATGTTGAGGAATTAGCCTGTTCATAGAATAACGAAAGGATGGTTTTATATATCACCTAGAAAATGGGTCAGGATTTCAGGGGTGGGTGTTTTTGGGGGGGGGGGGGAGAGGTGAGGGAGAGATAACTGAACTGTTTGATTTCTGGCACAGTTAAGAAAAAGGATGGTAAGTGTGCCGGCACTTAGATGTGTTTTGGGTGCATGATCATTAGATTTGCTGCATTTAGTTGGGCAGGAAATATTGTCTAAATAGAGTGGGTAAGATCCTAAGTCAAACCCATAAACACATATTTTGACTCTTCCTTGAGTTTTTTTTTTTTTTTTTTTAAAGTAGCTCGGAAACTTAGATGCTTCCTGAAATGATTGTGTTGTGTGCATGTAAACACATATTTAGGAACACCTGGAAATTTATGTAACATCTCTTTGCCAAGATTTGAGCTCTGATGTGCAGCCTTTTTAAAAAAGAGGAAGTGGGTTTTCCCTTTCATGGGAGGAGGCTTTACCTGACACCCAGGGTAGAAGGCAGCCTGCGTAAGGTCTTAACTTTAGAAAGATACTTGACGAGCAGCTCACAAACTCGCCTTACCTATTTCTTAATATTTTCATTCACCCACTTTGATGAATGAAGGAGGAACTTCTGGCCAGGAATAAAACGATTCATGTTTACCCAGCCTGTCCCATCACCCTGTGGCTCCTACAAGCTGTGTGGGTCGGGAATACGCTACCCTGGCTTCAGCAATTCAGGCCCGCATTCATTCACATCATAATTTTGTTGACACTTGTCGTTCTAAAGCAGCCGCCTAGAACGTTTGCTTTGAAAGCCCTGGAGGAGGTTGGTGGCGGTTGTTAGTTGCTGTTGAGTCGATTCCGACTCATGGAGACCTTATGTGCTACAGAACAGAACTGCTCCATAGGGTTTTCTTGGCTGTAATCTTTGTGGAAGTAGATTATCATGCTTTCTTCTGTGGTGCCTCTGGGTAGGTTTGAACTGCCAACCTTTAGGTTAGTTGTTAGTTGCCACTGAGTAAATTCTGACTCATGGCGACCGCATGTGTGCAGAGTAGAACCTCACTCGATAGGGTTTTCAAGGCTGTGACCTTTTGGAAGCAGACCACCAGCCCTGGGAGGGTTGGAACCGCCAACCTTTTGGTTAGTAGTCCAGCACTTAACCATCTGCACCCCACTGGAACTAATAACTGTAGCCCAGCTTTGGTGTGAACGGATGTTTAGAACAGGTTGTTACTTGGTGACTACAGGCTCAAAGGCCTGAGTTTTTTTGTTTTAGTTTTTTCTTTTCCCTAACCTACCCTGATGTTTTTAGCAGACTGGATCTAGACAGGAGCTGGTGGGCTCCATCTTGGGCTAGGCAGCCTTTCTGGAGGGGATGAAGGGGAGACAACAGCCCCTTGCTCTAAGCCTCTGCAGCCAGCCACCTAGTGGTGGGACATGGTAGGACCGCTCAGGGTGTGGGCAGTGGGACGGTTTTCACCCTCCCTCCATTCTGAAATTATTTCTTGGGAAATCACTGCATATGAGGGTGCTGGAGGCCTTGGGGTTTCCCTGGTCCCTAATGCTGCCCAGAGAATTTGGCTCCCCAAACTTGCTCTAGATATTCCTTGGCCAGGGGGATGCTTTTCCCCCTCCCCTCTCCGCATGTAATTGCTTCTTTTTAAACGTATCGCTTAGAGTGGACAAAGTGATATCATGATTCCCCCTTTTCCTTAAAAGGTCCCCCCAAGATCTCACCGAAATAAACTTACCACTTGGGTTTTTGTTTATCAGGTTAACAAATTGGTTTTCTCAGAGCCTTCAGTGAAGAGAGCTGCTGAACTTCCATCAGGGAAGAATTACAGAGATTAAAAGGGCTCAAGAATGTGCCTTTCTGCTTCCTTTTCCTTTTAAAGCCTTTTCAGTTTCTCTTGGAGAGTTTGGAAATCATCTCTGGGTGAGAAAATAGCCCCTGGCGATGCCTTTGAGTGGAGAGGGCCTTGCACGAGGCTGACACATATGTGAGAGAATTAATCACTTAATGGAAACATTTCTAATTCGTGTTTTCTCCCCATTTTTTCAATTACATCTAGAGAGAATCCATGATTTTAAGTGCTTCCGCTTTCTTTTATCTGGGCCTTTATTAAAGATTTGGACACATGTATTCTAATTAGTGTGGAAGATTTTAGACAGAAAAGCAATTTATTTTTCCCTTCTGACTTCTAATATACTTGAAGTCATTCTTTTAATTGAACTAATTCTCTTAGTAGTCATTTTCTCCACATATTCAGGAATGAAAGTCCCAGTCAGTTAACGAAATATCTAATATATAAAATTATAGTATCTTAAACAATTGTACTTGTTTAAAATGTTTAAGAACACTTCTTGAAGATTCTTGTGAATGGTTACAGATGAGAAATATAATTGGGGTAAATGTGAAATTTAATTCAGTTCACTTAACAAAATACACTGTAAACAATTTAAAATGTGGCTTTCAAGTACAAGTCACATTTGTCCCAAACAATCAAGAAACAGACCTTGAAGAAATACAGACACACTTTGCAAATGCTGTTAAAGGGAATTGGCTGTGCTGGTGGGTAATTTTGGGGCCTATCTTTTGGTATTATTATGTATTCTTAAAGGCAGAGAGCTTCGAAATTCATTGTAGATTCAAATTCTCACCATAATGAAACATATATAAAGTGGAAAAATTGATGTAGCAAAAAAATAGAAAACCTGTAAGTGGATTAGAGTAAAAAAGTTATTTACGTGGGTGTTAGTAATTAGAAAACATAGCAAGCAAGTTGCACCTTTGTGACCAACCGAATATACCAAGCTCATTGTCACTGAGTCGATTCTGACTCATAGTGACCCTGTAGGACAGTGTAGAACTGCCCCATAGGGTTTCCAAGGCTGTAATCTTTATGGGAGGAGACTGCCACATCTTTCTCCTGAGGAGTGGCTCGTAGGTTTGAACCGCTGACCTTTCAGTTAGCAACCGAGCACTTAACCACTGTGCCACCAGGGCTCCATACCTTTGTAACAGTTGTTTTGAAATAAGAAAAGATAGAGATCTGGGTTCAATGTACTTTGTGGGCTGTTTATTTGTCCTAGTCTCATGAGAGACATCAGCTTGGTCACTTGTAGGAGCTTTAGATTTCTCTCCTAAAAAGTAGTTAAGGAAAAAATGAAAGAAGACTGAAGTCATGCCAGTTTATGGAAATGAGCTAAGTGATTAAGCATTTAATGAAAAAGAGACCCAGACTAACTCTGTCTATCTATCTATTTACATTTCAGAATCTCAGAAAATTGGCAGGCGAGCTAGTGTTGAAATAATAGGAGTGAGAAAGGGTGTTTGCAGAGGGCCTTTTGGGTGTTTCTTTCTGGTTTTATTGTTGCAGTAAATGTTTTTGTATTTTTCTCATATTGTAGCTCTGTTGCCTCACTCCTGAGTGAACAGTGGTGAGAAGACATTTGGAAGGGCCCACCTTTGTTTTCTTCACAGGCCAGTAATAGCCATATCTGATCGATAAAGACCATGGAGGGATTATTGATCTGATCGATAAAGACCATGGAGGGAGTATTGATCTGATCGATAAAGACCATGGAGGGAGTATTGATCTGATCGATAAAGACCATGGAGGGAGTATTGATCTGATCGATAAAGACCATGGAGGGAGTATTGATCTGATCGATAAAGACCATGGAGGGAGTATTGATCTGATCGATAAAGACCATGGAGGAAGTATTGATCACAATTTCCTGAGCATGATACCAGCAAGCACCCAGCACAGGAAATGACAAGTTAGAAATGTTATAGCTTTGCCATTTGCCACAGCTGCAAAAACCAAAATACTATATGAAAGAGCCACTTTCTCAGATGCCTCTGTGACTTGTTGGCCTGGAACTTCCTGATGGTTAAGATGATGGTCCTGGGGCAAGGTGAAACTGGGGGCAAGGAGGGGCTGGCGGGAGCAGGAGAGGGAGTGAATGAACCCTCATCTAGCCTTGTGAGGAGCAGGCTCCACCAGGACAGATTTAGCTCCCCACCACAGGCCTGAAAGCCAGTGCCCCCTTTATCTCTTTGCCTTGCATGCCTACTTCACAATGCTGAAACCCAGACATTGGTGACTGAGTCATTAGCGTATTGGAATGTCTCTGAAGCCTGCAGCCCTCTCTCTCACCGCTGCATCAGTCACGCTGACTCCACTGTAGCCTCTCCCTTCAACCCTGCTGTGCAGAAGAAGAGCGACAGCTTTCACCCTCACCAAGGCAGCTCAGCATGCAGAAAAGCAGCCTGGCCCATTGAATGCAGTGCAGGCAAATGAAACTACCTTCTATTTTTTTCTAAGTTTCCTCTTCAGAGCTGACACCTTGCAGGTCGAGAAAACAAAAGCAGTGTTTTCAGCAGGACTTGCTTTCGTACAGGAAGATTTCAAGTAATGATTTTAATTCATCTAGCTGCCTGTTTTCAAAACCACCAGGTAAATGCCCGCACGACTCTCATCTTTCAGGAGGCTTGTTGTTTCTCGTCAGATCCTAAACTTCAAAAAGCTAGATTCTTCCAGTGTCCAAACTAATTCCTGTTTAGATGATGTCTTCAGAAGCTGTACTAACTTTTGTAGTGGCTTGGTAAGTGATACTCTTTGGGTTTGGGCTGAAGACGTCAAGAATATCCAAGTGAATTTCAGGAATGGGTACAATATAGGATCAAATTCACCTTTAACCCATTGCCGCCAAGTCAATTCCAACTCATAGTCAGACCCTATAGGACAGAGTAGAACTACCCCACAGGTTTTCCAAGGCTGGAAATCTTTATGGAAGCACACTGCCACGTCTTTCTTCTGCAGAGCGGCTGGTGGGGTTCACACTTCGGACATTTCTATTAGCAGCCAAACACTCAACCACTGCACCACCAGGGCTTCTTAAATTCACCTTTACCAAGGGCTATTCAGCGCACGCTTGGGAACTTCCAGTGTCCTTGTGAAGCTGTCCAGGATTGTGGACAATATTTAAAGTTAGTATTTGTTGCCAATGTAATTGTGGCTCAAGATAAAGTATTATAATATCCAGAAATCTCAGAAGTGAAGAAGTCTTAGGGTTTCATTGCAGTAGATCATACAATTCAGAGATGAGGATTGAGAGAATTGACAAGAGAAAGTGACTACAAACAGGTGACACAGAGAGAAGAAAATCAGGAATTTCTTCTATCTTACTACCCCCAGCCCCCACCCTTCTCATCAAAATAGAATATTGAAGACAAGGGGTTCTAAGATATGATTAGAATGGATTGAAATGGCCTTAAATAATAGGGATGATAGCTACTTTAAAGCACATCCTGGTATACTTCAGTGAGAATTCTTATTTAAAAATAATCCTCAGTAGTCAAAAGATTTAATCAGCAAATCAAGCTTAAAATTTAATCTTTTTGGAATGAAGACCATGCTGTTCCATTTAATACCATCCAGACACTGAGGAGATAATGTTATTTTTATAAATCATGTCACCTTTCAAAGAGGGAGCAGTTACCCCCAATGACTCTGCCTCAATCCCCGTTTCTCACTTTGAGAATTCATTTCTTGAATTGTCTTCTGAAACTCTTACAAGGGTAAGCTGCATTCAGTATTTGATTAAGGACCCTGTGCTGAGGTGACATTTTGGATGTCAGTGAGAGATGGGTGGAGAGATGGGTGATAGATGGGACTGGGCACCACTGTTATCTTTTTAGACTTTTAAACTGGTAAACTAGATCTGTACAGGGCTGGATTTTTCCCCAGAGAGCTGTAGCTGATGGCAGGATGACTAACCTCCTTAGCTGCATGGACTGTGTTGACTCTTCCATGCCTAGAATTTGGACAACTGGACAATGGCCTGAAGGACCAGTATTTGCTTTAAGGGTAGTTAAACGATCATATTTGAGGGATAGGCCCCAATTTGGAAGACAACTGTTAACTTTCTAAGACGCTGTGTTTTTAATGAAGGTCTGTTCCTGTAAATGGAAAGCGCTAAAAACTATGGCAACAGGACCCGTTAGTTGAAAAATGACAGGATCTGAGAGGAAAACTGGTGTGGTCTTCCTGGTGAAGCCTTGATAGTACGTTTAGGGCGGAGGTCTAGGCAGGGTTAATGGTGGTTCTGGAGTAATGATGGGGGAGGCTGCCTTCCTTCCTGGCTTTTTGCTGGGATTGGTTGGGGCACGTTCTCTGCTGGCCTGTTAGCTTGTCAATGGGAATGACCTGAAAGGATTAAAGGCATCTAGTCCCCTAAAGCTACTCTGTCCAACATGGCAGTGACTAGCTGCTTGTGCTATTTAAATTTAAATTAATTAAAGTTACAAAAATTCAGTTCCTTGGTCAGGTTAGCCACATTTCAGGTGCTCAGTAGACACATGTAGTTAGTGGCTACTGTATTGGACTGTACAGATATAGATCATTCCCTTCATCACAAGAAGTCCAGTTGGACAGAGCTGCTCTAGAGAGTTCTACACATTGAATTAGATAAGAGTGTGCTAAACTCACAAAGTCTGACCTTAAAAATTGGGGGAAGGCAATGAGAGGGAGAGGAAGAGATAAGAGAGACTTGGTGGAGAGAGAAGAGAATAGGGGGAGAAGGAGAATGGGGATAGGGTGGGAAAGAGAGGGAAGGAAGGAGGGAGCGAGGGGGGTTGGGGAGCAAAGGAGGGGTGCTGATAGGGTGGAAGTGGGGACTTACTCATCTAAGAGGAAGATTCAGTTCCGGGACAATCATACGTATTGGTAGGGGTAGTTGGGATACCCATATTTCCCCTTTTTTCGAAATTTGCCTACATTGAGCAACTGGCTTTCTGATTCAAATTAAGTACTTATTATAGGCACATACAGAGCGCTTTGCACCCCCTTGAAACTCGTGATGTGGGACTATTTAAAAGCAAACATTATGTTAAGGAAAAATACAAAGCTGTGTTAGTATAGTAAACTCACAAGAGGAGGAAAAAAATCCTTCCACAGACTTCCAAAAATGAGAGTGAAAATAGGTAAAACAGTTTTCAGGGTTTCCATTTCTTCTGAAGAGGACAGACTGAAATAGATCTCGAAGAAGGTGTGTTTAAAGATGTCAAAGGCACACTGTTCTTGTACCTACTTTAAGATGATTTCTCCTTAAAAACTGTTTCCTGTGAGACTGGAAACATTTTAACCATAACTGGGTTAGAACACACTTAGAAAGTGACATTAGCATTTGAAACAAAACAGTTAATTGCTTGTTCTTTGGTTTCTGAAGCAAAGGAACTCTATTTGAAGCTGTGCCAAAGAATCAACCGGTAACATCCTCATGACAGAAGTTGGTAATAAGGCCAACTTCGATAGGGCTTGCCGCGTCTCTAGGAATTTGTAATCAGTGAAGTATCAAGATTTTTTAAAAAGGCAACTATGAAGTGAACCTCAGAGGACAACTTCCGGGGCATGTGCAGAAAGCAAAAGAAAACAAGATAAAGAGATAAGAACATTCCTGGATCATGACGTGGCAGAGGCCCACAGGGGCGGCCAGGCCTTGGCTGCTCCCAGCCTTCAGTTGGCCTACCACTCTGTCCTCCATGGTCCTGGCTTAACAGAGGGGGAAACAGAGATGAAAGAAAGGATGTCATTTGTCCAAGGTCACTTGAGCTGTGGACTTTTCAGGAGCTAATTGGAAGCAGATTTCCCCCACCTTTCAAAGTGCCTTAATATTCCAAAATAAGCCTTTCCTCTGCCCTGTAATAACTAGGCAAAACAAAACAAACCCAAAGAAACAACAGACCCATTTCTCAGGTCTGTATGGTTTCCAACCGTAAATGCCATTAGGTTGCAATTGTGAAAGGGAAAGAGGTTAACTCCTCCTGGAGAAAGGGGCAACATGGGAATCTAATTTCCCTTCCAGGCTTCCAGGCCTTGACTTCAGCTAAGTGTCAATTTGAGAGCAGTTTGGTAAAGTCCTGCTGAAGTGTGAATGATTGATAGATGCATCCTAAAAAGTAGAACTGTTTATCAATTCAAATGAATCTGTAATTGAGGAGAGGATGGGACACACACACACACACACACACACGGACACACACACACACACACACACACACACACACACACACAGCTGTGGACCTTTCGGGAGCCCCATCACCTGTATTGCTACTTCCACCATTAACCTCCATATTTCAACACATCAACAGAGCAAGGTCAGCCTCTTGGCACTCTTCTTCCTCTTCTCAGGGCTTGGAGAGGTGCCAGGGAGAATCTCGAGTAGCTAAAGAATTACCCCTAAGGTAAAAATCCAAAAACCAAACCACTTGCCATCAAGTCCATTCTGACTCTTGGCGACCCAGTGTGTTGCAGAGTAGAACTGTGCTCCACAGGATTTTCCTTTCAGAAGCAGTTCACCAGGTCTTTCTTCCAAGACATCTCTGGGTGAGTTCGAACCATCAACCTTTCTGTTATTAGTTGAGCACTTAACCGTTTGCACCACCCAGGGACTCCACCTCTCCAGTATGGGGTGTTAAACCCGATGGGGTGATGGTGATGGGGACAGTGACAGGAAGGTCGGTGTGGGTCACGTCATTGGCAATAGCACCACTTCCTTTCCTCGGTGGGAGCAAGAGGTGGTCAGTGGGCAGGCCAGTTCCTGCTGGTGTTGGCTTACTACATTCAGGTCATATCTGCCCTGCACCCCCTGCCCCTTCGTTGGGTGCTTGCTACTCCTTGGGAGACCCTTGCCCTTGAGGACCTTTGCCTGATGGTGGCACTTTATGTGTATGATTGTATGCGTATGATCTTTCTATGGTCTTTGCTGCTTTCTTAAATAAAACAGTAGGGGGTTAGGAGTGGGCATGGGGTGGGGAGGAACCCACCACAGAATGTGAAGTAGCCTTTCCCTTCCAAAGAGTGTGAAGTGGCCTTTCTCCCTGGAAAAGCTCTCAGCATTAACCCTTTCCCGTTTGTCAGTGGTAACTGTATGGATGCTTGCATTTGGGAACCATATCAACCCAAGTGTGTATGTGTGTGTTGCCTCATTAATTTAGCAACTTTTCTTTACAAGGATGTTTTTAAGGCAGAGGCAAGTCTATTAGAGTCATGGGCTTCCTTGCGGATCGCTGTCAGATTTGAGATGCCGGAGAAGAGTCAGCATGATGTCACTGCCTGGTAATGAGGGGACAGGAAGTCAGCTTTGATCTGTTCCTGCAGAGAAGGTGTAGTTCTGGCTTAACCACTCCAGGAAAGGAAGGGGAAGTGAGGGATAGAATTACCCAACTACAGGATGGAGAGAATGCAGCCAGTGTAATTGGCCTGCATATCTGATAAAAGGTCTTGTGAAACCTTGTTTGAAAATGGAATTCCATCTTGGCACAGCCTTAGCACCACTTCTGAAATGGAAACAAGCTGGAGAAGGGTCAGCAAATGGCCCGGGAAAAACAGCTTTATAATGACTGATACAGAAATGAGCTCTGCATCTTAATGCTGTCTGTTAATGCACTCAGGAAGAGCTTGTTGGGATGTTCAGATAACATCCCATGAGAAGAAACTCCAAGCTCTAGGAAGAATTGGGGGAGAGGAATGTGGGGAAGAAAAAAAAAATCGAGCTATTGGCTTGAAATGGCAAAGGATGTCTCAACATTCAACTTCTCTCAAGCTAGACGCTGTTGTGTTTTGATGTCACTAAGCTGCGGTCACAGATTGTTATTGTTAGCTGCCTTCAAGTTGGTCCTTGACTCACGGTGACCCTGTGCACAACAGGATAAAACACTGCCCAGTCCTGCTCCATCACTGTGACTGGTTGCGGATCGGACCGTTGTGATCCGTAGGGTTTTCACTGTCTGATTTTCAGAAGGAGATCACCAGCCTTTCTTCCTAGTCCACCTTGGTCTGGAAGCTCCACTGAAACCCGTTCAGCATCATAGCCACATGCAAGCCTCCGCTGACAGACGGGTGGTTGCTGTGCATTAGGTGCATTGGCTGGGAATCGAACTTGGGTCTCCCGCGTGAAAGGTGAGAATTTTACCACTGACCCACCACTGCCCCCGCAGTCACAGATTAGGGAGGGTGTATGCCAGATAAGTATGTACCTCCAGCATAGTTGGTGTTCAACAAACGTTCCCAGAATGAATGACTGATGGTGTGTTTATGTGTAGTGAAGAAGAGGAGGAGAGCAGAGAAAGGAAGATCGTCAAGAAATGGCCTCCATATCCCCAAACCAAACCCACTGCCATCGAGTTGATCCCAACTCATAATAAATTAGGAAATGATTCAACATGGTTAAGAAAGATTAACTAGGGGTATAGGGCAAATTGGAAAATGTTTTCCAAATGTTTGTCTTAACCGTGAAAAACGTCTGGCTAGCAAACTCCCCCCAGCCCCCAGTTTGGAAGTGGTTTGTTTCAGTTGTTTTGGAAGAAATAAATATTTGTATTAGACCAAACGTTTGGGGCAAACAGTTTTCCCCAATTCTGAGGAGCTGTTTGAGCTGGAGAAGATGGTTCATGCAGATAACACTCAGACTTTTTTTGGCCAAGTTAAGGTAGCTTAGGACACAGTCTTCACATGCTTTTCACATCACTACTCGAAAGAGGCTGAGCAAATGGAAAGAAAATATGGAGCCAAGCAATGATCCTTCCAGACATAGGAATGGCTGATGACCTGGCATCTGAAGGATGTAATCGTTAAAGAAAAAACTGCCTTTCTCTCAGGAGCAGGGAGACTGGATCCAATTAAGACAAGGAAAACGTACGTTCACTTGGAGAAAAAATGTCTAAACAGTCAATTCTATAATCCTCTCTGAAGGGGGAAGAGCCAGTGTGATGGGGCTTTATGGATGATGCCAAACCCTGTGATATATAATAATTAGTAACCACTCGTTATTCTGCCGCATGCTTATTCTCCAGACCACTAACCACGGCTTGGGATGGAATGCACCGGGCCTAGAGATTTGCCCCAGATGTCTTCCCATCAGTAGTATCCAATTAGAGGGATTTACAAAAAAAAAAAAAAAAAAAAAAAGCTCAATTCTCTAAAATATATAGCAAAATATAAAGGAAGGAAGGAAAAACCTGATTTTCTTAGATGGTTCAATTGATTACCAAGGTGAGGGCTAGTCTTTGGGGACCCTTCAAAGTACACTTCATAGTTTACATTTCAGTAACGACTGGGTGACTGATTGTTTTATACCATGGTGCCTGGTATTCTCTTTAGGCTTTTGGGTAGCTTAAAAACATTTCAGGAATGACTGTGAGAGGGTAGAGAATTTGAGAGGCCGATATGGAGTCACTGTTCTTCCTGGGGAGATCTGGTGGCACAGTGGTTAAGAGCTTGGCTGCTAACCAAAAGGTCGGCAGTTCGAATCCACCAGCTGCTCCTTGGAAACCCTGTGGGGCAGTTGTACTCTTTCCTATAGGGTCGCTATGAGTCTGAATTGACTCGATGGCAACGGATTTGGTTTTTTGGGTTCTTCCTGGGCAAGCTCTGAGAGGTGAACCTGTAACTGTTTGTAATTCCTGTCACCCAGGGGTGCCTGTGCGCTGTAAATATCTGCCTTCAATAAGAGAGCCTGGGGTTCAGTAGAAGTAAAGTTCTTACGGGAATAGTCCTGGATAGGCCTCTGCCTCTTCCCTAGTGCTATACATCCAGTACTTAAGTAGTATTACTGTGTACTTGGCTCCATGCTGGAGTCCCTGGGTGGTTACAAATGGTTAACCCACTTGGCTGCTAATCAAATGGTGGGAGGTTTGAGCCCACCTACAGGCACCTTGGAAGGAAGGCCTGGCGATCTACTTCGGAAAGATCAGCCATTGGAAACCCTATGGAGCACAGTTCTACTCTGACATACAAGGGTCGATTCCATGGTGACTAGTGTTTTTTTGCACCATGCTAGGCTAGGATGAGCCACGGAGTCTCCCTTCCTCTTTCTAAGAGAATAATTAAAAAATTATAAGGCCCTTTTGTGTCCTTCATTGTATTTGATCCTTACAGTCCTGTGAGGTATGCTTTATTCTTGCCCCTTCTCACAGATAAAGAATCGGAGGCTCAGAGAGGTAAATGACTTACTGACTTGCTCAAGAGGCCCAGCTAGTTCCAGGGCCTGGACCGGTCTCTACAGCTCCTTCATCACAGCTGCTGTCTCCAATAATCTCACCAGCTACTTGGAACACCAACACTAACATATGTTGTTGTTGTTAGGTGCCGTTGAGTCAGTTCCAACTCATAGCGACCCCATAGGACAGAGTAGAACTGCCCCATAGAGTTTCCAAGGAGCAGCTGGTGGATTTGAACTGCTGACCTTTTGGTTAGCAGCCAAGCTCTTAACCACTACGCCACCAAGGCTCCATATAGGAGACATTGAAAAATGAATTATGTGTGTAGATGTGACTTACAATTAGATAGGAGTCATTCTGTTTAATTTTTAAGAGTATGAAACATTTGCACAAACAATACATGCTCTTTAAAGAAAATTCCAACAGCAATGCAAAGCATTAAGAAGGAAGTCAAAATCTCTCTCCTCCCATGTGCCCCAGCTACCAGTTCTGCCTCGCAAGATAATCACTGTCAGCACTGAGGTGGATATTTTTCCAGACCTCTGTGTATACATGCACATATGAACATATAGATTTAATCGTATACGAAAAAGCATCCTAGAATAGCCGCTGTTCCGCAGCTGTTTTCAGTCAGCAGTCCGTTGTAGAGCCTTTCTGTATCATGTTTATAGTTTCCCATGAAATGGACGGGTGTTAGCAAAAATTGTGAAAGATTTTGAAAATGGGCAAAAGATGACTGAGTGTCCTTTCATTGGCATGCTGAGTGTTTCCAGCAGATCCTTAGGGGTTACCTGATTCTGAAGGGGTCTGTCTGTGCTGTTCATTATCTCGGACTTGTTTTCTGACTTATTTAACCAAGCCCCTATAGTGGGCCATTTAGTTTTTTCAATTTTTAAATATAAATAATATAGGAATATCCTATCCATTGTATATGCATCATTATGTATATATTATTCTGCATTTTTTTCTTATGGGGATATCTGCCTAATAGCATTTCCCACTTCCCTTTGGAAGGATGGTAATAATTTCTGAAACAGAGTTAAGTGATCCTAAACGCATTGCCGTCGAGTCGATTGCAACTTATAACGATCCTATAGTACAGAGTAGAACTGCCCCATAGAGTTTCCAAGGAGCAGCTGGTGGATTTGAACTGCTGACCTTTTGGTTAGCAGCTGAGCTCAGTGATCCTGGTGATATACAAAGTACATTTTCTTATGAGGAAGGAATATGGTAAACCTGAGGACATGGAAGGTGAGGTGACATGTTTGAGACCTTTGGGATTTAATACCCCTCGCCTCAGAGTCTTTTCCATGTTATTCAAAGCTTGGATTTAATTGCCCTTGGGTTTTGCGTGCGTAAATCAGGCAGGAGAGACTACAGGCTTAAATAACTAGCCTACAGCTTCGTAAAGGTGGTCCCGTCCCATATTTCTTTCCTTTGACCCTCACCACCACTCTGTGAAGTAGACCTGTTAGCTATAATAATTCAAGCTCAGAGAGGTGAAGTGATTTTCCAAGGTCACACAGCAAGTGCCTACTTCTCCCACTTCCTCCTCTGGTGGTAATCCATTGCATTTTTATCTCGAAGGTCTTTTGCGTTTGTCTGGACACTGCACAACTCTAGGAGGCATTGTTCACATCATAGAGATAGTCATTTCTAGATGTATCAGGACAGGTGTCAGAAAGTTTCTTGAGGAAGGAGCACCCTTTCCTAATTCTCACAAAGCTGTGGCATCTGCTGATGGTGGTCCCACTAATGTCTTTTGCTCTTGTCTGAACCTGGTACAACATTCTCTCCTCAGGAGTTCTTGTGGCTTCTTCCATCAGTAACTGCTTTGACTGAAGATTTCCATATGATTTATCTAGGTGAGAGTCATATGATTCCCACCTTTGATGCACACCTGGAGAATCGAAAGCACAATAAAAATACTATTATTTTTCTGGGGCCTTTCCACCCCACTCTGTCTCCTTCCCTAGCTCCCTCCGAGATAAGCTTAAAGCCCAGGGTCTTTAAGACTTCTGTAAGGATTGGAGGAGAGAGTGGCATTTGCTTCCTGGAAGTATTTGTAGATGTGTTAGCCCGCACTCCTCCATGTGGCTCCCTGCCCTTCTGCCTGGAAGCGGCAGAGTGACTAACCCCAGAGAGGCCGCCCCTTAATTGGATGATTAGTTTGACATGGTTGTGTGGTCGGTGTCTTCTTAGAGTGCAGAAAGGAGCTTCGCCACACCAAGGGCAGCCTTTCCTTCCCTGGAGAAGGAATCTGAGGTCCCAGGGAATCCCACGTGGGTGGCGGTGCCAGGGCAGAAACAGGCTCCAAGTGTGCTGGGCCCCCAGGCCTAGCTTTTCCTCCAGGCTGGCTGGGCAGTTCTAATAATACTGATTCCCAGGCCCTGGCCACGATGTACTGAATCAGAAGCTCATGAGCAGAGCCTGGGAATCTGTATTTTAAAAACTCCCCAGGGGAGTCTGAGGATCAGCCAGGCTTGGGAATCACTGCTCTAAAGAATCTTACGGCTAATTCTGAGTCTCTTCTGAGAGTTACTCAGGAGACTCTACTCTAACCTGACTTCCAAAATAGGAACTCTCCTCTGCAGCTTCCCCGAAAGGTAATTTCTGGCCTCTGCTTGAATCTCTCTGGTGATAGGGAACTCACTCCCTCTCCCAAGGGAGCCCATTCCATTTTGAACAGCTGTGATTATGAGAGAGGCTTCTTGTCTCACCCACTAAATCAAAAACTCTCTGATATCTGGGACTAGGACCTTTTCTTTCTTTTTGACCCCCTGGGTCTCACCAATGCTAACTGTAAGCCCGAGAATGCCTGGAGGGAGCATTAACCCATTAGGTCCTGATTCTGGTCTCTGTAGGTATCAAAAATAAATTTAAGTACTGTGCTCTTTTAAAAATTATCTATATGAGACCAAATGGACAACAGTTGCTCTAAAGCATAGATGAGAAGTTTGGGGGGCAATGAGACTAAGTTAAATGGGAATGAAACAACTAGAATGGAAATAATATGAATGTTGACACAATGTGAAGCATGTAACCAATGTCACTGAACATTATGTGTTGAAATTGTTGAATGGGAGCAGGTTTTGCTGTGTATATTTTCACCAAAAATACAATAAAATATTTAAAAAAAAAAGTACCCACTCTTTATGTGGAGACCCTTCTAATATTAGTGACAGCAGGGATGCCCACTGCAGAATGGAAACGAGCACCCTGGCTTCAATATTCCCACGCCCATGTTTTCCCCACCTCACACTGAAGTAAGAGAGAAATTCAACTGAGGGTCAGACTCTGCTAGCAGATGGTGATGGTGTTGGTAACATCCAGGAAAGCTAAGGACATAGAAGTTTAATAACCTGCCAGAGGTGGGGTCAACATACCATTTTTTTTTCTTCTTTTCAAGGTAATATGGCATCTTCTCTTGCTGTTAGGTACACCAAGCCAGGCTATTTCAATTCCCGTTGAATGCTCAATCAGTGGCTGCAGTGACAAGGTAGAAGGGGAAGGAAGAATCTACCACCAACACGCTGCGTGAGCTTAGGCAGGTTGCTTGACCTCTCTGAGCCAAACTTTCCTCAGCCGAATAAGTGTACAGCTTCGCCTAGGTGACCCCTGGGGCTCTTTTCACCCTTCAGATCTTGAGAATTTGCCAGTGCATTTTCCCCAGATAGTAATTCAGCTGTGGCTACTTGATAATAAAATTTGATGTTAATTTGAAGAGCAGGCATTGCGCATTAAAATGAAAATTACCCCAAAGAAAGAATTGGTGGAGGAGGGGGGAGGTTTACATGTGTAATAGAAACAAACAGGAATAAGCCCTGCCACTGCTAATTCCATTGATGCCTGCAACCTAAGAAAGGCAAATATATGATTCTAGTATTTTAGTTAGTGGATTATAGAGAGGAAAATTAAATCAAAAGTCAAAAATAAACACAGTTTGATTGTTCTGTCTACATTATCTTAATAAGCAGTCTTCCTGGAAAGTTTAAAAATACACAGTGCTCCATCTGGCCAAAGAAAACAATAAGTAAATACTGTTGAGAAAATGTAAGAATTTTCCATCTAGATAGGAGTGATGGAAACATTGCCGCTTGGACTTGCGGACGTCCCGCAAGGAGTTGGGGACTGGAAAGCATTACCTGGGTTTCAAGGCTTAGGGTTGGGGGCACTGGTGTCACACCTCGGGGAAGAGGTTGGCTACAGGAACAGGCACCGCCACACACCCTGTGGGATCCCGGCAAGTGCTGACCCACTTCTTCATTCTCCTGCAACGTCCAGTCGAGACATCCGCCTTATCTTGACTGGTGACTCACAGATTTCATCGTCTCAATGACACCAAGAGGACCAGTGGCTCACTTCTGCTTAATTTCTGAGCAGCTACAAGAGGCGAAAGGTGGAGACTGGTGATTGGGTTCTAGTTCAAGCTTTGTTGCTAACTTGCCTGAGGCTACAACTTAGCCTCTCTGTAACCTCATCATCTGAGTCCTAACAGAAGTTAAGAGTCAAGTGACAAGCTGAGAAAATAGCCCTAGTATATACAATACTCTTACAAAAATCAATCTGAGAAAGTGGAAACATCCAATAGAGAAATGAGAAAAGAACATGAAATTACTGAAGAAGTAATTTGCAGAAGAAGACATAGCCATAAACAGTATGTATCAGGCAGGAGTTTGGGTTGCAAGTGACAGAAATTCAGTCTCAACTAGTATAGACAAGTGAGAACTCAGAGGCAGAGGATACTGGGTTATCTTGTAAGTCAATGGAAGGGCGAGAAGTACAGGGACCAGGCTGACCCTGAACCTGGAACTTGAACCCTCCCAGCACTCTTTTTCTCTCTCGTCTTGCCTCTCCTGATCTGCCAGCTTCATAGTGTCTCACATGGTGGAGAAACATGTCATGGCTGAGCTCTCATGGCTTTACAGCTTGTAACCTCTGCCAGTGGAGAGAAACTGACATTTTCCTCTATAATTTTGATTGGAAAAGTCCTAAAGAATTACTGATTCGCCTGTCTTGTGTCAGCGGACCACCCTGGAACAATTAACTTAGATTGCAGGCATGAATTCTTAGATTCAGTTAACTTAGATCCAGGCCAGAGGGGTGAAGTCACGTGAGATCATGGTGGCTCTTGCTATAGCCAAAGAGGAGGGGGGTAGTAGGTGGGGAGGTGGTTTCTGGAGAAAAGGAGAGGGTACTGGTCTGAAGGCAGACTACACATGAAGAGATGCCCAATCTCACCGGTAATGAAAGATGCGCAAAAATTGTAAGAGTGTTATTTTTCCCTGTTAGGTTGGCAAAAATTTAAAAGATTGATAAGTACCCCCTTAATAAAGTGCAGGTAAGTAGATTCTTTAAAACATTCCCTCCCGTTGCTGATAGGATTGTAAATTGATGAATCTTTCTCAATATATACATCAAAAGGCCTAAAAATGTATGTAACTGCTGACCTCTAAATGCCATTTGTAAGTTTTGATCTTAAGGAAAAATAAGTGCACAAATGCTGTGCAGGAGGTTGTTCAGTGGAGGGTCATTTCTCATAGAGAGAAATTGGAAACAGCGTCAGTGACTATCCACAGAGGATTGATAAAATAAATTTTGGCATATTCAAGTAATGGACTCCTGTAGCTGTTAAGAAGGAGCCCTGGTAGCGCAGTGGTTTAAGTGATCGACTGCTAACCGAAAGGTCAGCGCTTCAAAACCACCATCAGCTCCGCGGAAGAAAGATGTGGCAGGCAGTCTGCTTCTGTAAAGATTACAGCCTTGGAAACTCTATGGGGAAGTTCTCCTGTGTCCGAAAGGGTCGCTATGAGTTGGAATTGACTCTACGGCAGTGGGTTTGGGTTTTGGTAGCCATTAAGAATTGTGGAGATCTAGTCTTATTGGCATGGAGAGATGATCATGATATAGTGGAAGGAGGTTAGGAAAGCCTGGAATTTGCACGATGAGCATGCATTACACTTACAATGAGAAGAACTAAGCTAATTTCCATTTGGGGAGAGGGAATGACATTCGGTGCCTTGTTAACGTAAGTCCACTTGATAGGACCATAAAGAAACAAAATCCCTAAAAAATAAAATAAACATGCCAGGCTTTATGCATGTCCTCCTTAGCATTTTACCATGGGAGGTCATAAACTTATTCCAGTTGTGTGGCTGAAATTTCTCCTTGGACCTGCTTGTTGACTGACTACCTGATTGAATGTGTGAATAAATGCCTTAGTGCATCTAACCAAAAAAAAAAAAAAAAAACCAAACTTGTTGCCGTTGAGTCAATTCCAACTCATAGTGACCCTGTAGGACAGAGTAGAGCTGCCCCATAGCGTTTCCAAGGAGCGCCTGGTGGATTCGAACTGCTGACCTTTTGGTTAGCAGCTGAACTCTTAACTACTAAGCCATCAAGGTTTCCTTAGTGCATTTAGTACGCTTTCTTTTGCCTCTCCTAGGTGGCGACACATATTTGTCTTCCAAGTCTGAATTCGAGTTTTGGGAAGAAAATCCTTTATTGTCAAGATTTGTTAATATTGACAAAAATTCCTTTATTATCAGGTTTGATGCATAAGGCAAGGACCCAAAGAAGTGGCAGTTTTGCAGGTGGGAAGTGGGCAGAATGCAGACTGAGATGAAGAACAGGCCTTGTGTAGGGTTGGGGCTTCTCTCAAACCTCCCAGGGCCCCCGCCTGGTTAGGCCGGGCTCTTCTGGGTGTGCAGGAGCCAAGTGTTTGCTTTGAAAGGAACTACCTGGCAGGCACTTTAATTTTATCCTCATGTCTCACTCGTTACGATTGAAGGCTGGTGGGAGGTAAGAGCTCTGGTCCTTGTTTGACAAGCTGGGGAGTTGATGAAGAGATCTAGGGAGTAGCTGGAATCCTGTAACCAGGGGTATACCAGCAGGGAGTGGATCCCTGCTGGCTCTGTCTAGTGAACTAATGACCAGCTAATGAGCAGGGATATCTTTGGAGTGTGAAAAATTGCAGTCAATTTCACCGGGATATATGTGGCACCTCCTGGATGTATAACTCGGAGCAAGGTGCTGCAGGAACGGAAGATGAAAGAGATTGCTCCTTCCCTTTGGGAAGCTCTAGTCTAGTTGTGGGAAAGATAGGTACATGACCAAGTACATGACGAGGTCGACTCTTCATACAGAGGCAGTCATGATGGGGGGATGAGTAAAGGCTTCACAGAGAGGTGACATTTGGGCTGTGCCTTGAAGGCTGCTGGCTGATAGTATGACAGCCACCATTAATGGAGCCCCTACCAGGTGCCAGGCCTGGTGAAGGGAGCTTTATAGAGTTATTTTCACTATAGGAGCCCAGGTGGTACAATGGTTAAGTGCTCAGCTGCTAACCAAAAGGTTGGCAGTTCGAACCTACCCAGCTGTTCTGAGGGAGAAAGACCTGGTGATCTGCTCCCGTAAAGATTACAACCGAGAAAACCTTATGGGGCAGTTCTACTCTGCCACATGGAGTTGCTATGAGTTGGAATCGACTCCACGACACCGAGCAACATTTTTCACTATAGCCCTATGAGTTAATTATCATTGTCATTTGCAGATGACAAATCCAACAGAGAAGCAAGTACTTGTCGAAGGTCAGAGCAGATAAGTGTCGGAGCTGAGATTGACCTTAAATCCTGTGCAGTGGGGAAAATTCCAGCTCATGAGGTTACAGGGTGGAGTGTGGTGGAGACAGGCCCCTGGCAGTGGGGAGGGCAGAGCCAAACAGCAGTGACTGGAGGGAATATTTCCAAGTGGTTCCCTTTACCTGGAACATGGAGTCTCTGTAGGGGAGCAAAGAGCAGGAAGGGTAGAGAAGTAGAGGATCATATCAGGAGGTCCCTGAATGTCAAGCCCAGAAGTTGAGAGGTAAATTTTAAGCACAAGGGAGCCACTGAGTGTTTTTGAGCAGAGGGAGCTGATACCAACTTGAAGCTGATACTAACTTGAAGACACTGGACCTGACAACAGAGACTATGAAGCCAAATAGACAATGGTCCTCAGAAGTGTATGTGGTGGACCAGTGTCCTGAAAAAACAAGAGAGTGTGGACTGGGTGGGAGAGGATTTGGAGGCGGAGTCTCCAGAATTTGACATCTGTTTGGACATAGAGGTAAGTGGAAGAATTAAAACTATGAAGTTTGAGCCCAGATGACATTGCAGGGCAGTCGGGAGATGCTGCTGGCCCTGGTGAACCATTTTAAACTTGGTTGTGGCCTCACTAGGTGGAGGAAGGAGCCCTGCTGGTGCAGTGATTAAAAGCTCAGCTGTTAACCAAAAGGTCGATAGTTCAAACCACAAGCAGCTCCTTGGAAACCCTGTGGGGAAGTTCTCTGTCCTATAGGGTTGCTATGCGTGCCATGGTTAAGTGAAGGAAGGAGTCCCTGGGTGGTGCAAACAGCTAACTGTGCTACTTGAAAGGCTGGAGGTTTGAGTGACCCAGAGGCACCTCGAAGAAAGGCCTGGCAATCTGTTTCCGAAAGATCGCAGCCATTGAAAACCCTAAGCAGCACAGTTCTACTTTGACACACATGGGGGTCTCCGTGAGTGGTTAAGCGGAGGATGGCCAGCGGAGCCTGGGAGGCTGCAGAAATCCTTCAGGCCAGAGGTGAGGATTCAGGGGGCCCATGCATAGCAGCAGCAGTTGAAGAAACAGTGAGAGGAGATGGCGTCCATTGTTCTTCCCTGCCCAGCACCCAATCGTTCTCCAGCTGCTAACAGCACCACCATTTTTCTTGGGGAACGGCTCCTCCCCAGTATTGGGTCCATGTGGTTGGGTGTGGGTGACTTCCCATTGGTTCCGTACACAGACACGTGGTTGGCCCTAGCCAATGAGAGCATGCTTGTCTGGCCTCGGGCTGGTTCTATGACGAGTAGGTGATTCGAACCGGGTGGGTTTTTTTCTAAATGCCGATAAAGGGTTGCTGGCGGCTGTCTTCGCCACAGCGTGAAAATAAAGGCAACATAGTAAAATGTTGAGAATCAAGTGGCTGATGGTGGGGGGGCGATGGGAGAAAGAATAGAGAGAGATCGATTGAGAGACTGAGGTTGAGATTCCTCAGCAATAGTTCCGTCTTTGGTTTCCAGCCATTCTTGAGGCCGAACGTGCACCCGTGGGCTTCCTGTTTGGGGGAACCAACGATTGGTTGCTTGTAGTCAAAGGACTCGGTCGGCTAAAAGCCAGGTGATTAGAGAATGCCTTCCTTAGAGAAACCAGGAAAGCGGGACTGGAGGGGTGGGTGTGGACAGGAGGAGGTGGCACCGGAGTCAGGGGAGGGGACTAAGGTTCTGCAAGGAAGACTGGGTGTGAGCGTTTGGACCAGGCTTTGGCTGAGCATAGGGCAGGTGTGTTTAATGTTTGCCTCAAACAATACGATCCCCGACCCGGCTGCCCTTGTGAGACTCCAGTTGTAGTAAAAAAAAAAAAAAAAAAGATCTGGAAACAAGTAAACAAACATGCTAGTCACCATGGAAATGCACACCCAAGGTGTTGGGAACAACAGCTGTGTGTGAGTCTGGGAGTGGATCCTGTCCACACAGACAGTGGTTTTATCTGTTTTCTTGTGGCAGCCTACACTACGTCCTTAAATTCATTTATGTCACCAGTTCCCCCTGGAGAGGGTAGCACGTCTATCGGCCTTGCTTTCATCATCACTGGAATAACTATAACCTAATACAGTATTTAATGAGTACCAGGGACCTCCTTGGAGAGGACCTTTGAGGTAGATGCAATTTTTATCCCAGTTCTGCAAAAGAAGAAATGGAGGCTCAGAAAAATTCATTTACTTGCCCAAGGTCACAGTTATTAATGGAAGACCTGGGATTTGAACCCAGATCCCTGAGTCTGTACCCTTTTAACAACCGTGCTCCACTGGTATTGAAAAAATGGTAACAAAAGAAACGAGTACTGTACATGTCTTATCTCATTTAAACCTATGAGGTAGATGTTGTTCGATGCCTTGATTCATAGCAATCCCATGTGACAGAGTAGAACTGCCCCATAGGGTTTTCTTGGTTGTAATCTTTATGGAAGTAGATCACCAAGTCTTTTTCCCGTGGAGATGCTGGAGGTTCGAACCACCAACCTTTTGGTTAGCAGCTGAGTGCTTAACCGTTGCACGCCAGGGCTCCTTCTGAGGTTGATTTAAAAAACAAACAAACCTGTTGCTGTTGTGTCAATTCCAACTCAGAGCAACCCTATAGGAAGAATAGAACTGCTCCATAGGGTTTCCAAGGAGTGGCTGGTGAATTTGAACTGCCGACCTTTTGGTTAGCAGCTGAGTTCTTAACCACTGTGCCACCAGGGCTCCATGAGATAGATACAACTAGTTAATCCTGTATTACAGATAAGGAAACTGAGGTACAGAGGATTGAAGAATCTTGTCCAAGTTCTACAGTCAGTAAGAAGCCAAGGTGTATTTTGAGGTTATTTTTCAGGTGGACCTGAAATACTAAGGTGCCTTAAGTTTAATTTGGCAGCCCAGGATGGGTGATAACTATAATTTCTAAAATTGGCTTTCATTGATTGTGATGTTCACATGTGTATATGTATTAAAGAAACAGATCAGGAGAGTGAACATTGTGGACAGAGAATCATAACAACTTAATTTGTCTTTTACTACTGGAAAACCATATCCTGGAACTCACATGTCAGTAATTGGAAAATGTTAAAGCACAAGAGTGAGGTTTTAAAAACGAAATCACACCATCAAGTCTAAATTAGTTCCTTGGTGAAGAAAAAATCAAATGTACTACTGTTTGTGGGCTGGCTGGACGTGTTACAAATGCCATGATGTGGGAATATGTGACAATTTTTTTTTTTCATTGAGGGCCTATTACAAGACACACTTGGGCTGCTTAAATGCCCGGAAGCTAGAGAATTGGTTCAATAACAAAAAGCATGAATCATTTTAACATGAAGGTGCAGGGGGGACATCTGCTTGAGTCATTTCTGACTTTTTTTTTCTCCCTTTTTGAAACTGTTAAATTTAGGATCTACTGTTAGAAATAAAAGTGGATTTGAGGACTGGTCACCTACAAGCTCCCTGAGGACAAGCTTCCTGAGGACAGGGCCTGTGTCTGTTTATTGCTTGTTGTTGTGTGTGTCTATACAGTAAAACCCAAAACCAGACCCTTTGCCGTCAAATCAATTCCAACTCATAGTGATACTACAGGACAGAGGAGAACTGCCCCATAGGATTCCCAAGGAGCAGCTGGTGGATTTGAACTGCTGACCTTTTGGTTAGCAGCCATAGCTCGCTGTAGCTCTTAACCATTGTGCCACTAGGGCTCCCTGTATACAGTAGGTACTCAATATTTTTTGAATGAATGGTGAACCTGGGAGCACCGGGATTCTGCTCCACACCTTGCCCACCTCAGGTGGTTGACCAAAGGCTAATGGAAACTTCTAGCAAAGTTCCAGCTGGTTTGGGGGCTCAGAGTTGAGGGCAGAGCTCTGGTCAGCTAGTCTGTTCTACAGATGAGGAAATGGAGGCTCAGAAAAATTCATTTACTTGCCCAAGGTCACGGTTATTAATGGAAGAAGGACCTGGGATTTGCACCCAGATTCCTGAGTCTGTACCCTTTTAACCACCATGCTCCTCTGGTATTGAAAAGATAGTAACAAAAGTAACTAATACTTTACATGTCTTATTTCATTTAAACCTATGAGGTAGATGTTGTCCGATGCTTTGATTCATAGCGATCCCATGTGACAGAGTAGAACTGCCCATAGGGTTTATGTAGCCCAGTCTGGGAGGCCCAAGGGCCCTCTTCCTCCTCAAGCTGTACTCTCTCTACCCTGCCAGAAAGTCTGGAAGTCCCTCTTCACCAGGACAGAAGAGAGGGCACCTGGGAGACACAGGCAGAAGATGCAGGAGGCAGCTCAGGGCCTGGCTTGGAGTTGAATCAGGCTTCAGTCAGCTGGTGGTGCTGAACCTGGCTGCCCCCAAACGGTGTGGGCCAGACACTGGTGACCTGTCTAGGGAGACCTTGCTTCTACCCTCTAGGACCTCCAGCTCACCTCTGGGCCTCAACCATGGAGGATTGTCATAATTAAGAACTAACGTCTCTGGGTGGCACAGACGTTAAGCACTTGGCTGCTAACTGAAATGTTCGTGATTTGAGTTCACCTGGAGGCACCTCAGAAGAAAGGCCTATTTACTTCCAAAAAATCAGCCATGGAAAACTCTATGGAGCAGAATTCTACTAAGACACAGATAGGGTCAGCAAGAGTTGCAGTTGACTCAACAGGAACGGGTTTGGTTTGCTTTGTTTAAAGTATGCTTTGTACTTTACTGAGCACTTTATACTTTCTCACTGTGTGTGTCTTTTTCTTTAGGACTTCTATCTTACTGTTTCCCTTTCTGTTACACAGAGGTTAGGAAACTGTTAATACCTTTACCACCATTCTACAGCACAGAATGCTTTATCTCTTAGTCCTTACAGGATTTTACTAGAATTGTACTATTATTATCCCCATTTTATGGGTGAGGAAATTGAGGCTCGAAGAGATTATGTAATTTGCCCAGCATCTCAGTTGTCAAAACCAAGGAAGAGAATATGACCCTTAAGCTCCTTTTTCTTCTCTGCTGTGTCTAGGGCCCATACCCCTGTCAGTGAGTTTGGGAAGGAAGGTATAGGACTTTGCTTTGTAGGAGGGTTATTTGAATGACTGGTTTTTGATCAATCATAAGGGCCTGCGAGCATGCTAAGGGTTTTATGCTCAGTGTAGCATTTTTACTGGGAAAGGGCCACTGCCCATGGTATGTCTCGTAGATATGTTTTGACAAAACTGACTATAAAGTGAATTTCTCTAGGTAAATGCAGGTAAAGTGAATTTTAGGAAAGTGAATCCTCTTTTCCAGATTATCTTCCTCCTAAAAGGAAGACTGATTCCGGGAAGCATCAGTCCCTAGGCGAGGTGTGAGGAAGGCCACAGTCTCCAGAGCAGCTGGGAGTGGAGGAAGAACAGCAGCATTTCTGGGCCTGGCATGTGCCTTTGGCCACGTCCCACCTCTATGCCTGGCTCTCCCCCACCCGCGGGTGCTGCTCTGGGATCTTTACTGTTCCACGCAGATATTAGCAGTGCCCGGTGGTGCTGGGGTCAGGTTGCAGCAGGAGGCACTTGTCATCTAGCCCAGGGCTTGCAAACTGTTTGGCCCACACCAAACCTAAACCAAACCCGTTGCCGATGAGTTGATTCCGACTCGTAGCAACCCTATAGGACAGGGTAGAACTGCCCCCATAGGGTTTCCAAGGAGCGCCTGGTGGATTCGAACTGCCGACCTTTTAGTTAGCAGCTGAGCTCTTAACCACTGTGCCACCAGGGCTCCTTGGCCCACCCAGTGGTTTAAAAATCAGAAAGTTCCTGATTTAAGGCTCCTCTTAGAAAGTTGAAAGTTCTGGCCATATTAGGTGAGAAGTCTTGCAAAGCAACCTTTGTCTAAAATTGGATATTGGTTGTCTCTTTGGGGGAGAGGCCCTGGTAAAATGGACAGTTCACACCAAGTCCCTTTTACTCATTTGTCACCTGACAGCCCCTGAAGCTTTGGTGTCACAAAGTGAAGCGATAAAAGGGCAGGGCCCTTAAACTTCAGGGAGGCAAGGATGAAAGGAGGGAGGGAGTCTGGAAGGCAGGTGGGGTGGGGTGGGGTGAGGGGCAGAGAAACTCTCCCAGCAGCCTCTCCCACTCCCCATGCGAACATTCCACCACAAAGGAAATGGAAGCCAGTGAGCTGGGAAATACCCAAGTTTAAGCTCGAATGATGCTGTTTACGTGTTCTTACAGGAAAGGCTATTATGGGCGAGCTCTTAATGGGTTGCGTGTCCGTGGAGAAAAGAGGCTGAGGCGGGGGAGGCTGGGCTAAGGGATGGAATGGCTCTAAACTTTTCTTCTTGCATTTCCTGTCTTTCCATTTATAATCGGCTTGGGGATTAAAGCACTATGGTTAAGAGTTCAGCTGCCAACCAAAAGGTCGGCAGTTCGAATCCACCAGCTGCTCTTTGGAAACCCTATGGGGCAGTTATACTCTGTCCTGTAGGGTTGCTATGAGTCGGAATTGACTCAGTGGCAACGGGTTTGGTTTTAACGGGTTGGGGATTAAAGGGTTTGGGGTGGTGGTGCTAATCTAAAGAGGAAAGAGATATCTGTGTGTGTGGTTTCTGTTTCATGTTCTGGATGTTTTTGGGGTCCAAAGAGGGGTTTTCCTATCTGAAGAAGAGAGTTACGTTGTTAGATGCCATCAAGTCGGTTTCAGCTTATGTGACGCTGTAGGGTTTCCTAGGCTGTAATCTTTACAGGAACAGATCACCAGGTCTTTCACTAGCAGAGCCACTGGGTGGGTTCAAACCGCCAACTTCTCAGCAGCAGAGCGCTTAACCACTGTGCCACCAGGTTTCCTCGAAGAGGAGGGGTTGCCCCTTAAAGAGGATGGTGGCCGGCAGCTCTTCCCTCTTCTGTGCGGATGACAGGAGGGAGGGTCTGACTTTATTGGTTTCTTGGATGGAGGATGGACCGGAAGGACGGGTGCCTTGCCCTAAAGATCGCAATTAAACTTTGGACTGGCTCACCGAGGGAGGTGGCAGATTTCCTTGGAAGGCTTAAAGAAGGAGCAGAGATCTGATTCCCTCTGGAATGGTGGATGTGTCCCTGCCAGGGGCTGGGATGGACAAAGTCTTTGTTCTAGACAAGACACCCCACCCTTACCCTCCACCCTTACCCTTAGCGTCAGCAAATTAGAATTGCCACTAGAAAATAAAGCATCCCTGGAACGCGTGATTTCTTGGGCAGCAAGGCGGGACTTTTATTAGACACCTAGGGTTTGTACTAGTGACTTGACCTTCAGTGTCAGAGAGGCGAGCAGAGAACCTTACTCCTATCTGAAAGTGGACTGCACAGCCGTTGACTGTCTCAAGACCCCAGATTAATATACCCTAATGTGCTGTTTAAGAAGTCACGGTGGAGAAAGATGTGGCAGTCTGCTTCTGTAAAGATTATAGCCTTGAAAACCCTATGGGGCAGTTCTGCTCTATCCTATAGGGTCGCTGTGAGTTGGAATTGACTTGACGGCAATGGGCTTGGTTTGTTTGTTTCTTTTAGTGTGCTATTTGGAGCCTTTGGATGGTGCACATGGTTAATGCACTCAGTTGCTAACCAAAAGGTTGGAGGTTTGAGTCCACCCAGAGGCTCTTGGAAGAAAGGCCTGGAGATCTGCTTCCAAATATCAGCCATTGAAAGCCTTGTGGTTCACAGATCCACTCTGACACACATGGGTTGCCCTGAGCCAGAGATGACTGGGTGGTGTCAGTTTTTTTCAGGTTAGTTTGCTGTTTGGAAGCGGTTAGCCACATTCTTCTGTCTGTGATGACCCCAAGGAAGAGTGGCCATGTGGCTGGTGTAAGGGTTAATAGTGTCACCTTTCATTCTCCAGAGGGCCCCCGTTTGCACAATAAATCACATGGTCACTCTATGGTGAAAGAGCAGAAAAGGCTCAGTAGAAAACTGTTTTTGGCGGGGCATTGAAATCAAGGCATTTGAAAAACACCATTTCTATTTGAATGTATATTTTCCTCTTTTTGTAATCTAAATGTCTTTGGGAAGTTCATTTAAAAAACAAATAGAATAAAATAAAACAAGTGGGGTCTCCCCAGTCAGGGGCAGCTGCTGTGGGCTGTGGAGCTAGAATGGACCTCGGTGTTGCCTTCTGTCAGCATATGGTATCACCTTAAGAGACACATTTTCTAAAGGAGAGAGGACCAGAGAAGCCTGGGGCTTGAGTGCTTGGCTGCTAACCAAAAGGTCAGCGGGTTGAGCCCACCAGCCCCGCCACGGGAGAAAGTTGTGGCAGTCTGCTTCCATAAAGATTGCAGTGTCGGAAACCATATGGGGCAGTTCTGTTCATCCTATAGGGTCGCTATGAGTGAAAATTGACTCGATGGCAACAAGTTTTGATGCTTTACAGCTTGGAGCATCTGGGATTGCAGATGCCCAGGCCACAAGGCCTGAGAGCTGGAGGGAGCAGGATTGTGCCAGAGCCCTCAGTTCTGAAGCCCAGCTGCTGGCTTTGCTGGGGGCCCCCTGGTCCATCCATGACTACAGTTCATTGCCCAGAGTGGGGATTTGGGATTGGAAAAACCTGTGCTTTAGTCCCACATCTGCCACTTACTGGCAGAGTGACCTATAGCAAATAATTTTCCTCTTTCAGCCTCAGTTTCCTCATCTGTAAAATGCGGATGATGCCATTTCCTATCTCCAGGGCTTCTGTGAGAACCACATGGAGGACAAAGGGTATGCGTAAGCTGGGATGGGCCATGCCAGTTGAGGGTCTCCTTGTCTCTGTGTGGTCACAAGGGCTGCTGTTTCCTGTGGGCAAAGGGGGTAGTAACCTTTGGCACCTTCATACCAGGGAATGCATGACAGATGGGCTTTGTGCACTCCCCTCCCAGGGCTGATGACAGGTTCAGTGAGGCTTTGCCAGAGTGTTCAAGTAGCTTTTCCTAACACAGGTCTTTCTTCAGATTCTGTCCCCACACTGCTAACCACAAACTTCTCTGGGAACATATCTTTTGACAAAATGAAGCTGGCACAGCTGTAGAAAGAGGTTTTATGGCAGTGTTATATGTAATTTGAAAAATGGCGTAGTGGCTGGCACATAGGAGTATTCATTCATTCATGCATTCACCCAATACGTATGTCTTAAATCCTTACAGCTCTGTGCCAGGCACTGGGGCAAATTGGGGGTGGGGGTGGGGGATGGACATGGTATCTGCCTTGATCGTAAAACTTGCCTGTCTAAGAGGATAACCTGTGGATGATGTAAATAACTTGTGATCTGTTAAAGAAAAAAATAGACTAATAGACCAGAGATTGAGTACTGAGTAGTAACATTTTATTGCCAAGCGGGGATCCCAGTCTAGCAGAGAGGGTGAGGTGTGGGGTGGGGGCAGGAATGGGGCAGGTGTTCTGTAGTCAAAAGCCCAGGCTCTGTGTAGCTGGCGATACCTGGGTTTGTCAGGGAGGTGGGCACCTGGCTGGCTGGAGGTGGTCTTCTGTGGACGAGCGCTGCCCCTTGGCATTGTGGTGCCAGCTGCCCCTTCTGCACCCATGACATGCCCAAGTCAGGGTTATGACACCCAGTGAGGTCTGCTTTGGTGTCGGCAGGCTAGGTGGCCAGGTCAGGGCATGTCCCCATTAAAAATGAAAATTATTATGATAATGTAGAAACATGAAATATAATATATAAAATATGAAATGAAAGGAGTAGAATGTAAAAGATCCCAACTGTGGTATTCAGAAATCCTTTGGTAGCATGTGACAAAAACTCAAGTCTAACTACCTTAAACAACAATGAGAATAATTGTGGCCAAGGGTTGTTGTTAGGTGCCGTCGAGTTGGTTCTGACTCACAGCAACGCTATGTACAACAGGATAAAACACTGCCCGGTCCTGCGCCATCGTCACAATCATTGTTACGCTTCAGTCCATTGTTGCAGCCACTTTGTCCACCCATCCATCTCATTGAGGATCTTCCTCTCTTCCACCAACCCTCTACCAAGCATGATGTCCTTCTCCAGGCACTGGTTCCCCCTGAAAACACGTCCCAAGTACGTGAGACAAAGTCTCACCATCCTATCTTCTGGCTGTACTTCTTCCAAGACGGATTTGTTTGTTCTTCTTGCAGTCCATGGTATATTCAATATTCTTTGCCAACACCGTAATTCAAAGGCATCAATTCTTCTTCGGTCTTCCTTATTCATTGTCCAGCTTTTGCATGCGTATGAGGCAATTGAAAATACCATGACTTGGGTCAGGCACACCCTAGTCCTCAAAAGTGACATCTTTACTTTTTAACACTTTAAAGAGGTCTTTTGCAGCAGATTTGCCCAATACAATATGTCATTTGATTTCTTGACTACTGCTTCTGTGGGCGTTGATTGTGGACCCAAGTTAAATGAGGTCTAGTAGACATTTGCTTTTCTTTTTAATTTTTATTTTTTATTGTACTTTAGGTGAAGGTTTATAGAACAAATAGTTTCTCGTTCAACAGTCAGTACACGTATCGTTTTATGACATTGGTTAACAACCCCACAACATGTCAACCCTCTCCCTTCTCGACCTTTTTCTTTTTTTTGGTGAAAATATATATAGCCAAAGATATACCATTTCAAAAACTTCTACATTTTCTTTTAACCTTGATCATACACACCAAGGTTCCAAACCAGTACCAGCTGCCACTGAGTCAATTCCAACCCATGGCAACCCATCCATGACAGAGTACTCCACAGAGTTTTCAATGACTGATTTTTCAGAAGTAGATTGCCAGGCTTTTCTTCTGAGGTACCTCTGGATGGACAAGAACCTCCAAACTTACTTGGTTAGTAGCCAAGTGTATTAACTGTTTGCACCACTCAATACCAAGGTTGAGCAAACTCTTTCTGTAAAGGACAGAAGGTATTTTAGACTTGTGGGCCATACCGTCTCTGTTACGACTATTCATCTCTACCACTGAAGCCGGAAAGTAGCCCTATTCTTTATGTAAGTGAATGGATGTGATTGTCTCAATGAAAATTTATTAACAAAACCAGGTGTTGGGCCGATTTGGCCCATAGGCCTTACTTTGCTGATCACGATATAGATGTGACTGAAAATTTTCTATTCTAGTAGACCATAAGACACCGCTGTAAAGTAAATTGTATAACAGTGTGGGGAGCAGTTGGAAAAACATAAAATTGATCCTGTCACAGAAGAGAGGGATTAAAATTGCTCTGCCCAATAGAGGTAAATAATGTCAAGGATTTCATTTTACTTGGATCCATAGTCAATGCCCGTGGAAGCAGCAGTCAAGAAATAAATGACATATTGTATCAGGCAAATCTGCTGCAAAAGACCGCTTTAAAGTGTTCAAAAGCAAAAATGTCACTTTGAGGGCTAAGGTGTGCCTGACCCAAGCCATGGTATTTTCAATTGCTTCATATGCATGAGAAAGCTGGACAGTGAATAAAGAAGACCAAAGAAGAATTGATGCATTTGAATTATGGTGTTGGTGAAAAATATTGAATATACCATGGACTGCCAGTAGAACGAACAAATCTGTCTTGGAGAAGGTACAGACAGAATGTTGTTCAGAAGCAAGGATGGCGGGACTTTGTCTCATGTATTTTAGACACATTATCAGAAGGGACCAGACCCTGGAGAAGACCATTATGCTTGGTAAAGTAGAGGTCAGTGAAAAAGAGGAAGACCCTCAACAAGATGGATTGACACACTGGCTGCAACAATGGGCTCAAATATAGCAACGATTGTGAGGATGGCGCAGGACCAGGCAGTGTTTCGTTCTGTTGTACATAGGGTTGCTATGAGTCCGAACCGACAGGACAGCACCAAACAACAACAGCGTTACTTTGGAGTCCCTGGGTGATGCAAATGGTTAACGTGCTTGGCTGCTAACTGAAGGTTGGAGATTGGAGTCTACCCAGAGATGCCTTGGGAGAAAGGCCTGGCGATCTGCTTCCGAAAAATCAGCCATTGAAAACGCTGTGGAGCAGACTTCTACCCTGACCCATGTGGGTCACCATGAGTCAGAGTCAACTTGGCAGCAACTGGTTTTTTAATGCTCCTTCACAAATTAATCTATTGCGGATGCCAGTCATGGTCCAGCCAGGCATCCAACAAGCGGGATCCAGAAGGTACAACAAGATGGCCCGTTCAGAATGTCAGCTAAGATAGTTTTGTCTTGTCAGTTTTGGCAACGCATATAATTATGTCACGAATTTTGGATTAGCACAGTATTCCTAGTTGCGGGTTAAAGCTCCCTCCTCTACCTTCCAAACCGGGTGTTGCTTGGGATTGAAAACATTCATTGTTTGGTCAACAGAGGCCCTCACAGCTCTGGCTGGAATGTCACCTGAGAAGGACTAGTCTCTTTGAGATTTGCATTTCAGCACCTTCAGACACTGCTCCAGCCAGCTGCTGTTTTAATTGGCACAGAGGGACTGGCTGAGGGCCCCCTTGGGGTCCGCTCCAGATCCGAGTATGAGGCTGGGGTCCTGGGGTCAGTCCATGCACTGGCCTGGGGAGATAGGCTCTTTGACCCTCTTATTTTCTGCAGATGTGTTAGGTGGGGCATGAAGACTGCCTGGGGTGCCGGGTCTGGCCATCTGATTCCAGGCCTCTCTTCCCTAGACCAGCGAAGGGCAGAAACTCCGAGAACATTCTATCTGAATAAGATGCATTTAGTAAGAGCAATGGAAAATGGTAAACCTGGCTTGGGGAAAGGGAATGTGCTCTTTCACGTAGAACAAACAAACAAAAAATGTGACTGTGGGAAGCATCCAAAAAATAAGATGACCTGGAGGCTGGGTTTAAAAATTGGCACCGAGGGAAATCTCATTTCCACAGTTGATGACTCTCCCTTCAGCTATGTTCATGCCAGTGGAGCAAACCAAAATAACTTCATAAATTAAAGTTTATATAGTCGGGAAAGCTACGCCTGGAATATCACACACCAGATGAAAACCTTGAAGGCTTTGTTTGCAGCTGACATCCTTGGTTTGAAGGTCAGTGGTGTCTGGAGAAGGTTAGATTATGCACATAATGTAGTTTAAAAAAAAAAAGACTTGCTGATTGTCAAAGAGAGACAGAGCTGTGTTTACTTACTATAGTTTATGCCACCTTTGTTGGTTTGTTTGTGTTTCCCTCTGCAAAGAATGTCTTTGTCCTGCTGTAATTAATTGTAAGCAGCTTTTGTTTAGATTGGGTACATGGAAACTGCTCCTCCAAGTGCCCAAACTATGTTGGTAAATGATGTTTTGTAACTCGGACCTCCAGTTTTTTTGTTTTCTCTTCCTTTTATTATACAAGTAATAGAAGGATGCATTTGAGTTGCAAAAGGTTCAAACTATAGAGCACATGGGTACACAGGAAAGCGTGAAAGTCCCCTCACTGCCACACCCCACTGCCCTCCTTGACGGGTGACATTTGGTGTGCTTCTTCCCATAAGGTGACTGTTGGTATGTATAGGGTCATTATGTACATATTGTTGCACAACTTGTTTGTTTCACTTAATGAGTCCAGAGTACCTTCTAGTCAGTACGTGTGTGTGTGTGTGTGTGTGTGTGTGTGTATGTATGTCTAAAGATCATGAAGTTGGCACAAGCCTGGGCAACGTTTGGTTCTGTTATACATAAGGTTGTCATGAGCTGGAGCCGACTTGATGGCAGCAAACAACAATAAACCAACCAGTTGCCGTCGAGTCGATTCCGACTCATAGCAACCTGATAGGACAGAATAGGACTGCCCCATAGGGTTTCCAAGGAGTGGCCGGTGGATTCAAACTGCCGACCGTTTGGTTAGCAGCCGAATGCTTAACCACTGTGCCACCAGGGCTCCAACAACAATAACACATGTGTGTGTGTATAAAAGGGGTCTTGGTGGCGCAATGGCTAAGCGTTCTGCAATAGTTAAGCATTCCGCTGCTAACCTAAAGGTTGGTGGTTCAAAGCTACCAGTGGCTCCATGGGAGAAAAGACCTGGAGGTCTGTTCCTATAAAGATTTCAGCCTAGGGAACCCTATGGGTCAGTTCTACTGTGCCATGTGGGGTCACTATGAGTTGGAATAGACTTGATGGCACACAACAACAAGTGTGTATAACTTTCTTAATCCTGCAGAGCATCCCATAATATGGATGCCTGATTTATTTAACCATTTCCCTGCTTTTTTTTTTTTTATATTAAATAAAGCAATAATAGCGTGAGATGATGAGTGTTTTCTGGAGCTAGACTGCCAGACTTTGCTCACTAGCTGCATGACCTAGGGCATGGGTTGGCAAACTATGGCTCTTGGTTCAAATCCACCTGCCTCATGTTTTTTGTATGACCCGCAAGCCAAGAATGATTTTTATATTATTAAATCAAAAGATAAGTAATATTTCCTGATATATGAAACTGATATGCAATTCAAAATTCAGTGTCCATAAATGAAGTTTTATTGGAACACAGCCACATTTGTTTGTTTACCTATTATCTGTAGCTGCCTTTATGCTACAGCAGCTTGTAAAATTCTGGTAGTAGGGGTCACTGTAGCATCATAGGGGATAATGGCCAGGATGAGTCCAAAGCTGCTTCCTATGAGGTGGAGGTCAGACATACCTCCACTCTCCAAACCTTTTACTAATTCTGACACCAGTTGTCCCTCCCATGGCACTCTCTACTTCTCTTCTGTGTTTGATAATCTGTTGCAGTGGCCACACAGAACTCAGCAGACCATACTCACAGTTAAATGGCTTATTAAGGAAGTAACAGGGTAAAACTCAAGATCAGCTTTAACAGGTTATAACTTGGGATCAGGATCAGGAGGGATGTAGGCAAAGTCTCTCTTCTTCAGTGCAGGACAGCTCTTTCAGCGCCTCTTGACCATACAGGCCTCCTGTCGGCCCCCCGAGGACAGGCCTCCTCTCAGCCCCCTAAGGATAGACTCCTCTCAACTGTGCAGGCTTCCACTCAGTCCCCTGAGGACAGGCTCCCCTTGGCCCTGCCATCTGTCACCACTGACTCTGCCATAGGCCCCCTTCCTGGCCTGTCACAGCAGGCTCTGTTGCTGGGCCCCTTCTGGGCCTCTCACTGTCTTCAGTGCTACAGCCTTTGACCTGTGTTACAGCTTTTTTAAGAGATTCCTTGCCTCCTCTCTCTCATTCTCTGTTTCTTCTCTCTTCTTTCTTCCTTCTGTGTGAAAAACCTGTGTGGGTTGGCTGCATATATACACAGCTCCTTGTCAATTTCAAGGCATGGCCCCTCCCAGCAGGGAAGGGGCACAAACTGACCCATCCCTTCTCCATAGGCCACAGAAACTTCATTTGCATAATAGGCTATAGTCACCTTATATGCATAGTCTATCGACCAATCCCTGCAAGGTGTGTACCAATCACAGGGTAGGCTGCAGCCCAGGACCAGACAAAAAGTATCAAACTAAGTTGCTTACAGTTTACCCAAGAAATTAACAAACCCTCTATGGGTAGAAAACTAGGGCAAAGGTAACTCCTCAGGCTTAGAGGAAAAAATCTCTTAAACTGTTTTTCCAAAGAACCAAGGCAAAAGCTACACAAAGGAACTCGTTTCAACCACATCAGCAGAGCGGAGTAGTTGTGACAGAGACCATACGGCCTGCCAAAAATATTTACTCGCTGGCCTTTTACAGAAAAAGTTTGCTGATTCCTCACCTAGGGCAAGTTATCCTCTATGCCTCAACTTTCTCTTCTGTAAAATGGAGATAATAATAACATCTACTTTGTAGGGTTGAAGGAACCCTGGTGGTGCAGTGGTTAAAGTGCTCAGTTGCTAACTGAAAGGTCAGCTATTCGAACCCACCAGATACTCTGTAGGAGAGAGATGTGGCAATCTGCTTCCAGAAAAATTATAGCCTTGAAAACCCTATGGGGCAGTTCTACTCTGCCCCATGGGGTCCGTGTGAGTTGGAATCGACTCAGTGGTTTAACGGATTTGGTTTGTTTTTTTTTTTTGGTTTTGTAGGGTTACTTAAGTTACTTAATTCACATATCAAATATCATATGTTACATATTCCAGATGTATCACGTATCAACTGTACACATATAAACTCCATGTAAAACACTTACAAAAAAACCAAACCCGTTGCCGTCAAGTTGATTCCAACTCATAGCGACCCTTTAGGACAGAGTAGAACTGCCCCATAGGGTTTCCAAGGAGTGGCTGGTGGATTCGAACTGCCGACCTTTTAGTTTGCAGCCAGGCCCTTAACCACTGCACCACCAGGGCTGTGTAAAACACTTAGAATTTTTTAAGTGCTCAATAAAGGTTTATTACACATCATTTTTATTGTTTTTATCATAACATGTGCAAGGGTTTCATAAATACTCTGAAGTCCATTTGGTGGTGAGGGTACGCTGATAAATGTTACCAGATTAACCTTCCAGAATGGCTTCACCGATCTCTGTCCCACTGATGGAATCTGTGTTTTCCAATATTCTTGACAATTCTGGATAGGGGATCAGGGTGTAGATAAGAAAACCGAATCTTGGAAAAGTTGAGTGCTGACCTCCGATATAGGCTCCCGGAGCTGATATCCCATTGGGGTGCTCTGCCCAGACTGCTGTGCCGGATCTCCTTGGAAAGCTGTTCCTGAATGAGGACACTGTCACCATTTGTTGAGTAAGGGCCTCTTCTTTGCCAACCACTTGACCTGTAAAATCTCACTTTCAGTTTTCACAACCACCCATTTTACAGATGAGGAAACTGAGGGGCTCAGAGACGTTAAATAACTTCACAAAGCTAATAATGGCCAAGCTGAGATTTCAAAACACTGTCTTTCTTTTGACTCCACTCTCCCTGCTTATAGAAAGGGACAAGGAGATCTCAGACACGCCACGTTTTCCGTCCGCACTTTTCTGAGTCAGCATCTCAATAACTGGGCAAGAGCTACATGAAAATTGGAAGTGAGTGGACTTGTCATGGTGTGTGTTTGTCGCCTCTCGTTCTGAGTAGAGAGAATTTGTGATATCTTCTACTACGATATTTCTTGCACCCCGGGCCATAGCCTGTGCTGCTCTGTCACTCTGAGGATGATGCATTTCTAAGAGATAGCCCTGCTTTGGGTGAAATGTCTATTGTTAGGCATCTCTCAGTGCTCCTGTCAAAGGCCTTTGCAACAGTATTTCTCATGTCCCGTCCACGCCTCTGCAAAACATGAAGCAAATTTACCCAGATATTTTTGACCTTGGGCGTGAGGGGAAAAATGTTTCCGGTTTTGCGTGTGTCTTCAATGATGAACATTTGCATTCTTTCCTCTCCTCACTTTTTTGTCTCAGGTTGAGATGAAGAAACAACAGTAAAACGCTCCTTGCCCCCAAACCGTTTGAATTTAGGATTTGGGATCTCAGCACTCTCAGACAGTAGTCTTGTGCAGGGAATGTGCAGTATTTGACAGAATTTCCAGGAGGAACGAAGAACCGAGAGTCACTGACTAAAACCCTGTTAAAACTAACAACAGGCGAGAGGCCCTGTCACAGTGCTTCTGATTTATTCAGATGAAAAAGGCAACATGCCTTGGGTGTTTATTGGCATCGCCGAGGTGTTTCTATGATGCATAAACTTGGTAAGAGCAGACTCACAACTTCCTCTTAAGCCTGACTTTTACCATGAGCTGTTTTCCCAAAAGGTTGGCCTTCCTTCCGGCATTTCAGCTACTAATAGTCATTGCAACAGGGGAAAAGCCAGAGCTTCCATTTTGATAGGCTGTGAACATTTATCTAGGCTTGTAATTGTCCTTGTTGTTAGTTGCTGTTGAGTCACCTCTGACTCATGGCAACCTTATGTACAACAGAACAAAACAGTTGCTGGTCCTGAGCCATCTTCATGATCTTTGGTGTGTTTGGGTCCATTGTCATTGCTATTGTGTAGTGCCTTCCAACCTACACGGCTCATCTTCCAGCACATATCGGATAATAATCTGTTGTGATCTGTTGGCTAATATCTTTGGCAGTAGATCGCCAAGTCTTTCCTCCTGATCTGTCTTGGCCTGGAAGCTCCACTGAAACCTGTCCACCATGGGTGACCCTGCTGGTATTTGAAATATTGGTGGCATAGCTTCCAGCATCACAGCAACATGCAAGCTACCACAGTACAATGAACTGCCAGCGGGGGCTGGTGATTGTCCTACTCCCATATTATTTTCTTGTTATCATGCAGCACGATGATGAAAGATGTCTAGGGGAAAGCAAGTAAAAGAAAAACCTTCTTCCAAAAGCTGTGTGCCTAGAGCAGTGCTCTCAACCTTGGCACTATTTACATTTGGGGCTAGATAATTCTTTCTTCTGGGGGGCTGTCGTGTATATTGTAGGATGTTTAGCAATATGCCTGATCTCTACTCACTAGATACCAGTAGCATTTCCATAGATAATGACAATCAAAAATGTCTCTAGACATTGCCAAATGTCCTCTGAGGAGCAAAATTGCCCCTGGTTGAAAACTACTGGCCTAGATCTTGGTAGTCTCGAGTTTGTACCCTGCTCCTCTGCCCTGAGGGACTGCCTCTGTGCATTTCCACCCTCAGCCCTCCCAGGAATGGAACCTTCGCCCCATCCTCACTGCCTTGAGTGGCCAGGTAAATGAAGTCAAGCATATGGCTGGGAGTGAAGCAAGCGTTCTCTCTGGTGGAGACACACCCACACACGATCTCAAGTTCAGCATTGCACCAGAAAACAAGTCATATCAGGTGACAGATGTCTACTGCTCCCACCTCGGTGGCCTCAACAGCCCTCTGGACCCTGCCAGGTCTGTGGAAAAGAGGAGCAAGCCTACCCTTTTTTTAAAAAAACTAGAAGTGTGGCTGGTAGGTGCAGCTGCTCGGTTTGTAGACCTAATTGACCGAGTCAGAGCACCCTGGCTGGTTCCCCAAAGTGCTCAGAGGGTGTGGTGCTCCACAGGCTGGCCTGAGCGCCAGGCTCTATCGTCTGTCCACACAGAGCTCACCATAGAAGTGGTGCGTGTGGCCAGCACTTTCTTCACTGTGGCTCCAGGCAGCCAAACTCAGCTCTCGGGTAGATGAGAGCCCTGAGCGTGAACTTCTTTGAACGATGACACAATTCTGGAAAAATGCAGCATCTCCCAAAGAAGCTTCTGGAGCTTTGCCTAGGGACGGGGGCCTTGAGGGTGTTTAGCATTTAGGCTGTTGGCAGTTCTTTGTCCCAGGAGTGTGTATGAGTGTGCGCGAGTGCCTGTGTGTGTTTTCACAGGGCACATTTATTTTCAGATGCTCATGTGGACCCTTTCTGAGAGTCCCCTGGGGGGAAGGAGAAAGTACAGAAAGCTGTGACAGCTGATGGAAAATATGACAACTTTATCTGATGTGTCTCTGCTGACTCTTGCCTTTAAAACAAACCAAACCATGGTAGCAGGGAAGCCAGGTGGGACAGACCACGCTGGTGACTGTCTCCCTGACGTGACACTCTTAATTCTGAGCACCTGTGAAAAATGCTTTCAGGATCATTCATGTGTGAGTCGGAGGGGGCCTGAAAGGTCATCTTGGCCAAGCACTCCCTTTTAAAAGAAGAGGAAACTGAGGGCCAGAGAAGGCCCATGACCCACCCAGGTTCACAAAGCTAGAACTTGAATCCTGTCTGCTGATGCCTGGGACAGGGTTTTGTCTGTTCTGTCCTACTTTAGTTTTTCAGACAGTATATTGTGACACATTTTAGACAGCACATCTTTTCCACTCAGGTCTTACTCCTTCATCAGCTACGACAGTCACCCATTGTTCTAGGTGCTGAGGATACAGTGATGAGCAAGGAAGCGCTGGTCCTTGTGCTCAGCGGGCTGACAGTCAAGTGGGGAAGAAATTCCAAGTGGAACACGAGCTGGGAGCAGCACAGGATGCCAGGGCAGTGCCAGTGGGCGGTCCTGCCCTGTGTGTGTGTGGTGGGGGGATCAGTGGAGGTCAGAGAGCAGCAGCAGGAGGAGTGGGAATTGATGGCTGGGGGACTGACGCTGTCATTCTGGTTTCAGACCCTGGGTCAGGTGCTGAGCCCAGCAGTCTGTGTGGCCGACTCTGAATGGTTCCTTTCCCTGGAGGAGGTAGGATTCAAAGACAGAACCTGCTGCTCTGGAGCAAGCAACATGGAAGGCAAAGACAGACTGAAAAAGTGGGAGCATCGGGAAGTAGGATGTATTTTACAATTAAAAAAAATGTAAAAACACTAGAAGCAGTCAGGGGTGTGTGTGTATGTGCAGGTAAGGCCTGGAATGGGTGGAGGCTGGGAAGTGGCCACTGCAAAGCCCCCAGGCCACCAGGCCCCCTGGGAACTGGAGGAGAAGCTGCTGCTTGGAGGCCATGGATTCCAGAGGCTAAAGCACAGGCTTCGGGAATGACAGTGGCCGTGGCTGGAGGCCGCGCTCTTCTTCTCAGGGGTAAGTGGGGCCAGGCCTTTTCTGCTCAGACACGAGACAGTGGGACACTTGTGGCCAGCAGGATAGAAGCCATGTTGATGTGCTGCAGCAGGCTCAGGCCAAGTGGAGCTTCTGGGAGGGCTCCTACACCCTCTGCCCTGTGATCGCCCCTAGTGTGGACCTGGGAGATGCTGTGCACTCCCCACCCCACTCCCATTCTCTGGGCCCTCTTCTCTTTGCAGAAAGCCTCCTTGGGGTTCAGAGAACTTAGGAAACCTGCCCGAGGTCACACAGCAAGTTTGTAGCCAGGCCCTGTTGCTTCCTTCATGGATGTGTTTTCTGCTGCTTCTCTGGTACATGGCTGGTGGGGAGGAGGCACTATCCCTCCCCAGCTCCCCCAGGCTGCCTTCCTCTGTCTCCCAACAATGTCTGTGTCTCTGGTAATGAATGTTTTCCCTTTGGGTACCTTTCTTTTTTTTTAAATTGAGATATATAATTCACATACCATAAAATGCACCATTTTTAAGTATAAATTCAGTGGTTTTTATCTTATTCCTTAGGTTGCACAACCATCCCCACTACGTAATACCAGCACCCCAAAAAGAAACCCTGTACCCATTAGCAGTCACTCCCCTTTGCCCCCACGACCATTAATCTGTTCTCTGTTCTACAGATCGCCTGCTCTGGACATTTCTATACGTGGAGTCATACAGTGTGCGGTCTTTTGTGTCTGGCTTCTTTCACTTAGCATCGTGTTTTCAAGGTTCCTCATGTGGTGGCACGTATCCGTGCTGCATTCCCTTTTATGAACGAATCCATTATATGGATGGACCACGTTTTGTTTGTCCATCCATCAGTTGATGCACCTTTCATTTTAACTTCGATTATAGCCACCTGGTGTCTCCTTGAGTTCCCCAACTCTGGTGTTTGCGAGTCGTTTCTAATTTCTCTAATGGGAGCTGTAGCGCAAATTCTCCACCTGGTAGGCTGGCTGTATTAATCAGGTGTCTTCATTATCTAGCGCTGCTATGACAGAAGCACCACAAGTGGGCTACTTTAACAAACAGAGTTTCATTTTCTCACAGTTTAGGAGGCTAGAAGTCCAAATTCAGGGCGCTGGCTGTAGGGGAAGGCTTTTCTTTCTCTCTTGGCTATGGGAGAAGGTTCTTGACTCTTTCCAACTTCTGTTCCTTGGCTCCTTGGTGGCATGGCATCTGTCTTCCCCCATCTCTGCTTTTTAGCTGCTTGGTTAACCTGCTCTTTTATATCTCAAAATGGATTGACTTAAGACACACCCTATACTAATACCACCTCATTAGTATAACAGAAAACCCATTCCTAGCTGGGATTATAATCACAGGTATAGGGGTTAGGATTTACCACACCTATTTTTGGGGGACACAATTCAACCCATAACATCAGGATTCTCCAGAAAAACAGAGCCAACAGGAGATATATATATATATATATATATATATATATATATATATATGTTATTGTTGTTAGGTGCCATCCAGTCAGTTCTGACTCATATCAACCCTACGTATAACAGAGAGAAACACTGCCTGGTCCTGCCCCATTCTCACAGTAGTTATGCTTGAGCCCATTGTTGCAGCCACTGCTGAGGATCCTGTTGAGCCATCTTGTTGAGGATCTTCCTCTTTTCCTCTGACCCTCTCCTTTACCAAGCATGATGTACTTCTCCAGGGACTGGTCCTTCCTGATAACATGTCCAAAGTATGTGAGACGTAGTCTTGCCATCCTTGCTTCTAAGGAGCATTCTAGTTGTACTTCTTCCAAGACAGATTTGTTTGTTCTTTTGGCGGTCCATAGTATATTCAATATTCTTTGCCAACACCACAATTCAAAGGCGTCAATTCTTCTTTGGTCTTCCTTATTCGTTGTCCAGCTTTTGTGTGCTTATGAGGCAATGGAGAACGCCATGGCTTGGGTCAGGCACACCTTAGTCTTCAAGGTGACATCTTTGCTTTTTAACACTTTAAAGAGGTCTTTTGTTGCAGATTTGCCCAACGTAATGTGTCTTTTGAGTTCTTGACTGCTGCTTCCATGGGCATTGCTTGCGGATCCAACTAAAATGAAATCCTTAACAACTTCAGTCTTTTCTCCGTTTATCATGATGTTGCTTATTGGTCCAGTTGTGAGGATTTTTGTTTTGTTTATGTTGAGGCGTAAGCCATACTGAAGGGTATAGTCTTTGATCTTCCTCAGTAAGTGCTTCAAGTCCTCTTCACTTTCAACAAGCAATGTTGTGTCATCTGCATATCGCAGGTTGTTAATGAGTCTTCCTCCAATCCTGGTGCCCAGTTCTTCTTCATATAGATCAGCTTCTCGGATTATTTGCTCAGCATACAGATTGAATAAGTATGGTGAAAGGATACAACCCTGACGCTTGCCTTTCCTGACCTTAAACCACGCAGTATCCCCTTGTTCTGTTCAAACAACTGCCTCTTGATCTATGTGCAGGTTCCTCATGAGCACAATTAAGGGTTCTGGAATTCCCATTCTTCAAAATACATATATGTGTGGGAGAAAAAGATATTTATTGTAAGGAATTGGCTCACATGATTTTGGGGCTGGTAAGTCTAAAATTCATATGCCAGGCCGGCTAGAAACTCCAGCAGATTTCTCCCCAGGAAACCTCAGGTTTTGCTCTTACGGCCTTCAACTGACTGAAGGAGGCCCACACACATTATGGAGGGCACTCTCCTTAATTTAAAGTCAACTGATTGTAAATGTTAATCATATTTAAATACCTTCATAGCAACATCTAGACTAGTGTTTGACCAAACAACGGCATCGTAGCCCAGCCAAGTGGGCCCATGAAATTAACCATCACCCTGGCTATCCAAAACAACACTGCTATTGAGTTGATTCCGACTCATAGCAACCCTGTGGGGTTTCCAAGGCTGTAAATCTGTATGGAAGCAGACTGCTACATCTTTCTCCCGTGGAGCTGCTGGTGGTTTCAAACCGCCGACCTTTTGGTTAGCAGTCGATTGCTTTCACCACTGTGCCACCAGGGCTCCTCACACTGGCTATATTTGGCATATTTTCCAGATGGCCTTAGAAGACTCAGAAGCAGTGATTCTGAAGTGGAAGGAGAATATACTCTTTCTACTCCCCTCCAATCTGATATAACCCCCTGGGGGCATTCCCCAGTGACAGGGGGCACTGTTACCGGTGGGAGTATGTCATGTCTCAAGAGTGTTGGGACAACACATGTCTGAGCCCACCAGTGGAGGGGTGCTTTGATCGGGCCGCCGGGCCGACCTGGCTGCAAGTCTTCCTTTCCAGCCACACCTAGGCCATGATGAAGACAGGTGGTGGCAGAACTAGCACAAGACATTGTTGCTTAGAGTATTGCCTTCGTTGATTTCCCCCATTATTTAATTAAGTTGTAATGAACATACAGTTAAATCCTCCTTTTTTTAAGTACACAATTCTGCATATTTTAACAAATGTATAGTGGAAAAAAAATAAAAGGAAGGAAGCCAATAAAGGGTGTTTGTTACCAAGAAAGTTGCCATTTTGGTGTTCAGTCGTCCTGGGGAACTCCTATAAGCAGTATAGAACATACACCTCAGACTTCTTCCACCTGAGGGCCCAGGGAGCTGGGCTTTTATAAACCATCTCCTGTCAGTCATTGGTTGAGGGCTATGGCTGGAGTCTCATAAGTGCCCAAATAGTTTGGAGCATCACAGTCCAATAGAACTTTCTGCCATGATGGAAATGTTACCTCTCTGCACTGTCTAATACTAGTAAGCACTTGAAATGTGGCTAGTGCAACACAAAAATCCCAAACCCCGTGCCGTTGAGTTGATTCCGACTCATAACAACTGTAGGACAGAGCAGAACTGCCCCATACGGTTTCCAAGGCTGTAAATCTTTGCAGAAGCAGACTGCCACATCTTTCTTCTGTGGAGCAGCTGGTGAGTTCAAACCGCCGACCTTTTAGTTAGCAGCTGGGGGCTTTAACCACTGTGCCACCAGGGCTCCCTAGTGCAACTAAGGAAATAATTTAATTTAATTAATTAAGATTTTCATTTATATAGCCATACGTGGCTAGAGGACTGGACAGCATAGTTCTAGAACGTGGGTCTAGAAGGGGGCTTGTCCTCGTCTCTGCAGTATACAGTATGATGTAACATCTTCTTCAGATCATTTTTTTTTTAAACCAATTAATATCACAAAGATTCTGAATCTTTTAAACTCTTACGTCTGCTTCAAAAATTGGAAATGTCAACATTTTAGGCTATGAGGTTAAAACTGACCCAATGATATGTTGGTATAATTCTTTTTTATGAAGCTACCTTTGATATAGTCACATTTTCATTCTCAGAAACTCATTTTAATTCTGTAACTTGCTCTGACATGCGTACTACCCCTATTTTGTGTTGTTAAACATGTGTGCGAGTTACTGATTTTTCCCCTCGAACCTGGAGACGCCGGGCAGGTGGTTGGCCCACCAGGAAGTGGAGCTGAAGTCGTCTCTTGGAATTCCAACACACAAATGATATCCCTGATAGCAGCTTCAGTGTGGGTTTCTGAAGCCAGAGCCAAATTAGGTTCTGTACAGCCCAAAGATGGTAAATGAATGCCTTAAACTTTCATTTTAATATTACTTTGCCTTGGCTTCAGAAAATGACCAGGAAGCACCTGATTAAAATTATTTTGGAGCCGTTTCATGGAGTGAAGCTTCAAGGTGCACTGGACAAAGAGTTGAGAGACCAAGGTTCTTACTCAAACTATGCCACTGATCTGCTTGCTTTGTGACCTGAAGCAAACAACCATACTATTGTGAGCATTGCTTTCTTGTCTGTAAATAAGGAATTTTGATTAAATCTGTGTTTTGCAAGTGCTTTGTGGGACAGCATTCCAGGAGGTGTTAATAGACATATCTGAGAAAAAGAGTTCTCTGGTCAAATATATAAGCAAATATCTCCTTGGATATTCACAGTGCACATTCATATATCAAAGCCTCTGAGAAGTCCTGCAGAGGAATAAAAAACATCTTTTCACTTTGTATAAATCAAGTTGCCCAACTTATTTGAGCATGGAATCCCAACTTTTTTTTTTTGTGGAACTTTTTTTTTTTTGTGGAACATCTCTTGACACCTGGAATACTGATCAATAGGTCATCAGCTTGGCAAACAGGGATAGGTGATTCTTAGCTGGGAGAGACTCACCGTGTTGCTTTTCTTAAATGTGAAGTTCCCCCAAATGCCCTGAGAGCCTCTGTAAGAATGGTGTGGGGTGGGGGGCGGAGGGCGGTGTCTGACCTCTAACTTCTCAAGGAGGAAGGAGAATCAAGTTCAGCGGCCCAAGGTCAATTCCTATGAGGCGGAGGTCAGACGTCCGTCCTCTCTCCACCGTCATTACCAGTTCTAACACCAGCCATCCCTCCCACGGCTCTCTCTACTTCTCTGCTGGCTTCAATAATTCATTGCAATGGCCACACAGAACTCAAAGATAATACTTATGATTATGGGGTTTATTAGGGAAGTAACAGGTTACAGTTCATGTTCAGGAACACAGGATACAATTCTTCCATCAGGACAGCCTCTTCTCAGCCATGCCACAGGCATGCCTCTCTCTGGTCCCTTGGCCTCTGCCCTCCTCGGGCAAGTGTTACAAAGCTCTTTTAGCTCTGCCAATAAGTGCCCCGAGGCACCCCACTCCTCCAGCAAGCCTTCAGTAAGCCTCGGCCTGAAGGTACTCAGCTCTAGCTCCATAGGTGGGCAAATCTAGCTCCACTAAGTGCCCAGAGGCAGCCTACTCCTCAAGCAAGCCTCCTGCCCAAAGGCACTCAGCTTTCTTGCTCCATGGGCCGGGAAGCCCAATGTGAGGTTTCCTGCCGTTTCTCTGCTGTTGCTTCTCGCTATCTTCAGTATTATAGCTCTTTCTCTGTCGGTCTCCTGGTTCCAAGAGCTTCTCAGCACAGGGCTCCCGGGTCCAAAGGATGCACTTCGCTCTTGGTTCTTTTCTCTTGGTGGTGGTGAGATCCTCTTTCTGCTCTGGAATTGCCTCTCTTTTTAAGCCTAGTGGGATGCAAAACGGACCAGTCCCCTTGGTGGGCTACAGTTACCTTATTTGCACAGTCTCACTCTATCACTTTGGGTGGAAATTACAAGACTACGGCAAGAAAGGCCACACAAAAGAGATCCATTTCGCTGTAGGCCACCCCTGGCTTTTCTAGCCATGGTTCTTTCATACTTGGAGGATAACTTCCCCCTCCCAATCATTTTACCAGTCCAAGACAGTCATTAACAATTAGCCCTTCAGTAGGGCAAAGAGTCCTCAGGATGAGGTTGCTCAGTTCCCAGCCATTCAGGTCTGCTGCAAGTGTCTGTCTCATCTGGTCAGGTTCTCAAATGGTCATCTGAGCTTCACCTTTTCTGATATCTGATAAAATTTAACTGAGAGAAGATTATTCCCTTGCTCTGAGCCTCATGAGGTTATCAGCATAGCAACACCTTTAAGGGACTTTAGGTTTGGCCACTGTACTCCAGTCCAGCAGTGCCTCCTACTTAGTCCACTCTTTCAGTTACTGCTTCTACAATCATAGTTTTTACAATCATAATTAACCCTGTTAACAATCTGCACTCACAACTGAATCATATAATCCTATCAACATCTCCCTCTCTCTTCCTCAGACTATCAGGGAAAGAGGAAACTATTCAGTGGGGATTCTCCCTTAACCCCATCATTTTGAGTGTAAGCACACCCACAAAAGCGTGTAAGCCAGCCACTTCATGCGTTTCTCTCTCCCCGTTTTAGATAGCCAACGTCCCTATCAAACCAGTACTCTGAGGAGACAAGCATGTTCCTTGGTCTTGAAGAATCTTCTGTTCCAGTTGGAACTGCATGCATAAAGAAAGTCCAGTCCAGAGCAAGCCATCAAATTGCGACAATTTACACCAGCTCACAGTCAAACATCTTTCTCTTCATTCGGTCGGGTTCTGGTCAACTCATCCCTACCCATCCAAGCTAGGCTGCAGTGGGAAGCAACTTTTCTCTCTCTCGTTCCCAGCCCCCTTGGGCTAGGTCAATGTACTCCACCCATAAACTTGGGAGTCCTCCCAGCTCCTTGCACTTCTGACCAGCCAGCCTTTCCTCTCTCTTTCATCCCTAGCCTCTGTGGGCTAGGTCAATGGCTGCCTATGGGACATGTCCAAACTCAGCCCATCTCTTCATTGCTGCACTTCCCCGACTTCCACTCATGAGTGGACCTAGGTGATCACCTCAGAAGAGCATACCTGACTGCCTACTTGCTGGCTCCCTTTAACTTCCAGTCCTGGAAGGCAGTACTGATGGGCACTGACTTTTCCTGCCTGGATGTATCCAAAGACAAACTGAAATTCAAAAAGTAAAACAGTCACTTTTTTTTTCTGCAGGTCCTTCCTTCAAATGCAAATCTTCTGTTCTCTCAGCAGTTCTCGGTGGTTCTGCATGTCTTTTCAGGTGGGGCTCAGGTATACACAGGGTTGCTGCCCGTGTTTCTTTCAGGCAAATCCTAGGTCCCCTTTTAGCATATCCAGTGGAGTATTGGCTGAAGGCAGAGTTACACGTTCTCTATAACCTATAATACCCAGTATTCATTTCTATCGTATACTTAGGTCTGTTTCACAACAACACTAGGTAGAGGAAACATTCAATATCTGTAGTACATTCAGATAAGCACATAAACCCTTTTTAAGCATTCCAGTTTTGACTTCTCTTCCCCACGCCTTAACTTTCTTCCCATTGACTTGCATATGGCCTTGGGCCTCTGGCTGGATAGGCCTGGAAGGCCCTGCTCCCCTACCAGCCATCCCTTCTAACGGGCCTGGCCCGTGTCCCGAGCCACTCCAGATGTGTGGCTTTTCTCTCTTCAGCTGCAGCATAACATTGCTTTCAGCCATTACAGGTAAAAACAACCAAAGTAACCATCTAAGAATCAAAAGTTTCACTTCCCAAGTTCCTTTGTTCTTTCTCTTACAAAGTCCCATGCTTCCATGAGTCTGGAGCCATTGCAACAACTCCCGCTTCTGACTCCAACTGTAAGAACGGCATGGCGACATGCGAGTGGCAGCTGACAGCCTCTAACTTCACAAGGGGGAGGGAGGATCAAGATCAACAGCCCAGTGCTCATTCCCAAGAGGCAGAGGTCAGATGTGCCCCCTCTCTCCACCATCTTTACCAATTCTGACACTAACCGTCCCTCCCACCGCACTCTCTACTTCTCTGCTGGGTTTGCTAATTCATTACAATGGCCACATAGTACTCATAGACAATACTCACGATTATGGGGTTTATTAGGGAAGTAACAGGTTACAACTCAGATTCAGGATACCGTTCTTCTATCAGCACAGCCTCTTCTTAGTTGTACCTGCAGCACGCCTCTCTCTGGCCCCTTGGCCTCTCCCCTGCTCGGGCAAGTGTTACAAAGCTCATTTAGCTCTGCTGATAAGTGCCCAGTGGCACCCCACTCTGCTGGTAAGCTTTGGCTTATAGGTGCTCAGCTCTAGCTCCACTAAGTGCCTGGAGGCATCCTCCTCAGGCAAGCCTCCTGCCCAAAGGCACTCAGCTTTCTCGCTCCATAGCTGGGAAGCCCACTTCACCATCTCCTGGTGGTCTCTTCTGACACCATTTCTCTGCCACTGCTTCTCGCCATGTTCAGTGTTACAGCTCTCTCTTGGTCTCCTGGTTCTGGGAGCTTCTCAGCACAGGGATCCCAGGTCCAAAGGATGCACTCCACTCTTGGCTCTTCTTTCTTGGTGGTGGTGAGATCCTATTTCTTCTCTGGAATTGGCTCTCTTTTTAAGCCTAGTGGGGTGGCAAAACTGACCAGTCCCCTTGGTGGGCTATGATTACCTTATTTGCACAGTGCCACCCAACCAGTGGGGTAAGAGTCGCAAGACCATGGCGAGAAAGGCCACGCAAAAGCGATCCATCACACCACAGGCTCTGTATTTGCTATCGAAATGAACTGCTTGAATGCCCCGAGTAGGTTCCACTGACATTTGCAACTTGTTTCTGTGTCATTTTGTAGGTTGTTTGTTCTGAGTGTCAGCAAGACGACTGTGCCTAGGCATATCTCTTTTGATTATGAGTGACAGAAACCCAACTCCAACTAGCTTAAGCAAAAAAAAAAAAAAAGGAATCTGTTGACTCACATGTCTGGGAAGTTCAGTACTGGATGGGGCTCAAGTTATGTCATCTGGTGTTTGTCCCTCTCTGCTTCCTGCCTCCCCCTCCCAAATCTCTCGGCTCTGCTTCTCTCTGAGTGCTGGCCTCTTTCCTGCCACAGTTCATCTCTTTCCCAATCATGAGAAAGATGGCCAGCTGCTGTATGTCCTTAAGGTTTGCCATTCCCCAAAAAGAAAGACCCCCTCTCCCAGCACCCAGATATTAAATGTCATTTAAGCATTCAGACTGGCCTTGCTTGGGTTTGGTGCCTGCGCTTGGGACTGGTCACTATGGACTGAGTAATGTGGAAGTGGCAGGCACTGATTGGTAGCCTAACTTAGCTGTATAGGTGGGGACAGGACAATTCTTCAGCAGAAAGAGGGGCCCTGAACATGCTAAGATAGGCGTTAGCCACTACAGTACCACCTTCTTTTCCTTGATGCGAGGGGTGCCTGGAACAGCCTCGATATCATGAGTCTCTTAGATCTTGATTTACAGCTGGGCTTTGGAATTCATAAAGAAACACCTAATCACACAGAAAGGGTGATTTCAGATTTGAGTCCATACTTTCAAAGAGGCCTCCTGAGAGAGAGGCCTGAGCTCGAACATCTGTGTAGCTGTGAGTGCAGAGGTGTGCTGGTAAAAGTTGAAGAACCTGATGGGTAGCACATGTCCATTTCCATAGTGTAAATACTCTCTCTGTCACTGAACAGGAAGATGAAGGGAGATGCTTACAATTGGCATGCACTACTACTAGCCTCGTGGCATAGTGATTAAGAACTACAGCTGCTAACCAAAAGGTCGGCAGTTCGAATTTACTAGGCACTCCTTGGAAACCCTATGGGGCAGTTCTACTTTGTCCTGTAGGGTCGCTATGAGTCGGAATCGACTCGATGGCAACAGGTTTTAGTTTTTAGTACTAGCCAGTTCCAGTTCCAGCACAGAACAATGTGAGGCCACCTGGAAGATTATAAGTCTGGGGAGGTTATATTCATAGCTTTGGCCATGGAGGAGATGGATCAAGTGGGACAAAAAGGAACGCAATTAAAGCGGAAGAACCCGTGGCCATCAAGAACTGTCCCACAGGGTTTTTCTAAGGCTGTAATCTTAATAGAAGCAGACTGCCCCATCTTTCTCTCGTAGAGTGGCTGGTGGGTTCAAACTGCCAACCTTTTGGTTAGCAGCTGAGTGCTTTAACCACTGCATCTCCAGGGCTCTTTAAAGCAGAAGAGCCATGTGCATTCAGGAAATGGTTGAGTGGAGGCTGTAGAGTGGAAGATTATGTCCTCTTTGGAGTCAGGTGACCTGGGTTTGAATTCCCACCCACCACTTAATAGCTGCGTGACCTTGAGTAATTCCCTTAACCTCTCTGTGCCTCACTTTCCGCATCTGCAAAATGGGCAGAATAATGAGGCCTTATCGAGATGATATGTGTGATGTGTTTAGCACAGGGCCTGGCCCCTGGCAAGCACTTAATAAATATTAGTTGCTGTTCTCACGAATCACAAAAATAGTTTGTACTGGACGCTGGGGTCCGAAGAGAAAGGCACAGACCTGTCCTTGGGAGCTCAGTGTCTCGTTGGAAGACAGACTCAGAGACAACTTCGATCCTTTTGTACACCATGCTGGGCTTGCGGGGGCTCACAGAGGTCTCTGTGGGCAGGCTGCAACCTCTACCCACCCCAAGGCCTATCCTGCTGGGAACTCAGGAGCCTTCCCCCTGTGCATCAAACATGGATTTCCCATTTCAAACTGCTCCCTTCCAGCACACATCAGTTTTGGGGCCCCACTCACGTACCCGACTCTGTCCATCCTGCCGTCCATTCCTGAGTTTGCTTCATCTTGTTAGCTCCTCTGTGAGCCAGGCATCACCAGCCTCGTTTTAGAGATGAAGAGACTGAGGTTCAGGGTGGAGAAGGCTTTTGCTGCGGCGCCCCTTGCAGGTGAGTGCGGCGCCAGGATTTTGACTAAAGTCCAGGTTCTCGACCTCCATCAGAGTACCTGGACTCCTTTGTGATGAGTGCAACAAGCCCCTCCTCTAGAAGGACATTTGCATATTCCCAGGCATTCTGGGGCTACCTTTGGAATCTTCAGGAAAACTCTGGGCCCTGCAGGCTTCAGTCTAGAACCGCTAGTGACCTCTAAGCTGCACTAATGCCAGGAAGTCCTGCCCAGGGCTGAAGCCTGGCCCTGGGATCTGCTCTGCCCTGGTCCTGGCCTGTGACCAAGCCACCTTGATCCCCTCTTGGGGCCCCAGAAATGGAGACGTTCTCTGAGGAGCCCCAGCCTGCGCCGGGCATCCTGGCTTCTCCAGCGAGTATGTCCGGGGTAAAGCAGTTGTTCCTGTTGCCTCAGGGGAGTTTATTTGAGGGTGCTAGGGCCTGAGCTGTCTGATTTTTTAACCTACGTTTAGAAACAATGCCGATGGTTTTACAAAGAAGAGAGGCCTTCCCAGACACTCAGCCGCTACCCCATGAGGTTCTCCTTCCCTTTCATAACTTGCATGTTCTCAAGGGTGAGGGAGTTTAACTCAAAAACCCAGAAGGTCAGCCAGGGAGCGAGCTAGCCAATCCTCTTGGCTGGGATTGGAAGCAGCGAAGGCAGATTCTACATGGTGTCAAAAAGGCTTAGCTGTTAGCGAATCTGGTTGAAAATCCCGAGGGGCCTTTTCTGCTTGGGGTTTGGCCAGTGGGTGGGGTTGGGGTGGGGGCAGAAAGATGTGTTTTATTATCTGGTGGTGGCTCAGATGGCACCTACTGCCAGCTTGTCAGTTTGGGGGCTGGGTTCATGCCCACTGGGTGAGCCGGGCATCGGGCGGGTGGCTTCTCTTCTTGGCCAGGCAAAGGGACTCCTATCCTGGGTTGGGAGGCTGAGCCGGATGCTGAGTCGACTGTGCCCTGAATTAGAGGTTGAGGATGGTGGCAACATTTCCAGGGGAAGTAGAGAAGCAAAAGTATATCAGTTCCCCCAGCGGTGGCCCTAGTGCCCTCTCTTTGTAGCTGTGTGTGAAAGAGCAGGGCTATTCAAGGACCTTCCAGTTCCTCAGGCTGGTGGGAACAGGGAGCAGAGAAGGCTAGAGCTGCAAGCCAGGGCCTGGGTGCCTCAGTGATGAGGTAGGGCTTTAGCACTAGGGAGCCATGGAAGGTTTAATGCAACAGAATAACTGATGGTTTTGAAAGCTTCTTCTAAAGAGTCGTCTGTGGCCCCAGAGAGCCTCAGTGGCTACAAAGGATTGCATCGATACTCCCACAAACCTTGAGATACCCTTCTTCTTCCTTTGTGTGGCATACTGCTTTTATTTCAGAGTTTCTCACCTATTTTCATCCCTTCTCCAGTCTAGGTCCAGGTATGGTGTAAGTGCTTTAGACCCTCTTGTTGGATTGCTCTGTTCTGTTTTCCGGGTTGAATTCACCTATGGTGTTTTATGCACCCAGGGGGAATAACTGGGTTCTATTTAGGCGGGTTTGGTTTCAGGGAGGAAGACCCCACGGAAGCCAGCTCCACTGAAGGGGGCTTATTGCACAGATACAACAGGCATCTCAAGACCACCAGGTTCCCGAGGACTCAAAATTGAACTGGAAGAAAGGAATGAAGGCTGTTCTTTGCATATTTCAGGGGCTGCTTGCTGACTTAGCACCAGACCCAACATGGCAGCTCCTGCCTCCAGGCAGTATGACCCTGCGGCTCTCATGTCCCCACAGCTTAGTGCCCCAAGCTCTCAGAGGTCCCTGGATCAGAGTCCCACAAGAAGAAGCTAGTTGGCACATGTCATCTCTCATCTCCAGGCTATGGAAACCAGCCAGCCAATGGTGGGAGTCTCTGGGGTCAGTTGTCCACCCCTGCTCAAACAGGCACATGATTGACACTTGCCACTGGCAAATCAAGATGGGCAGAAGTGGAGGTGAGGGTGAGGGGGGACGGCTCAGGCTCTCCCCTGACAGCCCGGGAGAAGCTGCCCGTGGTCTTTCAGCTGCTGTTTGGCAGAATCCACTCGATTTCATCCTGTTGCTCTTAGAAGGTGCCATTGTGGAGTAGGAGAAAAAGCACTGGACCAGTCTTGGATTCTGCAGCAACTAGGTCCAGCAACTGCCTGTGGGCCGCGTTTTTTAAATTAGTTTTATTGTGTTTTAGGTGAAAGTTTACAGTGCAAATTAGTTTCTCATTCAAAAATTTATACACAAATTGTTTTGTGACATTGGTTGTAATCCTCACGATGTGTCAGCACTCTCCCCTTTTCTGTTTCCACCCTGGGTTCCCCGTGTCCATTCGTCCAGGTTTCCTGTCTCTCCCTGGCTTCTTATCTTTGCTTTTGGGCAGCTGTTGCCCACTTGGTCTCGTGTACTTGATTGAAGTAAGAAGCACATTCCTTACATATGTTATTGTTTGTTTTATGGGCCTGTCTAGTCTTTGGCTAAAAGGTGGACTTCGAGAGTAGCTTCAGTTCTGAGTTAGCAGGGTGCCTGGGGGCCATAGTCTCTGGGGTTCCTCCAGTCTCTGTCAGACCAGTTAAGTCTGGTATTTTTGTGTGTGTGTGTGAATTTGAATTTTGTTCTACATTTTTCTCCTGTTCTGGTTGGGACGCTCTGCTGTGTTCCCTGTCAGAGCGGTTGGTGGTGGTAGCTGGGCACCATCTCGTTCTTCTGGGCTCAGGCTGATGGAGGCTGGGGTTCATGTGGTCTGTTAGTCCTTTGGGCTAATATTTTCCTTTTGACTTTGGTTTTCTTCATTCTCCTTTGCTCCAGATGGGATGGGACCAATAGATGTATCTTAGATGGCCGCTTGCATGCTTTTAAGACCCCAGACGCTACCCACCAAAGTAGGATATAGAATGTTTTCTTTATGAACTATGTTATGCCAGTTGACCTAGATGTCCTCCGAGACCATGGTCTCCAGCCCCCAGCTCCAGTAACTCGGTCCGTCAAGGTGTTTGGATGTGTCTAGGAAGCTTCTATGACTTTGTGTTGGTCAAGTTGTGCTGACTTCCCCTATATTGTGTGTATTTCCCTTCACCAAGGTTGACACTTATCTACTATCTGGTTATTGTTTTCCCCTCCCCACCCCTCCTCTCCCTCGTAACCATTAAAGATTGTTTTTTTCTGTGTGTAAACCTTTTCTTGGGTTTTTATAGTATTGGTCTCATACAATATTTGTCTTTTTGTGATTGACTTATTTCACTCGGCATAATGTCCTCCAGTTTCATCCATGTTTTGAGATGTTTTGAGGATTCATCATTGTTCTTTATTGTTGCGTAGTGTTCTATTGTGTGTGTGTACCATAATTTGTTTATCCATTCATCTGTTAATGGGCACTTAGGTTGTTTCCATCTTTTTGCTATTATGAATAATGCTGCAGTGAACATGGGTGTGCATATATCTATTCATATGATGGCTCTTATTTCTCTAGGGTATATTGCTAGGAGTGACATTGCTGGATCATATGATATTTCTATTTCTAGCTTTTTAAGGAGGTGCCATATTATTTTTCATAGTGGTTGTACCATTTTACATTCCCACCAGCAGTGCATAAGAGTTCCAATCTCCCAACCTCTCCAACATTTGTTATTTTCTGTTTTTTTTGATTAGTGCCAATAATGTTGGGGTGAGGTGGTATCTCACTGTAGTTTTGAATTACATTTCTCTAATGGCTAATGGTCGTGAGCATTTTCTCATGGGTCTGTTAGTTGCCTTAATGTCTTCTTTGGTGAAGTGTCTGTTCATATCCTTTGCTCATTTTTTAAATTGGATTATTTATCTTTTTGTTGTTGAAGTGTTGAAGTATTCTATAGATTTTAGAGATTAGACCGTTGTCAGATATGTCGTAGCCCAAATTTTTTTCCCAGTCTGTGGGTTTTACTCTTTTGGTGAAGTCTTTTGATGAGCCTAACTGTTTAATTTTTAGGAGCTCCCAGTTATCTAGCTTATCTTCTGGTGTTCGTGAATTGTTAGTTATGGTTTGTATTGTATTTATGCCGTATATTAGGGCCCCTAGCATTATCCCTATTTTTTCTTCCATGATCATTATCATTTTAGGTTTTATATTTAGATCTTTGATTCATTTTGAGTTAGTTTTTGTGTATGGTATGAGGTATAGGTCCTGCTTTTGTCTTTTTTTTTCTGCAGATGCATATCCGGTTTTGTCAGCACCATTTGTTAAAAAGACTATCTCTTTCTCATTTAATGGACTTTGGCCTTTTGTCAAAGATCAGCTGACCATAGGTAGATGGATTTATGTCTGGGTTCTCGATTCTGTTCCATTGGTCTTTGTATCTGTCGTTGTACCGGTACCAGGCTGTTTTGACTACTGTGGCTGTACAGTAGGTTCTGAGATCAGGTAGTGTGAGGCCTCCTATTTTGTTCTTTTTCTTCAATAATGCTTTGCTTGCTTTGCTTCTCGGAGCCCTCTGGGCTGAGTTTTATCCTCTGTGAAATGAAGAGGTCAGATGAGATGACCTCGGGGAATGTTTTCAGGGCTGTGGTTTTAATTGTGAGCTTCACAATCAAACGGTGACGTGTGATGAGGGAGTCTGCAGAAGCATGGGGAACAGGCTCTCCCCACTTCTTCTGCCCAGCCAGGTCCACAACCCAGACGCTGCCTCACAGGAAACGGGGTCCCCTGAGGAAATGAGTAGAACAGGACTGAGTTTCTGCCGACACGTGAAGGAGGACAGAGTGACTTCATTTGGGCTGGTCTGCAAATAAGCGTCCTCTCTGGAGCCCATGGGGGTTTGAGACCTAAGGGAGTGTCTCTAGGTGGCAAAGGGGAAATGCCACGCCAGCCAGTGCTCACTGCATCCCCGTCTGCGCTCTGGCCTCGCTGCCCTCACGAGAGCTCACAGATGGAGAAACTCCCTCAGTTTTTGTTTATCCTTCACCTACCTCTGAGGCAGCAGATGGGAAAAAGGAATTAGCAAAGTCAGTTTTGAAACAACCTTTGTGCTAATTGAGTAGAAACAATTAGATAATGTGAAAACAAAACCCAACACAGTGTTCCTTTGGTTTTTGAATGTAGTGGTTTTCCATGCAAAGAAGTGAAGTCACCGTTGGGAAGCCCCAGCCTAGCTTCCCTCTGCCTCTGGGCAGACCTTGTGTGCAGGTTTCCACAGATGGTCGCCGTGTGTTAGGACCAGCTGCCATTAGCGAAGCCCCATCCCTGGGCTAGACCCTTTCATGGCACCAACCAGGGTGTGACTTAGTGGTTAGAAGTGCAGACCTCCTGGGCTTGAATTCAAGCTCTTCCACCAGTTAGGATTGCCTTAGGGCAATTTATTTAATTTCTCTGAGCCTCTTTTATGATCTGTGAAATGGAGATAGTAATAGGGTTATCGAGATTTAATTAACATATATATATACACATAGCCCGTTGGACAGTGTGTGGCCCATAATAAACACCAAATAAGTGTCATGGGTAGTTGTACTCATCACCATCAGCATCATCTCAGCACTTTGAGGAGAGACTAACTAGTATATAGTTTTGCTGTCCCTATGAGGACTCCCTGGGTTGTGCAAATGGTTAATGCACTTGGCTGCTAACTGAAAGGTTTGAGTCTGCTCAGATGCACCTTGGAAGAAAGTCCTGGCAATCTACTTCTGAAAAATCGACCATCGATAACCGTATGGAGCACAGTTCTACTCTGACACATGTGGGGTCGCTGTGAGTTGGAGTTAACTCACTGGCAACTGGTGGTGATAATTGTTGTTGCCTGCCATCGAGTTAATTCTGACTCAGCGACCAACCCCATGTGACAGGGTAGAACTACCCCATAGGGTTTCCTAGGCTGTAATCTTTCAGGAGCAGATTGCCAGGTCTTTTCTTCTGCGGAGCTGCTGGTGGGTTCGAACCACTGACCTTTCGGTTAGCAGCTGAGTGCTTAACCATTGTGCCACCAGGGCTCTTTAGTGGTCATTATTAGTCCCTGTGAAATACCATCCTGGTCCTGCCTCCAGCCCTTGGCCTGAAGATGGGGTTCATCAGTCATCCACAAGGGCCCAGGCCCCAGGTGGCATCACTCCTGGGATGACTTACAAAGGGCATATCCTTACCTTGGAGCCGAGTCCCTGCAGGGCTGGGAGGCCACCTTTCCAGGGGCAGATGGTGTTCTGACCTCTTTCCTCAGAATAGAATTAGAGGCCTTGGTTGCAGGCTGATCATAACTCTCTTACCTCATTCTAGACTCTTCCGGGCAAGTTTCTGTTTGTTGTCTAATAGAAGCATAGAAACAAGCCAGCATCACTTCTAAACAAAGAGGGACTTTTCACAGGAAGTTTGTAGACCTGACACATTCTCCTTGCCTGTTGTAGTGTGTGACTTGTTCTCTGACAATTGGGGTGACCTGCTTGAGAACAATAGATAGTAGTTGTGGCCTGCTTCCTGTGAGAAGGATGAATGGGTACAGGTGGGTGTCCTGAGGTCCCGGTCTCCATGGAAGGGTTTTCCTGAGAGGTCCTGTAACCCCTTAACCTGTGCTCGAGGATTCCTCATGGCTCCCGGCACCAGCTGTTTAGCCCTGTCACAAGAGCAGAACAGCTCATGGGATTTCGGCTTCCGTGGGCAGGCCCTGGCTGGGTGCATTACGCGCTTCCATCCCACAGAGGGGATCAGTACTGACATGAGTTACCAAATTCTGCTCTACAGGCATTGTCCCCGGACCATCTTGGAAGAGGATGTTTGCTGTTGATGGGAGGGAGGAGGCCTTGCTTGCCTGTCCCCTGTCCCCTCTGCCAGTCACATCTCACTCCATCCTCCAGCCTTTCCCGCTCCTTTGAGTCACTTGAATGTACCTTCATATGTTCTGTTTCCTCTGCCTGGAGACTCCCTCCCCTCTGTCCCCTGCCCCCACCCTTCAGAGTCCTCATTGACCTTCAGGGTTTGGCAGACACATCACCTTCTCAGGGAGGCCTTTATTTGCTGTCTTAAATATCTGGGCTCTTTTGTGTACCCCACCCCCAGCCCCATTATCCTTATTTTATTGTTGTACTTTAAATGGAGTTTACAATTCAGGTTAGTCTCTCATACAAAAATTTATAAATACATTGTTATGTGACCTTAGTTGCCTTCCCTATACTGTGACAGCACACTCCTCCTTTCCACCCTGGATTCCCCGTGCCTATTCAACCAGCTCCTGACCCTCTCTGCCTTCTCATCTCACCTTCAGACATGAGCTGTCCATTTAGTCTCATGTATCTACTTGAGCTAAGAAGCACATTCTTCATGAGTATCATTTTATGTCACATAGTCCCCTCTAATCTTTGTCTGAAGAGTTGGCCTTGGAAATGGTTTTAGTTTTGGGCTAACAGAGAGTCCGGGGGTCGTGTTTTCCAGGGTCCCTCCAGTCTCAATTAATCCATTAAGTCTGGTCTTTTTACTAGAATTTGAGTTCTGCACCTCGCTTTTCTCCTGCTCTGTCAGGGACTGTCTGTTTTGTCCCCTGTCAGGGCCGTCATTGGTGGTAGCCGGGTACCATCTAGTTCTTCTGGTCTCAGGCTGATGCATTCTCTGGTTTATGTGGACCTTTCTGCCTCTTGCCAGCCCCCTTATTCTTAATCACAGCACCCTGTTCATTTCTTTCTTTTCTAGGATTCACCAGAATTTGTAATTGTACATTTGTTGGTTTACTTGTGTGTTGTCCACGTCCCAGACTGGAACATAAGGTGCTCAGTGCAGACCCCAGTCTGGCCTGCGCCCTGCTGAGTCCCTAGCCCCAGCCCAGTGCCTGGCTTGCAGAGGACCCCTGATGCTGGTGAATGTGCTAATTAGTTTTGGGGGGGTGTCTCTAGGAGATTTTGAGAGGGTTCTTCTGAGAGTTTTGAGGTTAAGAGCGTTAAGTATGGTTTTTGTAGATAAAACAACAGGTATTTTCCTTTCAGCAGCTCAAACTGCAGTGTTTCTGGCATATTAGTTTAAAGAGAAAACTGTTTAGTTCTTAAGAAGGCTCTTGGAACACTCATCTGCATTTGGGCGAATTGGCATGGTGGCTCTCTGGTGGAATAAACCAGTACCAGTTGCCATTGAGTCGACCCAAATCATGGCAACCACATGCGTGTCAGAGTGGAACTGTATTCTGTAGGGTTTTCAGTAGCTGATTTTTCAGAAGTAGATCACCAGGCCTTTCTTCTGTAGTGCCTCTGGGTGTACTCAAACCTCTAGCCTTTTGGTTAACAGCAGAGCGCATTGACCATTTGCACCACCCAGGGATTCCTCTGGCAGAATACGAATGTGGCGTTTTAACTCTACTAAGTCACCCTTCCCCTACCTCAAAGAGCAAGGCTGACGTGGTAGGACTAACCCATTGAAATGCCACGAGTGTTATTATTAGTCCTAGTCTTATCTTTGTTAATAATAATAACAGGGTCCGCCTAGAAGTTACTGAACAGCAGACAGGCCCTTTCATAAGGCTCACGCTGTCAGACAAGACTGTGGGCACCTCAGACAAGACCATGGGCCCTGGGGAGGTGCTGACGCCTGATCACTGGGCATGGGATGGAGTTTCCACCGGAAACCCCTCCCTGGTCACACATGGACAGCCATATCCTCCATGTCGTCTAGGGGCTGATCATTCAGAGGGTGCCCTGGGCGGCCCGCGGCCCCTCTCAGATGCTGGACTGCGCACTGTAGAGGTTTGAGCTGCCAGCACAAATGGAGGGGGCTGCAGGTGGTGGACAACAAGGCCGTTTCTCTTTGCAGAGTCCTCTGCGAGGCCTTTTCCCTTCTATTGTTTGCCAGCCCAGAGACTTGGCGAAACAATGTGTTTCCTACAGATTTTGCTGGCCTGCAGGGACGTCTTTGTTTTACCCTAGTAAATGGACGTTTAGCATATACAGATCTGTCTGCTCAACAAAGAGAGATCTGGGGCGCTAGACTGGGAGCTGCACCCATCCCCAACTCTTTGAGCCTGAAGAGTTTGTTTGGTCCAGAAATTGCAATGATTCATACCATACATGCTGGCCCGTGGCACCTGTGCGAAGGTTCAGCTGCCTGCGGCAGTGATGGCAGGCGATGTTGACTAGCTAGTGGGAAACAGATGTTTGAGAAGCAAGCTGGTTCAGCAGGTGGACTCTGGAGCTAGCTTCCTGGGTTCAAGTTCTTGCTCCAGCACTTTTATTCACTGTGTGACTTTGGGAAATTTGCTTACCTGTTATGTGTCTGTTTCCTCATCTAAAAATAGTTCCTGGTGGTAGAATTCTTGCCTTCCATGTGGGAGACCCAGGTTTGATTTCTGGCCAATGCACCTGATGGCTGTAGCACCATTTGTCTGTCAGTGGAGGCTTGTGTGTTGCTACGATGCTAAACAGGTCTCAGTGGAGCTTTCAGACTAAGACACACTAGGAAGAAAGGCCTGGTGATGTACTTCTGAAAATCAGCCAAGGAAAACCCCATGAATCACAATGGTCCAATCCACAATGAATCATGGGGATCATGGGGGCGCAGGACCGGGCAGCATTCATTTGAGTGTGCATATCAGGGACCGACTTGATGGCAGCTGATGACAGCAATCCCAAAGGGCTGTTGTGAGGCTTTAAAGGAGAGAATATTTGTAAGTCATGTGGCGTGGCGCCTGGTGCAGACGCGTGTTAGCTGTTACTGTTTGTGTTGGGCCCTGTTTGGTGGCCTCTCCTCACTCTCAGTGGTCTGAGTGGGCTTTCCTGTGGACCCACTCCATCCAGAAGGGGAACGTGGGGGTCCAGGGGTCAGCTGATGTGATCCTCTTGGAAGTAGCAGTGATGCTCCATCCCTCAGAAATCCTGTTCTGACCATGGCCAGGACCCTGTGCATGGCTGTGGAGAGTGGTAGCTAGGAGCACTGAGGCTGAATGGGATCCATCTGTGTGTGCACCTGGCTCCTGCTCTCACCCTGTGACCTGGGCATAGTACTTACCTTCTCGAGTGTTTCTCATCTGCAGAATTGTGAGCATCTACAGAGCAAGCGGTTGCAAAGTGCTGAGGTGGGCCTGGCACGGAGCAGGCACACAGGGAAGGACTTGCCTGGTTGATGGGCTACATCTGGAAAGGCTAGTACTAGGAATCCTTGGAAAGGACATTGGGAATAAAGCAGAATCTGGAAGAAACTGGAGTTACGACAGATGGGGAGCAGGGGAGATGATTGTGGTCTTTAAAAATTTCAAGGCCTGACCCCTTCAGATACGCAGGATTGTCTATGTCCTCCGTGGTCCAGCTGATAGAAATGGAGTGACAGGGAGGCAGGACTTCCCAGTGGCCAGGCACCTTTCCCCACGGGCCTGAGCTGCCCCAGAGAGAGCGCATTTCTGTTACGAGAGGGGTTCAAGCAGAAGCCGGGCAGCCCCTTGGCAGTAATGCGGCCATCCGTCTCTCATAGCCTTCAACGTCCTTTCCAACCTGGACCGTCTCGGATTCTTGTACAAAATCAAAGCTAATGCTCCCCTTCAATGCTGTGTGCTTACCAGTCCCACCCCTTGGGATATGATTAGAACTAAACTGGGGTGGTATGTGATCCCACTTTTATGAAATATCTAGAATAGGCAAGTGTACAAGGGACCCCAGTTTATTAGGGGTTACCAGGAGTGGGTAGGAGAGAGGGGAAAGGGGGACTCATTGCTTAGGGGACACTGAGCTTCTGTTAAGGGTGATATAAAAATTTGGAAACAGATAATGGTGATGGGTGAACAATGTGATAAACGTAATTAATGCCACTGAGTTATACATGTGAAGAACGTTGAAATGGCAAATGTTTTGTTGCATATATTTTACCACAAATAAAAACCAGTCAATCAATCAATCAACCAGCTAATCAGCGGGGAAAAAAAAACAACAACCCCAAAACAACTGGGGATCACATAACCTTGAGGAGCCCAGCCAGAGAAGAGGAGATGACAGGGGTGATGATTACAGGTGGGAGATTACAGGGGTGATGGGTGGACAGAAGGTGAATTTCTAGAGGGAGCCCTGGTGCCTACACCCTAACCACAAAGGATCCTTGAGATGCATCCTCTAGCACGGGTTCTAAGGCTGGTGGTGTTGGGGGCCATGGTTGAAACTGGTGGCATAAGGGGACTTCGATGTGCTCTCTTCCCAATGGTGCTTCATTGTAGAGTTCTGCCACCTGCCTTGGTGCAGCGGGTTGTCAATAAGGGGAGTGGGTGACTTCAAGAAAACATGCAGACTCCACATGACCATTTAAAAAGGGTTTTAAGTCAATTCACCTGTGGTCAACCCATGGTAGCCATTAATTGATGCTTGACGTGGGGCACTCCCCCCGCCCCCATGCCAGTCCCAGGCTTTCTCAGTGTACTCAAAGCGCGGGCCCACTCAGACTGCAGGCGTAGGTGGACCCTGGCTCTGACCCACAGGGCAGGGCCTATTGCTTCAGGCCTGGTCCACATTGGTCAGCTCTTTCCATCCCTGGCTTTGGGGTTGGTTTGATGATGGGAGAGGGGCCAAGCCATATGCTAGGCTCTTCAGTGACGTCAGCATTCTCGCTTGTTGACATTTTGGGGCAGCCTTCGCTCGATAATATGCATTCTTTTTTTCTTAAACTAGTTAGAGCCAGGTTTATGTCATAAGAGCCCCTAGGTGGTTGGTTTGAAGCAAAGCTTGGTTAGCCGTTGGTGTCTGATGGGAGACTGGTTCCAACTCAGCTGTGCCGCGAAGTTAGGGGGTGGGGTAGTGGACCGGGGCAAGGCCAACAGGCAGATTACAGCACCAACCTGGCGAGGGGGGTGGCCAGTGGCTTACCTTGTGACCCAGAAACCCAAACACTTTATGTTTGTGATGTCAGACACTGACAAGACTGGGAAGTATGAGCTTGCAAGTGACAAAAGTCTGGGGGGAGGCACACATTGACATCAGAGGAGAACACATAACCGGTAGGAGATGTGGGGAGAGATTCCAGGCGTACCTTCCATTTCATGACTTCTGTAGGGTGCTTGCCCTATGCTTCCTTCAGAAGCCAGTAAAGCTTCAAGTCCATTAACTCTGCACGTCATTCTGGCTTTGTTGAGATGTAATTCACGTACCGTACAATTCACCCATTTAAAGTATATAATGCAGTGGTTTCACAGATTGTGCCACCATCACCACAATCAATATTAGAACATTTTCATCACTACAAAGAGAAACCCTGTACCGTTTAGCTATTGCTCCCTGTCCCCCCACGACCCCCAACCTTAAGCAACCACTAATCTGTTGTCTGTCTCTATAGATTTCCCTATTCTGGACATTTCATATGAATGGAATCATATACTTTGTGTTTTTTGTGCACCCTGGCCTTTTAAAGGAGCCCTGGTGGTGCAGTGGTTAAGCGCTCAGCTGCTAATCAAAAGGTTGGCAGTTCGAACCTACCAGTCACTCCTCAGGAGAAAGATGTGGCAGTTTGCTTCTGTAAAGATGACAGCCTTGGAAACCCTACAGGGCAGTTCTGCTCTGTCCTGTAGGGTCACTGTGAGTCAGAATCAACTCGATGGGAATGGGTTTGGTTGGATTGTTGGAAAGCTGGGGCAGCTATCTTTACGTGGCTCTCTGGTGGCTCTGTCTCATTCAGTGACCCTGGTGTGCCCCTCGAAGTGCAGGCGGGGCAGTTCCCTTTCTAGACGCGGCACACAGCAGAAGGCAAGCGGTGCCTTTTTGCCTGTTCAATGCAGTTACACTTTTAGGCCTCTCTCCCTTTGGCTGACAGGCTCTCCTGCCCTTTAACAGAGCTGGCACCCTCTGGGTGGACCCTGACAGAGGAGTCACTACCTACAGGTCCAGCCTTGGCTCTCACTGGGTGACCTTGGGCAAATCTCCTGCCTCTGTGGGCTGCAGGTTCCTGTAGTTAGCAAGGAAGCTGCTGTGGAAGTGCAAAGACCCTTCTAGCTTTAAATTGTTCATGGAGAACTTATTGCTAAGCAGTTAAGAACTTGGGATTTGAATCGTGGTTCGGCCTCGTGCTAGCTTTCTGAGGCCCTCAGTTTCCTCATCCGTAAAATGGGGCTCATGATAGTCCCTACCTCCCTGGGTTTGGGGAGGATTAGATGAGATCGTATAGACGTAGGAGCAGGGTTCCTGGCACATTGGTAAGCCTCTGTAGATAGCAGCTCTAACTGTTATTATTATGATGGGCGTGACCCATCACCCAGAGCCAGGAGCCAAAGTTCCTGCCTGTTGCTGCGGTTACGGCTGGAATAACCACCCAGAGTGAAGTTATGAGGACCCATAGTTGATCAGCATCTTTGGATTCTCTTCCCCAAGCAGTGACCTGGACCGGTTGTCTGACTGTGACCTGCACCTGACCTGTTAGAAAGAGGATGAGAGCAACCAAGGCTAGGAGCCACCTCGGCTCCTGTAAGCTGGGCAGGGCTGGAAGCCAGGACCTCCAGGTGCAGACTGCCATTTGCGTTACCACTTCCTGGAGACACCCAGTCCTTTCACTTTTGTGTTTTATTTATTTAAACTTTACTATGAAGGAGGCTTGATACAGGGGAAGAAAAACATAGGGAGCACTCTTTATTTCCTGTGATAAACGGCACCCTCTGGAGCTCGGGTCAAGTCTGCACTCACCAGGGCAAGATTTCTTCACTGCAGTGGTTATGAAGTCACAGCATGCTGTGCTGTTGGCTGCCTGTTTCTGGCTGATGACCCCAAGGAGAAGCCAAGAAACTAAATGGATGCTTTTGGAAGCATTCAGAAATTACTCATTGGACTAAAAATGCAGTATTTGGAGGGGGGAGGCTGAGCGTGTGTAAAAATGAGTGCTACGCACTTAGTGTTTGGAATTCAGCACTGGATAGGAAAGGGAGGGCTATGTGGAGTTTGGGGACCGTCTTGCTGGGCATTATGAAAGAAGCAGGCTGGGATGCAACTCCCACAGCTGCCCCAACACTGAGTAATTTAGAGAATTCCACGGGTTGGGCTTCAAAGAAGTCTCGGTGCCCTTCCTCCTCCGTTTGCTAGATTAAAGTTTCACACATGTTAGCCCCAGAGGTGGGATACGTTGGGCTTTTGCTGGAAGGGTGTGCAGCTCAGATCCAGGGCGCTGCCTGGTGCAAAGGACGGATCTTTTAAAAAAATTTTGGTATGGTGTAAACAATTAACACATTTGGCTGCTGACTGAAAGATTGGAGGTTCAAGTCTACTTAGAGGCAACTTGGAAGAAAGTTCTGGTGATTTCCTTCCAAAAAATCAGCCACTGAAAACCCTGTGGAGCACAGTTCTACTCTGACACATGTGGGGTGTCCATGAGTCAGAATCAACTCAGTGGCAACTGTTTGTTTTTTTTCCTGAATATATATGGCGTAGAATTTGCTGTTTTAACAATTTTTAAGTGTAGAATTCAGTGGCATTAATTATATTCAGTGTTGTACAACTATCACCATTATTTGTTTCTAAACTTTTTTTATCACCTCAAACAGAAACCTGTACCCATTAATCGATAACTCCCCATTCCTTCCTCCCCCAGCCCCTGGTAATGTGTAGTCTACTTTCTGTCCCTATGCATTGCCCATTCTAGATGTTTCGTATAAGTGGAATCATATGATATTAGTCCTTTCGTGTCTGGTTTAGTTCATTTAGCATAATGTTTTCAAGGTTCATCCATGGTGTAGCACGTATCTGAACTTCATTCCTTTTCATGGCTGAGCAATGTAAGGATAACTTCTTCTTTTTTTTTTTTTTTATTGAGCTTTATTTTTTTATTGTACTTCAGGTGAAGGCTTACAGAACAAATAGTTTCTCATGAAACAGTAGTACACGTATTGTTTTATGACATTGGTTAACAACCCCACAACATGTCAACCCTCTCCCTTCTCGACCTTTTTTTTTTTTTTTTTTTTTTTTATTGTACTTCAGGTGAAGGCTTACAGAACAAATAGTTTCTCATGAAACAGTAGTACACATATTGTTTTATGACATTGGTTAACAACCCCACAACATGTCAACCCTCTAACTTCTCAACCGTTTTTTTTTTTTTTTTTTTGGTGAAAATACACATAGCCAAAGATACACCATTTCGAAAATTTCTACATGCACAGTTCAGTGACATTGACTACGCTCTTCCAATTGTGCTGCTATTCTCACTTAAGATGAAGGCTTACAGAACAAAATAGTTTCTCATTTAACAGTTAGTACACATGTTGCCCTGTGACAATGGTTAACAACCTCACAACAGATCAACACTATTGTAAGGATAACTTTTTAAAGTGAAATCAGAGAGTGTTTTTGGTTTTCTGGAAGTCATAGTTGACATTTAACAACACAACTAGCAGAGCAAAGTAGAAAACCCCAAGAGGGCGCGAGATAAGTTCTAGACTGGATGGCGTGTAGCTCTCTCATTTAACATAAAAGAAAACCAAGGCACAGGGGGGCAAGTGTAGGGTCTAACAGCACCCAGCTGTTTAAGACCAGGGTGGGATCTGAAGCCAAGTCTTAACTTCTAATCTAGGGCTCGTCTAGGAATGACCTGTGGTATGTTGCAGTTAACTAGATTTATACAGGGTCAATTATTGTTATCTTATTCATCACTTCAGTACCAATTTATATTGGCAAGCGGAGTTTATGATTTACAATAACTTACAATGTGTTATTATTATTATTTTAGTAACAAAAGTGACATAATCACGTCACATAAATTTTTTTGCAAGAAATGAAGTAACCCCTAAGTCCACTAAACTAATGCTGCCAACTGTAAGCATTTTGGCGTATTTCTTTCTTGTCTGTTTTTGTGCAAGAGCATGTGAGAGAGAGAGATAGACCCACAAAGAGAATATACACCCTGCGTAACTGTAGATATGTCAGACTTATCATTTATCAGGCCTTGAGGTATTAGAAATTGAATTGGTGTCCCTTAATAGCCACATTCCCGTCTCTTGTCCTTGTGCCTTGGGAAAAGTGGTGATTCCTTGCACAAACCTCTGGGTCACCTGACCAGTGAGCAAATTTTTAACCTAAGTGTCACCAGGTGAAGGATTAGGTGGTGATGGGTCCAGAAGGTGGCTTGGCTGGAGTCCTCTCGGTAGAAGCTGCAGTCTGTGGTTTCCTGACATCCTGATGTGTTCAGCCAGCTCCTGGAGGGGCTCACAGACCACTTCTTTTGGGTTAGGGAGACCAAACTGCTGACCTGCGACGTGACTCTCTCACTAGTTCCGGAGGATATGAAGGAGTTTCCAGATGTCAGAATGAAAAAATGATGTCAGTGATGATCACACACTTTCCCAGGAGGAACATGTGAGGATGTTGAGACGTGATCCTGGGGTAAGTTCTGTAAACTCCCAGAAGCTGCAAGTGGAAGGCGGTGGCCCAGGGTCCCCAGGCTGTTCCCCCTCACTGTGCTCCAGTGTCAGGGAAGACCTGTATCCCCCCTTTACTCTCCTGCAGCACCCCAGACCTCCTGAGCATGACACTCCAGCCTGGGAGCCAGGAATCTGCATTCTTTTAACACTGCTTTATTGAGGTATAATCAACAGACAATAAACTATATATATTTAAACTGTACAGTTGAGAAGTTTGGGCATATGAAACCACAATCAAGTTAGTGACATATCCGTCACTCCTAAAAGTTTCCTCATGCCACTTTATAATTCCTCTCTCCTACCCCCACCTTGCCACCCCATACTTTCCGGCCTCAAGCAACCACCAATTCTGCATTCTGTTAGTATAGATCAGTTCGCATTTTCTGGAACCATACAGCATGTACTCTTTTTTGTCTGGCTTCTTTCACTCAGCATAAGTATTTTGAGGTTCATTCATGTTGTGTGTATCAGTAATTCATTCCTTTTATTGCTATACCATAGTTTATTTAGCCATTCACTTGTTGATAGGCATTTGAGTTGTTTCCAGTTTTTTGCTATTACGAATAAAGCTGCTGTGAACATGTACATATAAATCTTTCTATGGACTTATATTTTCTTTTCTCTTGGGTAAATACTTAGGAGTGGAATGGCTGGATCATATAGTAGGTATAAGTTTAACTTTTCAAGAAATCAATAAATTATTTTCCAAAGTGGTTGTACCATTGTACAAGGAATCTGTATTTTTGAATCCTTGTCCCCAGCCATTCTCCTATAGGCTCTTGTCCTAGTCATCTAGTGCTGCTATAACAGAAATACCACAAGTGGATGGCTTTAACAAACAGAAATTTATTTTCTCACAGTTTAAGAGGCTAGAAGTCCGAATTTAGAGCACCAGCCCTCTCTAGGGGAACACTTTCTATGTCTGTCAGCTCTGCCCTGATTCGGCCTCAGCACCTCCCTGCAGGTGCCCCTTTGCTTAGGGGTGCTGGAGAAGCAAAAGGGACAGTTCAGACTACTTTTCTGCCCACATGCACCTTCGGCCCACTGGAGGCAATGGCAGATGCGTTGACGTTCCATAGTGTTGGCAAGCTGTGTGGACATATCCAATGCCACAGTATCCCACACAGGGGCCTTAAAGAGGCAGACAACTCAGTGGGCCCCTTGGGAAATCTAGGTTGCTTGGTCAATTCTGCGCTGCCCACTGGGTTGTCATGGGCCCCCTGAAGAGATAGTCTGGAATCTGGTCTGCCTGAAGAGGTGGGTCCAAGTTCCTCTTTCCTCTTCTCCCTCCTCCCCAGTCCTTCCACCCATCACCCAACATTTATTGTCCCCTGTTAGGTGCCAGAGGAGCCCTGGTGGCTCAGTGGTGAAGAGCTGCAGCTGCTAACTAAAAGCTTGGCAGTTCGAATCCACCAGCCACTCCTTGGAAACCCTATGGGGCAGTTCTACTCTGTCCTATAGGATCGCTATGAGTTGGAATCAATTTGATGACAATAGGTATTAGGTGCCAAAGGAGCCATGGTGGTGCAGTGGTTAAGCGCTCAGCTGCTAACCAAAAGGTCGGAGGTTCAAACCCACTAGCCACTCCACGGGAGAAAGATGTGGCTGTCTGCTTCCATAAAGATTACAGCCTTGGAAACCCTATGAGGCTGTTCTACTCTGTCCTACAAGGTTGCTATGAGTTGGAATCAACTCGGCGGCGACGGGTTTTGGTATTAGGTGCTAAGCCCTGAACTAGGTGCTCGTCATAGAAAGTTGACCTGGGTAGTTACCTCCCTTGTGGAGCTCAGCATCCTGGGGGAAGGGGGTGTCAGGTTTTCTGATGAAACAAGGCCCAAAAGGGGGCAGGCTCGGCACTCCTGGCAGGAGGTGGGTGTGGTGGTTAAGACAGGCTTGACTCCGGTGGTAACAGTGATGGCTTCTGCATCCCTGTCCACGGCACGTCCTGCGAAGGCTGCTGAGGTTCCTGAGGAGGAGCAGTGGTGGCCCATGGCCCCCGGCATTCCACGGCTAAGGCCATCTCCAGCCCTGCAGGGCCAGGAGGAGGTGTTCGTACATGCCAGTGCTGACACACACATCAGTAAGTGCTTGGTGTTTTGGCAAGTGCTCTCGCCGTTTTCCAGGGGGCAGTGAAGTGGAAGGGAGGTGTGTGAAAAGAGGAGCAGCCTCAGGCAAGTGTGAAATCTTTGTTCTGTTACTGGGGAAGGTGTCGCCTAGTTTGCACGCACCTCCTGGTGGTGGGTGGTGGTGGTGATGAGTCCTGCCATCGTCTGCACTGGCCAATTTGATCCTGTTGTTGTTGTTAGCTGCCCCTGACTCATGGCCAACTCATGCACAATGGGATCAGACCACTGTGATTCACTGGGTTTTCACTGGCTGATTTTCAGAAGTAGCTTGCCAGCCCTTTCTTCCTAGTCTGTCTTAGTCTGGAAGGTCCACTGAAACCTGTCCTGCTGGTATTTGAAATAGCGGTGGCATAACTTCCAGTTACCCCAGCAACACGCAAGCCTCCACAGTCGGATACATTGACAGATGGTGGTGGGAAGGTGATGACGGATGGTTGGATTTGGTGTTGTCGGTGGGGCTTTGAAGCAGTGCCCACAGCTCTGCCCAGCCTACATCCAGGCTGCTCCCAGTAGCTTCGCCACGGTGGCATCTTCTTCACAGAGAGGGATCCGGCTTGCCTCTGGCGCTAGCGCAGCCTGGCCTTTGATGCTGGCAGGTTGCCTTGCATTCCCAGAGCAGCGAGTGTCCTCCCCCTTTTGGGCCTCTGCCCACTGGAAGCATGTCCTCGAATGCTGCCATCCCTGAACCCAGCCCTCAGTCCATTCGATCCCCCGAGGTGGCAGAGAAGCCTGACAAATGCTTCTACGGTGAACTAGTGGAGGGGGAGCAAGCAGCCAAGTACGGAGCCTCTGGGCAGATTCAGGAGAAACAAGCTTCTTTATCTCCAAGGGGTTGTCTTGTTGCACAGAACACCTGGAGCAGCCAGTCACCCAGCCAGAAACCTGGAGCCCTCTCATGAGCTGGTCCTGCTTCCCATCAGCACTGTTGATTTTCCCTCCTAAAATCTGCCCCTTTCTCCCCTCAACCTTGGTCCATGTCACTCACCTAGATGACCGCCACAGGCTCCCCACCTCCGGCTGCTTCCTTCCAACCTCCTCTTTCACCCAGCACGGTCCTCTGGAGTTCACACCTGACCTGCCTGCTCCAAGCCATTGGCCTCACTACGGCTCCTTTCCCCTCAGGCCCCGAGCCCTGAACCTCCCTGGGCCTGGAACACGCTCTCAGCTCTTCACCAGGCCAGTTCCCACTGGTGCATCAGGATTCTGTTTCGACGTCACGCCCTGGGAGACATGTCTGTAGCCCCGGTTGTGCTGTCCCCATAGCTGTATGCCCATTCCCCTTCGCAGCCATATTCTCCACGCTGTGTGATAATTGTCTGTTCTAGTCTGTCTCCCTCACCAGCCTGGATATGCTGTGAGGGCAGGAACCATGTCCTGTCTTGGGACCACAGGGTTCCAGCTCCTAGACCAGGACCGGGCATGGTGGGAGCTAGAAAAACAGTGCCTCATGAGCGGATGGACTGAGGCTCTCTTTGAGTCCAGGTTCCTCACCTGGAGCATGCAGGACAGGCCTAGGTTGTCGTGGACAGTGTCCTGCTCTTGTATTCAGCTGCTGAGCACACAGCTAAATGGAGTGCCACCGAGTGCCCAGGAGTGGTCAGGTAGGGTCCAGGGTTGGTGATGGCCTGGAGGCTCTTGGAGTCTTTCTAAATGCATTTGAGCTGCTTTACTCTTGAACAACAGTTGTGTGTAGTCCTAAAGGCAGGTTCCTGGAGGCCGGGAGGAGCTGGCAGTTGGTGTGATTTAGTTGGCCGGGTGCTGACCTGCGTCTAGTCCCTCCTCTAGGCCTGGAAAGTCACAAGTGCACCTGGAGCCTGGTCTGTCTGCACAGATAGCATATCCAGGGGCCTCTCAAAGGTGGCGAGGGGCCTGGCCTGCTTCTGAGTTTGCGTTTTGTTTTGAGGTTCCTAATTGGTTAAAAAATAATGTTACAACAAGGCTACAAACATTGTGGTGTTTTAAGCTATTTACCTTTATATCAGGATGATGCTTTTTAAACAAAAACTGCAGAGCAATATAATTATTCTAGTCACAAGGTAATTACAGGATTTATAAAAAGTTCTAATTTGTGGTGTGCTTCAGGCAGGGTGGGCCTGTCATGGGACAGATGTGGCCTGATCCCTGCGGCCGAGTGCGCAGTCACGTTTGGAGATGATGTAAAACAGTTGACCTTGAGGCTTGTGTGAATGTGGGGCCAAGCTCACCCCCACCCAACACTCCCAGGTCCTGCAGGTCCTTCCCCGAGGCTGGGCAATGAGGACAAAGGGGTGGGGTCTGGAGTGGGACAAGTTACACTTGCATTCCTGGGCTGCAAGTGGCCGGGTTCAGGAATGCCGGACTACTGGGCTCCCTGGCCACCGTGCTGCTAGTGCCTCTGGTGCCAATGAAATTACCCAGGTGACTTGTCCTGGAGTGAAGTGAGCTCTGATGTCTGTGGGTTGGAAAAGGTACCTCCTCCGTTTTGGCTCCACTGTGCTAATGGGTTTCTATTTCAGTGAGATCCCAGGCTCATGAAGTGTCTGGGCTGGGTCCCACCCCTCACTCTGAGGACAGGACAGTGAGCCCCCATCCTAGCAAGCATGACTGGCCCAAGGGTTGCGAAGTTAGTAGGAAAGCTGAGACATGAATCTGGTCCTTCAAGGCCTGGTCAGGGATGCCTCCAGCAGGAGGACTTTCACGGTTCATCCTTGTGTCCCCGGGGCTCAGCTCAGAGCCTGGCCTGCAATAGGGAGATCAGTATCTGTTGAGTGAATATGGCAGCAAACATTGACTGAGTGCCAGGAACTGTGCTAACTGCTCATCTATGTGATTTCACTGAGTCCTCCCACCAGCTCTGGGCGGTGGGTGCTTTTATCCTCCATGAGCAGATAAGGAAGCTAGAGCACAGACGGGAAAAGAAACCTGCCTGAAGTCAACCAGCTAGTGAACGGTGGAGCTGAGGTTTGGACCCAGGTAGCTTATGCGCCTCATGCACAGCCACCGCCCATCTGTCGGTGGAGGCTTGTGTGTTGCTGTGATGCGTAAATAGGTTTCAGTGGAGCTTCCAGACTAAGATGGACTAGCTAGAAAGGCTTGGGGATCTACTTCCAAAAATTAGCTAGTGAAAACCCTGTGGATCACAGTGGTTCAATGGTGCTCAACTGGGCAGCATTTCATTCTGTTGCGCGTGGGGTCACCATGAGTCGGGGCTGACTCAATGGCAGCTAACAGTAACGGTTTATGTCAGAGCCGCTGTGTACACCACTGCTGTCCAATAGAAAGGCAATGTGAACCTTGTGTGAAATTTAAAAATTTTTAGAAGCCACAGGGATGAAATGAAGGCCTATGGGGCCTACTTTCATCTGTTCTGGCTCAAAGTGCCTGGGTGGGAGATTCAAGCTTCTCAACTTGTAATTCTGTTTCCTTGCTTATAAAATGGGGTTTATGACAATACTTGGGGAAAAAAAGGAAAAAAGAAACAGCTGAAATTTTAATAATGTATTTTATTTAACCCAGTAGCTGCAAAATATGATCATTTTAACATGTAATTAGTATACAATTATTGATGAGATTTTTATGTTCTTTTTTTTTTTTTCCATGCTAAGCCTTTGAAGTCCAGTGTGTATTTTGACTTACAGCGCATCTCAATTTGGACTCGCCACGTTTCAAGTGCTCCGTAGCACCTTGTGGCGAGTGGCTCCTGCTGGCCCACTCTGCTAATCAGTCAGTGACTAGTGGGGGCCGTTGACCGTTTGGAGCTGAGGGAAGCATGAGGAAGCGGTAGAAGGAGTAACAGCCACGGAGTGAATGGCAGCCCTGCGCATGTGTATTCAGCTCTAAAGGCTCTTGTGGGGTCTCTCCCCTCCCCAAGTGAGTGCCTGCAAAAGCTACGCAGCTGTGGCTAAGCATGTCTCACCAGGGGCCGCCTCTGAAAACAGGCATCTCGCCTGTCCTCTGGGAAGGCCTGGGCGGGGCTGTGCAAACCACAGGGCCCCCTGGCTTCCAACCCCTGGGCCTCGGGGAGGGCTTGCTCGTCTGTGTGGGTTTCTGGCCCTGCATTTTGTTGCTTTTGGCTAAAGGCTCTTGCAAAACTCCCAGAGCACGGAACAGGTACGATGTGTTCTTCGGAAAAGGTTATGAGGTTTCAGACATAACAGGTTCTGAGTATACAAATCGAGGATGTCTCAGAGCTGGTGTCAAGAGTGAAGTCATCAGACCCATACATCATGGGGGCATGTTGGCTGAAGCATCTAAGAACCCCTCAGGCTTTGAGGCGGCCGGTATTGGATGAGACTAGAAATTACAGACTCGTAGGGGTCGGGGCAAGGCAGTGAGGAATGCATGTTTTCTCAGAGGGGACTTGAGTGGAAGGGGTTATGACTGTCACTTGAACCATTTTCTGGATTGGTTCTAAGGTCCAGTGGGAGGGTCAGTGGTGAGAAGAAAGCTCCCTGGGCCAGCTCCCCTGCCCTCGTTCCTGGGTAGGAAAGATCTCAGCAATCTGTGGCCAGTCCGGGCCCAGACGAGGTTTCTGGAAAGGTGAGTTGGGCTTTGGAGCAGCTAAGTCTGACCAGAGGAAGTGTTCCGTTATAATGACATGATTCGTGCTTCTGGAAACATACTGAGAACTGTCCACTGGCCAAACGAGCACTTGGTCCAAAGATCCCATGGGGAAGACTGACGCTGGGCGGAGAAGCCCGATCGAGGGCCTTCAGAGCCAGGTCGACGAGTCTTGGGAGGAGCATAGTGGGGCAGACAAGACTTTTTAACATTGAAAAAAGCAAAAACTATTTGATAACAGCCACATCCACTGAGGCAGTGGTTGAGGAGCAGGGAGAGTCCTGGGGCTGGGGCAGAGTAAGAGGAATGAACTTGTATTGGGCCCTGTGGCCAAGTTCAAGTCCTTAGGGCACTGCTTTCTAGGGGAAGGTCCTTGGGCAAACCTGAGTCGCAGCTTCTTTGTCTGTGAAATGTCGTTGTTAGGTGCCATCAAGTCACTTCTAACGCATAGCGATCCCTATGTCCTGTGCCATGCTCAAAATTTTTGCCATGTTTGAGCCCATTGTTACAGCCACTGTGTCCATCCATCTCATTGAGGGCCCTCCTCTTTTTTGCTGACCCTCTACTTTACCAAGCGTGATGTCCTTCTCCAGGGACTGGTTCCTCTTGATAACGTGTCCAAAGTATGTGAGACGAAGTCTCACCGTTCTCTCTTCTAAGGAGCATTCTGACTGTACTTCTTCAAGACAGGTTTGTTTGTTCTTCTGGCAGTCCATTGTACATTCAATGTTCTCCACCAACACCGTAATTCAAAGGTGTCAGTTCTTCTTCCGTCTTCCTTATTCATTGTCCAGCTTTCTTACGCATATGAGGAGATTGAAAATACCATGGCTTGGGTCAGGCACACCTTAGTCCTCAAGGTGAAATTTTTGCTTTTTAACACTTGAAAGAAGTCTTTCACAGCAGATTTACACAATGCAATACATGAGTTGATTTCTTGATTGCTGCTTCCTTGGGCCTTGATTATGGATCCAAGTAAAATGAAATCCTTGACAACTTCAATCTTTTCTCCATCTATCATGATGTTGCTTATTGGTCCACTTGTGAGGATTTTTGTTTTCTTTATGTTGAGGTGTAATCCATGCTGAAGGCTATATAGTCTTTGATCTTCATCAGTAAGTGCTTCAAGTCCTCTTCACTTTCAGCTAGCAAGGTTGTGTCAGCTGCATATTGCAGATTGTTAATGAGTCTTCCTCCAATCCTGATGCCGTATTCTTCTTCATATAGTCCAGCTTCTCAAATTATTTGCTCAGTATACAGTTTAAATAAGTATGGTGAAAGGATATAACCCTGACACACACCGTTCCTGATTTTAAACCATGCAGTATCCACTTGTTCTGTTCCAACGATTGCCTCTTGGTTTAAGTACAGGTTCCTCATGAATACAATTAAGTATTCTGGAATTCTCATTCTTTGCAATGTTATCCATTATTTGTTATGATTCAAACAATCGAATGCCTTTGCGTAGTCAATAAAACATAGGTAAACATCTTTCTGGTATTCTCTGCTTTCAGCCAAGATCCATCTGATATCAGCAGTGATATCCCTTGTTCCACGTTGTCTTCTGAATCCAGCTTGAATTTCTGGCGGTTCCCTGTTGATGTAACTGCTTTGGAATGATGTTCAGTAAAAATTTACTTGTGTGTGATATTAATGATATTGTTCGATAATTTCCAGCATTGTGTTGGATCAGCTTTCTTTGGAATGGGCACAAATATGGAAATTGGCCAGGTAGCTGTCTTCCAAATTTCTTGGCATAGATGAGTGAGTGCTTCCAGCATTGCATGCGTTCGCTGAAATATTTCATCTGGTATTCCATCAATTCCTGGAGTCTTGTTTTTCACCAATGCCTCAGTGCAGCTTGGAATTCTTCCTTCAGTACCATCAGTTCCTGATCATATGCTATCTTCTGAAATGATTGAACATTTTCCAGTTCTATTTGGTACAGTGACTCTGTGTATTCCTTCTATCTTCTTTTGATGCTTCTTGTGTCGTTCAGTATTTTGCCCATAGAATCCTTCAGTATTGCAACTTGAGGCTTGAATTTTTTCTTCAGTTCTTTCAGCTTGAAAAATGGGTTCTAGTTATTCCTGTTTTCCTTGAACGCTGGAATTAGATGATGCATACAGAAGTACTTTATAAAACAACAGTTAAATCAGTTGCCATCGAGTTGATTCGGACTAACGGTGACCCCATATGTTTAAGAGTAGGACTGTGTTCCATAGAGTTTTCAATGGTTGAGTTTTGGGAAGTAGATGGCCAGGCCTTTCTTCCAAGGTGCCTGGATGGACTGGAGCCTGCAGCCTTTTGGTTAGCATCTGAATGTGCTAACGATTTGCAACACCCAGGGACTCCTTATAAAGCAAAGCACTGCACAAATCCAGGGCATTTTTATTAACCCCACTGTGAATATGTTTATTTTATTTTTATTTACTCTATAGCCTTAAGGTATCATGTTGTTTTATCAGGATTTAAAAAAACTTTTCATTATGAAAAATTTCAAAAGTACTCGAAAATAGTGAACACAGTAGAATGAACCCCAGTGTGGCCATCAGTCAGCGTCAATGAATTTTAATATTTCATCAGGGTGTTTTTTAGTTTACTCGTTAATAATGCCTTTCTATTAACTGAATTCACAAAGTACTTTAAGGTTTTCAAAGTAAAAACTTACTGGACAAAATTGCCATGAAATCTGCCCCCTTGTTTGGGAAAAAGAATGTTTTTCTTTATTAGGATTTTTTCAGCTGATATTTATTCTTGCTTTAATCTGTGATTGGATGTTTTGGTAATATCTTTGGTGTTGTTAGTTGCTGTTGAGTAAGCTCTGACTCGTGGTGATCTTATCTAGAACAGAACAAATCATTGCCCTATCCACTGTATCGGGCAGTGTTCTGTTGTGATCCATTGGGTTTTCATTGGCTAATTTGCAGAAATACATCACCAGGCCTTTCTTCCTAGTCTGTCCCTTAGGCTGGAAGCTCTGCTGAAGTTTGTCTACCATGAGTGACCCTGCTGGTATTTGAAATACCCGTGGCATGACTTCTCCTTCTTTGTTAAGCTGCAACTCCAAGTTCAATTCTCTAAGGAGTCTGGGGACCTCTGTTGACTCTGCTTTTCAACTTGCTTTAATTTGAAGGGAAAAGGTTGTTCTGGCATCTGAATGATTATTTACTCGAGAAACTTGAGAGTGGCTGTCAGAAACCAAGAGGGAGCTGGAGAACCGTCTTCCATCAGCCTGCTTCCCAGTTAATTCAGTCTGCCACGTAGGCGCCCTGTTGGAAGCAATCACTTTGGGGAATGGTCACCCACTGACCGCTGTGAATCCAGAGGCTTTGGTGGGAAAGGTTGGAGGGGGAAATGGGAGGGATGAAGGCTGATGGTGTTTGCTTTCATCTGTTCAGGCTCAAAGCGCTGTGTGTTTAATTCAAGCTTCTTGCCATTTTGCTTCTTTGTTTATAAAGGGGGTTGATGATGATACTTGGCCAAAGTTACTCCCAGGTGGCTGTGAGGACCTAAGTAAACTCCACGAGACATCTGTCTGGCCTGTTCACTAATCTGTCCACTGTGCCTAGAACAGCATTTGGCACAAAGTAAGTGCTCAATAAATTTATGCTGAAGAAGAGGAGGAAGAAAGGGAGGAAGGGAGAAGGAAAGCTATATCTATCATCTGTTATTAACAATTCATCACAAATCTTTCACTTCAGGACAAGGAAATGTTATTAGGCGTCCCCTCCTTCCCCATGCCCCCCAAAGGCCTGTTTCCTCTGGGCCTGGATTGGCCTCTCTTTTTTCTTCCTGTACAAACATTATTCTTATCTTTGGGGCTTAGCTCCAATGACATATCATCTTTTAAAATATTTTGGACTTTCCACAGCAAAATTCATTACTCTTTTCTCCCACGCTGCCCTCTTCACAACCCTGTTCAAGCGCAGATGTGATGATAGTGACGATGTTGCCAACTGCTCCAAAGTACCAAAGGCTAGCAGTGTGCTATGACTTGATGGGCACCTTCCAGGCCAGCAGCATCATTTCCACGTCACCACAGGGGACGCGGAGGTGCAGGGTGGAGAAGTGACTTGCCCAAGATGATGCAGCTAGTAAACAGCCGGTCTTGGATCCAAAGGGAGCCTTGTGTGACTGCAGAGCCCGTGCACAGCCCTGCTCTGCTGGCTGCTCCTCCAAAACGAAAAAAAGAACCCATTGCCGGTGAGTCGATTCCGACTCATAGCGACCCTGTAGGACAGGGTAGAACTGCCCCACAGGGTTTCCAAGAGCCGCTGGTGGATTTGAACTGCCGGCCGGACCTTTTGGTTAGCAGCTGAACTCCAGCTGCTCCTTAAGTGCTTCTTAACCCCCTGCTTCCTTCCTCCTCTCCACTGGGCAATGCTCACAGGTACGGAGGGAGCCCATGCCTGTGCCTCTGCTCCCGAAGCTAGCCCAGGGCTGGGGGTGCAGTAATGGAATGGATGCCCACCTCTGCAGGGCTGGCCCCACAGCGCCCTGTGTTATGGACAGCTAGGTGGGGTCTGTCTGTTCCCCTCCCCACCCGACTGCCTGCAGAGCACCTAGGAGTTCTAGCCGGGGGGTGGGGGGCAGCAGGGGCATGGCTTACTCATCCCTGATCTCCTATCCTCTGATAGGACTCCGCACACATCAGTACCTAAGAGCTGGCAGAAGGGGGCTGTGAGCCCCTTTGGTCTACCAGAGTGGGGAGGCTTGAGGGATAGGGTGGAGGGGCTCTGAGCACCTGGACATAAACTCCATGAGACCAGTCCTTGCTGGAACTCCAGTGCCCAGCACAGGGTCTAGAAAATAGTAAATGCTTAATAAATACCTACTGAATGAATGAATGACCTCTGAACCCAGTTTCCCTGCCTTCTGAGCTGGCTTTGTTGTAGATTCTCTAGGTTCTGTTGGGAGGTGGGTGGCCCAGGCCAAGAGACCACCCAGTGTGACCCTGCCCCCTGCGTGGACAACAGCTCCATTGCGCCACCACCGACGTGGCTTCTGTTAACACCTGTGTGGCTGGAATGTGTCCCCGTGGCCTGGCCCCTGTTGGACAATCACCCTTCAGTATGGGCTGGCCAGTGGAGCACTCAGGGCCTGACACCTTTCCCCAGGGCAGCCAGGTGGCCACTTTATGTTCTCCCTGCCCCTTTCTCACATGCCCACCTCACCTTCATCTCCTGCACGCTGGTCTTCGGATGGCGGGCAGCCTGGTTATCTGGAGGGGGACGCAGCGTGCAAGCTACTAATCCCAGCCCTGGGTGTGCCCTTGAACTTTTCTTTAAACAAGCCTGTCCGACCCCCAGCAGAACTTCAGGTCACATTCCCAGAGAGCTTGCAGATGAGGCTGGAGTCTATTTATTTTTCAAGATTTCAAAAAAAACATGCACTTTTCTCCCCTCTGACCTTAAACAAAACTTCCCCTCCACCAACACTTGTATTTTTAACTTCATGAGAAAATATGGTCAGGGAGCATATTTTCTTTTAATAAACTGTCAGTTTTCAGGATTTTTTCATTTCAAAAAGGCTTTTGGGGACGGGAAGAGTAAGAGTTTTTTCTTCCCTCTGGTACTGTGGGGGCTAGTTGGAGCTATTTTCTGCCCTGAGCAGAAAATGCCAGAGCCCGGTGCATATGACCTCTTTTCAACTCTTCCCAGAGGTTTCTGCATTTGAGGCCTGCAGCTGTTTTGGTCATTGTTTTGGTCAAGGATTTTCGGGTGCCTTTTCCTCTCCTTAAGACCTAGAACTAGACCAGCTGAGGGCTGTAAACAAGCATTTTCCCTCCATCAGGAAGTGCTTAAGGCCTTTGCCTCTGGGAACTGTCCTTCTGGGCAGGAGGAGGCAGCACCTGACCTGCTGGCGGCATTCCTCCCAATGTGGGCAAAGATGGCGGCAGGTTGTGTGGGAGGAAGATGGCGGCAGGCAGTGTGGGAGGGAGGAAGATGGCGGCAGGCCGTGTATGTAGGGAGAGATGGTGGTATCCTGTGGCATATTTGCTGCCCCTTAATTCTCATCTGCCCTCTTCAGTGGGTGTAGGGACGGAGGCTCAGAGAGAACAAGTGACTTGGCCATAGTTACACAGCTACTCAGTGAGCAGAGGACCAAGAGGAAAGCGTAGCTTCCCTGCTTCCTTTGCTGTGTACCAGGACCCTGCCATTCCCGTGTCTCCTTGTTGCCACAGCTCAGCTCCCTTGGGCCTGCGGTGGGATTGCCCAGGAAGAGAGGCTGGCGTTCACCATGACTCTTTGTTTTCAGTTTGAAAAACTGTGTTCTGTCAGGGTCAGGGTGGCCAAACACCTTACGTTTCAGGGATTCTCCTAGAATTTTAAATCTTTAGTTCAACAAGTAGTTATTGATTGAGATACTACTCTGTTCTCAAGAAAAATAGAAAAGTCCGTTGCTGCCTACAAGGAGCACTTGCCTAGCAGGGGAGGTTGAGTCATAAGAACCCCCATGTGCTGAACAACCTCTGGAAGAATGCCGCTTCCCCTTCTCTCCACCTCCATCCTCTTCCCTTCCTGTGTCCTCTTTTCTCCCCTCCATCCCCGTTTCCTTCTCTCCACTTCTACTGCCACTGTCCTGGTTCAGAGTCTCAGTCCTTCTCTCTCTCAGACTTTTGCAATAGCCCCCGAAATGCTTACCCCACTGGTCCTGCCAACAGCGTGATGGTTCTAAAACCAGCATCTGACCATGCTTCCACCAGCTGGCCCCAACTTCTCCCTCCGGATTCCTATCCCTTCCTAGGCACCCCACAATCCAGCCAGTCCCAAAGACACCCAGCCCCCTGAAGCCTCTTGGCTTGGAATGCCCTCCCACCCTCCTTTGCTTGGCAACACCTACTTGTCCTTGCAGATGGCACTGAGACATCCCCTCCTCTAGGGAGCCTTCTAGATTCCTTGGGCTTGATTGCCCCCTTCTGTGCTTCTACAGCCTTCTTTTCAGATGAGTCCCGTAGCCTTCCCGTGTTGGGACATAAGCATCTGCTTACTTGTCTGTCTCGCCTTCTGGACTGGACTCCCTAAGAAGGGGCTGCTTTCATCCCTGGATTCCTGGCAGCAAGCCCAGTGCCTGCCCAAGTCAAAGATCAGAGTGAATGAATTCCGGGGTGTCCCAGCGAGGACTGGGGGAGAGAAGGAAAACGTTGTCACTGGGTTCAAGTAATGAGGGAAGCTTTGCAGAGAGAGGAGACTGGAGCGGCCCTTGAAGGATAGTAGACATTAGGTTGGTAGGTGAATTTTTTTTGGTGGGGGAGTGGTCTTAGGCAGGGGAACAATGTGATTGATGGACGCCCCTGGAGTGGACTGTTGGCAGGTGGAGGCCAGGAGGCAGGGTTGCAGTAGTGAACAGTGCTGGGAGACGGGGAGTGATCCCACGGGTGTTTTTTTTTTTTTTTACCTCCATGATCTTCAAGTTTTTTGTGGATTGACATCTTCCATTTTTGAAAGCTGGCATTAGAGGTAAAACACATTCCTTTTGGTTTCCAGAGTGTTTCCAGTTCATCAGGAAACCCAGTGAAATCGCTGCCCAGAGTTGGGGGTTCAGCCTGGATCTCTGGAAAAGGTGTCTGGTCCCAGTTTTTTCAGGCTGGGGCTGGTGAGCAGGTGTGACCACCATGCCTTGGGCACTGGGGGCGTGGAGCTGCTTCCTGGAGCCCGGAAGGAACGCCTCCAGGACCTCCTCAGCTGTCACAATGCCTGGTGCCCTCCTTCCGTGGGCAGCCCCACGCTTATCTGCTCATTGTTTTGGGGTTGCCGCTTTGGACAAGTAGCTATTTTGGGGGTCTTTAAGAAAATTCTAAAAAAAAAAGCCCCAAACTTAGTTCTTACCCTCAGGGAAAAAGTACCAGTTTGAAGTGACACACAGACTTAAAGATGCCATTTTTGTGATGAGTAAGGCTGGAATCTTTCTTCATTCCATGGTTTTTGAAATCTGGTGTCACAGGTGTTTGAATGCTTGTCTGATTCTCTCCACTACAGACTGTGAGATTCTCAAGGGCAGGGATTACTTCCTGGTGGGAGGAAATACACTGGAACAAGCTCCACTGTCAGACAGACTGGGCTCAAGTCCAGGCCCACCCCTGGCTGTGTGTCCTTAGTCAAGTTACTTGTTAGGGCGTCCGTTTTGTCATCTGAACATTGGAGGTGATAATCATACCTAGATCCTAAGTTAGGTGGTGAGGATGAAATGAATCCGTGCAGGTGATGTACTTAGTGCAGGTTGGGCACACAGGAAGCGTGTTCTCTGTGTTTTCAGTGATTGCTGTCACTTGTCCACCCTTTGTCCTCCAGGAGCACTGCCCCCTGGTACTTTCATTCTGGTGAGCCCTTAACCATGGGCACTGGCAGGTCACTTTATGTCAGCTTGCTCTGTGCCAGGCACAAGGCCTCAGGCAAATTGGCTTCTTTCTGCTGAGAGCAGTCCATTGCTTCTCTGCACCTACCTCCCACACTGAGATGGACCTGGTGCCCACCTCCTCAGTGGCCCAGAAGATTTTGCCTATGGTGTGGGTAGGTGTGAACTAAGGCAGCAGTCAGTCCCACGGAGACAGGAGACAAGGAGACCACAAAAGTCGCACCTATCCTTCATTGTCTCCCCAGGGTGGTACCCAAATCAGGAGCAGGAACAATGACTCTGTTGTTACTTTAAACCTGAAATAGACACCCGACTGCTCTTTGGATGGAGGGGCGCGTATGCGTGTGTTGTGGTCTAATAATGACACAGAGCACTTTCTGTCTTTTCAGGTGCTTGACAACCACCTGCTAATCTCTGAGATCTGAGAGTGGGAGTATTTTCACCCCCACCTCCTCTCCTTTGTAGAGCTTGGGAAACGCTGAGACTGAGGAACAGGGGAAGCGAGGGAGGCTTCTCGACCTGTCTTCATAGGTTGAGAATGTGTCTGCTGCCGGCCCTGGCTGGGCAGAGGAAAGGGCTCCTGGACCTGGGGGAGATGTGTGGCTGGTGGTGAGAGCAGGACATTGCACGGACTTGAGTTTGAATCCTACCTCTCTACCACTTGGTCAGGTTTCTTAACCTCGTCTAGTCCTGGTTTCTTTGTAAACTATACCAGATTTCAATGGTGTAATCCAGTGTCTGAGCCTGTCTAAATTCAGGAGGAGGGATGAGAATCAGGGTCTGCCTATAGCTGATTCCTATGAGATGGAGGTCACTCTCCAACTTTTTCACCATTTCTGACACCAGCCACCCCACTACAGCACTCTCTACTTCTTCTGCTTGGTTCAATAATTCATTGTGATGGTCACACAGAACTCACAGGCCAGACTCAAGAGTATGTGGTTTATTAGGGAAGTAACAGGATACAACTCAGGAGACGGGATACAGTTCATCTATCAGGACAGCTTCTAACCAGGATGGCTCTAAGTTCCTTTTAGGCTGTGCCTGCCGGCAGGCCCTTCTCTCAGCTGCACCAGCTGACGGCCGTTCTCTCAGCCGTGCCAACCTGCAGGCCTCCTCTTAGCCTCTGCCCTACTTAAGCAAGTGTTATAGCTCTTTAGCTCCACTGATAAGTGCCTGGAGGCACCCCACTCCACCAGCAAGCCTCTTGCCCAAAGGCACTTAGCTGTCTCTTACTCCGTAGGCCAGCAATCTCACGGAAGCCTCCTCACTCCATGGGCCAGCAAGCCTACTGCAGCCATCTGCCCATCCCGTGGTTCTCACTGCTTGTATAGCTGCTGCTGTTTCTCTGCTGCTGGGCTCTGTTGTGGTTACTGCCATTTCTTGCTGTCTAGTGCTGTCTTCAGTGTTACAGCTCTCTCTCTCCTGGGTCTAGGAGGTTCTCAGCACAGGGACCCTGGGTCCAAAAGACGCTCTCTGCTCCAGCCTCTTCTTGATGTTAGTGAGGTCACCGTCAATCTCTGTAGGATAGGCCCTTATATTCAATTTCAAGGCATGGCGCTCCCAGCCAGACCATGAACTAAACAATTCCCTCAGTAGACCATAATCACTCAATTTCCATAGTAATCGACCAATTCCCGCAAAGTCACTTAATTTTATTGGGTGGGTTTACACACCCTATTTGCATAGTATACTGACCAATCCCTTGCAAGACGGTGGCCCAGCCAACCATTTTTGGCTGAATTATGAATCCAAGGCCAGAAAGGCCATATATAAGAGAAACCCACTGTACCGCAAATGAGTGGTCTGTAAGGGGCTGGCCTGATCTAGTGGGTGCTCTTGCATGCATGTGAGGACCACCTCTCTTTCTGTCCTCTTGTCCCCACCCCTTCCCTAGGAGTTGGGGTGAGGGGCTGGGTAGCCGTGAAATGTTGACTCCTGGAAGGGGCTTTCCCAGGCAGGGGCCACTCTGTTCTGTCCCCTAAGAGGGAACAACTTTCCTGTCTCTGGCCACCTGTCAGGCCTGGCCTTTGGGATTTCCCCCTCCATGTAGACTCTTGTTCTCAGGAAGGGGCCAAGACTCACACCAGAGCACACGATTCCAGGCTTAACTGTCCCTCTGTGTGACCAGGACAGTCACTGCTGGTCAGAGTGTTACCCTCAGTCCCTGGTCTGAGGTGGAGAGGCTGGGGAGAGACTGACATAATTTCTAGGACTGCTAAGATTCTAGGCCCTATGGGCCAAATCTGGCCTTCTTTCTGTTTTTGTAAGTAAAGTTTTATTGGAACACTTCTGTGCCCGTTTTTTGTGTTGTCCAGGACTGCTTTCTTGCTACAACAGCAGGGCTGAGTAATTGCAATGGGGACCATCTGGCCCACACAACCTAAAATATTTGCTGTCTGGCTCTAAAATATTTACTGTCTGGCTCTTACAGAAAAAAGTTTGCCGATCTGATCTAGGCCATGAGCATCCTAAGGACAGGGTCCATGTCCTGTTCATTTCTGGGGCCCTAGACTCAGTACCGTGCTGAGCACAGTGGGCATTCCATAGATATTAGCTGAATAAATTAGTAGAAAACCTGTCAAAATAATTTGGGCTTCAAGAAATAAAGCTTGACTAAAAGTGGCTTAAATAATTAAAAAAAAAGTTTATCATCTCACATGAGGAGAAGTCTGGAGCTAGGTGGCCCCAAGCCCAGCTTAGTAGTGCCATCAAGGATCCAGGTTCTTCCCTTCTTTCCCTGCCAGCATCCTCAGCATATTGGCTTGGTCCTTAGGCTTGTCTCCTCATGGCACAAGATGGCTGCCACAGTTCTAGGCATCACATCCAGTCCCGTTTAGATATCAGCTGAAGAAAGGGTTTTTCTGCTCTCAACATTCTTTTTATGAAGAAGGGAATCCTTTCCTGGAAGCTTCCCAGCAGACTCGCGTCAGGTCAGGACCAGGTCAAATAGCCCAAGCTCTAGCTGCAAAGGAGAATAGGAAAGCGAGTATTGGGCTTTGGCAGCCTCTGTAGTTGGAGTTGGGCTCTGTCCATGAGGAATTAAGGCAGGGGAATGACGGGCTATTGTCAGTGTCCCTTGGCCAGGAGCACACTTTCCTCCCAGCCACACTCCCCACTCCTGGTTCTACTTAACATCCCCTTTGCCATGGAGACTTCCCCCACTCTCTCAGCAGACTTTCTGTGGTCTGCATGCTCCATCCTCCTCGAGTCTGACCTTCCTTAAAGGCTGGCACATCCACCTCCCTCCCCACCGGGAGCTTCCAGAGTGCAGGGACCTGGCCTTTCTCCTTTTTCATCTTCTGCGCCAGATGGTAGGTATTCCCTGACCCACTGAATGAATAGATGGTTGCTGGAGTAGGTTTCTGCCAGAGGCTGAGGAATGTTGATCTTTGGAATAATCTTTCATACCAGGATAGACAGTAGAATCCTGGGTCTCCTTCAAGGAGCCTTAAGTTAATCTAATTCAGTAGCTTCCAAGCTTTAAAAAATGTCTTAGAAGCCAGTTGTTCAAATGAAATCCTTCCACTGGAATGGTTCCTGAGGGGCCCCTGGGGAAGCCTGCAGGGTCCTAGTGAAGCAGTTTGAAAACCAGTGGTCTAGTCCAAGCCCTCATTTTATAAATAGGGAAACTGTGGACAGGAGAAGAGAAGGGACGGGTTGAAGGTGCCCCCATCTTCCTAGTGGCAGTGTCGGGACTAGAACACAGGGCTCCCAGCTCCCTTTCCAGTGCCATTGTGTCCTCCATTAAAGCAGAACTTCTAAAGGGGAAGCAGCCTTTACTCCTCACGGTGCGCTCAGCGACAAGGACAGCGAACAACCCATTGCTAAGACTCCATTGCCAGGAGTTTAGGTTTTCCCGTAAACTTCAAGTGTAGTTCTCCCTAAAGAAAAGTACTACTGCCGAGTGGAGAAAGATGTCGCCTTTGAGCCTGGGTGCCGCTGCCCCGTAAGTTTTTACAAGAGTTGGCAAATGTGTCTTTTGAAATTTAGAGGTGGACAGGAAGTGGGCTTGCAGGACAAAAGAATATAACTGTTCTTTATGTAGGGTGCAAAATTGACATTTGGTTTGTTTGAAGGGTGGTGTGTTGCCTTCCAAAGAGCCAGCCACAGGGTTAGACCCTTAATGGGGGTCAGCCCTGCTAGCAATTGTTTACAAAACAAAGTGAGTCCCCATAAGAGGGAAAAAAGCGAGAGCAATCAGTATATTACAGGGATGGGAGATTGTGAAGGGGGGCAGCTCACTCTGGGACGAGACGTCAGCATGTAGGTGGTGAAGGGCAGAGTTGCCCCTCTCACACACTACTGGTCCAGCTTAGAAACTCAATCCTGGGCAAACAGGACAATGTTCCCATAACCAGTAACCATTTGCCATTGAGTTGACCCTGACTCATGGTGACCCCTTGCCTGTCAGAGTAGAACTGTGCTCCATAGGGTTTTCAATGGCAATTTTTGGGGAGCAGATCGCCAGGCCTTTCTTCTGAGGCACCTCCGGGTGGACTCGAACCTCCAACCTTTCAGTTAGTAGCTGAGTACATTGACCGTCTGCACAGGGTAGCATAGAACTTTGGGAGTTTGTCTCACCTTCCTTCCATTTCTGAGGGGTGTTTTAAAGTACTCTCCTTTGTGTTAATATCTTGATTTAGGGGTTTACAGAGAATTCCCAGATACATTTTTTGGTAAGTTTTTTATTCAGGTGTACCGTCCATAGAGAGCCCTGGTGGCGCAGTGGTTAAGAGCTTGGCTGCTAACCAAAAGGTTAACAGTTTGAATCCACCAGCTGCTCCTTGGAAACTGTATGGGGCAGTTCTACTCTGTCCTGTAGGGTTGCTATGAGTCGGAATCGACTTGACGGCAACAGGTTTTGGATTTTTGACTGTCCATATAGAAAAGTGCAGAAACAGCTGGGTGAATTTTCACAAAGCGCACGTGGCATGTAGCCAGCACTCAGATTAAAAAAGAAAAAAAATTCACCAGCCCTGAAGCCTCCTTCCAGCCACCATCTGCCCCAAGGCAGTTCTAACACTGTGTTTAATTTTGCCAACTTTTGAACATTATTTAAGTGGGATCATACAGTGTTTATTCTTTTCTGTGTCTGGCTTCTTTCACTCACCACTGTGTTGAGACTCAGCCATGCTGCTCATGTAGTTATAGTTCGTTCTCGCTGCTGTGTAGTATTCCACTCATAGCTGATCTTCATGGCGGAGGAGGAAGCCCAGATGCAGGGGGGTGATGTAGCCTGCTGAGGTCATGCGTGTTAGAGAGGTGGGGCTGGGATGGTCCCCAGATATGTCTCCCCCGGTCGCCACGTTGCAAGCCCCGTGACACTGCACCTAGCCACTTCTCCTCCAGTTTAGTGTAATATGTTCTGGAACTTTCTCCTCGAGTCTAACACAAATGCTCTGTGCTGCAGCGGAAGTTAATTCCCACGTATTCTTGTCTTCTGTACAAATGGAGAATACCTCATGCGTCCTCTGGGAAGTAATGCTCATTCCCTTGATGTCACACCCTGGACTTCCGGCTAAGCAATGCCAGCCTGCCTGACCTCACCCTCTTCCCAACTCTGTAATTACCTGCGTTGCTCGTCTCTGAGCCCTTCCCTGCTTAGCTGTGTTTCTCAATCTGGGAACCTGCTAGGAAGCTTCCAGCTGGGGTCAGCTTTCCGTGGGAGGATTGCTTCATGCGGTCCTGCTAGGAGCCTTTTCCTCAGGCCTCTGTGCTGAAGTGGAAACATGATACATTTCAGTTAGAGGCGAAGGTGCCTACTTTGTCCTGAAAATGTGCCACAGTGCTCTGCTCGGCAGGCCTGCCCTTCTGTCTGGCTGTGACCCCACTTCTATACAGCCTGTGACTAACAGAAGCCCATGGTTGATTCTGAGCTCCAGCTGCTCTTTTTCCCTTTATTTTAAAGGGGACGTCTGTCACCAGGGAGACCCACATCACCACACTCCGCCCCCGCACGCCCCACTGCAGCAGCAAATTGTGTTCATAACCCCTGGTATTAATTTCCAAGCCCCAGAGGTCATGCAAACTTCCATCTCCTGGCCCAAGTCTGGAATAGTGTGTCTCTAAAGAGCTGGGAGTGGGTTGCAAGGTGAGTACATCCTAGATTGGGGTGTATGTTACCCCCCATCTGCCAGCTGCTGAGGAAGTGACTTGATCTTTCTGGAAGTAATTTGTTCTTTTTGCTCTGGAAATATCAACTGGCTTTCCTCTTTGGGTCTCCAGAAGACCCTGACTCTCCGTTTGAATTACTCTGACCATGTTTCCATACCAGTTGAATCCTGGGTTTTCTGAATTCCCCCTGCTATTTTTAGTTTTTTTTCCTAAGCCCTAAACAACACACGTCTAGCACGTGTAGCATCACTCCCGATGCCTGTGCCAGTGGCAGACATTGCTAATCAATTACCACACTCCTTCGCACTGAGCTTGAATCCTGTCTTGAGTCTGTTCAGAAATCCAGGCAGCCACTACCATTTGTTTGGAGCTCACGTGCATAATGACATCTTCTTGCCATTGCAGCTCCAGGCAGTACAAGCAGAGGAGACTTGATTTCCTATGAAAGGGCCTGGAAATGAAGAGAACACACCTTTTGGAAGCATTCATTAGTTTCCTGGCTTTCCCTTTGCAGGTGGGGTGGGGTGGCCTTGCCCAGTGGGAATTTTGAATCCAAGAGTCCACATTCCTGAAGGATATGCTTGCTGCTTCCAGAGTCACACTTTCAAGGAGACGTGAAGATAGTAAAATAACCAGTTCATTCCTAGCGTGCTGAGGTCTCACAATCATAGGTTGTCAGCCGAGTCCTCAGAAGGCATCCAATAGGATAAAAATGTGACTTTGCATGAGTCCCCAGTTTGGAACAGGGTCACTTCTGCTTCCTGGGCAAGACATTTCCTGGCAAGAGGGTGATGGGGGATAAAGGGGAGCCCAAGGGGGGCGGTCATTCTCCATGCTGCTGGGTCTGTCAGTGTGCCCAGCCTCCTTGCCCTCTGTGTTTCTTTCTAAAGCAGAACTCTGGGGCTCACTGGTGAGGTCACCACCCTTGTTCACAAGAGCTGGTTGTGCTTCATGAGCAGGCGGCTTAAGGTGGAGGGTGGGGCTGGGGGCCCCGGGAACGTGGCCGACTCCTCCCTCCATCCCACAGTTGTTACCTACCCCCCAGATAGATTTGTTATTCCAGCCTTACTGGATGGGGTGTTTCAGCCCTCGGACCAGCCTGCATGGTTTAAAACCAGACGTAATCAAAATGTCAATATTTCTGAGGCCAGAAAGCAGGCCCTTCCAGGTGTTGGAGGAGAGGCCGTGGGGCCTGGGAGCCTCTGAGGGCAGGACTTGGGGCTCCTTCCATGCAAAGGCCTGGGGCCCCTGGGACATCCCTAGCAGGTGCCTCTGGAGGAACTGCTGGTTGCCAGGGTGACTGCTGCACGGGGATGCTGTCACTGGGCAAAGGTGGTTATGGTGGTGATAGCTTTTGCTCCCTTCCTCCTTCCTGGCTTCCCCTCCCGCTCAGCACACCTCTACTAGAGCCCCAGACAGGAAGGTGGTGTAGAGGTTGCTGGATTCAATCCCTGACACTTTAAAAAGAGGAAACTCAAGGCTCAGAGAGGGTCTGTGACTCTCCCTGCATTGCACAGCAACTAGGAGGAAGGTCACGTGTGTTTGTGGAGGGCTTACTCTGTGTCCTGTGTTGTTCTGTGCTGTGCAGATGCAGCAGAGAACAAGGCAGACCTTGGGGTGGGGGGGTGGGGGTGGGCTGAGAGTGCACCAGTAAAGAAACTAGGTAATGTTATGTGTAAATACGCCATCTGTAAATCGGTAAACAGTAATACTTTCTGACAGTGCTGAGTGCTATGAAGTAGTGAAGTAAACCAGCACTAGTCCCTGGGTGGTACCAATGGTTAATGCACTCAGCTGCTAACTGAAACGTTAGCAGTTTGGCAGTTTGAGTCCACCCAGAGGCACCTGAGAAGAAAGGCCTGGCAATCTACTTCTGAAGAATCAGCCACTGACAGCCTTGTGGAACGCGGTTTTACTCCAACACACATACGGTCTCCATGAGTTGGGGCACCACCTCTTGCTGGAGAACTCACCTGCAGGGCTGGCTGCTGGGGTCCAGGCCTTGGGCTCCTCTGACCATCAGGTCTCGGGGTCCATAGGAGCTGCAGGGAGAGGCAGTCTTTGGGCTGGAGAGGTGCTCTGCAGCCCTGTCTTGGCAGACGGGGTGGGGCGGGCTTGCAGCTGCCTTGGCCACCACAGTGCCTGGGACCTGCCCGCCCCCTGCCCTGGCACCCACAGGGCCCACCTGGCCAAACTTCCCTCCAGTTCCTGCCAGCTGGTGGGTAGCGAAGCTCCTTCCTCCCATTTGAACAAATTCAAAGGGCTCCCTCAGGGTCTGAGGATGAAGTTCATACTAGAAGGTTGTGGTGCCAATTTCTCTTCCAGCAGGGAGGGGAGGCGATATTTATTCTGATGTCCAGGGAAAGAATTGCCCACATTTTCCAAACCACAGATCGGGCCACCTGACCTGACAGGTGACCATCTGTGTCCTTATGGGGACAGGACATGGGACTAAGTCAGTGGGAGATAGTTCCCACTGCTGCCCTCTCCCATGTCTGCCCTGCAGTGTAAACCCCGTGGGAGGTGCTGTTTCTGCTGATTCCTGCTGTGTGTCCATCCTACACACCGCCCCTCACATTGCAGGCACACAGTACATATTGTTTGGCAGGTTGAGTGAATGAATGAATGAACTGCCCCTGGTCTCCTTCCAGGCTTCTCTGGTGCCCTGGCATCTGTACTGTCCGAGATGGTGGCCACTCACTTCATGTGACTATGGAGCCCTTGGAATGTGGCTCGTGTGAACTGCACATGAGCACACACAACTCTGGTATAAAATGCACACCAGACTTGGAATGGAAAAGAATGCAAGCTATCTCAGTAATTTCTATATTGAGTACATGTTGCAGTGATAAAATTTTGGATACATTGGGTTAATTAAGATACATTATTAAACTTAATCTCACCTGGGTTTTTTCCCCCTCTTTTTAAAGTGGCTACTAGAAAGTGTAACATTACCTGTATGTCTCACATTGTCTTTCTTTTAGATAGCACTGGCCTAGACTGAGGGTACATGTCTTTCAAAGGCAACAACAGCTGGGTTGGAACCCTGACTCTCCCGTTCCTGCTGTGTTACCAAAGGCAGGATTCTGAGCCTCAGTTTTCTCACCTCTAAAATGGGCATAGTGAATGGGACCTCACAGGCTAATATAAGAACTAAGTGAAGTAGGGCAGGACGTGCCCTGTGGGCCTTGGCCCAGGATGCACCTCTCTCTCTGCCCCTCAGGGAGTTGGGCGGTGATTTCTGAGGTTTTGGGCCAGACCCACGACAGAGCCCTGCTTGTGGGACTCAGAATATGGGCTATAGAGACGAGTTAGAGGAGAGTGAAATTAAAAACAAAAATCACTGGGTCTTGAGGAAGTGACCCTGTCGGAAGGACAGATGCCTGCTGAGTGAAGATAGACGGGCTTCCTCTCAGACCACAGAGCCTGGGTGGAGCCCAGGAAGCAGGGCAGGCTTAGCCACCTGTGACTGAGCCCTTCCCCACCCCTGGGGCACCCGCCCTAGGCAGTCACACTCAGAATGTTTTAGGGCGGGGTGGGTTAGGGACTTTGATGGCGCACAGAGCCGCAGAGGCGCGGGAGGCTGTGGGGATTCTGCTGGGTGGAATGGCTTCCATCCATTTCCTCGGTTGGCCCTCCAAGCCAGTGAGCACTGGCCCATTTCACAGAGAAGACAGAGGCTGAGAAGGGAAGCTACTCGCCAAAGGCCACATGGTTATGTACATGTGGGGCCAAGACTTGAACCTAGGTCTGTGGGGGTGCCTGGAGAATCCATCCCTGACATGGTGGCTAGAGGGGCCCAGGAAGGGCTGGCTGCTGGCTGGGGAGGCCCAAGTGGCTACTTCTTGCTGTTTATCCCTTTAGAATATCATTGTTTACAACGTCATGCTCATCTATGTGTGTCTGTCACCAGTCGGCTTTGTTGGTTGCCTTTAAGGTGCTTGGCCAAAGCCCCAGGCACCTCCCAGAGCCAGAAAAGAATGGCTCCTCCTGGCCCTGAAGAAAACTGACCTTTGCAGGCTCTTCCTGTCCTCCTCTGAATGAAGCAGCTGACCTTTTTCACCCTCACTGGGCCACGGCATCCCACAAGCTTCTATCTGGGGGGGTGGTGTTTACAAATGTGAGCTCTCGAGTCTGGCTGTGTCTGGTTCTGCCCCTTACTAGCAGTGGGTGGCTTCTCTCTGCACCTCAGTTTTCTCATCTGTAGGATGGGGCTAGGAGCAGGGTCTTCCTCTTCAAGTTAAGTGGAGGATGGGGAGAGGCTGGCCTGTACAGAACCTTACTCAACAATAGCAGCTAATGAGTATTGTTATTTCCTTGGCTGAATCCCCAGTTTTCCTGATCCAGAACTTTCTCTTGAAACTTTGGAATCAGAGACCCTAAGTGGCTGGTAACACTGCCCGGTCTTGCTCCTTAGCCTAATCCCAGGTGTGGCCAGCAAGGTGGGGGCTGGTCTGGTACCATTCATGCAGGTATGTCAGGGGTCAGGAGGGGTCAGCCTGTGTCCCCAGGGCAGCTGCTTCTCACAGCCAGAGCATGGCCATGGGAAGCATGTTCTCCAGCTGCTGTGGTTGAGTGGGAAGCGTTGTCTGGCTAGGAGCCCTGGTACTGCAATGGTTAAGCGTTCAGCTGCTAACCAAAAGGTTGGCGGTTCGAACTCACCCAGTGGCTCCTCAGGAGAAAGACCTGGCAATCTGCTTCCATAAAGATTGCAACCAAGAAAACCCTATGGGGCAGTTCTCCTCTGTCACATGGAGTCGCTATGAGTTGGAATTGACTCAGTGGCACCCAACAACAACAGGTGTCTGGCTGTGGGCACCCTGGGAATGCCCGGATGAGGGAGGCCTCGTGAGCAGCACCTCATGCTCAGCGGTGAGGACCTGGCCTGACACCTCTGACCTTCCAGCCCCCAGGGCTTTGTGCTTTGTGGTCTCAGGCCAGGAAGCTGCAGGAACCTAAGGCCCCCTCTTTCAGAAGGCAGAGCAAGGGGTGGATGGAGAAGGCATCAGGCTCATCTGTCAGATCCTGGGTGGAAATGAGCACGGCATAGCCTGTTTCTGGTCTGACGCCTCTGCTTGCTCATTTATTCCAGCACTCACTCATTCTACAGACACTCTGAGGTCTACTGTGTGCCAGGCACTGTCCTCAGCACTGGTGAGTCACTGGTGATCAAAACCAACCTGGTCCCTGTCCTCTTGGCTGTGAACCCAATGAAGACACAAATCAGCATCTCCTGAGAACTGACTTCAGTGCTTTGAAGGAAAGGCTGGGGAGCAGTGAGAGAGAAACATGGGGACTTAGCTTAGATGAGTGGGGAGGGTCTCAGGGAAGGACTTGATGATGACGTGACATAAGACCTGAGCCTCAGGAGGACTTGGCCAGGGCAGGTAGGGGCCAGACCCTCACACAGGGAGATGTGCATCAGGGTGCTTGGGGTGACATTATTTGTGATGCAAAAAATTGGTAATAATAACCTGTGTGTCTTGACAGGAGAGTGGATGAATGAATGATTGTCAAATTTTGACAAAGTCTGTGGATACACATGTGTTTTCATTTTCTCTTTCTTGAAGCATTTCATTTGAAAAATGATGCTGGAAGTCCGTATCTGGCAGAGGGAATGGTACGGGCAAAGGCCCTGAGGCAGGAACTAACTTCCCCAGTGAGGAAGCAAGTGAAGGCCTAACTTTTGCCCTGGAGACCACCCCACTTTGGCCATTTCTGTTTGAAAGCCCAGTAACAGCTGCCCCTGCGGTTGTAGGAAGGGCCCTTTGTTGAGGCCTCAGAAGACCTTTGTGGGAGCCCTGGGTATCAGCTGGAGAGCGCTATAACGTGGGAGAAAACGAACCATCTGGTAGGGCCTGCCTATGCCAGGTTTGGGGTAGGGGGAGCCTTCTGGGTGAGCCAGCCCTCTTAGGTTGGAATCACTAGAGCTAAGTTTGAGCTTTGCCCAGGACCCGTGATGGTTTCTCTCTGCTTTTGTGGAGGAATTTGTCCACTCAATAGGCTGCCTGTGAGGCAAGTCACTCATCTCCTGATTTTGTTCATTGTGGCCACCTCAGAGTGGGTCTGGCGGCCTGACCTGCCCACAACCACCTCCACACTCAGATGAGCGGCTGAGCGTGTTCACTCTGTGTGCGCACATGCCTCTTGCTGGCTCTCAAGCTCGGTCAGGGGCCTGGGACCCAGGGAGTGTGGGCTGCAGACGGACACCACTGAGCTAGTCCAGGACTTCACTTTTCTAGTGTGGAAACATGGCCCTGAGAGGGGAGGTGTCCACTCTGGTCACACAGCGAGGGAAGGAGGCTTGGGGCCCGACTGACAGTCCCAGTCCAACACGCCTTCTCCGGCCCCGAACTGAGTCTTGGTGCCCTCAGCTGAGATGAGTTCTGTCGACCTTGCCTGGAAAAAGCGCACCATGCCTGTCCAGGCCTGGTAGGCAGAGTGGGAACCTCAGTGTGAGATTCTGGCCCGAGCTGCCCCTGCAGGTGCTTCCTGCTGACCCTCTCTAGGGACCGTGTCCCTCCCCTCTGTGTGAAGTGTTCCAGTCACAGGACACAGCAAGCACGAAGACTCTGAGGGGGAGGCGTGGTGTGTTTGAGGCACAAAAGGCAGCCCAGTATGGCTGGAGAAGAGTGAGGCAGGAGATGAGGCTGGGAGGCTGGGAGGGAGACAGATGGGGTGGACAGGTGGGCTTCAGCCTGCAGAGTCTTGGAGGTCATGGTGAAGAGTTTGGATTTTATCCTAAGGGCAATGGGAGCCACTGGGAGCCTGCAAGTAGTTTGCTTTTATAAATCCCTCAGGCAGTGACATACAGGCTGGGTTGGGCAGGAACCAGATGGAAGCAGGGAGATCAGTTAGGAGGCTGTTGTGGTTGTCCCATGAGATGTGATCATGGCCTGGGCCAGAGCAGTGGCAGTGGAGGAGAAGGGAGATGGCAGAATCAACATCTTATTTAGAGGTAGAGTCCATAGGACTCGATGCATGGTTCCAGGATAGGCGCTGTGTTAGTGGGTTGTTACTGTGTAACAAATAACCCTAAATTTAGCAGCTTAGAATAACAATAAACATTTGTTACCACATGACTTTTGTGTCAGGATTTCAGGAACAGCTTAGCTGGGTTGTTCTGGCTCAGGGTCTCTCATGAGGCTGCAGCCAAGATGTTGGTTGGGGCTGCAGCCATCTGAAGGCTTGACTGGGGCTGGAGAATCCATTTCCAAGGTGGCTCACTCACGTGGCTGGCAGATTAATGTTGGCTGTTGGCAGGAGGCCTCAGTTCCTCCCCAGACGGACCTCTTCAAAGGGCTGCTGGAGTGTCCTCACAACATGACAGCCGGCTTCCCCCAGAGCAAGTGATCTGAAAGAAGGCACAATGACTTTCATGATCTACTCTTGGAAACCACATTCCATCATTTCCACCACATCCTATTGGCTACATAGGTCAGCCCTGCTGAGTGTGGGAGGGGGCTGACTACACGGGCTGTGAATACCAGAAGGCAAGAATCACTGCAGGCCACTTGGAGGCTGTTTACCATCCAGGATCTGAGAGGCCATGAGGGGGATGGAATCAGGGAAAGCACTTAGATTTGTGGACTAGGTTACTGGGTAGTGGTGGTGCCATTTATTAAGACAAGGAGGCCTAGGGGAGGAGCTTTTTTGGGGTAAAGATAGGTGGGAATAAAGAACTCTCTTTCAGACCCCAGTTTGGGGAATTTCACCTTGACATTGGAAACTCTTTTGTCTATAGATCCTTCTATGGTGCGCTGGTTTTGAGCTTCCGTGGGCTCAGACTTTGGGGAAATTTTCTTAGGGCCATAGCTCTCATTCTGTCCCTTCAGCTAAATCCATGTCAGCCTCATGGACTGGGAGCTAAGAGCCAGGCACTCTTAGGTTCAAATCCCAGCTCAACCATTTATTAGCTGTGTGACTCTAGGTCAGATAGTTGCCCTCTCTGGGCTTGTTTCTTCATCTGCAAAACGAATCTGCTTTGCTATGGTGTTGTGAGACTCAGAGACGATGGAGCTGAAGCAACAAGACAGAACCTGGCTCTCCCTGACCTCCTCAATGCCTCAGACTTCCCAGGCCTCTGTGTGCGCAGTCACATTTACTTCATAACATACCAAGGACGCAGCAGGGGTTTTGATTGGGAAGGATTTCTAAGGAGTCTGTTCAGCTTCTTTTAAGAAGGTGATGCAAAAATTCTGGGAAGAGCAGAAGTAATTATTACTCACAGGGAAATGCAAATATTTTTGTGAATATCCTATGAAAAATTGGGGCATTTTTCATGAGCAAATAGTCCTGTTTATTTCTCCCAACAAAATAACCACAGTTGTGCTACGGGGGCCAACTTACAACTGCTGGTGGCTTTTCTCGGGAGTCAGTTCACCTTCCTTCCTTCAACTTTCGCTTCTTCTTTAATTAAGAGAAAATATAATGAAGACAAAAGTGACCAGATCTGTGCTTTTCTGAGAGAACGAGATTGCTTTAGCAATGAAAAGTTAATTTTTGTGGCCAAACTTTCTCAACTGTGAAAACCCGTGCGAGCAAAACATACTAAGCACAAAAATACATTTAAATAAATTATTTTACTTGGAAGGGACATGTTTAAGAAGGTCAGTAGTGTTTGCTAGAGGACAGGGGTCTGCTTTCTCTTGAAGGAAATGTTCCCTGAACTCCTAAAGAGACACAGAGGGACAGAGGAAAATGGGGGATGCCACAGAGGAGTAGGGTGGGGGAGTTGGGGTGGGGGCAAGAGAAGGACATGAAATTGTATTTGCGCCCACCCTATGCCTGGCACTGTGGCAAGCACTTTAAGTACACTTTCTCATTGCCCCTTCAAAGGGCATTTGGTTATTATACTGATCAGGAAGCTGAGGCTCAGAGAGGTTGAGGAAGTTGCCAGTGGTCACTCAGCTTGTGAACAGAAGAGTCAGAAGTCCAACCCCGCTTGTCCCTCCATGCTGTGCTAGGAGACGGGGCTGTTGGTCCAGTGTCAGGGCGACCGACCCACTGAGATGGGGTGTGACGCAGCCTGCGGGGAGGGCTGGGGAGGCTCTGTGCGCTCTACCCCTCTCAGGGAAGGTGGTGGTATGCCCGTTTTCAGAAAGGAAAATGAAGGCTCAGAAAGAGCTACGGTGTGTTGTGTGGCCTTTTTTTTTTTTTTTTAAGTCCATTTGGAAATTATCTCTTCCCTTCTGATCTTGCCTCTCTGTCCATTCATTTATCCATCCATTCATCAAAGATTTATTGAGCACTGTTCATGGTTCTTGTGATTTGGCAGGGGACAAAACAAAGGTCCCTGCTTAGGTGATGCTTATATTCTAATGGGAGGTGGGGCAGAGACAGGCAATAAGCAATAAGCAGAATGACTAAGTCGTGTTAGAACGTTACAAGGTGATATGTGCAATGGAAATTAAAAATTTAAAGTGAAAGGAAGGGAGAGGGAGCAGGAGAGCTGGGCAGGGGCAGGTTGTAGAATTAAGAAGGGCAGTCAAGGTCAGGCTCATGGAGAAAGTGAGATCTGTGCAAAATGTTAAAGGAGATGAGTGTGTTACCCTGAGAATGTCGCAGTGGCGACGGTAATCGGGACGGCGAAGACAGTAACCAACTGCACAACTCTTACAGAGAAGTGGGGCCAGGAGGGTCACTCTGAGGAGTCGACCCCCACTTCAGTCCCAGGAGTTTATTTTATAGTCAATACAGCAATCAATAAGGCAATTAACAAAACAATGGGCTTTGAGTACGGGCAAGGAAGAAGGAATTCAGGTAAACAAGTCAATCAGTGAAGGGACAATAGGTTTGGGAAAACACATCCAGACAAGTCTGCACATGTTGGGGACAAGTCTCAACATGCTGTGCAGCATAGAGTCCTGTAGGGGCTGCAGTTGTCAATAGTGCAGCCATGTTTAAATGGCATATATCCCCACATGAGGATATCTTCTCCCAAGATGGAGGAAGAAGGTTCCAGGCAGAGGGAACGGACAAACTAAGGTAAATTAAGATCCCTGGAGCCAAATCCAGCATGCCGCCTGTTTTTGTAAATAAAGTCTTATTGGAATACAGCCGTGCCCATTTTTATACATATTGTCTATGGCTGCTGCCCTACAATGGCAGAATAGAGTAGTTGCAACAGAAACCGTCTGGCCCAGAGACCCTATCTAGCCCTTTACAGAGAAAGTTTGCCAACCGCTGGTCTAGAGCAGAGGTCCCAAGGTGGGAACATGCTTGGGCTTTTGAGGAACAGCAAGGAGGTGTTCAGTGTGGCTGGAGTGGAGTGAGTGACAGGGAGAGTAGTAGGAGGTGAAGTCAGAGAGATCATGTAGCACCACTGCATGACTTCGCTCTAGCCACGCCTTGGGACAGATGCTGACATCAAGCTGATAGGGAAGCAGTATATGTATATTTGTAGGGGGAAGTGGTAGGATGGAGAGATGGCTGAACTTGGAGTCAGAAGACTTGGACTTGAGATGTGCTGTCTGTCCCTTGCCAGCTCTATGGTCTCTGTTCTCTCATCCACGAATAGTCCTAATGGTGGAGGGTGGTGGTGATGGTAGTGATAATGATGATGGTAGTAGTGGTGGTGATGGTGGTGGTATTAATGATGGTGATGGTAATGATGGTGGTAGGGAGATGGTGGTGATAGTGGTGGTATTGATGATGGTGGTGATGGTGGCAGGATGATGATGGTGGTGGTGGTAGTGGAGGTGATGGTGGTGGTGGTGGTGATAGCAGTGGTGATGGTGGGTGGGTGTGGTGGTGCTGACAGTGGTAGGGTGATGATGGTGGTGATAATGGTGGTATTGATGATGGTTATGATGGTGGTAGGATGGTGATGGTGGTAATGGAGGTAGGGTGATGATGGTGGTAATAGTGATGGTATTGATTATGGTGATGATGGTCGTAGGATGATGATGGTGGTGGTGGTGGTGATGATGGTGGTAGGATGGTGATGGTGGTGGTGGTAATGGAGATGATAGACGTGATGGTGGTGGTGATGGTGCTGATGGTGGTAGTAGTGGTGGTGTCGATGGTGGTGATGGTGGTGATGATGGTAATGATAATGGTAGTGATAGTGGTGATGAGAACAGCTACCGTTAGTGAGCATCTACTCTGCACACATGGCTCAAACCCTTAACTTGGCAATGCGAACTGGGTAGCGTATCTTCGATTGCAGGAAGAAACATTGAGTGACTTAAGCAAGGCCACATAGCTGGTGTATGGCAGGGCTTTGATAACAATACAATAATAGTCACCTTTCATTCTGCAGTAAAGAGGCAGTGAGGCCGTGGGTGTGACAGCCCCTGGTAAACAGCCTAGCTGTCACTCAAGGGAGGCAGCCTTTGGGTGGAGGTAGCCCAGTCTTAGCACTCTGCCCTTAGCAGCAAGGGCTTCCTGCGAGGAGCCATCCCCTAGTCTCTCCACCTCCCCCAAACCACACCAGAGCCGTCCTCTCTCTCAGGCTCAGTGGGCTGGGGAGGAGGCGTGTCTGCCCGTCCCCATGGTGACCGGTTACAGGCATGGTGTTGGTTTTGGTTTTCCTAATTTGAGGTTGTGGGATCCTTCTGGTTGTGACTGAGGCTTTTCTGCCCTGGAAACCCCAACTGTTGTGTGGCCATGAGGTGGCCTTGGAGGTGCTTGAATCTGCCCACAGGCCCCACAGGCCCCACAGGCCACAGGCCCCACGTGCCCTGTTCCGCCCCACATGCCTCACACCACTCTGACACTTCACTTCCTTTTGAGAACTTACTAGGGAAGTTTCAGGTTCTTGCCGCTGAGAACTGCAGCCCCAAAGAACTTTCTGGGGTGGGATAACAGTTGTATCTTCGTCTTTCCACATCCCATCTTACAAAGGGCAGAGCTGGCTGGGGGCTGCCATTTGCCCACCACCGTTCTTGCCCACCCTCCTGGTGGGGTCCTCTTGAGCAGTGGAAGCCCTTGACTAAGCAGCGAAGTACATCTCTCAGGTGGGGTCAGGGCCTGGAAACCTCTTCCTCCCTCTCTCCTCCCTACCTCTGCTTTCCTGAGTTTGGGACAAGTTGCTCCCTGGCCTGGCTGTGCCCACGCCAAAGCGTCAGCCTTTTGAACAGTCTGGGCTTAATTCTGCATGACTCTGGGCACGTTTCTAAAAACCAGTTGTTGTCGAGTCGACTCCGACTCATGGTGACCCCATGTGTGTCAGAGTAGAACCGTGCTCCATGGGATTTTCAATGGCTGATTGATAGATCACCAAGCCTTTCTTCCTAGGCACCTCTGGGTGGACTCGAACCTCCAACCTTTTGGTTAGCAGCCGTTTGTACGACCTAGGGACTCTGGGCATGTTCCTTGTTGTTTTATTGTTAGTTGCTGTCAAGTCGGTTCTGACTCGTGGTGACCCTATGCATCACAGAACAAAACACTGCCCTGTCCTGCGCCATCCTCACAATCGTTGTTATGCTTAAGTCCATTGTTGCAGCCACTGTGTCAATCCATCTCGTTGAGGGTCTTCCTCTTTTTCGCTGACCCTGTACTCTACCAAGCATGATTTCCTTCTCCAGGGACTGATCCGTCCTGATAACATGTCCAAGGTATATAAGATGTAGTCTTGCCATCCTTGCTTCTAAGGAGCATTCTGGTTGTACTTCTTCCAAGACAGATTTGTTCATTCTTTTGGCGGTCCATGGTATATTCAATATTTATTCTTCGCCAACACCACAATTCAAAGGCATCAGTTCTCTTTCAGTCTTCCTTATTCATTGCCCAGCTTTCACATGTTCCTAGTTTCCTAAAATGGTTCTGTACAAAGGGTTGGTCCCCACTGCACGGTGAAGGTGGTGGTGTTCAGGCTGTGGGAAGCCCTTTCGGGCAGGAGGAGGCTCCCCCATCTCCTGCCTTCTCTCTCTTGCCTATCCTGTGCCCAGCTAGGATGGAACTGAACATACTCCCAAGACATCAGGGCCACAGCTCCTAAAAGCTCCTGATGACCCATGCCCTGGGGGACAGTTTACTCAGGCCACCAGAGTAAATGTCATAATTCCCACCTCAGGGTGTCTGGGGCCACATATGCCTTTGGTGGCCCTGGTGTTATCTTTTCTTCTGAACATTTCAGTCAGCAGGTAGTTATGGAGGGTCCTCTACCTGGAGCCACCAGACCCTGACCCCCAGTGACAGCCACACTCTAGAGAGCAAATTGGGACAGTATGGTAATGGAAGAACTGAGGGCGGAGGCTGGGGTTGCCATGATTCAGGGGGCATCCAGGAAAGTCACAAAGGAGGGTGCACCGAAGCAGGGTCTTAGTGCTGGGTGTTTTCAGAAAGCAGGAAGTACAGAGACGAGAATGGGGTCCCCTGGCCCAGTGTTTGTAAGCCCCATGCCCCCTCTGCCCCATCTACTCCATCAGCTCCCTTATTACCCGTTTCACCTTTGGGGGCTGTATTCATTTCCTAGGACCGCCCTAACTAGTAGCTACAAAACTGGTGGAATTAAAACAACAGGAATTTATTCTCTCTTAGTTCTCGAGACCAGAAGTCCAACATCAAGGTGTTGGCAGGGCCACTGTCCCTCCAAAGGCTCCAGGGCAGAATCCTCTTCCAGCTTCTGGTGGCTCCTGGTGTTCCTTGGCTTGTGGCAGCATCACTTCAATCTCTGCCTCCATCGTTATGTGGCCTTTTCCCCCGTATCTCTCTGTGTCCACATCTCCCTCTCCTTTTTCTTATAAGGTCACCAGTCATTGGACTGAGGGCCCACCCTGAATTCAGGATTGTCTCATCTCAAGATCCTTAACGAATTACATCTGCAAAGACCCTATCCCAAATAAGGTCACATTCTGAGGTTCCAGGCAGACATGAATTTGGGGGACACTGCAACCCACTAAAGCAGCCTTGGTAGTACAGTGGTTAAGAGCTCAGCTGCTAACCAAAAGGCCAGCAGTTTGAACCCACCAGCTGCTCCATGGGAGAAAGATGTGGCAGTCTGCATCTGTAAAGATTACAGCCTTGGAAACCCTATGGGGCAGTTCTACTCTGTCCTATAGGGTTGCTATGAGTTGGAATTGACTTTACAGCAATAGGTTTGGTTTTTCGATTTGGTGCAACCCAGTACAGGGATCTTAAATAAAAATTCTTTTGACAAACGGGTTCTGCTGCCTATCTTGGCGCAATCGTCCTGGGCCCAGATGAGGAAACTGAGGCACAGCATGTTTCTTCTGATCCCGCAGACACCCATCTCCCTTTCACGGCAGTCGCCATGTGTGTTGGGTGGTTGAAAGCCCTCTGCGACTGAGGTCGCTTCAAGTACACTTGGCTGAAGTGTTGTCACCTCGCTTGAGTCACTCGGTGGTGCCACCCCCAATTGGTCCTGTATTGGGATCTCGCCTTGTTGGGGGCTGGATGAAAAGAGACTTTGAATCAGCAAGATGCTGCACACCCATCTCGTCAGCTTGAGGCAAAGGTAGCAGAGCCCAAGGTGGATATGAAAGAAATACCGGTAGCGGGGGAGGAGAGTTGGATGGGGTATCGGGGTGGGGAGAGGGAGGGGGTGGCAAACACAGGGGTTATCTCCCTTCATCAGAAAAATCGGGCCCCTCTACTTTACTGCTGGCCAGGTCTGAGTCTGAGAACACCTACAGCCTCCCCATGGTGGTATTTTCTGGAAAACCAACCCTGCTGGCAGCACAGTGGAAGCTGAATTCTGAGAGCTCACCTGGGTGAAAAAGAATTGAACGAATTCTTTAGCTCCACAGACGTCACCGGCAGAATTGTAACACGACCTTCCATTCGAGTGACCAAGAGCAAGTGAGTCATCGGCTTTTTGTGGCTGGGAGTGTAGTGGAGAGATCCTTCCCACGTCCCAGCCACCAGAATACTGAACACCTCCCGGACTTTGATCAAAACGCACTGAGAGCAGCGCCTTCGACTTTCTTAGTTTTCTTTCCCCCGAACGCATACTCTAAAGACCTGCTTGGCAGTGTAATTTGTATTTTTAACAAATTTGGTCCTTCATCTTTGCCTAATGCCGACCTTTCCAAACTTTGTGACCCTGGGCGTTCCACGCGAGGGGCTGTGAGGTGGCAGCAGAGAGGGCCCTGCTGGAAGTCCTGGGGCCTTGTTGGCCTGCGTCCCTCTGCATCATGTCCTTGTGCTCCTAACTAACCAGCAGCACCGCAAACTGTGGAGGCGAGGGAGATTCTTTCGCAGCCTTGCTCCTGTTGCCCCTGGTTAGGGCTGGCCCCACCCTGGAAGCTTCCACACCGATCTTGCATCCTAGAGTAGACCTACTGCTCCCTCGGCCCCACCATCCTGTCCTCTGCTCTCTCCATACGCAACAACCAGAACACATTGAATTGTTTCAGACTCTAACTGGCCCCATGTCCTAGTTTCCTAGGACTGCCATGACAAAATGTCACGAAGTGGGTGGCATTAAAGAACTGAAATTTATTTTCTCAGTTCTGGAGGCTAGAAGCCCAAATCAGGATCTTGGCCATGTCCATTCCTCCCGTGGACTTTGAGGGAGGAACTGTTCCATGTCTCTCTCCTAGTTTCTGGTGCTGGTGGCAATCCTTGGTATTCCTTTGCTACTTATAGATGCATCTGTCTTCCCTGAATGATACTCTCCATGTGTCATGGATTGAATTGTGTCCCCCCAAAATGTGTATGAACTTGGCTAGGCCATGATTCCCAGTATTGTGTGATCGTCCACCATTTTTTCATCTGATGCGATTTTCTGTGTATTGTAAATCCTTCCTCTATGATGTATGAGGCAGGATTAGTGGCAGTTATGTTAAAGGTAGGACTCAATCTACAAGATTAGGTTGTGTCTTAGTCAATCTCTTTTGAGATATAAAAGAGAAGCAAGCAGAGAGACAGGGGACCTCATACCACCAAGAAGCAAGAGCCAGGAGAATAGGGCATCCTTTGGAACCAAGAGTCCCTGCGCCAAGAAGCTCCTAGAGCAGGGGAAGGTTGATGACAAGGTGACAAGGACCTCCCCCAAGAGCCAACAGAGAGAGAAAGCCTTTCCCTGGAGCTGGTGCCCTGAATTTGGACTTCTAGCCTCCTAGACTGTGACAGAATAAATTTCTTTTTGTTAAAGCCATCCACTTGTGGTATTTCTTTTATAGCAGTGAAAGGTAACTAAGACACTGTGCCCTCCCAGCCTCTCCTTGGGCTTTCTGGAAATGCCTCCCACCCCTCAGCCCCCATGACTCCCTGTGAATGGCTTTGAGGCTGCTAAATGTCTTGCAGTGAGAAAAATGCTTGACTCAAGTCAGGCAGTCAGGTAGGGGTCTGGGACTGGGGGTTCTTGCCTGAGGTGGGCCCCAGAATCACCAAACTTTGAAGCTGGGAGGAACTTTTTCGGTTTACTTGTCCTAGTCACTGTGTGTTTCTTCAGATTCTTCTTAGAGGTGTTGTTGTTAGGTGCTGTCAAGTCAATTTTTGACTCCTAGTGACCCCAAGTGACAGAGTAGAACCGCCCCATAGAGTTTCCTAGGCTGTAACCTTTACGGAGAGGCACCCTGGTGGTGCAGTAGTTAAGCACTTGGCTGCTCACCAAAAGGTCTGTGGTTCGAACCCACCAGCTGCTCTTCAGGAGAAAGATATGGCAATCTGCTCCTGTAAAGACTGACAGCCTTGGAAACCCTATGGGGCAGTTCTACTCTGTCCTATAGGGTCGGTATGAGTCGGAATCAACTCCACAGAGTGGGTTTGGTTTTTTGCTTTCATCTTTATGGGAGCAGACCACCAGGTCTTTCTCTTGAGGAGCCACTGAGTGGGTTCAAACCACCAACCTTTCTATTAGCAGCTGAACACTTAACTGTTGCACCACCAGGGCTCTTTTTTTTCTTTTTTAGAGGTAGGCAGGGCAGAAATAACACCTCAGAGAGAGGAACTGCAGGAGAGAGTGGTCCCTTTGCCTTATTTTCCAGGCGTTGTTCAGGGACTTTCTCTTCATTTGGGGCAGTGGTTCACCTGTGCTTCAGAATCACCTGGAGAACTTTTTCAAATGGGATTGCTGGCCCCACCCCATATTTCTGACTCAGTAGGTTTGGGATGGGGCCCAAGAGTTTGCATTCCTAACAAGTTCCCTAGATGCTACTGCTGCTAGTCAGGAACCCCAGATTAAGGGCAAGAAGGAAGGTCTTTGCAACACATACATAGAGGCTTCCTCAGTTTTCCCAAAGGAACCTTCTCTGATCAATTGCACATTTGTCCCCAGGGAGGAAGAAACATTAAGCTGAGAGTAAGAACACCTGTGTCCCGGGTCAGGTTGTGACACAGATCTGACTGGGTGATTTGGGGCTAGGCTCTTGCCTTTCTGGGCCTCTGCTTCACCATCTGTAAAATGGGTACAGTAATAGGACCTACCTTGCAGGATTAATGAGAGCATTAAATGACAAGCCGTGTTAACAGTACAAATTACTCCCTGACGCTGGGGGTACAAGAAATGCTACTTTTCTTTAATTTCCAAATCAAATACACAGTAAGGTTGATGAGAAGTCCAGGGGCAATTGTTTTGTAAAAGTCTGTGCCACTCCAAAAGGTAGTGTAAGAAGCCCTAGGGTTCAAGAAAGTCCATAGATGGTGCAAATGGTTTGTGCTCATCTATTAACCTAAAGACTGGCAATTTGAACCCACCCAATGGCACTGCGAAAGAAAGGCCTGGTGATTCACTTCTGTAAATGTTATAGCGAACCCTATGGAGCGCAGTTCTGCTCTGTCACACTTGGAGTCGTTATGAGTTGGAATCGACTCGATGGCTGCGGGTTTGGTTTTGATTTAGGGCTCAAGGAGCCCAGTAAATTAGACCTCAGACCACTGAGGTGACTGGTATTGTCCTTGTCAGTGAGGGCTCTGCTGGCAGCCCCACTCCACTGTGCCAGGCTGGTCATGGGCCTCTGGGAGGCTGGAGGCTGCTCTCCACTCAGACCTCCTCGTCACTGGCCCCTATACCACCGGCATTGGGATCAAGCCACAGGGGCAGTGCCTCGTGGAGTCACCCCCTTCCACCCCCATCTCCCTCTCATCTCTGCCTGCAAAGCACAGACACCTTTCTCAGAAGCAGTGAGAGTCACAAGAATGACAGCTAGCCAGTTCTTCCCCCGCAATGTTAGCCTGTTCTCTGGAGGCAGTTCTTTTGGGGCTAATCTTTGTGTTCGTCCTTGGGGTGTCCACAGGGGCAAACGGAATGCCAGTTAGTTTCTCAACCCTGCGCTTGGCCCATGCTTTAGAAATGGCAACGACGTTATTATGACTTTGGTTTCCCCACTCCTGGCTCCATTCCCTGCTAGGACGTGGCCTCCTACCCGAGGGGGCCCCCACCCTTCTCTGCTGGCCACGTTCCCTGCCCAGCCACCCCCTTATCATACTTCCCCAGCCCAGCAGGGAGGGCACCTGCCTGAGGCCATGGTTGCCAGGCAAGGTGGACCCCGGGGACTGGGGAAAGCATAAGTGAACTGGGTGGGATTTGATAAGCAGCTTCCTTCCTGCAGGCCACCCCGTCCTAAGGGCCAGCTAGAGGCTGAGGCCATGTGTGGGGGCACACTTATGTTTTCCTGTTGCCCACTTTCTCAAGGTTTTGCTTTGGTGTCACACCCATCCACTCAAGGTGAAGGGCTGGCCACCTTGGTCCTTTGGTGCCCTTCCCCAGAACCGTGAGCAGGCAGAGTTCAGCCAACGCCCCTCAGCCGACATCTTGGCCTCTTTCTGCCCTCCGACTAGAGCCCCACTTCTGGTCTGGGCCACTGTTGCTGCCATCTCCCCTCCCTGGCTGGGGCCACTGTCTTCCGTGCAGCCGTCCCTGCCTGCCTGACCACACCCCAGCTGTCTTGCTTGTCTTTGCTTCTTGTGCGTGGGCTGAGCGGTACGTCCATGAAGGCAGGGACCGACTTGTCTTTGCTAACTCAGAGGGTGAAATGTGGGCTGCATCGAATCAGTTGGTAAAGCAAATAAAGCATAAGGCTGCTCTCAAGGGGAAATGCCTGCAGATATGGGGGTGGAGGAGTTGCGGGAGATAAGCTCTCCTGTTTGGGTGTGTGGTTCATTTATTGGCCCTGTTAATTCCTCTCCCTGAGCCTCAGGTCGCTTATCTGTAAATGGAGGCTAAAAAACAACACCCCAACCCATTGCCCTCCAGTAGATTCTGACTCATGGCGACCCTGTGTGTTAGAGTAGAACTGTTTCATAGGGTTTTCTTGGCTGTAATCTTTACAGAAGCAGATTGCCAGGTCTTTTTTTTTGAGGTGCCGCTGGGTAGGTTCAAACTGCCAACTTTTAGTTTAGTAGTGAGCACAAACCATTTGCACCACCCAGGGACCTAGAATGGGGTGAAGACCACCATAATGAAGACTGAATGTACAACACCTAGTTTTCAGGGCAAAGCCCAGAGGGCTAGGGCCTGTTGTCATTTATTCCTTCAGTCATTCATTCGTTTTTTAGTCCAGCAACATAACTTAATGAAAGCTTGCAATGAACCAAGCATTGTGTTAGTCATTGGGATAGAGCTTGCTGCCCTGGCCCACCCTCTGGAAGGCCAGACCGGGAGGGTCTGCGTATCGGTTGGCACTGGAGGGGCTTCCCATAGGAGCTGGCATTGGAACCGGGCTTGAAGACTGAGCTTGGGGGCGGGGGCAGAGAGGACAGGAAAAACCATCCCTGGAGAGAAAACCATGTCTGCGGGGTCATGGGGTCAGGAGAACGATGCCAGTTGCACTCAGGGGCTAGAGGGGCTGCCAGTGGCCAGGAGGTAAAGGGTTTTCATCTATTCAGCAAGTACTGTTTGAGCATCGCTGGTGGCACGGGGAGAGTTACTGGGAGCAAAGAAGCCTGGCTGCCTGCCACAGTGGAGCTGGTCTCAGAGCTGGGGAGACCATGACGGGAAGTCCACAGGCAAATGGGATGATTTTAGGTCATGAGAGAGCTGTGGGCCAGTGCTGGGGATGGAGTAGTCACTTAACACCCCAAGAGTGAATGGGCCAGTGAAAACATGCTGAGAAGAGATATGTGAATCTGGTGTGCCATGTGAGTTGGGACAGACTGACACACCCATCAGTGGTCCCCAACCACTGCTTAATGGCAAGTGGAGAAAGCAGAGAGGGCTTCTTCAGTGACTGAGGTCACAGAAGGCCCCTGCAGGAGTGTGGGGTTTAGGCCAAGACTTGCAGCGTGGATGAGAGGCATTGAGAAAAGCAGGGAGAGAATGGTCTGGCAGAGACACATGTGTGTGCAAAGGCCCTGAGGGCAGTGGCTGGGAGGGAAATAAAACCTGGGAAGAAGATGACCAGAAAGCGGTAAAGGCCTGGAACCTGGCTGAGGAGGATTGGTGGGGCCTGTGGGTGGTGGGCGGGACTGGGCCCTGGGCAGGGGGCAGTGGTGCCCACCCAGGACAAGTGGGACCACGGGGCCAGAACGCAGGGGAGTTTCTACAACAGCGTGGCTGGGCTCTCAGGATACTGAGAAACAATCAAGTCAGACTGGAATAATAAACGGTATCAACACTTCAGTCATCAAATATGCCATTTAACAACCCAATGCACATGGAGAGCCAAGTATTTGTCTGGAAGCGGTGACCTCTCTGAGGCAGGTTGTTTGTTGTTAAGATGAGAAGCCTTGCCCAGCCCGCCTGAGCCCTGGAGGAGCTGGGTTTATTGACAGGATTTTCAGAGGAACTGGGGGCCACGTGTGACTGGGGAGGCCATTCAGGGGGGACACCTAGCTGAGAGTGTCCCGCTGCCCTGTTCTGGGAGCTGAGGAGGTAAGGAGTAGGAGGAAAGCAGCCCCAGGTGGGGGCTGGGAGGTCTGTGCCCTGGGCCTGGGCAGCCTCCAGGTGGCTGTGTGGCCCCCTCCTCTCTAACTCCAGCTCCCTCCCTAACTCTACCTTCAGCGGCACCTCCTCCAGGTGGCCTTTGCCCGGTTGCCCCCACCTCCATCACCACCTCAGTCATTTCATGACTAACAAGCTTCCCAACCCCCACACTTCTCTTGCATCTTGGTCAAAATGGCCATTAAATATATCAAGATGTCTTGGCACAATCAACATCTTGAACTGGATAATTCTCTGCTGTGTGTGTATGGTGGGGGGGGGGGGGGGTAGGGGGTAAGTGTTCTGTGTGTTGTAGGATGTTTAGCAGCACCCCTGGCCTTGACTCACGAGATGCCATGAGCACCCCTCCTCACAGCTGTGACAACCAAATATGTCTCCAAACATTGCCAGATGGCCCCTGGGGGCCACATCACCAGGGGTTGAGAACCCCTGCCATAAGCATTTGACGTTTGTCTCCTCTGCTGCGTCGGAGCCCAGGAGGGTAGAGACCATGCCTGCCCTGTAATCACTGTGCCCCCAGCCCCCTCAGTGAGTCACGTTTAGTAGATACTTAGCTCATGTTGAATGAATTAAAATGGATCTGTGTTAACTTTTTAAATTAATGCATAAGTTAATCTAGAAAAAGTATTTGTGTGTGTGTGTGTGTGTGTGTGTGTGTGTGTGTGTGTGTAAAACAGACCCCTGGTTTCCATTGACCGGCCAGGAACCACCTGGGGAGACTTTTAAGAAGAGACGATGATTCACTGAGTTCCTGGTGCCTCCTGGGAATCTATATTGTCAAGTGAGTTATCCAGCCAGGTCTGGGAATCGACAGTGGGCGGGCGGGGAGTGGGAGGGGGAGACGGATCAGAGGACTTTGAAGACCTTCTAGGCCGGGTAGGTGCCCTGACCTGTGGGGGTACCTTGACCTGGCCGACCTAAAGTCTTAGGCTGACTTCTCAAGAGGGCGGCCTTTCTCTCGGGGGTGCACATATAAACCCTCACAGAGGCTGGCGGGTCATGTGAATGAGGGCCCCAGCTAGGTGGGGACAGGGCCCGTCTGGAGGCCACATGTCCTGTCCCAGGGCAGCTGCTGCCCAGCTCTGGCCGAGTCTTGCCATATGGGATGCCTGGTTATGTGAGAGAAGTCAGAAATCTGAATTTGTATGTGAAATCTAATGTTTAAATGCTGGCAGCTGGTTTGGTGAACAAGGAAACAAACAAGTCATGTGTGGGTCAAACAGAATGACTGCAGGCCTCTGGTCTGAGGTGGCATCTTTTCTTGGAGCTTGGCGGGCCTGGGCCCGAGCTACATCCCCATTCCTGCTCCTGTTACAGGGCGCTGGTATCACTTTTGAGGCCTGACATCAGCGTTCTCTTTGATCCTCTGAGAATTTTCCTGGCTTTCAATGCAACCAAACGGGAGCTATGCAGACAGAATGGGAGGGTGAGAGTCTAGAGTCCGGCCTCTGCCCAGCTCAGAGTCTTGGCTCTGCCACTTAGGAGCTGAGCAGCCTTAGGTGACTTGCTTCCCTGCCCCATGCCTCAGTTTACTCATCTCTCAAATGGGAGTAGAGTGAAGATTGCAGGAGAGGACTTGTGAGGGGCTTGGCCCAGGGCGGGGTGTAGTGTGTGTGGTTTGTGGTGTGGTGGTGATGTGTATGATATGTGTGGTATGTGGTGTGGTGTTGATATGTGTGTGTTGTGTTGTGTTGTGTGTGTGTAAGGTGTGGTGTGTGTGGTAAGTATTGTGTGATATGTGTGTGCATGTTGTATGTGGTGTGTGTGTGATATGTTGTGATGTGTGTGTGTGGTACGTGGTGTTTGTGCGTGATACGTTGTGATGTGTATGGTGTGTGGTGTGGTGTGTGTGTGCGTGATGTGTGTAGTGTTGGGGATGTGTGTGTGATGTATGTGTGTATGTGGTATGTGGTGTGTGTGTGATATGTTGTGATGTGTGTGTGATGTGTGTAGTGTTGGGGATGTGTGTGTGTGTGTGTGTGTGTGTGTGTGTGTGTGTTGGCTCTGGCTGGAGGAAGAGTGGGTGTGGAGTCCAGCAGGCCACCAGCTGGTGAGTTATGCAACCTCCAACATCTGCTTTTTCATCTGTGACATGGGCCCAATGGTTTCTTCCTCCAAGAGTCATTCTGAGCATTAAACAAGATACTGTTCAAACAGTGCCTGGTCATGGGAGGTGCCCAGTACACATTCGTTACCATCCCTTGGAGTCTGAGGCCTTTGCCATCTGTAGAGACGTGAGAGGAGGGAACCGGGGCTGGTTTGCTGGGGTTGCAAACAGGAAAAGTGGAGAACAGAGAAATGGACTCAGATGCCCTGCTCCTCCCCTATCAGCTCCCTCTTCTACTTTCTGACCCCCCCAGGAGGGGGTCTGGTCCCATCATCGGATGACAGCATCATGGTCCTGGAGAAGCCCTGGCCACCTGGCCCAGAGGTGTTTCCAGGTCCAAGGTCAAATGCTGGTGATACTCCAGGGACGCTCTAGACTTGGAGTTGGCATCCCATGACTGCACACCTGTGTGTTCTGACACCTGTCCAACGTCACCCAGACAATGGGTGGCGGGGAGGGTGAGATGCCTGGTCTGTGCATCTTTCAGCCCCACGTGTTCCTTATGCTCACGTGAGGGAGAATGTGAGGCAGGACAGGGCCCTTAGGAGTCCTTCCAGCCTTGAGAAACAGGCCCTCAAAAACCCTGGGGTTTGTGAGGATGGAGAAGAAGGGATGACCAAGATGGGTGGAAATTGAAGCCCTTGTCCCCTGACATTTGGCTACCAGTTGGGGAAAGGGACAGGAAACAACAGGACAAAATGAGAGAGGAGGCGGTAAGGGGGTCCACAGCCCACTCGCTTGTTGATTTGCTCCACAAGATTTCCTGAGCCCGGAGGGAATGCCTTAGTTTCCTAGTGCTGCTGTAACAGAAATACCCGTGGGATAGCTTTAAAGAACAGAAATTTATCTTCTCATAGATTTGGAGGTAAAAAGTCCAAATCAGGGTCTCAGCCGTGTCAATTCCTTCCTTGTGGGTAGCGTTCCTTGGTTCCTTGGCTTGTAGATGATCCTCACATGGCGTCTGTCTTTCCTCCGTGTGTGCATGTCTGTATCCATTCTGCCCTTTATAACTCAGAGGTGATTAGGTTTAGAATTCACTCTACACTGGTACGAACTTAATTGATTGATTACATTACGTTGCATTATGGAAAGTGATTATATCACATTGGATTGCATTATGGAAGGTAATTACATTACATTTGCATCCACAGGTATAGGGGTTAAGATTCCAACACATATTTTGGGAGGACACAATTCAATCCGTAACAGAAAATATTGAACAGTTAAAGTCCTGACCCCTGCCTTTAGAAGGTTGTAGTCTAGTCTGGGAGACCAGAAACCAGGCACCAAGAGGGCCTGAACATCAGTGGTGAGGAAGAACATCATGGATGTTGGTGTGGGTGTTGCACAGGTGAACAGAGGGGCTCACCTGCTGCCTCTGGGAGGGATCCCAGGCTTGACGGTGTCCTGGGAGGGAGAGTATGTGTGTGTGACGGGGGGGTGAGGATGTGTCACTGGCTTGACCTAGGACCTCCCAGCTGTCTAGCTGGTGGACTGGCTCACTGGAATGGGACGCAGACTCCAGAGCCTTGAACAACACCAACATCTTTCCCCCATCTCTGCAGGGGGCGGAGGAAAGCGCAAAGGGAAAAGCAAGAAGTGGAAGGAAATCCTGAAGTTCCCTCACATCAGCCAGTGTGAAGATCTCCGAAGGGCCATAGGTAAGTCCCCTGCCCCAAGACGTGGGGAGGAGGGGCTGAGAGGGGAGCAAGGAGCCTGGTAACCGGTAAACTATCCGTACAATGGGTCAAATACAAATCAGTTAATATGGTAGAGAGATTCCAGGTAGGAGCTCCGTGAAGTCTCATTGACACAAAGATAAAGCCAACATTCATTAAATGTTTGGTGTGCACCTGGCAGAATTATTTCTTCCCAATAACTCTTTGAGGCAGGTGCTGTCATTACCTCCACCTTTCAAATGCGGGAAACTGAGGTGCAAAGAGGTTCTGTGACTTGTCTGAAGTCGCACAGCTTGTGGGTTTCTGGTGGAGGTGGCCAGGCCCAACACGCAGAAGCTTTCCACGTTTCTTTCTTGGAGCCCAAATCCTTCCCGGGGAAGTAGCTCCAGGCTCTGGGAGCTGAGTAGTGGGCTGAGCGTTCATCGGTTCCTCTTGCTGAGGATGTCAGAAACCGAGGGGCTGCCAGTCTCAGGGGCATGGCCAAGCCTCTCTGTCCAGGACTCACACAGCCAGCCACCACCAACACAGAGTGGGTTCATTTCTTGAGGGAAACAGCACAGCCCAACACCCAAGTGGCTCTGTCCCCAGCCCTACTCAGGACTTGTAGCAGTGATGAGGAGGCCAGGGTGACTCGGCAGGTGTCTGGGTCTGTGAAGAGAGGACATGACCGTTTCATGTCATTGACACACTAAATACGTGCTATTATAATCAGACCCATTGAGGACTGGATACAGGATGCTTTGTTACTCAGAACTCCTCAGGCCCTGCTGCACTTGGGACTTCTGCCCAGGGCTTTGGAGGAACTGACCTACACCCACTGTGGAATGCAGGGCCTCTCCTGCCATTCAGCTTTTCCGAATGGCTTCTCCCTGGGGTCTGGCCTCCCCCGGTTTCTCAGGCCAGGTGGGCCCTTGTGCCACTCGGCCCACCCTGCAGTCTCCTGGTCTACACTGTGATGGCAGACGACAACTGTTGGCTGTATGGGAGAGGAAATGCCTGCGGAATTGGTGTTTGTGAAATGAAAGGAAGCCGCCTGCCCTGCCTCCCATGAAGGCAGATGGGAGCAGGTGAAGAACCATAGGGTGCTAAAGGGTAGGGACGATATCCTCCAGAGCCATCTTCTACCCTAAGACTCTCTCAGGCAGATGGAAGTCCCTGTGATGTTCTTGGGGCCCAGAGTGGAGCAAGCCTAAGGGATCAAGGCCTCTGGGTCCAGACAGACTAGTCCCACCTTTTCTGTGCCCTGTGACAAGTTATTTAACGTTGCTGAGCCTCTGCTTCCTCCGTTGTAAAACAGTGAACCACCATCAAGGCTAGTGGAGAGGATTAGATGAGATGCTGTGTGTAAGGGGCTTAGCTGAAGCCCTTGTCAGCAGCCTGAGGCCCACTCCCCTTAGCACTCAGAACTTTCTTTCTAGGATTCTCCAACAGCCACTTCCTGGCTTGGTCCCTCCTGTGCTGGGAGCTTGGGTGCCTGTGTTTGCCCTGGATGATCATCTTTCTCGCAGGGGCATATCAGAGCAGGGTGAGAGATGAGGGTCTGTTTTTCCTGGGACTGAGAAAGGGAATATGAGAAAGAGCCTGTCTGGTGTCTGGCCACTACTCCTCCAGGCCATTTTGTTTTCTGTGCTAATATAGGAATGGAGAGCCTAGAACCTTTCTCTGTATTCTCAGTTAACACTTGATGTTGTCAGACTTTACAGGCTGGGCAGCTTATTGTTTCTTTAACTTGTATTTCCCTGATTACTGGTGGGTTGAGCATCTCTTACATATTTATTAACCATGAGTTATTCGTTTTATTAAACAAAATCTTGGACGCTTTGTTAAACTAGTTAAGCATAAATATTAATGAACACTGTATTTATTACAATAATATACAAACTATGAAGAAAAGCAGTGCATAGGAAGAAAAGTCTGGTTGGGAATTTTAGGATAATTTAGAAGGAGTTAGAAAGTGGAGGTAGAGCGATTAGTTAGGAGATCATTGTTGTAGTCCAGACATGGTCTTATGGAGCTCTGGTCCGGTGGGTAATTGCAGGAAGAGGCAAAAAGGGCTTCATGGGAGGAGTGTGATGAAGAACTGATGAGATTCATTGAATGTGAGGGCTGAGTATTGATCAGGATAGGTTAGGTTATACCATGAACTGCCAGAAGAGCAAACAAATTTGTCTTGGAGAAAGTACAGCCAGAATGCTCCTTAGAAGGCAGGATGGCGAGACTTCGTCTCCCTTACTTTGGACATGTCATCAGGAGGGTAAAGTAGAGGGTCAGTGAAAAAGAAGGAGGCCCTTAACGAGATGGATTGACACCGTGGCTGCAACAGTGGGCTCAAGCATAGCAACCGTTGTGAGGATGGCACAGGACTGGGCAACGTTTCGTTCTGTTATTCGTAAGGTTGCCAAGAGTTGGAGCAACTCGATGGCACCTTACAACAGTAACAGCAACAAGTTAGATTATGTTGTAATAACAAACAACACCAAAGTCTCAGGGGCTTTATATTACAAAGAATTTGTTTTATTTCTTGCTTATTAAAGGTCTCTTGTGGACAGCTGTCCAGAGGCCACAATCCTCTGTACAATAGCAATGACTCAGGCTAGTGGGGGCTCCGTGGTCCTGTAGCTACACCACCTGGAACACTTGGCCTTCTTACTCACCAGGACAAGACAGGACAGGAGAGCACCAGCAATTACATGCTCTGTACCTTAAGTGACATGTATCACTTCAGCTTACTGCCATTGGCCAGAAAAGTCACATGGCCCCACCTAACAGCAACAGGTGAGGAAGTGTCAAGAAGGAGAGGAGAACCAGATGCTAGTGAGAACTAGTCATCTCTGCCAACCCAATCAGTGTGATCTCCAGAGTTTTGAGGTTTGGCGATGGGGGGTAATGGTAGGGCCACCCACAAAAGTCCAAAAGTCTCATCAGGCATGGGGAACCAGCACGAGGTTAGGGAGGGAAGGGATGGTGGAGAGATTGTGGTGTTTGAAATGGCCCAGGGTCCTTGAGGTGAGGATGTGATTAGAACTGCAGATCTGGAAAAAATAAAGGACTTACAATGGGTTGGGTGACTCATCCTTCCTCGGGTGAGCATTACATTTGGGGGCATAAACATGGGTGGGAGGAGACAGTGAGGATTTCCGGGCATGAGAGTACAAAGATCAGATTACAAGAGCCATGAGAAGCACTGATCAGAGAGGTAGGAGGAAAATAGGCCTGAGACTCAGCAATCACAGGAGGAGAGAGAAGAAGGGGGACCAGCAGTGTCACATGTCAGAAAAAAGGTGGGGAAGGCTTGGGTTGCAGAAGGCCACTGGTGACCTTACCCAGCTTGGTCCTGGAGGCTTTGGGCAAGTATGGATCTGTTTGTCTGTTTGCCTGGGGAATGGATAGGGTGAGCCAGATCACAGGAGTGAGTCAGTTGAAGGAATAGAGGCAGCAGATGTAGACTGCTCTTCAGAGAGCTTTGGCTGTGAAAATTGGAAATTGGGAAAGGAAAATGGGGTGTAGACAGAAGGGGTAGCTGGGGAGGGAAGAATGGTTCAGGTACTGAGCACTGGGAGTACTGAGCACGTTTGTCAGCATAAGGGAGGGTGTGAGGGAAGATGTGGGAGAAAGAAGGAGCAATCAGTTAAGGGAATAAGGCAGGGGGGGAGGGGCTTTTAGAAATGTAAGGAATTTCTAAGCCTTCACTGTATATAAGACTCCATGCACCCTTCCTTCCACTTCCTCTTCTCAGATTCTAATACTTGGAGGTGAACTAGCCCTGCCAAGTGCCCCTCCCGCCCCTCCCTCCAATCAGTACTCTCCGATGCCCCTCACTCCAGCGCTCCTCCCCATGGGGTTTTGGGGAATGCCCCAGAAGCACCACAAATGTCGCTTGCCTTCCAGTCTGCCTGGACCCCTGTGCGCTTCATGCCTGGGGTACCCGGAAGCCCAGGATTTGCCTCAGTTTTTCTCGGTCCTGGGCCTCACCCCAGGGCCCGGCCCCATCCCTGTCTAAGTCCATAAATGGTTCCTTGGCAGGGACTGCTCCCCTGGGGAGGTGAGAAACATGCGTGCTGGTGTGTGAAAACGAATTCTTCTGTTCTCCTAGTGGTCACTGAAGACTGTGATCATGAGGGCAACGTGAAGAGAGGCCCGGGAGAGCAGGAAGGCCAGCCTGAACCGACCTTAAAGATTTTGTGACATGTGCTTCCCATACCCAAATTTAATCTTAGCCAATGATTTAACCTTAAAGTGACAGAAGTTTAGACTTAGGAGGTACCTTAGAAAGCACCTCCTTTACCCCCTACCTCCCACCATTCCTTGCTCTGTAGATAAGGAAGCTCAGCACAATTATGAGATCCCACTAAATAAGGAAGCCACACTGCTGACTCCTGGCCCAGGTCAGCTCCCCACAAGGCTGCAGTCAGTAATCATCACTGTGATAATTGGTTTTGATGGAAATCCTAGCATGCCTCAACTGGAAGAAACCGGGGAGTATCTTGTCCAACCACCCATTTCAAGATGTGAGAACAGACTTGAAAAGGGGGAATGACTTGCCCAGGACCTGTCCTGTCCCCTCATCCTTACCTATATCTGACCATGCCCCGGCATCATAAAAAGCTAGTTGCCATCAAGGGGATTCCGACTCATGTGACCCCATGTGTGTCACAGTAGAAGTGTGCTCCACAGGGTTTTCAGTGGTGCTGCACAGGGTTTTCAATGGCTGATTTTTTGGAAACAGATTGCCAGGCCTTTCTTCCAAGGCACCTCTGGGTGGGCTTGAACCTCCAACCTTTCGGTTAATTGAGCTCGTTAACCGTTTGCACCACCTGCACCACCCAGGGACTCCTCCAGCATCATAGTCACTCAAACATTTTGAGCATCAGCCCCAGCCAGTACTCAAAGCAAAAGCGCTCAGATAGACGTTCCTACCTGTGTTTTTCCTTTTTCTTGAATTTTATTTATTTTGTTGTTGTTGTTGAGAATATACACATCAAAACATACACCAGTTCAACAGTTTCTGCATGTACCATTTAGTGACATTGATTACACTTTTGAGTTGTGCAACCATTCTCACCCTCCTTTTCTGAGTTGTTCCTCACCCACTAACATAAATTCACTGCCCCCTAAGGTTCCTAGCTAATCTTTCAAGTTGCTGTTGTTACTTTGATCCCATGTAGATAGTTCTTAAAAGGACATAATGCTCAGCCTGCATGTATTTTATCTTATAAGTACGTGTTGCATGCTCACGTGCTTGTTCAACAAATGTTTATCGGGTACTCACTGTGTGCCACACACCGGGGAAACAGCAGTAAATAAGACAAACCTCGTTCCTGTTCTCACAGAGTTCTTTCATGGCTGAGCTGAGGAGACAGACTAATAGGTGAACAGATAAAGAAATATGTGATTACAAAATGAGAACATTCCATGATGGTGAGGAACAGGTCACTGAGCTGGAGAACAGTGACGAGGGTCCCTACTCATCAGGAACAGCCTCCTAGAAGAAGTGGTATTATGCTGAGTTCCCTAGGACGTCTCCTTATATAAGCTCCCCAAGGTCATAGGCATGTCTGCTCCATCTTGATGTCTCCAGTGATGGCATCATGAGTGGATGGTTGGATGGAAGGAAGGAAGGGAGAGAGGGAGGGACAGAGGGAAAGAGTGAGGGAGGGAGGGAGAAAGGAAGGAAGGAAGGAAGGAAGGAGGGATGGAAGGATGGAAGGATGGATGGATGGATTTTAGCCTCCCCTCCTCCTTAGCCTGGAATCCAGAACTGTGATTGTCCGTGATAAGTATTATGGCAGAGATTCCTTGTTGTACGTGCTGGCCTCCAGAGTGAGCCCCATAACTGGGGCTGCTTTTAGACTGTACTGGCAGAGGGCAGACTGACCGTGAGAGGAGGGGGTGGTTCTCTAACGTCCGGCTTGGTGTGACATCAGGTAACTACATTGTTAGCTGTTAAGCTAATTGTTCACGTAAGATTATTAGAGGGCCTAGATCAAAGAAGTTCCCAGAACATCCAAAACTTGTTAGGCTGGAATGTCATTGTGAAGACAAAAGATTGTTGAGATCTGCAAGTGTTTCTGAGTGACACAGAAAGTTCTGTTGAGTCAAAGTGTGGCATTTTTATTTATTTACCTCAGGCTCATTGCGTACTTATTCTTTCATTTAAAGAAAGTACAAGGGGGCTTGAGTGAAAGAGTTGATTATTCCACTGTTTGGCAATATTTCTGTAGGAACTGTCCAAAAGCTATATAATAAATCAAGGCGCTCTCCCCAGCCCCTGAAAGACTGACATTTACGAGGAGGCTGTTCGCAGAAAATAGCTGCTGCTTCTGGTGTGCCACAGTTGTGCCCTGTGCCCTCACGGAGCAGGGAGATTTAGCTTTGCCTGTGGGACAGCCTCTTGCCAAAGCCTTAACTCTTTCCAGGAGTAAAAGCTCTGGGTTGTGGGGAATTCCTAGAGGAAAATGTAGAATCTTAACATAAAAACCCCACAGAACTGCAATAATACAAAGACTTCCTTAAACTAGCATGTTGTTGTTGTTAGATGCCGTCAAGTCGGCCACCGACTCGGGGTGAGTCCATGCACAGCAATGCGTAGGGTTTTCTTTGGCTGGTTTTCAGAAGCAGATTGCCCAGGTCTTTCTTCCTAGCTCATCTTAGTCTAGAAGCTCCACTGAAACCTGTTCAGCATCACAGCAACATGCAAGCCTCCGCTGACTGATGGGTGGTGGCTACGCATGAAGTGCATTGGCCAGAAATTGAACCCAGGTCTCTCACATGAAATGTGAGAATTCTACCACCAACCACCAATGCCTTCATTAAACCAGCATAGTACATGATTATTCACTCAGCTTTGCTCGTGTTCTTTAAACAAGAAATCAGTCAACAAGCATTTATTGAACCCCTGCTGTGTGCTATGCACACAGCAGGCACTAGAGCGGTGCCATTGGCCACCATAGAGAAGCAGTGCAATGATTGTGTGACCAGCATTGCATCAGTGACCACTGTCATTGGCATCACATTCAAATGGTGGCTTCTCTGCTTCCAGCTGTGTGACATGGAACAAGTTGCTTGATTTTCCTGAGCTGCAGTCTGTCTATCAAATGGAAACACTAACAGCAACCTTGTAGACGGGTCAGGAGGGCAGCAGAATGCCTAGCACATGCCATTGACCATCACCATTACCATCATCATCATCATCATCGCTGTGGTAGTGGTTTGAGGGTGGAGGAAAAGGACACTTTGAGGGGGTTTTAGAGTTTTCCAAAGAAGCGGAATGGAGTACAAATGATGAATGGGCCAGCTGTTTCTATGCTGACATGAAATCTGCCCACATGCCGCAGGGACTCTGCCTTGGCATCGTCGGAATCTTACCCTTCCTTGAGGACCTGCTTCCAACTCCCTCTTCCTAGAGGCCCACCCTGATTCTTGCAGCCCTCAGCCTCCCCTCCTCCCCCAGCCCTCAGCAGGCCTGGGAGCTCTTGCATCACACTCTGCCGCACTCTTGTTCTGGCCTGGTGGGTTTGCCTGAAAGGATAAAACGCTTCCGTACATACGTACCTTCCAGAAAATTACATCTCAGAGTCCTAACAGTGGTTACCCCTGGGGAGAGCATGGAGGTCAGAGGGGTGTCACCTTTACCTGGAAGGTAATTTTTTAAAAGGAGAATAAATAGGCCTGTTATTTGTGTAATTAAAAATTAAACGAACGAAGACTGTGTTTGCTGCCTGATTTCACACTGGGGCAGTAGGGGTGGTGGCGTTATTGCCCCCCCCCATGTTGATTTTGTGCCACCAGCGAGTCTGTGGTCTCCGAAAGGACGGTCTGAGTTTCATGCGTTTTTGGGACCCCACAGGACTGTGACCGAGAGGCTCCTGCCCCATTCCTCTGGGATGCTGCCAGTGGGAGCAGCAGGTGAGGCCTTAAGGCCTTCCATCTGGCAAGGGTTTGTAGGGAAACCCAGGAATGGTATCAGCTCAGTCTGACCCTGAGCCCCATCCCTGCAGTCTCCAGCCTCCTCGGCTGCCCAGCTCTGCTCTCTGGACCAGCCAAAAACCAGTTGCTGTTGAGTTGACTCTGACACGTGGCAACCCCAAGTGTGTCAGAGTAGAACTGTGATCTATAGGGTGTTCAGTGGCTGATTTTTTGGAAGCAGATTGCCAGGCCTTTCTTCTGAGGCTCCTCTGGGTGAAACTTAAACCTCCAACCTTTCATTTAGCAGCCGAGCGTGTTAACCATTTGCACCACCAAGGGACTCCACAGTGGCTCCTTAATCCAGCCCATGGAAGTCTCCTGTTCGGATACAATAGGTGCCTACTATTTCCTTTTTCCTCTCCCCCTGTGGAATGGGGCAACTTGGGTCCTCCCCTGGAGATGGAACAGGGTTAGGTCGATGCTGCAAACAGCCTCCCTTTCTGCTTGCCCCACTCAAGGGCCGCTGCTCTCCTGGCATTGCCAGGTACGTGACCAGGTCTGGGAAAGAATCCGGGCTCCTGGCATGGGCCCGACCCCACCCAAGGGCCCACGTGACCCAGTCCCGCAGGCCTACCAGGCTGGCACACGGGCACTTGATTTCATTGTCAGGGAAACCAAGTCTATCTGCTGACGTCACTCCCGTCCTTGGGGTGATAAGGGCACCTCACGTGTGTCATTCTGACACTTAGCATACACTGATAAGGCACAGCATCTGCATGTCCTTGGAGGGCAAGATAAATTTAGACGTGGCAGATTTAGAGTATCAGGTGACCTGTTTGCAGCTGTAGCTCTCAGGAGGGAGAGGGAGGCCTGGCTTGTCTGCCCACTGTTTCACTCCACCCAGACCGTGTAGCCTGCTGAAGGCAAGGGGCTGGGCCTTGATGGCTGGCATGCGCTGGGTACGTGGGAGATGCTCAGTGGTACCAGTCAATGGGTCTCTTGTTTGGAGAGTCTTAGAATGGAGCTGACAGGGATTGTACCGATGATCTGGAATTTTCAAAGGCCACTCTTCAGGGCGGGCATGTGATCCAGAGCAGGCTTCAACCCCATCGTTCTTCTGTTATCTTTTGTATCTGGGCTTCTGTATGAGATTGTATTCTGGGGCCAAAACCCAGTTTGAAATCTACTGCTCCAGGCCAGGCCTCCCATTATCCAGATGAGTAAACTGAGTCGCAGGGAGAGAAGTGACTTACCAGTCTCCCGTGACCTAACTCCAAGGCAGGCCTTTCCCTATCTTGTCATGTGGACTGTGGAGTTGAAGTTAGAGGGGCTAGAAGGAGCCTTCCCTTCCTCCTGACACCTGGCTCTGAGTTAACCCCTGCAGGCCGGGCTGACCACTTCCCTGGTGGACTGAAGGAATGTCTGTGGGAGGGGTCACTGCTTTCCCCAGGCCATGTTGCATGATACTTTTTCATTCTCTCTTTTAATATTGTTGTTATTTAAGTCATAGTAGAGCCCTGCTGGTGCAGTGGTTAAGAGCGCGGCTGCTAACCAAAGGGTCAGCAGCTGGAATCTACCAGCAGCTCCTTGGAAAACCCTGTGGGGCAATTCTACTCTGTCCTATAGGGTCGCTGTGAATCAGAATCGACTTGATGGCAACAGGTTTGGTTTTTTGGTTTATGACTTATTGCCTGTGGGCATACTCCTCCTTTGAGCTATCTTGAAAATAAGTGCTCACCCATGTTGTTGTTAGTTGCCATTGAGTTGCCTCTGACTCATGGCGACCTTATATATAACAGAACTAAATGCTGCCTGGTCCTGCACCATCTCTATAATCTTTGATATGTTTGAGTTTGTTGTTATGGCTGTTGTATCTATTCATCTCATTGAGGGCTTCCCTCGTTTTCGCTGACCCTTTACCAACTATGATGGCCTTTTCTAGCAATTGGTCTTTCCTGATGACATGCCCTATGTAAGTGAGTTAAAGTCTCGCTATCCTTGCTTCTAAGGAACATTCTGGTTGTATTTCTTCTGAGACTGATTTGTTCGTTCTTCTGGCAGTCCGTGGTATATTCAGTATATTATTACCCCCCATCCCCGTTTTTGCCATTACGATTAATGGTCATACAAACAGTTTTGTACTTATTCATGACATTTTGATCTATAGCTCAAAAATGAGAAAGCCCACACTGTCTATTTTTTTTAATTTTTTTTGTTAAATTATCATCCTTTATTATGTGGTTTAATACTGCAATTAACGTCTTCAGTGATAATGAACATCTTAAAACTTGGCTCTAATGTGTTAGAAATGTTTACAATAAAATACTTTGAATACCCAATTACACAAATAGGATATATCGTTTTTTTGTTTTTGTTTTTTTTGAAACATTTCACACAGTCCTCTCAAAAGCCAGGAAGTATTTCACCAAACCTGGGCAGTGGGCACAGTCCCTCTCTGCTTCCTCCTGCTCCCTCTGGGATTGCCCTGTGTCCAGCTGTGCACTCACCTCTGCAGCTGCCATTCGCCTGAAATGCGTGAGTGATGGACACACCAAACGCTGCCTGGTGTGTGCCTGCGCTGCCCCACTTGGCCAATGCCGACTCACCGCAGCAGGCAGACGTGAGAAGGGCTTTTCTGTCCTCTGTAAGGCCATCGCTGAAAACTGGGAAAAACAAGCTGGTTTATGCAGCAACGGGGATCTCAAACCAACACAAGAGGCCCGCAGCAGCCTGAACATGACGGTGTCCTCCCCATAAAGAGACGCTGGGACAACACTTTAATGGTCTCTGCCCAGACTCTGTTTACGGAATCTATTTCACGAGCTCGGTCCATTCAGCAAGACCTTGGCAGTGAGGCCAGCAAAGCTGCCGCGCCTGTCTCCCTCAGGACACGGCGTCTGCCATAGCATATCAGACACCCCTTGTTCTGATTCCCCCAGGGCTAGTACCCGAGAAAGAGAGAGAGGAGAAAAATGTGGGTGGAAGGATAATTAGGGCCAACATGAACTTTTCAAATTAAAACAAAACAAACTTACCCCAAAAGAGCTCCGGGGGCGCATTCTTTGACTACCACCTATGGCAGGGACTCTACTTTTCTCTCCCCTTCTGGGCCCCCAGCTGACCTCAGAGGGAGGCAAGGGGGAGCTGGCGTGAGGGGGTCCTGCCAGCACAGCCATCGCGACAGTCACCTTTCACTGTCAGAGCCCGCCTGGTTGGGTATAGGTGGGTGAGGGGTGATGCTGCTCCAGGCTTTAGTGGAGCCCGGCTCGGGGCAGAGCGCAACACTGAGAACAGCTTTGCCAAAAGGTTTCATCACCAGCCTTGGGTGTCAACAACCCCGGGCATGCCCGGCAGCTGTGGGCACCGTCCTTGTGCGTCAAGCAGGTCCACTGGGACAAAACTATTGAGCTGCTAAACCAGCTTCAGTCAAGCTGGGGTGGAGACAACAAGGAAGAGCATGAACTCTTGAGTCAGATTGGCCAGGGCTTGCAGCAGGGTCTTGTCCTTACTGACTGTCACTTTGGGCAAGTGATTGAACTTCCCTGAACCTCAGTTTCCTTCTTTGCACAATGGGATTAGGGGTATTTCAAGGATGAAATGAAGAAAGTCGAGGGAGGGTCTGTGCTGGACGGGGAGCGCTCAGTACCTGGCAGCTGCTCCCTCTTCATCATCACTGTCCGCTGTCGTCATCACCATCGTCAACAGTCCCATTCAGTTCAGAGTTTGTTTCTTGATTCCCCCTTGGTGCCAGGTCCTGTTGGTTTCAAGTTTATCTGCGCATTCATTCGTCCATTCATCTGTGAAGCCCTTACCTGGTGCCAGGGATCCCAGGAGCTGCCAGGTGGTGGGGAGCTGGGTTTCATAAATGGCTCTTGGCACCATGGGCTTGGCCATGTTTATATCCTTTCTGTGTTCTAAATGGAACCTTCTTCTCTTAACCCTACTCCCACCCCTCAAATCCCACCCTTCGCACTCTCAGCAGACTTGGAGGTTCTGAATGGTTTCTCCCACCTCCTTAAAGGCCATCTCATCCATCCCTCTGCCTCCAGGCAGAGGCCTCACTACCGTAGACACGTTGGGTGATAGCAAATCCAGTCCATGAGCCTCTGTTCAGCTTTTACTGTGGGCAAGGCCCCTGGAAGGTTTAGAGCAGGGTGTGAGGCCAGCTCTGTCCCTTAGGGAGCCACCCTTCTAGTTGGGAAGACAAGACAAAAAGCATACACATGATGCTGGGTAACAATCATATAAAATGTGTCAATTGTTGCAGGTGGGCAATTGTGAAATGTCCGTCTCAGTTTCAGGTGTCCAGAGGTGGGGCAGGGCGGGGGGACAGAGACATTTATGTGGGACAGGAAAGTGCCAGTTAAGTAGACGGCAGAAAGAGAAGACTCTTGGGTTCAGCATCATACAACCAACAAGCCTTTGCCTGGCACTTACACGGGCCAGGCGCCATGCTGTGTACAAGCTCTACAGGCATACGCTCATTGAGTCATTACTATGGGTGAAGTGCCATTTCCCCACTCTCAATTTATGGATGAGGGTGTGGAGACTCAGAGAGGTTAAGTAGATTGCTCAAAGTTACAGAGCTCAGGGAGAAGTGGTCTAAATTCAAACCTGGTCCTGGCCAGGTCCAAGGCCATGCTGGTTGTAGATTTCCACCATGCTAACCATAGTCTCCCCATGGAGATGGGACAACTTGGGGCATTTTTGGGAGGTGGCGTGTGCTCTGCTTTGGTGGGCTTTATGCAGAGAAGTTATGAGGTAGAAGGTCAAAGAGAGATTGGGTTCAGCCTGAGAGGTTTGGTCTTTGTCCTGCAGGTAGTAGGGAGTCATAGAATGTTCATCTCAAATAGCCACTCCAGCCATCCTCACGGTGAGAGCAGAGAGAAAGGAGGCCATGGACAGCAGGCTGAACTTCCAGGGTGATGTAAGAGTCATTCATTCTCCCCCAGGTGTTTGTTATTTCCCTACTGTGTGAGAAATGGGGCAAAACACTCAGCCCGGGGCCAAGAATGTACCATAAATTGCCTCTACTTCTGATGCCAATGACACATGGCTCAAATAACACCACAGGAGGCAGGATCGGCTAGAGCTGGCCCCGCCTGCAGCGCCAGGCCCAGAGCAGGTGACGCTGGGTCACAGGGTGGCTTTTAGCACCGCCGGTTGGAAGTCACCGAGCCGGCAGCTGCTCCTGCAGTCCACCTGTCCTTTCCTCACACTTTTCAGGGATGGTTTCTTGCCTCCCTGCTGTCTGTCCTCTCTTCCTCCTCCCCTTGCTGAGACCTTTCGGAAGATGGCAGATGGGCGTAAATGTCACACTTGCTGTGCAGGGCAGGGACCTGGCTGGAGCTGGACCATCTAGAGTCGTGAGCTTCGGCACATCCCAGGTAGGGCTTATGTGGTGAGCAATTTTCATGGACCCAGGCTGACGAGGGTCTGGGTGTGTGGGCATGGGGTGCAGAAGGAGCTCCCCATTCCTGACCATCCCTCATCCCCCTCTCCGTGGCCAGCCAGCCACAAAACTCTTTCTCTTGGGGCTGTTGCCACCCTCTGCCATTTGGCTTTAACATGAAAGGAGTATTTCTCAGCCTTGCTGCTGCTGCTGCCTTAACTTCTGACCCATCCCCAACCTGCGCCCCCTCCTGGATTCCCTTTTCCAACAGTGGCTTTACCCGCCTCCCCAGGTAGAAACCTCAGTGCTCCCTGCCCAGTTGGTTGGACCCACACCCTCTTCTCTGTCCATTGCCTCAACACTCATCACCTGCGTGAGCTGGTGCAGTAGCCTCTGCACTGGTCCTGTTGTTTCCAGCTGGCCTTTGTTTCCTTTCTGCCCATCCAATCCAACCTTAGCACTCAGAAGCATCTTGACTTCTCTGAAGATATCAAATTCAGACTCCTAGCAGATGCAGATATGAACGTCCTGTCCACTGCCTGGGGGACAGAAGCCAAACCACACAGCCTCAAGGCAGGGCATCGTCCCCAGCTTGGCCTCAGCCCCTCACTAAAGGTTGGTCTCTCTGACTTGTCTGTGTGAAGCCACCCAAGTGGTCCCGCCACTATGGCCCCAGTCCCTGGAAGGCCTCAGGCGTCCCATACCCTTGGGAAAACCTCCATCTGCATGGAGGTTCACAGCATGGCCTTTCAAGTCACAGCAGGCATCGAATTCCTGCTGTCCTACTTAGGAGCTGTGTGACTTCAGGCAATTGCCTAAGCTGTCTGAGTTGCCAAAAGAGAACACATTGATAATGGCAATGATAGCTATCACTGACCAAGTTCTTATTATGTGCCAGACACTGTGCCTGGGACTTTGTATGACCTGTTTGTAGCCACCCCAAGACCCTAAGAGGGAGGTACTATTTTTATATTCAATTTGCAAGTAAGAAAATAGGGGTTTGCAGTGGTTTCCCAAGGTCACATCCCACCGAGAGCCAGGCTCCACTTCTGTCTGTGTGCTGGTCCTCCACCAGAGATGGAGACACATCACCCACTTTTCAGGGCAGCTGGGAGGTTTCACAGAGATGGCACCCTGGAAGATCCTGCCCAGCCTGGGGCATGCAGCCTTATGCAGCACACAGAGGTTTTCTTCCTGCTTCTCAGCCTTTGCTTGGGCTGGGGCTCTGTGCTACTCTCCACCTGCCAAGTCCTGCTCCAATGTCAGCAGACCCGTGCCCAACATGAACACCCAACCCTCAGCTCAGGCCCTGGAGCACGCCATGCATACCGACACCGGACCCTCGTCACCAGGAAACAGGATGGGGGCTTTGGTTTCTGTTTTCCTAGAGGGTGCCTGGTACCTTGTCCACCTTTGTATGCTTGAGACCTCACCCAGAGCCTGGACCTCTGAAGAAGCTGAGAAACTGTGTACAAACACAGCCAGTGAGCGAGGGAACCCATGAATGAGGGGAGCAGGAATGAGTGATCTGACAGCATGGTGGGAGCTGGACTGAGAAAAGGTCTTCCCCCGGGCCTTCAGAAGATGGGGTGTATTAGTGGCCTAGGGCTGCCGTAACAAAGTACCACCAACTGTGGGGCTTATAAGAAGAGACATTTATTGTCTCACAGCTCTGGAGGCTAGAAGTCCAAATTAAGTGTTGGCAGGGCCACCCTCCGTCTGAAGTCTCTAGGGGAAAATCCTTTCTCATCTTTCCCAGCTTCTGGTAGCCCCAGGCATTCCTTGGCTTGTGGTTTCATCTTCACATGGTGTCCTTCCTCTGTCTATGTCTCTGTTTCTTCCCTTTTGTAAGGACAGCACTCAGATGGGATTAGTACATTCTCTATTCCAGTATGACCTCATATTAACTGATAACATCTTTAAAGACCCTATTTCCAAACAAGGTCATGTTCATGGGTATCAGAGGTTAGGACTTCAGCATGTCATTCTGGAGGACATGATTCAATCCATAAGATGAGGTTATTCAAACAGGAAGATGCCTTCCGTCTCTGTGAAATTGGCTGGGGGGCTACCAGCCTGGTGAGGGCCAGAGCGTGCCTGGCCAGGCACAGCTGGCCAGCACCCTATTCTGGAGAAACTGGCCAAGAGCTTGGCTGGGTGGCCATCAGAATGTGTCCTAGAGGGGAATTAGGCATCACAAGTTACAGCACTGGTGACAGGCCAGCTAAGTTTGCTGTTTTTCTTCTCCACTCCCTGGTAAAGAGATACAATGACTGAGGATCCATGGTGAGGCAACACGGTGACATTGTCCTAAAAAGGAAATGGCTCGATGGAAAGGTATAAATAGGATGCTAGGGGAGTGGCCAGATGACAAGGCCGCTCTGCTCACCCCCTTGGCCACCACAGGAGGGCTGCTCTTGAAGTTCTGGCCACCAGCAGGAGACAGATTTTTTAAGATGTTGGCAAGAGATGAGGGTTGAGCAATCTCCTGTCGTCCTCTGCGTGCCTCCCTCAGCCCACCCAGGTCATCATAAAAGGACTTGGAGAAAATGAGCTCTAGGTGGAAAGGCTCCCTTCAGAGAAGAGCTCATGGCTCTGGAGAGACCTTGGCTCTGGACCAGAAGGAGAAGAGGATGGAGGAGGGAGAGTGAAGGTCCAGTGTGGGAAGGAGGCAGGGAAGGAGCTAATGGTGTTGGGTTAGCAGTAGGCCAGGCCTCATCCTGATTGGGCTTAAATGTTACAGAAATGCAAGGAGGGAGGACAACGGCTGAAGATGGGATGGCTTTGGGAGGTGGGTGGTAGTGATGCTACATGAGACTCAGTTTCCAGTGCCGTTAAAGCTGGGTCTGGGTTCAGGGTTTAGCTCTTTGCTCTTCCTCTTACCTGCTGGATGGCTGTGAGCAAGTCTTTCACCTTCAGGAGGCAGTTCCTGTCTGCACCACCAAGTCTTTAATACCTCTCCAGAGGCTCTCCTGAGGATCAACTAGACCATGTGTGGGAGGCTTCGTGGACACAGATATGGAATACTTCTTGCTGGGACTCCACATGTTCCTAAGATGTGGGTCTGCCTCCCTGAAGTCCTGGTGGCAGCTCTTCCTGGGGTCATTGGCCAGCAGCCAAGCACTTTTCTGCTTGGGCCTGAATGGTGAAGTCTGGCTCTGCATCCAGGGCTGATTCAGCTTCCTCCTTTTCTGAATTTTCAGGATTCCTATGATCCTCCCAACTTCCACCTGCCGGGGGTGGTTACTCATACACCACCCATATGGTAGCACTACTCCCGTGGAGGGTGTGGGCTGCCCTACCAAAGATCCTGTGGGCTCAGTAGTATTTTTGTGCTTGTTTTGGAGATGAGGCTCCAAGAAGCTGCCCATGTTGCCCATTTACAGGCAAGTGCTGGCCGTCTGAATTCTTTGGCTGTCCACAACAGCTCACGGTTGCTTCTTGGGGCTAAACCATGACTGTGACCTCCACGGGACTCGCCTCCTGATGGGGAGAGAACTACAAGTCCAGATGGGGCTGGGGGATCAAGCCCATTCCTGCGGGTAAGCTTCCTACTGAGTGTCCACCACCATCTTTGATGAGTTCCTCCAGTTCCGGCTGCAGCACCATTTGCATGCAGGTGTTGGGGCCCCTGGCCCCCAGCCATCTGCTCTCTACACCTGTCTCATTTTCTCAGGAAGGCACTTGGCCATGGGAGAGCGAGGTGGGGGGAAAAGTGAGTTACTGTCAAGTCTGAGTTGGCATGAATTTTCCTAGTCAAACATTTCACATGTGCCCAAAAGCATTTTACTCGGTTACTTCTTAACAGTCTAGGTGTGCTATTTTCCATCAAAACATTTCCGTTGCTCAAACATGTCTCTGAAACAGCAGCTGAGTCCTGCAGCACCACTGTCATAGCTCATGTCGTGTTTGGGGTCTGGTGTTGTCAGAATGTCACCACCTCTTGCCACACTCATTGATGGAAATAGTTTGCAAGAATATGTTCTCAATGACAGCCCTGACAGGGAACACAACAGAAAATCCCTAATGGAGCAGCAGAAAGATGGGGTGCAGAACTCAAATTCTAGTAAGAAGACCAGACTTAATGGTCTGACTCAGACTGGAGGTACCCTGGAAAGCATGGCCCCTGAATTCTCTATCAGCCTAGAACTAAAACAATTTCCGAGGCCAACTCTTCAGACACGTATTGGACTGGACTGTGGGACATAAAGTGATACTCGTGAGGAGTGTGCCTCTTAGCTTAAGTAGGTACAAGAGACCAAAGGGGCAGCTTCTGTCCAGAGGTGAGATGGGAAGGCAGAGAGGTTTAGGAGCTGGTTGAATGGACATGGGAAATCAGGGACGGAAGGGAGGAGTGTTCTGTTGCAGAATGGGTGAGCAATTCGGGTCACATAACAATGTATGTATAAAATTTTGTATGGGAGACTAACGAAATGTAAACTTCATTTAAACTACAACAATAAAAAAAAAGAATATGTTCTACTATTGACGTGGAGCAAAACTTCTTCAGAAGGTTTTCTTTGTCTAGTTTAGAGGGGATAAAAACCTTTTGGGGGAGTTCCTGCTGCATTTCACTGGCCAGTCCAGGTTTGATAGCATGAAATGGTCGAATTTCCATTACGGCAAAAGCCATTTAAGTTTCGTGGAAATGTTTGTGGAAACAATTTGTAGACTCTTTTGCCGACAGCCCACTTCTTGTGTGTAATTTTTGATAGAACATGCACCCAGCACAGCAGAAGAATTTGGACCACCCTCGGAACGTGCTGGAATGGAATTGGGCTGTGCTGTCTGGCCAGGCCTCTGACACGGCTGCGAGGGAAGGTTCGTCCACTCATTAGGCACAGATTTAACAGGCTTCTTCTCTGTCCCAGATACTGGACTAATCACAGAGATAAATGCAGCCTAGGCTTCGTTCTCAAGGAGCCTGGTCGACAGGAACTAGGAGATGTGTATACATTTAATTCCTGAATACGTCAGACCCAATTAGGAAGGGCGGCAGGCACACTTCTTAGATGATATGAGATGATTTTAGGCGGGATGTGGATGAACAGTGGTCACACATCTAACACAGCCCATACATTTTAGTGCCTGTCATGAAAACCAGTAACTGCAGCAGCAATTCCCCATATGTTATCACTTAGAAAGGTTAAGTTAACAAAATGTGGTGGGCGGGGGAGTCAATTAAAAACCAAGTTAAATAAAAATATCAGGTAAATGCTGTAATAGTGCTAACAAGGTTATGATAAAACTCCTGATGGTGGTTCACAAATGGCTGATGTCTGAAAAAGTTAGATTCAGGTTTATTGTGTGCTGACGGGGTGCCAGGGGCTTTACCTATGTTATCATCCAGTCCTCAGTGACCTTGAGGTGGTGGTGTTACCATTCTAACTGACTACTGGTGAAACTAAGGCTCAAAGAGGTGGAATGATTTGTCCAGGGTCACATGACTAGCAAGTGGGAGAACTTGGGTTTGAACCCAGGTCTGTCTGACTCTTGATACTTAACTCTTGGCCACTGTGCTATATGACAAAGTTCTTCAGCTGGTCGAATAAAGCAGTGATTACTTCCTCCCTGGGGTGCAATCCAGGAAAGCTTCCTAGAGGAGTTAGCCTGGATGAGGGACAAGATTTAGCAAGGGGAGTTTGCATGGTAAGGCAGAGTGTCCCATGGATCATATACCTGTGATTATTGGCTGGGTAGTTTAAATTAGAGTGACTTAAACAATATATTTTTTTTCTCGCATAAATGAAGTCTTGAGGTAGGCTATGGGTTGGCTCTTTTGTGTCATCAGGGACCTGGGCTCCACCACCCTTAAAATCTAGCTTCCATCCTCAAGATATCTCATGGTCCAAGATGGCTGTCGCAACGCATCACGTTGTTGTTCCATACAGTACAAAGAAGAAATGGTAAATGTGCATTTCTTTTAAGGAAGTCAGCCTCCTTTAGGGAGCATTCCTTGAGACTGAACCTAACAACTTATCCTCACATCTCACTGGTTATAAGGGGGGGTGGGGGTGGGCACCCACTTAGTGCTGTCACCTGGGTGCAGGACAAAAATTCTGTCCTCCAGGTGTTTCCGGTGTTAGCCAGCTGCTTCCAAGTGAGACTGTAGAGGGGACAGCAGTTTAGTGGAGAGGATAAAGCCACCGGTGAACTGGAAGTTGCTTCTAGAGTGGCCCCAAGAAGCTTCTTGTTCTATTCTGATCTGTTCTGCACATTTATTTGGTGCTTAGTTGGAGTCTAGCGTCACAGCAATTCGGCCACCTGAGGCAGCCCTGCCCACCAGCTCATCAGCCCCTCTGAAAAGACAAGAGCCACTCTTTAGAACAATCCAGCTCCCGTTCTCCCACCCTCCTGTGCAATTAGAGCAGGGGCCGCATAGCCAGCTTTTCACAGCAGCCAGGAAATGAATCCGGCTGTCATTTAGGTTCATTCGAGCCCCATGGTGCCGACAGGCCCCCAGGTGGGTGAGGGTGGGGTTCCGTGCAGCCCACGGGCTAGTGTGGGAGCTGGGGCCCCATCCTCCCTCTCCATCCCCTGCCTTTGCTTTCTGCTTCTTATCTCATGGAATCCAGCTGGCCAGGTGCTGGGAATATCATGTTTGGAGAGTTCTTTAAAATCAGTGATGCTGTTCTGAGAAGCCAAAGTCGTTCCAGGACTCAGTGAGAGAAGGTCAGACTTGTTCCTGTGAAGCCCTCTCTGCTGGGATTTGGGCTCATTTGGGTCTGAAATGCTCACTTTTTGTGAGTCAGGCTGTTAGGGCTGAAAGGGCCATGCTAGAGATAGGAGCCAGCCCCCACTTCCTCCACCCAAGGTCACACAGCTGGTTAAAGGCAGAACTGGGAAGAGGAAAGCACCCCCAATCTGGTGCTCTGTGTTCTGTAATTACCCCAAGCAAATAAGATTGTAAAGAGACTGGAGAGAAGCTTTCATGTGACTTCAGAAATCAAACAGCTATTAATATGTTAATTACCACTGGTTCTAATTTACCATTTAAGCAGGTCTTGCAGAGGTTCTCCTTGGCAACACTGTTAGATATTCTGTTCTGGAAATACAAAGCCCATCTTATTTTTAATGAAAGCTCTAAATTCAGGCTTTCCCTATGTCCAGCCAGCCCTTTTCCTTGGATTTAATAGGTCCAGTTCTGATTCCCGGTAATGAAGGCTGGGTGGGGTGAGGTGAGGAGGATTTGATGTACTTTGGAAAATCGGAGCTCCACAGAGACCCTGGAGATGATGGGGCCCAGTGGGTCCTAGGCCAGTTACCTGCTAATGTCATCGCACAGCTAAGCGTTATTTTTAGCAGTGGCATCACTCACTCAAAACCAGTTCTACTGGCTTTATTCTCCGATTGGTCTTAGATTGGATGATGCAGGTGCTGTTTGGGAAATGTCTTTCCCCTCCCCACATCACTTTTGTCCTGGAAGTACCCCCTTTGTGAGGAAAACAAAATGGCAGCCACTCAGTCAAGGGCGATATAAATATTTGTTTGGGAAACAAGGGCTGAGCAACCTATTTGCTTTGAGGGTGGATCCCAGAGGGCAGGAAGCAGGGTTGGCCCCAGCCCTTTGCTTTCTGAGGAACTGGGCAGGGCAGGAGTCTTCTCTGAGCTGGGAGCTTTCATTCTCTGACAAACAGGAGAGAGATCCTTTGTTCCAATCAGGGATTGAAGATACAGTGAAGAACATGGGACTCTCTGAGGAGTAGCCTGTAGGTTCCAGAAGAATACATTAACATATTTTTAAAATCCAACAAATATTTACTAGGCACCCCACTATATGCCAGACCTCAATGAGGCACATTCCAGTTACCATGGTTGTGTGACAAATTACTCCTAAATGTGAAACAACCATTTACTATGCTCACAGATTTTATGGGTCAAGAATTCAGACAGAGTACAGCTATGAGTCAAAATTGACCCAACGGCACAAAACAACTACAGTAGCAGGAATGGCTTATTTTTCCTCTATGTTATCTGAGGCCTCAGCTGCAAGACTCAAAGGTTGGGAACTGGAAGCCTCATTCACTCATGTCTGGTTTTGATGCTGGTTGTTGATGGATCCTCAGTTCCTCTCCATTTGGGCCTTACCATGTAACTTGGGCTTCCTCATAACATGGTGAGCACCCCAAGAGGTGGAGAGCTATGCAGAAGCAATAGCACTTTTATGACCTATCCTCAGAAGTTACAGCATCACTTTCACCATATTATATTGGTTGGAATTGTCACAAACCCCTACCCAGATTGAAGAGGAGAGAATATAGACCCTTCCTCTCAGTGGGAGGAATGTCAGTCACACTGTAAGAAGAGTATATGGGATATATGTATATTTCAAGAAATAGAAGAGGTACTTGAAAATATGAGCAAAGGAAAAAGGCTATAACGATGAAGATTTGAAAAGAAATAGTACTTCTAAAGATGAAAATTTAATAAATGAAAGTAAAAACTCAATGGACACATTAAACAGCAGATGAAAAAATTAGACAACTGGAAGACATATTCATATAAATTAACTAGAATGCAACCCAGAGAGATAAAGTGATGGCAATAATAAAAGACAGCTTAAGAGATACATAGGCTACAGTGAGAAGGTCTCACATACACCTAATTGGATTTCAGGAGATATAGAGAAAATGGGTAAAAGATAATATTTGAAGATATAATGACTGAGAATTTTGCAGAACTCGTGAAAGATATGAAACCTCTGACTAACAAATTCAATGAATACAAAGCATGATAAATAAAAACAAATCTCCTCCTAGATAAATCAGTGTAAACCTGCACTAAGTAAACCTAAGACAAAGAGATGGTTTTAAAAGCAGCTAGAGAGAAGAGCAAGATTCCCTATCAAGGTATGTCAGATGACTTCTCAGCAACAATTATAAGAGTTAGAAAATGGTAAAATATCTTCAATGTGCTGAGAAAAAGTTACTGTTTACCTATAATTCTATACCCAGTGAAAGTACCTTTCAAGAACAAGAGAAAAATTAGAGATATTTCAGAAGAACAAAAGTTTGGAGAGTTTACCACAAATTTATCTCACAATAGCATTTTCTAAAGAATGTACTTTAGGCAGAAGAAAATACCAGATGTAAAGTCTGGGATGCAAGATGGAATGATGTGTAAAATTCTGGTAGATATTTGGCTAAATCTAAACAAATGCCAAAATGGCTCTTCTGAGGATGAATTTCTGCCTCACAGGAACCAGGTAAGGGTTTCGCCAGCTGAGTTTTGAGTTTCCTCTGTGCCACTACCTGCCCCCAGCTCTTTCACTTGTTGCTGCCTTGTTCCTTCCACAACTACTGATGCTCAGATTCTTGGCTGCAGCCCTGGACTTTAGACCAGGTTCATGGCTCATGCGTTCTTGATATCTGGGGTCCTGTCTGATTTCCGAGGCTGGGCTAGCTAGAGTCCTGTTTATCTATTTTGCTGATGCTCAGCAAGACCAGTTGTTTGATCATACCTGGATTTCTGCTCCCAGCGTTGCCTGACCCCACTCTAGGCAGGTTTCGGGCTCTTACAACTCCTTCTCTTTCCTTTAACCTGAAGCTTTCTTCCGTTTGTGCCCTAGGACCATCAACAAGGAAGAGCCTAGAAAAGAAAAAACTATTAAAAACAAACCTCAAACAGAACCACACTCCTGACAAAACCCTTCTGAAAGCTTCAGTGCCCAACAGGCTCAGCCCAAGGCACCACTGATCTTTTCTCAGAAGCTTTCAACTCAGTCTACAGGAGGATTTGTCTTCTCATATGAGGCATTGCTCTGCCAACCCTCTCTTTAGCAACTACCAGTGCTGGGCAATCTCATGGAACCTCTATCACATTGTCAAAGAAGACAGGAGCCTCCACACCCACCAGAAAATAGCATGCAGATGAGGCTCAGACTAGGGAAGAAAAAATTCTTAACAACCAGTAGGGTGTGAAAGGGGCTGGGAGCCAACTGAGCCTTGACCCCAAGTGGAGTGAAGTGATGCCAAATGCCTTTCCCTATTCAAGGTAATGAAAGGGATCTGTAAGGAACGTTTTTCCTCTTAAAAGGCAGAGCAGGGCTGGGTCAGGAATAGCAATTTGATGGTAAGTGCAGGTGAGGCTTGTTTATGCTCCAGACATAAGGCAACAAAGAGAGGCAGGTGGCTGTGACCTGCTGTGTCCGGAAGCTGTGCTCTTGCCCTGGGTGAGTTCCCTCTGAGGCCATCTCAGCACAATGACAGGGTGCCTTCAGAGAGACCTGAGTCCTGTCTGCAGACCCTTCTGGTGGGAGGTGGAGGCTGAGGCCCAGTGGTCAAGGCACTGTGGGCGAGTCACACTGTGTGAAGTTGTGCTTGGGGTCAGGGAGATGCTTGGCAAGGCCAAGGCCACTATCGAGGAGGGTCCCTCTGGCCCTGGTGGGGAATGTGCTGTTCTGCTGCAGGCCTTGCCTGTTGCCTCTTGGATTCCTATTCCTCTGGACCGTTGGCCTGGCTGCCCTCCAGAGACCTGCGGCAGGTGCCAGAGACATTCTGACTGGTTTGTTCAATGATAGCAATCGCAGCTCAACATCAGGTCTGCTGCCCCCATCATCTATAGCTCTGTGTGCGTTCTTTCTGTCTGAGCGCGTGTCCACGTTCATCCCCACCTCTCGGCCCTCTGCCTGCTTCTCAGCCATGGGGCAGCCCCTCCACGCCCCCCCCTCACTTGCATGCCCTTGTAGGGGCCATACAATCAGAAGGTGATGGGTGGGTGGGGCATGCTCCTTGGTTCAGCTGCCTGGGCCCCTAGAGGCTGGAGTTTGGACAGTGTTGAGGCAGCCTCCCCCTAGCCAGCATCTGCTGAGCAGACCTCGGTCCCCTTGAGGTGGTTGCATCAGTCACACCCCAAGGGTAGAGGGCTCAGCCTAGAAAGTATGTGAGCCATGGATGGTGCCACTCACAGCCCGGAACTCTGGCCCTGTCTCTCCAAGGCCCCGGCTGATTGCCCCGTTGTGCAGTGGGGCATGTGCCCAAGTTCCTGGAACGCCACCTGGGCCAGGGGTGGGTGAGGGCTGGGAGGCAGCGTCCTGCGGTGGCCGCCCAGTGTGTGTGGCTGGCCCTTGCTTGGACGCTGTGCACACATTAGCAGGTGAACCGTCACCCCTCTGAGAAACAGGTCTTCATCCCAGTTGCTTAGCTGAGGAAAAGGATGGTGCTTCTCCTAGCTAATGCTCTGCAAACAGTACCTGTTGTTATCAGGTGATTTGCCTGGGGCTGCCCAGATGGTGAGCAGTAGGGCTGGGAAGGAACCTGTGTCCATGTCACACCCCAGCCCAGGCCCTCCCATCCTGCAGCCTGTCTCCCTTCTCCTGGGCCTGCAGTCTGGCCAGGTGTCGGGAGGAGCCAGACAAAGTTACACTTCCAGGTCACAATCTGGTCTGTGCTCTCATCTGCACCTCTCCACAGACCTCTCAGGAGGCAGGCAGGCCAGAGAGACTTAGTAGCCCCATTTTGCAGACAAGGAAACTGAGGCCAAGTGAGTCATTGGAAATAAATGACTTTATAAATGGCAGAGCTGAGCTACAAACCTCACTCTTTTGGTTGTGCACCCTGAGCCTCTTCCACTGTTTTAGGCCCCCCAGATCACACTAGAAGACAGCCACCACCAAGCATCAAAATTGTCATCTGGAGTGATTGTGCAAGAGCCTAGGGATGAGGCTGAGGCAATCAGAGAAGGCTTCCTGGAGAAGGTGTGTGTGTATTCTACCCCACAGGGTTGTGGTAGGATTAAGTGAGAGGATGGAGCAGTAAAGCTGGCATTCACAGTAGGTGCTAGGTATATTTGGCATGAGCAGACACACATTTATCTGTGTGTGACCTCTGGCCCCACTCTGCAGTGCTTGCTGGGAGGACCATGGGCTTCAGAGTCAATAAAAGCTAAACTCAGATCCAGCTCCTCTACTGATGCTGTGTGACCTTGGGCAAGTTTCTTAAACTGGCTGTGCCCTGGTTTTCTGTTCAGCAGGATGGGGAGTACTTTCCATCCGTCAGGATGGTGGTGGCATTAAGTGGGAGAACGGGGCAGGAAAGCGTGGTGCTCGTGGGAGTGTGTGATACATTGAGCTCCCTAGGGCATGACTGCTCAGAGCCTGGTGGATACTGAGCAGGCACCCACACAGAGTTCTCCGTGCACAGCCTTTGCTGCTCTATAACTGCCTAGACATGGAGGCCTCATCTTCTTACTCTTGGTTAAAACCATTCCCTTATTCAGTGTCTTAGTTTTGTAAGGCTGCTGTAACAAAATGCTACAAACTGGTTGGCTTTAAACAACAGAAAGTTATTGCCTCACAGTTATGGAATCTAGGAGCCCAGATTCCGGCAGGGCCGTGTTCTCTTGAAGGCTCGAGGGGAAGATCCTTTCTTGTCTCTCCCAGCTTCTTTGATGTGTAGATGCATTTTCACATGGAGTCCTTCCTCTGTCTCTCTGGGTCTTCTCTTTTATAAGGACACCAGTCATACAGGATTTAGGACCTACCTACTCCAGTGTGACCTTATGTTAATTTAACTGATAACATCTTCCAAGACCCTATTTCCAAACAAAGTCACATTCACAGGTACCAGGAGTTAGGACTTCATCATAATTTTTTAGAGGACATAATTCAATCCATAACAGTCGTCAAGCCCCAACCACCATTTATTCATTCATTCACTCATTCTCTCATTTCTGAGAGCCTGCTATGTACCAGGCCTTGCTCTTGGCCCTAGGCTATATAGCTGTGAAGAGGACAGACCAGGACTTGCCCTCCATTCTGGGCTGAAGGTGGGGAGAAGAAAGTTTATCAAGAACTCACCCAAGCAGATTTCAAAGGACACCTGTGCTGTGTGCCTTGGAGGAGAGGTGATAGGAGCCCGGACTAGGGGGTCGTGCTAGGGGCCCTGCACAGGACCAGCCTGGGAGGACTAGGGGGCCATGCTAGGGGCCCACACCGGATGAGGCTGGGAGGAGTAGGGGGCCATGCTAGGGGGCCCACACCGGATGAGGCTGGGAGGATTAGGGGGCCGTGCTAGGGGGCCCACACCGTATCAGGCTGGGAGGACTAGGGGCCTCGCACTGGACCAGGCTGGGAGGAGATCCAGAATTGAAAGACAGTCCTTGCTCTTAGGAAGTGTGGGTGCCATCTGCAGGTTCTTACCACTCTGTGTCTCTGATCTTTGGAGGTGATGGTGCTACAAGAAGGGAAGAGTCAATACTTGAAAAAACAAACACTGTTTCTGGTGGTGCAACGGTTAAGTGCTTGACCACTAACCAGAAGGCTGGCGATTCGAACCCACCAGAGGTTCCACAGAAGAAAGACCTAGTGATCTGCTCCTGTAAAGATTACAGCTAGGAAAGTCTATGGGGCAGTTCTACTCTGTCACGTGGGGTCGCTATGAGTCAAAATCAACTTGATGGCACACAACACCAACAGTTTTTAGGAAGCCCTTAATACCCCATATTCAATCTTCTGTTTAGCCATTTAAATAAAGCCATAATTTGGTTCAGGGACCACCGGGTGCTTGCCCCCTTGAATACATGCACACCACCAACCTGCCATCCCATGTAAGTGAAGTTGATGTCGTTCCAGGTGCTGGTGTGACCACCTTGGGATTGTCCCATCCCCATGCCCTTTGAGAGCCCCAGAGACACGTGAATCTGAGTGACCTGATGTGGCCAGGACAAGGGTAGTTTTGCACAACTCTTGGATCTTGGGAAAACAAATGTGAGTCCCAATGTGTTACCTGAGTTCCTAGAACCAGGGTGTTTATTTTATGGAATGTACAACAGAAACAATTTTCTTGACTTTAGAACCTTCCAGAAACCAAATTATAACTCTCACTAATATAGTCTTTCAATGTGGACTACTAGGATATCATAGGGAAGGAAGACTCAGTAGAGTTTGACGGGGAGGAAAAATGTTCAGCATTTCAGGTCACCATCTTGAGAATTGAACACGTGCTTTTTGAGCTTTGGGTGGCTTAATGCTACCAGGGAAACAAGCCCTGTACTTGTTCAAGTGCAGGGGTTGCCTGAGGAGCATGGGACCCTTGGAGCCTTATTATAGCCCATGGGTCACACTGAGGGAGGTTGAGTAGATAAGCCGTGTTTGAAGGGCATTGCCATTTATGGGCTAAGGAATGCCACTGAGCCTAAGTCTCCACTTGATGGCAAAGAAGCATCTGGAACTCAGCAGGATTTAGTAGATGAGGCTGAGGTGGGTGAGCATCAGTTCCAGTTAGCCAGTTGTTTGTAGCTTGTTCTCAAGCTCTTTCTGGTTGAGTTCCCTGGTTGGGAAGTGAAGCGGTTGGGTGTAGGGAATTTTGTTAGGAATGTCTCATAGCTGTTCTTTATAATAGTAGTAGATAGTGTTTACCAAGGGCTTACCATGTGACAGACAGGCACTGTGCTAAGCGCCTTGATTGTTAGCTATAGGGTCACTATGAGTTGGAATTGACTCAATGGCAATGGGTTTTAATGGGAATGAGGTAGGTAGCAATGTTATTATCTCCATTTTAGGACTCCGAAACTGAGTCTCAGAAAAGATCATACAGCTAAGATATGGTTGTATTAGGTAGAGTATAGTTTCAGCTGCTGTAACCAAGACCCAGACCAACTTGGGTTTAAACAAGGTTGTTGTTGTTGTTTGCCATCCAGTCAATTCCGACTCATGGAGAACTGATGTGTGCAGAGTAGAACTGCTCCAAAGAGTTTTCAAGACTGTGACTTTTCAGGAGCAAATTGCCAGGGCTGTCTTCCGAGGGCTATTGTGAGTGGGTTCGAACTGCCAACCTTTTGGTTAGTAGTGAAGTGCTTAACCGTTTGCACCACCCGGGGAACTTAAACAAGGTAGAGGAAGCTTATTTCTCTATCATGAAATGGTGGTGGGGTAGGGATCTAGAGCTGCATGGAAGCTGTGTCTATGTGGTCATTCAGTTCCCAGTCTCCTTTTATCCTTAGGATGTCACCCCATCTACATGGTTCAAGATGGCACCCCACTGTGTCTGTGTTCTAGTGTGTGGGAAAGAGGAAAGGAGAAGGGGGCTGCTACACACCCCTTCCCTTTAAGGACACAACCTAGAACTTGAACCTATTATCTCTGCTGACAGTCCGTTGGCCAAATCTTGGTTACACAGTCAAACCCAGCTGCAAGAGTGGCTGGGAAATGTAGTCTTTGTCTTGGGTGGCCATATGCTCAGCTAAAAATGGTGAAGGGGGAGCAGTGTCTTAATACAGAAAATATAATGGACAGACCTTGGGTGACAGCTAGTTGCTTTTGCCCCAGAGGTGAAGCTAGGACATGAGTCCAGGTGGTCTATGGTGCTCCTGCTCCTCACCTCTCTACCACCTCTCATCCTGGTAGGGTGCTAGATCAGTACCAAGGAAAACAGTCCAGAGCTATACTGTAAACTCCTTGGGCAGGGGTAGTAGATGTTTCTGCTGGTCACTGGATCCTCAGGGCCTAGCATGAAGTAAGTACTCAGTAAATCAATCTTAGAGGAAATGAGGGAGGGGAAGAAAGCCATCTGGTCTACCAGATCCAACGTCAGCTAAATGCACAGAGTGAACCTGGATATGAATCTAAGGGGGCTGGATACTAAGGTGACCAACAGCCAGAAGGCAGCCAGGTCTAGAAGGATTCCCTTCCGGGGCTGGAGCTCCACGACTGCTTTGCCCTGGGCTTGGACTATTACTTTTATCTCTGAGATGCCGTTGGTTCAGGGTATCCTGTTGGCCTCCCTGACTTAACCCCAACTTTGAACAACATCCCTGTGAGCTGTGCTCCCAGAATGGAAATTTGATGGCCATTCACCTTTAGGAGAACTGAATACTTTGAGAAGTTTCTGTCTTGGTGGTAGTTGCTTGGGTTGTACCCTCCACACTCCCTATTCAGTTCCAGCCACATGTAAGTCTGGGTTTCCCAGCTGCTGGCCCCATGAGGACTCTGCCTCCAATGAAGGGTCTCTACCTCTTTGCCACTGTGCTCCAGCAGCCTGTTTAGCAAAACCCAGTTACAGTCTGAACTTTCCAAACCTGGGACCCTGTTAAGAAGTTCTCAGGGCTTTCCGGGGCAGCATACTGATTAGGAGGAGTGGAGAGGTCGTCCGTCCCTATTACTAGTTATATTTTTTGAGCAGAGCTTCTCCCTACGCAGGTGCTCTGAAGGAAAAATAAGTAACCATCGGAGGCTCCAGCTTGGAATTTTTCAATTGTCTGAACATTGTTCTTGGCAAGGAATAATTTAAAACAAACAGCCATTGTGGGTTACATTTTTAGACCAGTTAGAAATAAGGGTATCACCTAAAGGTTTCACCACAATGATAGTCTTTGATCATCCCAATCTCCCCCCGCCCCCTTTTTCCCAGTTATCTATTTTGTACTAAGCAGCTGAGAAGACCTGATCGGCTTCCATCAGTGAAGGATCTGTCACAATGCCTGTTTACAGCCTGGCCATCGAGGGCAGAGAGAAGCTGTAACAGCAAGCCCTGCTCCCGGCGGAGATGAGGTCTAGACAGTTATGAGATATGTGGGGCTCTTAAGAAGGAGAGAAGGAGAAGTGTGTGTTTTGGGTTCTGTGCTTCTTCTCTGTGTTTGTGTAGCTGAGAAAGCCTTCGGTTAAAATAAGTGGAATTTGGCAAGAAGTGGTACTGCATGCTGACAAACTGTCTTCTTTTACTTCGACAAAAATGAAAATGCATGAGGCATTTTGCTCCCTCCTTCCCCACCCTCACATGATGGAAAGGGTCTCCTTGGCTCCATACTGAGCCAGCCCTTGAAGATTTATACGAGACACCTGTGTGGAGCCATCACGGCCTTCAGGCTTGAGCAGCTACTACGCCTCACAGGTTGGAAATGCCAGGTTCCCGGAGGGAGTTCTGGAGGGCCTGAATGGAGTGTCTGTTCCAGGCCTGGGCGAGACCCCCTGGGTGGGGGGTCTTTGCATGTAAATAGAGGCCTTCCTCATCTTTTCCTCCTGCACACATTGACCCAGGGCCTTTGAGGAACTGGGCAGGAGACTAAGCAAGACCCCTTTCCTGGAGGAGCCGTGACCTGGGGCCTACCTGGGCCTCAGTTTCCCCATCTGGAAATGAGGGCGTGGGACTCGCGTTCCTTGAGGTTTATGCAAGGTCTGGGAGCCAGCAAGCTCCAACATGCCCTTTCTCCAGCTCCGACATTCTTGCATAGCGAAGGACAAGTGACATTAGTTTTGGGAAGGGGCTTCATTAGTTTTAGGAAGGGGCTTCGCTCGTTAACCTGACCCAGCACAGGGGAAATTTGGACACAAGTACATTAGAGCGCAGACAACAGCTAGCGAATTGATGAGCTGAGTCATTAATTTATTCATTCATTTGCTCGACAAATGTTATTGCTTGCCGGCCCTGTGCCAGGCTCTGTGTGAGGGGCCGGGGAGACAGCCGGGAACATGACGGCCTGGGCCCGGCCTGCTCCAAGTCAGGGCCAGCCCCGTTTGGACTCCTGTCCTGTTGGCTTAAGGACGAGCCTCGATGTAGGTCCGAGCACAGGAATGTGCTGTGAAATGCAATTCCAACACCCCATTAAAAGCCAAGCATTTACCTCTGGACACCCGGGACTTTCAGACTTCTCCCTTAAAGAGCAATGGAGTTGTTTTGACAAAAGAAGGGTAAACAGGGCCATGGCGAGAGTACTTTTCTCATAGCTGCTCCTGCTGTAATCAGTCACGTATTTATTGTGACCTCAGAGGTGCCCAGACTGTCCTAGACTCTACAGGAGAGACCAAGGGAAGGGGGAGGAATGGAGAGAGAAAATTTATAGTTTAGCTGTGGAGGCAAGGTCAAGTTGCAGTTGTGTATGTGTGTGGTGTGTGTGTATGTGTGTCTCTGTGTGGTGTGTGCTTGACTTTCTCTCGAGATCAGAGCTACTGTCCAAGACACTGGGTGGGGTGAGCTGGACCACACCCCCATAGCTGCCTGGACGCCCAAGTGCACAGCAGCCCTAGGCCTGTGGAGACAGAATGACCAGTAGTAGGTCATCGGTACAGCCAAGTTACAGGGGTGGCCTCCCTCCCCTGGGCGTCCCTGGAGGTGGCCAGTTGGTGCTCCTGGTATGGTATCATCCCCTTTTAGGGTTCCCAAGTCCTTGTTTGCTGCTGCTGTGAATTCTCAGAAACTAAACATGCGGAGTAGTCATTCTGGTGTCAGGAAGAGCTGAATTCAAATCCCAGTGCTGCCTCTTGCTAGCTCTGTGATCCTGTCCTAGGTGGTGCTCACAGCCTCACTTTTCCCATCTAAGCAGTGGGGCTGACAGTAGCACCTGTTTGGTAGCGTTGTTGGGAGGATCGCTGAGACAGGTGCCTCTCATGGTGCCTGCATACAGTAAGTGCTCGGTTCCTGTTAGTTGCTGTTGTTTCAGTTATTACTGTTATACATCAGGAGGCCAGGCTGGGAAGGCCCGTTTGATCCAAAGGTCATTGCTTTCTGAAAACTAAAAAAAAAAAAAATAATTGCCATTGAATTGATTCCAACTCATGGCGACCCCACCATGTGTGTCAGAGTAAAACTGTGCTCCATAGGGTTTTCAGTGGCTGATTTTTTGGGAAATGGATCACCAGACCTTTCTTTCAAGGTACCTCTTGGTGGGCTCAAACCTCCAACCTTTCTGTTAGCTGAGCGCATTAACTGTTTGTACCACTCAGGGACCCCTTCTGAAAAGTAACTCTGCCACACTCTGTAAAATTCCATATCTGGAATGGAACAGACGGAATGGAAATATTGAGGATGTTCATGCATTCTGAAGGTCTGAAGAATGTAACCAATACCACTGAACAATTTGGATAGAAATTGCTGAATGGGAACCTAAACTGCTGTGCATAAACCTTCACTGAAAACACAATAAAATGTTATTAAAAACAAACAAACAAAAAAGAATAAATTACTCTTTATGGCATTTTCAAGAGGTCCTGGGTAGCACAAACAGTTTGCAGTCAGCTGCTAATCTAAAAGTTGGTGATTTGAACCCACCCAGCGGCTCCTCAGAAGAAAGGCCTGGTGAACTGCTTCCATAAAGATTGCAGCCAAGAAAACCCTATGGAGTGCAATTCTTTGTAACACATGGGATCCCCATGAGTCGGAATCAGCTCAAAAGCAAGAGATTTGGCTCTTTGGTTTTATAGTGTTTATACAATTAAAGATTTAAATTTAAGTTTTTTAAAAAAATCCATGTCTGAAATCCTGACACTTCTGAGCTGTAACTCCACTAAGTGAAGGCGTAATTGAGACTCCAGCTTCCTCTACACTAGTTTCTGCTGAAGCAACTTGCCTCTCCTCAGCCTTCATCTGGAACGTGGGTGCTGGTGAGCCCTGCATGCCGGTGGATGTGCTTGTCTCTTCCTTCTTCACACAGCCCTGGTCCCTCCCGGGGCAAAGATGGCTTAACAGGAGTTGATATGGCTGGATGTGTAATCACCCATGGCTCTGGCTCCAGTGTGGGTCAAGCCCTCTGAGCTCTGTTGTAATGAGCTGCCGTCAGGTTGGCCCCTGACTCATGGTGTCCCCATGCGCAATGGAACGAAATGCTGCCTGGTCCTGCTCCATCCCCATGATTGGTTGTAGATTGGACTGTTGTAATCTGTAGGGTATTCATGGGCTGATTTTTGGAAGTAAATTGCAAGGTCTTTCTTCCCAGTCCATCTTAGTCTGGAAGCTCCCCTGAAACCTGTTCAGCATCATAGCAACATGCCAGCCGCTACTGAGAGATGGGAGGTGGCTGTGCATTAGGTACGTAGGCTTGGAATCAAACCCAGGTCTCCTGCGTGGAAGGTGAGAATTTTACCACTGAGCCACCACTGCCCTCCTGTGCTTGTTTGTGTGTTGGTAAAACTGAGTATGGTGTGGTCATGTGGGCAGGTGTTTTGGGAGCCAGGATAAAGCAGCTGGAGGAACTGGAGGTATTTATCTGAGAGAAGACAAAGGGAGCACAGAATGCCGCCAGCCATTTGTTGTCTGCATCCCAAGAATGAGGGCCAAGGGGCAGTGTTTACAGAAAGACAGGGTGGATGTCACAAAAGGACAGACTCTGCCCACTGTCCCATGGGCAATGAGTGGACGCAGTGTGGTTGATGCGTTTCCTGTCCCTAGAAGTGTACAGACTAGGGATGATGTGCCTTGATGGGGAGCGTGTCGATATGACCGGGGTGGCTGGTGGGGCTTCAGATCCTGAGACCACAGGACTCTCAGGAGACAGTGGCCCTCTACTCCTGTCTCAAGCTGCATTTGGCTAGCCCAGCTGTGGAAGCTGAGCCTGCTAGGCCCTGCCCATGCTCAGAAGGAAGAGGGCCGCAGGGCTGGGCAGGACGGCCAGCTCAGCGCGGAGGCCGCTGTTGGCCTTGGCGCCGGCTCGCCCAGCCGCTTCCTGCCCCGCCCTCCTGCGGCTTTGGCTTGATTAGCTCATAGCTCCAGGTGAAGCCAGTCCCTGGGCCCTGGAAAGCAAGGTGGGCTCAGCTTCCGGTGGCCTCAGAGTCCCCATTCCTCCCTGCTCCTTCCTTAGCAAGCCAGGGGCAGCTGCTAGTCGGGGGGCGACGGGGGGTTAGGCCTTATCATCCAAGGGTAGACTTGAGAGCACTTGGGAGAGACCAAGGCACGGAGAAATGTGGCTCACCCCTACTCCAGGGGTTGGTCCCCTGGGCTCCCACAACAGTACTCTTCCCAGCCCTTCATGAAATGCTGTCCCCAAGCCCCCTGCTGGCTTTGCTGCGGCTCCCTAGCATTGGCACAGGTGCAGGTAGGGGCGGGGGGCAGCTGGGTGGGTCTAAACACCCCAGTGGCTTGAATCTCCTTGGGGCTGTATGCTGGAGAAAGTTCCTGTGGATGTCTTGGTTGTGATCCATAGGGTTTTCATTGGCTGATTTTCAGAAGTAGATTGCCAGGCCTTTCTTCCTAGTCCATCTTAGTCTGGAAGCTCCACTGAAACCTGTTCAGCATCATAGCAACACACAAGCCTTCTCTGACACACGGGTGGTGGCTGCACATGAGTGCGTTGGCTCGGAATCGAACCCTGGTCTCCTGCATGGAAGGCAAGAATTCGACCATTGAGCCACCACTGCCTCCCTTTGCTTTCTAAGATCTTCCTAATTATTTGCACTGATTTTGCAGATACATTTTCAGAATAGTGGTTTTCCCTCCACTCATAAAAAACTGAAACTCTAGAATAATGGAAACAACCACAGGTGACACATTGGAATGTTTCCTGTCACTGGTGCCGACCGCTCCAGGTATCTTTCCGGCCGTCGCCTGTCGGGTGTCCCAAGCTCTCCACGTTAGCACAGAAGCTGAGGTTTACAGTCACAGCCCTGTAGGCTTTTGCACATAGAGGAGAGCTCAGGGCTCAGTGGTTCTGGCCTCTCATTTAGAGATGTCAAGAAAAAGAACCAGGCCGGGAGCCTGGGTCTCAGCTCTGTCCCCAGCTCTTTCCAATATGCCAGGCACATTTCTGCTACTGCCTGCGCATCTGTATCTACCTGCCTCAGTCTACCCTAGACTGCCAGCCCCTCCATTTACCCAGTAATGTCCCATTCCCACAGTACAGGGGACTATCTAAGTTCTGTGCTTTTCTTGGCCTTGAGGCTAAGGGAGAGGTCACTGTCTGACTGGGGAGCCCCATTATTGCCCAGAGGGCCCTGTGGTGTCAGCATCTGCTCCATGTTCTGTCCCCCTCAGCTCCCAGCCCTTCCCCAGACTCCCGGGCACCTCCTGGGCCCTGGGTGTTTCAGGTGGGTTCAAGCTAGAGGCATGGACCCTTGTCAAAGAGGCAGGGCTGGTAGGGGCTGCTGAACTGGGCTCCCCCAGGAGCACACCCATCTCTTCTCTGTCCTGTTACAAATTCCATAGACAAGATTCCCCTTCTCTTACCCCAACTCCTCACCCCTGTTTCCCTTCCCCTGCCCATAACTCAAGGTCCCTAGGTGGCACAAATGGTTCATGCTCATCTTCTAACCTAAAGGTTGGTGGTTCAAACCCACCAGTGGCGCTGCAAGAGAAAGGCCTGGCAGTCTGCTTCCATAAAAATTGCAGCCAAGAAAACGCTATGGAGCAGTTCTACTCTATAACACATGGGGTCACCATGAGTTGGAATAGACTTGAGGGCAACGGGTTTGGTTTTGGTTTGCCTGCAATTCAGGCCCAAACACTCTGCAATTCAGTGGTTTTTACCTGTTTTCTTGTCCAGGTGCTACCAACCTTTGTAAGACTTGGCTTCATATTTTTGATCATACAAAGACATGTGACAAGTACAAGACATTCAGTAAACTGGAGACCAGGATGAGGGGAACAAAGGCATAGAAAGATGGGGCTTGTTTTGGGTGTGTTTGTGCAGTATGCAATATATCATTTTTTATTCACATAAAAACCTCTTTCTTGAAGTAATAGGAACCCATTCAGCTGTTGCTAACCAAATACCAAATGTTTCCCTTTTCCTCTCCTACTTCTTCCAAGAGGTGGATTGTGAAGAACTGCCATTCTCCGTGATGCTATCTTGCCTTTCAAACGTCAGAGAGCTTTTTCCTCAGAGCAGATGCCTGATTGTTTTTTCCAGCTTTGGCTGGAATTTTTAAGAGAAAGCTGCTTTCAAATCACTTTTCTGTTTATTGTTCTAGATGTGGAATATGGCAAAGTGAAGGATTTGAGGGGTACTGTCTAATCCAGTCTCTTCATACTGGTCTTCTTTAATTGCCTCAATATCTATCAGCCAAACCCCCATCCTTCCACCCCCAAAAAAAGTATTTCTGAAAAATAAAGTAAATAAAATTGAATAAAATAAAATGAATCCCCCCTTGGTGGAGGGATGACTCCTGAATCACTTTTAGGCACCCCCCTCCCCCATCCCATTTATGATAAACATGTGGTTTCATTTCCAAGGGCTCTGGTGTTAGCGTTTCCATTTCCTCAGGAAGCCGCGTTTGGTTCTTGCTCTTACTTCTGAAACAGGAACGTGCGTTTTCATTGACCCGAGTTCAAGGAGCGCCTGAGGCAACAATGAAAACAGTCCCAGGCAGGTTTCAGCAGCGACACCCCCTCCCAGCCATCACTTCTTGCTCCCTAATCTTCCGGGGATGGAAGCCAGCACCCCGCCCAGGGAGGGAGGGCTGAGGCGTTCCCTTCACTGGGTTTGGTGGCCATCTGAGGCGAGCCATGCTGTCCTCACTGCCTGCATTTTGGCCTTCAGTTGGGAAAGTCTGGTTGACCTCCAAGCATCCACATACCACAGGCTCTTAATTAAGAAAGTATGTTCCCATTTCATGTCACTCGAAAAGAATGAAAACAGTGACAGCATTTATTTATCTTCACTATCAATATCGTTCCTGTTTTTAAGTCTACTGGGGGTTCCAAGTCTTGAAGGAGTTGACTGTGGGTTATGAGAGTTTAACCTCAGGCATGTTGCTGTGGGACGCATGTGACTTCTCTCGGAGAAGAGGCTCCATGAAAGGGAGGGAAAGGTTAGCAGAGCCCCGGCCAGCCGGGCCCTGCCCTCCGAGTGCTTACAGTCAATGACTCAGCCGTGGTGGATCAGCTTTTGCCTTCTTTGGTGCTGACGTGGAGTCAGACCCCCTTTCCCCCAACTACGTCCCATTTTCTTTCTGAACCTTCAGAGAAATAAAAGCTATCATTTCTTTTTTTTCTTTATTTATTTATTGTGCTTTAGGTGAAAGCTTACAGCTCAAGTTAATTTCTCATACAAAAATTTATACATATATTGTTATGGGACCCTAGTTGCAATCCTTGTAATGTGACAGCACACTGCCCCTTTCCACTCTAGGTTTTCCATGTTCATTTAACCAGCTCCTGTCCCTTTCTGCCTTCTCATCCTGCCTTCAGAGAGGAGCTGCCCATTTAGTCTCGTGTAACTACTTGAACTAAGAAGCACACTCTTCACGAGTTTTTAAAGCCATCATTTCTTGAGTCATCTAGAAGTGATATGATCTATTAGAATGACTGTTGTTTACATAGGACCTACTATGTGCTAGGACTGGGAAAGTCACTCACATATGTTGTCACTAATCCTTGGCAGCAATGGGCTAACTCGGATTGCCCAATGTGTATGTGAGGCAGCTGGACCTCCGACAGGTTAAGAGACTTGCCAAAGGCTGTACGGCAAGCCAGAGTTTCTCAATAGTGGTGCTATTGCCATTCAGAGCTGGATAATTCTTTGTTGTGGAGGCTGTCCTGTGTATCATGGTAGGTTTAGCAACATCCCTGGCCTTGATCCACTATCCTGGAGAAGAAGAGAAGCCAAAGGTCGAAGCCGGAGAAATGAGGCCAGAGGTTGGGGAGGAGGGGCAAGGAGAAGCCGCAGTAGGCAGGTGAATCCCCAGATGAGAAGCTAGGAGGACCAGAAGGGTGTAGCAAAGCACGGGGCAAGGCGTGTGAGGGCAAGAGATTCGAGGCTAGATCTGTGGCGACGCAGAGTGCCACCAAGTGGACCTTCAAGAGTGGCTTAAAGAAAATGGACATATTTTAGAAGCAAGTGATAGATTTCTTGGCAGCATCAGCATTACCTGGGAGGGTGTTAAAAATGCAAATTCTCAGGCCCCACATCAGACCTACTGAACCAGAATGTCAATAGTAGGGCTAGAAATCTGTGTTTTAACAAGCGCTTCAGTTTAGAGCCATGCTTTTTAAACTATCCATGGTGAAGGGGCATTTTTTTTAAGTTCCAATCCATCATGGACTGATACTTTTGTAAACTCACTCCACTTGCAACTTCCCAGATGAGTTTGGCAACACCCAAACGGCTCTATGCCCTGTTCAATGAGACGAGCACGCTCATCATGCACCTGGATGCTACAGCAACGTCTAATCGCCATGAGAGTTTCTAAACCTCGATTTCTGGACTTAGCTCATCACCAACCAGTAAAATCATTCCTTGAGCCACACTAGGAATGGCTCTGCTCTAGAAGCGGAAGTTGTTTTTCGGTCTTATGCTCCTTTCTTGGGAGAACCACCCCTCCCCTAATCTATAGTAGTTCTTCTTAGTCTGTGAGGCCAACCCCAGCCTCAGAGATAGACCCAAGCCCTCACCAAGCTGAATCTTTCTTGGGATTTTCATTGCCACTATAGGGAAAGTCATTTTTTCTTTCTCTGAGGTCTTGAACTCTAAGGACCATGTACACTTGGAGTTGTTGGTGGCCCTGGTGGTGTAGTGGTTAAGAGCTACGACTGCTAACCAAAAGGTTGGCAGTTCAAATCCACCAGGTGCTCCTTGGAAATTCTATGGGGCAGTTCTACTCTGTCCTATAGGGTCACTTTAAGTTGGAATCGACTCGATGGCAACGAGTTTTTTTTTTTTTTATCTTGTGGACATAGAGAACCTGCCTGAGAATGAAGTCAAAACTACGGAGGATAGAGCAGTGTCGTGATGATGCTGTTTTAGGCCTGGATCCACCCGTACGTGAACCCATGTGGTCTACTCCTAGACTTTTCATAAACCACTAGATTTTCTTTTCACCTTAAGCTACTTTGATTTGGGTTTCTGTCACTTACAACCAAAAATGTGCTAGTTAATAAGCTCTCAGCCTCGGAGATTATTTTGGGAGATTCAAAATGAAAACCTATTGCAAGGGCGTTGTAAATGGTAAAGAGCTCCACTGTAAGGTTGCCAAAGCAAGCAGATGCTGTACTAATAAAAGCTCCTGTGCTCTGCCTCCACCGTACAGCTGAGTCCTCATGGAGATTCCAGAGGGCCTGTGTCCATGCTGATGAGTGCAACATTGCAGAAACACCAAACCACTACCCACCCTGCTGCTGCCCTTGCGTCACAAAGACCACGTCCTCATTCTTGGTCTCAGCTGATGGCCAGCTGCTAACTTCAAGCCTGCTGCTGCTGTTGTTGCTGCCTAGTCAATTCCAACTCATGATGACCCCAAGTATTACAGAGTGGAACTACTCCATAGAGTTTTCTTAGCTGTAATCTTTATAGAAGCAAATCGCTAGGCCTTTTCTTCCATGGTGCCACTGAGTGGGTTCGAACCACCAACCTTTTGGTTACTAGTGAGCACAAACTGTTTGTACCACCTAGGGACTGGGTCATTAACATCAGAGCTAGCCCAGGGTGGGGAACAAACATAGACTCTGGCCTGTGTTTTGCTTCTGCCTTCTAGTTCAGTGGTTCTCAACCAGGGTGATTTTGGCAATGTCTGGGGACATTTTGGGTTGGTACATTGGAGAGACTCAGTGTGTTGCCAGAAGATGTGCAGCCCTGTCTTCCCAGGCTGGCTGTGGGCATACTTGGAGGTGAAGAGTGGACAGCCCTTGAAAAACCAATGACTCATGTTTTCTTAAAGCCAGTGTGGTCCAGCTCCTCACCAGAGCAGGAGCCCAACTGCAGGGGGCTGGGGCCCTTCCTGTCCAAAGGCTGGGGCCTGAGCCCACAGTCAACAATGGCTTCCAAACAAATGACCTCCTCCATGAGTGTCTCAGCCTCCCTGTTCCCCATCTATCTGTGCCTGCCTTCCCATGGTCATGTGACGTCTAAGATTGTATACAAATCAGTTTTGCTCTAAAATCGTTGGCCCCCTTTTCCCCAATGGGAAGTCCTCAGCCTCTTCTTGGATACTCTGCCCCTTGATCAAGGGCACAGCTTAGTAACCTAGAGCTTATGATTGGCTTTCTAGACCTTTCCCGGTCACCTTCCTCTGGACATGCTTCAGTTTGTCCATGTCCACCACCCCCTGCAGTTGGGACACCAGACCTCTATTGCTGCTCTCAAACATCACATCACAAAGATCTCATCCCCATTCATGTTCTCAGCTGATGGCCAACTGGTAACTCCAAGCCAGTTACTGGATCATTAACCTGCCAGTGGGTATAAGCTACGTCTCTTCCCACCCATCCTTCCATATTCCTCCAGGTGTTGAATTCAAGAGGAGAGACTTAAAGCTGAAGAAAATTTATATCAAAAAGTGGGAGACTTCAGAAGAGAGTTTGCTGAATGAATGTAGGACTCAAAGGAATAAAGCTAGAATGATTGGATGATTGGGGTTTACTCTGGGGTAGGGAGGCCTAGTGCCCCCTCAGCTTACATATTATATAATGACAGCCTCTTTCTGATTTGGAGGACAAGACCAATGAGGGGCATGGACCCAAAGCAGGACTTCTGTGTGTGTGTGTGTCTGTGTGTGTAGGTGGGTATGTATGCCTATGTACATGGCACTCCAGGGTTCTCCCAGCCTGAGAGAGACAGAGATTAAGAGGCAGAGAGAAGAGGTTCTGCCCCTCCGGTCTGCCTAGAAGAAAGGATGTGGGCAGTCCCCCTTCCAGGCTGGATTTCGACAACAAGCTTCTGTTGAAACAAGTCAGAAAGAATCCACTCCAAAGGTGTGTTGCCAAGCCCCTCATAGCTTCCAACCTCAGTGTCCTTTGACTTTTCCACTTGAGGCATCAAGAACTTTGGTTTGCAGCTCTTCCTGTCACTTTGGTCTATTCTCAAATTTGTGTTCTTCCTCCTGTGGTCTCTGTTACGGATTGCGGTGTGTCCCTTGAAAATGTATGCTGAAGTCCTGACCCCTGATACCTGTGAATGTGACCTTGTTGGGGAAGAGGGCCTTTGAAGATGTTCTCAGTTAACACAAGGCCGTACAGGATGGATCCTAATCCAACCTGAGTGGTGTCCTTATAAAAGAGGAGAAGAGACACAGAGAAAGGACTTCAAGTGATCCTGCAGCTGCAAGCCCAGGAACACCTGGGGCTCCCAGAAGCTGGGAGAGAGGCCTGGAACAGATTCTTCCTCAAAGCCTCAAAAGAAATCAACATGGCTGACACCCTGCTCTCAGACTCCCAGCCTCCAGAACTGTGAGACAATAAATTCTTTAAAGCCACCCACTTGGTGCTATTTTGTTATGGCAGCCCTCAGAAACTGATACAGCCTGCTTATCCATGTCTAAAAGAACTGCAGATGTTGCAGTTTGATTTTTCATTGTTGTTGTTTTTGGTGCTTCCTCAGAAGATGGGCCCATTTAGTCTTTTTGAGAAAAGAATCTGACCAGCTGATTATTTGTCCTTTTATTTCTTCCTGGGCTTCCCATCAGTGACTTTCTTCCCTGGGATCCTCATTGCAGCTGGGACAGGTGCTGACAGCTTATGTCGGAGTCGTGTGGTGTTTACTGTGCTGTGAGTTTGTAACTGCCTTGTTTCCATACTGACAGCAAATGCCATATGGAGAGGAAAAAACACCTGTCAGATGAACAGGAATCACAATATTCTACACAAAATCTCGTCCTTGCTTTTTGGAAATGGAGTAGGGCACCTAGCTCCTATCGCATAAGTGGTATGGCACTCTCTCCCACAGTAAAACTGGAGTTTGACACAAGGAGGTTTTCTTCAGTTCTGTGTTTGTGCTGGAGAAGCTCAGCTGATGGGGAAGGGATGAGAAGGTTTGTTTTCCTCTCCTCGGGGGACCAGGGTGAGTGGGAGGCAGCAAGAACACAGGCTGTGTCTGCAGGGCATCACACTAATAGGTGTGGGATACAGACCTGTCACAGGCCGCTGAGACCCATCGCCCTCTGGCTTCCTCCTTCCCAGATTCCCCACGGCGGCTGACGACAACACTCATCTAACTTGACCTTTATTACTGTTACTTGGGCTCTTGTCTGCTCACCCCCACACACTCCTGCCAGCCGTTCCAACAGAGTCCGAGCTCTGTAAGGGCTGGGACCACATCCCACTGCCCCTGGTGGCCCACTGAGGACCTGGCACACATCGAGGCAGCTTAAATGCTTGTTGGAGTGACTATTCCTGAACCATCTGTGCATGGAGAGGTGAGCCTCACCCATAGCTGAAGAGTTAAGGCAATAATCTAAGGCTAGTTTCAGCCCCAAACCACTTAGGGAGGAGCCAAGAGGAGGCTTAGCCAGTTGTCAAGGAATCAATTCCGACTCACTGAGACTCCGTGTATGTCAGAATAGGGCTGTGCTCCATAGGGTTTTCAGTGACTGATTTTTTAGAAGTAGATCACCAGACCTTTCTTCCAGTGTACTTCTGGGTAGACTTGAACCTCCAACCTTTTTAGCGAGCGCATTAACTGTTTGCACCACCCGGGGACGAGGGGGACTTAGAAACTGACTTATCCACATTGATCCAAGTTTCCACTCAGGAGCATATGAGAAATTTTTTGAGCTCCTTCTTATACATACTATACTTAGAACTGTGGTGAATTCCTACGAAAATAGCCCCTGCCCTCAGGCAGTTTACCTTGAAAGGAGAAATGGACTCCCAGACTCTCCAGCCTGCGTGCCTAATCTCTGCTCTCAGTGGCAAGAGACAGAAACCCAACGCCAAGGGACTCAAGCAGACTCTGCCAGGCAGAAACACGTCCAGGCACGAGGCTGGCTTCGGGACTCAGGTGATAGTCTCAGGCCCAGGTTTCTCTCTTCTCCACTCAGCTCTGCTTTTCCGTGTGGTGGGAACACAGCCTCGGCAGGCCGTCCCAGAGGACAAGCCTCTTTCCAGCAAGTTCTGGCAAAAGCCCTGGAAGGGCTCTAAGTGGGCCAGCTCCGGTCACGTGCCTGTTTCTGAACCAATCATTGTAGCCAGGAGAGAGAGGGCTCTGATTGGCTAGGACTGACTCAAGGATCTGTCACTGGGCCTTGGGAGGAGTTAGCTTCCTTACTATTAGAAGGCTGGAGCTGCACTTTTAAAAATTCAGGGAGACGGGCTTCCCCAAAGGAAGGGATTGGGGCACACCAAAAAACCCATGTCCATGATAATAGCAGCATTTTATGAAGCATTTCCTATGTGCCAAGCTGGACAATGAAAAAGGAAGACTGAAGAATTGACGCCTTTGAATTATGGCGTTGGTGAAGAATATTGAATATACCATGGACTGCCAGAAGAACGAACAAGTCTGTCTCGGAAGCAGTACAGCCAGAAAGCTCCTTAGAAGCAAGGATAGCAAGACTTCATCTTGCTTACTTTGGACACATTATCAGGAGGGCCAATCCCTGGAGAAGGACATCATGCTTGGTAAAATAGAGGGTCAGTGAGAAAGAGGAAGACCCTCGATGAGACGGACTGACACAGTGGCTGTAACAATGAGCTCAAACAGGGTCTTAAAACCTTATGAGTGGCCATCTAAGATACTCCACTGGTCTCACCTGTTCAGGAGCAAGGGAGAATGAAGAAGACCAAAGACGCAAGGGAAAGATTAGTCTAAAGGACTAATGGACCACAACTACTACAGCCTCCACTAGACTGAGTCCAGCACAACTAGATGGTACCTGGCCACCACTGACTGCTCTGACAGGGATCACAACAGAGGGTCCTGGATAGAGCTGGAGGAAAATGTAGAACAAAATTCTAACTCACAAAAAAAAGCCAGACTTACTGATCTCACAGAGACTGGAGAAACCCTGAGGGTATGGCCCTTGGACACCCCTTTAACTCAGTATTAAGTCACTCCTGAGGGTCACCCTTCAGCCAAAGATTAGACAGGCCCATAAAACAAAAGGAGACTAAATGGGCACCCCAGCCCAGAGGCAAGGACGAGAAGGCAGGAGGGGACAGGAAAGCTGGTAACAGGCAACCGAAGGTCAAGAAGGGGAGAGTGTTGACATGTCGTGGGGTTGGCCGCCAATATCATAAAACAATATGTGTATTAATTGTTTAATGAGAAACTAATTTGTTCTGTAAACCTTCATCTAATTTAAATTTTTAAAAAAATGGGCTCAATTTAAAAAAAAATGGGCTCAAACATACCTGCTATTGTGGGGATAGCACAGGACGGGGCAGTGTTTTGTTCTGTTACACATAGGGTCAATATGAGTTGGAACTGACTCAATAGCACCTAGCAACAACAGGCTCTGCCCTGAGTACTTTATAGGCATTGTCTTATTTAATCTTTATGGCAGCCCTAGGAAGTACGTTCAATTACTATCCCCAGTTTAGAGGAGGAAACTGAGGCACAAAAGTACTAAGTCACTTGTCCAGGTCACACAGCCAATGAGTGAGGCTGGGATTTGAACCCACCTCACAGCCACCACGTCAGCTCACCTTCCTACAAGTAATAGCTTTGCCTCCTGTGGATACACTCTTTGGGACTGGAGGGTGATTGTTCTGGCTCCTCCCCTAGACTTGGCAGGGATGTAATCATTCCTTCTGTCCAAGCCACTCTCCTTCTGAGCTCTAACTCACACTCTTCCCTGTTTCCCTACCAAGTCGCCTGATGATTTCTGGTGCAGCCACAATATTAAAGGCCCTATGCCAGTGCTCAAGAGGGTCCAAGACTGTGTGTCAGTCGGTCGTTTGAGTGTCTTTCTGCTAGAGGAAACTTCTGCCAGAGGCTTTAGCATCATTGCAGGACAAGTCAGATGGACCCACCAATCCCACCCGCACATGCGTACCTTCATTTTTCTAAGGAGGAAACCAAGGCCCAGAGAGGGCGAGTGAGTTGCTCAAAGTCACACAGCAAGTCAGCAGCTAGAACCCTGGTCTCTGGACCTCTGGGCTTGGGGCTTTGCCCTGCATTTCCTCTTTGGAACTCTCTAGGCTACTGAGTGGCTGAGTGCAGGTCACTTCCTGTCTCCGTGCCTCTACCACCTCAGCTGGAAAATACACGATTTTCGTCATTTGAAACATCCCAAGGCTGGGCTTTGCTCCAGTTGGGTGAAAAGGAATTTTTTTGACTGTATTCATTAGGATGCTTTGAGTTACAAGAAATTAAAAAAAAAGAAAATCTCAAACTGTCTTAAGCAAAGGGACTGTGTTGCCCTAGACATAAGCTTTTCAGATGTAGTTTGGGTTGCAGGCATGGTTTGATCCAGAGTTTCATGACATCACCACGGCACCAGTTTCACTTCTTGTAACTTTCCAAGCCCTAACCTCCTCCGTGTGTCCACCCTGCCTCACTACAGCTTCCCCTATAGTGCGAAGAATATTGCCCCCAACCCTGGCCTCATACCCACACACCCACCATCCCAGAGGACGAGAGAGCACCGCTGCCCCAGTGATCCCAGGCAGTCTGTGGTTCACTCTGACTGGACACATCCCTCTCTGCTGTTGTTGTTAGTTGCCATTGAGTCAGCTCCGACTCACGGCAACCCCACGTATAACAGAATAAAATGTTGCCTAGTCCTGCGCCATCTTCACGATTGTCGGTACGTTTGAGTCTATTGTTGGGCCCATTGTGTCAATCCATTTCACTGAGGGTTTCCCTCACCTTTGCTAGCCCTCCACTTCGCCAAACATGATGTCCTTCTCCAGCAACTGGTCCCTCCTGATGATAAATCCCAAGTAAGTGAGTTGACATCTCGGACAGTATTGTGTGCTCCACAGGGTTTTCATTGGCTAATTTTTGGAAGTAGATTGCTAGGCCTTTCTTCCTAGTCTGTCTTAATCTGGAAGCTCTGCTGAAACCTGTCCACCATGGGTGACCTTGCTGGTATTTGAAATGCCAGTGGCATAACTTCCAGCATCATAGCAACACACAAGCCACCACAGTATGACAAACTGACAGACAGGTGATCACATCCCTGCTACCCTTATCCAGTCACCGTAGCCAGGGGAATGGGATGTGCTGATCAGTGGGTCAGGGGGAAGTTATAGCCTCCAAAGCAGCTGACATCTCCAGACAGAAATCAGGGTGTTAGAAAGGGGTGGTGAGGTAGGAAATGCATGCTGGGAGACAGTGGGCACCTTCCCCTGTGCTGACATGTCTCCTCTCAGTCCACAGAGCCTGTGAGGTAATAAGGGGTCCTGGGAATTGGCAAGCACCTTGCTCCATCCACCCAGGGCCTGGATCCAGGTGTGGGCTGATGGGATGACCCTGGCCCCCCTCTCCTGGGTCTCACCACATTCTTCTTGTCTCCAGACAGAGACTACTGCAGCTTATGTGACAAGCAACCGATCGGGAGGCTGCTTTTCCGGCAGTTCTGCGAGACCAGACCTGGACTGGAGTGTTGCATTCATTTCCTTGACTCAGTGGTAAGTCCCTGCTCCGGGGAGGTGGCCCTGGGCCCTCTGTGATCAACGGCTGTTTTTTTCCAAAGGAAAAGAGAGAAGGGTGAAGCATAAGCTGTTCCTTTAGAAACTCCCAGTGCAGACTTTGAGAATGCAGACTTGTCTCGGGATCTGAACTTGTTGGGCAACCATGAATGGGCTACACCCCCTCTCTGGGCCCCAGTTGCTGCTGCTATAAAGCAAAGCCCCTTTAGCTCTTGGATTCCACGAGCCTGGGTTATTGTTCGAGGCAGTTTTCCCAACACCCCCAGGTAGCATTTGGATTCTGTGGTGGACAGGTGTTGGTAGTTTCAAGCCAGTCTACTGGCCACTGGCACAGGCCTGCTCTTGCTCACGCCATCATGACTGCCTTCAAATGCTCTCGGTCTTTCCTTTGTTTGACAAATGCTGATTGTCCATCAGACAGGTTGTGGAAATATTCAGGAGTCCCTCAGCACTTGCTGTCTGCCCTTTGGGTTCCAATCCAAGGAAGTGGACGAGAGGTGGGGAGGCAAGGAACAAAGACTGGTAGTGAAAAGAATGGGGTCACCCAGACCACCCCCAACCGGGGGCAGGGGCCAAGATGCTGCTGTTTCTTAGAAGCCTTGATGGCGTCATTGGCTGCAGCCATGCTGACTTTGGTCTCAGGTTGGGGGACAGCTCTGAGGAGCTTGAGTTTCTTCTGTCTGCTTCAGGGTCTCTGGATTTCTAGACCCATAAGCCAACTGCCCACTGGATGTCTCCAGTGAAGTCACACAGGCCAGTGTGTCCAAAACCAACTCAGCTCCTTTCCCCTGCCCTCCGAAGCTACCAGCCCTGACCTGTTCCCTATTCAGTGACAAACACCCACAATCACCTGAGCCTAAACTCCTGCATTGTCCTTAACCCCACTCTCTCTCCCACCCCTTCCCCCATCAGATCAAGCACATCTGGGGCAATCTGGCCCCTTGACCTCTCCCAGACCAGTCCCCTCCTCTCCAAAACCTCTGCCTTGGTCTTAGCTTAGGCTCTCTGCATCTCTTGTGTAAGTGATTACAATAGTTCTCACCCTTGGCTGAACAGTAGCAGCACCTGGGGAGCCTTAAAAAAAAAATAGCAGTGTCTGAGTTGAAGCCCAGACTAATTAATTTGAATCTCTGGAGGTGGAGTCCAGTATTTTTATAACTTTGTTATGGAAAAATTCAAACTATAAAAAAGTGAAAGTCAACAGAATAGTATAATGAAACCCCGTGCACCGTTCACCTAGCTTCAGCAATTATGAATGTGTGACCGGCTTTGTTTCATCCATCCCCCAGCCTCATCATCCTCTCTAGGAGTATGGCAGCAAATCTCAGATTATCATATTATTTCACCTGTGACTATTTTGGTACATACTGCTAAAGGATAAGAGCTCTTTTATTTAAAATAACCATACAACCATTATCACAGCTAAAAAAAATTCTTTACTGTCATCAAATAATAGTTAGTGTTCACATTTCCAATTTTCTCATGAATTATACATGCATGTTTTGTTTGTTTGAATCAGAGTCTGGATAAGGTCCATAGGTTGTGATCAGTTGATATTTTCTTGACTGAAAAGAAAAGAAAAAAAAAGTTGCCGTTGAGTTGATTCCAACTTGTGATGACTCCATGTGTGTCAGAGTACAGCTATGCTCCATAGGGTTTTCAATGGCTACTTTTTCAGAAGTAGATCTCCAGGTCTTTCTTCTGAGGTGCCTCTGGGTGGACTTGAACCTCCAACCTTTTGGTTAGCAGCAAGCGTGTTAACCATTTACATCACCCAGGGACACCTTCCTTGACTATAGGTTTCCCGATAACCATTTCCCCTTTGATGGTCATCTAGAAGAGTTTCCCACGTTCTGGATTTTGCAATTACCTTCTCGTGGGTCAATCCACAGGTTCCTCTGTAATTTTTGTAAATGGAAGTTTGATCAGATTCAATTTCAGCTTTTTTTAGGGGGTGGGGGATGGCTGACTTCATAAGTGATTTCAGGTTCTTTCGGCAGGAAGCACATAATATCTGGTTGCCTTTCTTTTTGAGAGATGGTAGCAACCGTTGGTATTTAATACCTAGATCTGTATTAATTAGGAATTGAAGCACGGTAACATTTTATCATTCCTCCATCATTTGTTCCCTGGAACACTTTCTTTCCATTACTATTTGGTTACCCAGTGGTAAAGCTCATATAAGAAATGCAAGATACTTTTCCTGTATTTACATTTTCAAAGTAATGAATTGGTTCACTAGCATCTTCCAATAGTAACCAATTAGATTTTTGAACTTGTGGATTTAAACAGATTGGTAGCTCAATGGTCTCATCATTGGCCAATGGGAGCTTCTTGAAGTTGGTTCCTGAGTCCTTTGACAGGGCCTCAGTATTCATGTGTAACCTCCTTGATATCTGGCATGATACCATTTAGAGTGAAATGGGAGCCACTAGAGGGTTTTGGGTGGAGCAATGGCATGATCAAACTTAGGTTTTAAAAGGATCTCTTTGGCTCCCATGTTGAGAACAGGCTATGGGGGAGCATATTGGTTTCCTAGGGCTGCCATAACAAAGTACCACAAAGTGAGTGGCTTTAAACAGAAATTTATTGTCTCATAGTTCTGGAGGCTAGGACCAAATTAAGGGTGTCAGCAGGGCCATGCTATCTCTGCTCTAGGGAAGGGAAGTTCTTTCTTTGTCTCTTCCAGATTCTGGTAGCCCCAGGCGTTTCTTGGCATTCCTTGGTTTGTAGATGCATCTTCACAGGCAACTTCCCATGTCTTTCTCTGCCTCTGTATCTTCTCTTCTTTTATAGGACACTGGTCATATAGAATCAGGACCCACCCTACTCCAGTATGACCTCATGTGTACTTAGCTGATAACATCTTCAAAGACCCTATTTCCAGGCAAGGTCACATTCACAGGCACCAGGGGTTAGGACTTCAACATAAGTTTTTGGGAGACACAATTTAATCCCTAACAGGGACAAGGATGGAAGCAGGGAGATCTAATAGAAGGCTATTGCAGCAATCCAGGTGAGACCTAATGGGGTGGTTCAAGTCAAAGTAGAAGCCATTGGCAGTGGTGAGAAGTGGTTGGATTTGGGCTATATATATATATATGTATTTTTTTTTCATTTTTTATTTCCATCTTTTTTTTTTTTTTTTTTAATTGTACTTCAGGTGAAGGTTTACAAAACAAATAGTTTCTCATTAAACAGTCAGTACACATACTGTTCTATGACATTGGTCAACAACCCCATGACATGTCAACCCTCTCCCTTCTTGACCTTTTTTTTTTTTGGTGAAAATATGCATAGCCAAAGATACACCATTTCAAAAATTTCTACATGCACAGTTCAGTGACATCGATTACATTCCTCCAGTTGTGCTGCTATTCTCGCTTTAGGTGAAGGTTTACAGAACAAAATAGTTTCTCATTAAACAGTTAGTACACATGTTGCCCTAAGACAATGGTTAACAACCCCACTACATGTCAACACTGTCCTTACTCAACCTTGGGTTCCCTGTCACCAGCTTTCCTGTCCCCTTCTGCCTTCTAGTCCTTGTCCCTGGACTGCTGTGCCTTATTAGCCCCATTTTGTTTTATGGGGCTGTCCAATCCCCGGCTGAAGAGTGAACCTCGGAAGTCACTTCACCACTGAGCTAAAAGGGTGTCTGGGGACCATACTCTCGGGGTTTCTCCAGTCTCCTTTAGGCCAGTAAATCTAGTCTTTTTTGTGTGTGTTACAATTTTGTTCTACATCCTTCTCCAGCTCTGTCCAGAACCCTCTGTTGTGACCCCAGTCAGAGCAGTCAGTGGTGGTAGCCGGGCACCATCTAGCTGTACTGGACTCAGTCCGGTGGAGACCGTGGTAGCTGTGGTCCATTAGTCCTCTGGACTAATCTTTTCCTTGTATCCTGTTCTCTTCATTCTCCCTTGCTCCCGAAGGGGTGAGACCAGTGGAGTATCTTAGACGGCTGCTCACAGGCTTTTAAGACCCCAGATGCTACTCACCAAGGTAGAATGTAGAACATTGTCTTTATAAACTGTGTTATGCCAATTGAGCTAGATGTTCCCTGAGACCATGGTCCCCACAGCCCTCCACCCAGCAATTCAGTCCCTCAGGGAGTTTGGATGTGTCTAGGGAGCTTCCATGACCTTTCCTTGAACAAGTTGTGCTGTTTTCCCCAGTATGGTGTACTGTCTCACCCTTCACCAAAGATACCACTTATCTATTGCCTATTTAGCATTTCTCCTCCCCTCCCCCCCATCCCTGGTAACCAACAAAGATTGTTAATTTTTGTGTGCAAACTTTTTCATGGGTTTTTACAATAGAGGTCTCATACAATATTTGTCCTTTTGTGATTGACTTATTTCACTCAGCATAATGTCCTCCAGTTTCATCCATGTTATGAGATGCTTCACAGATTCATTGTTGTTCTTTCTCATCGCATAGTACTCCATTGTGTGTATGTACCATAGTTTGTTTATCCATTCATCTGTTGATGGTCATCTAGGTTGTTTCCATCGTTTTGCTATTGTGAGCAATGCTGCCATGAACATAGGTGTGCATATGTCTATTCAAGTGACGACTCTTATTTCTCTAGGATATCTTCCTAGGAGTGGGATTGTTGGATCGAATGGTATGTCTATTTCTAGCTTTCTGAGGAAGCGCCATATCATTTTCCAAAATGGTTGTATCATTTTGCATTCCCACCAGCAGTGCATAAGAGTTCCGATCTCCCGGGAACCCCTCCAACATTTGTTATTTCCAGTGTTTTGAATTCATACCAGTAATGCCGGGGGTGAGATGGTATCTCATTGTGGCTTTAATTTGCATTTCTCTAATGGCTAGTGATCGTGAGCATTTCCTCATGTGTCTGTTGGCTGCTTGAATGTCTTCTTTGATGAAGTGTCTGTTCATTTCCTTTGCCCATTTTTTAATAGGATTATTTGTCTTTTTGATGTAGAGGTGTTAGATTTTCTTGTAGATTATGGAGATTAGACTTTTCTGACTTGTACGGTACAAAAATTTTTTCCCAGTCTGTAGGTTCTCTTTTTACTCTTTTGGTGAAGTCTTTTGAAGAGCATAGGTGTTTGATTTTTAGAAGATCCCAGTTATCTAGCTTATCTTCTGGGGTTTGTGTGTTGATGGTTATGGTTTGTATCCTGTTAATGCCGCGTATTAGGGCCTGTAGCGTTGGTCCTATTTTTTCTTCTATGAACTTTATAGTTTTTGGCTTTATATTTAGGTCTTTGATCCATTTTGAATTATTTTTTGTATATGGTGGATTTGGGGCTATATTTTGAAGGCCCCATTAACAGTATTTCCTGAGGGATTGGAGGTGAGAGATAGGAATTAAGGATGACTTCACAATTTTTACCTGAGCAACCAAAAAGTTGGTTAAGAGTAAGGCTGTGGGTAGATTATGCTTGGGAGGAGGATCAGAAGCCCCATTTTAAGCATGCTTGGTTTGAGATGTCTATCAGACATCCAAGTGGAGATGGGTATTCAAGTGTAGAGTTTGTGAGAAAGGTCTGGGCTGGAAATAGAAAATTGGGAGTTGTCAAGATAGAGTTGGTATTTAATGCATGGCACTGGGTGAGGTCACCAAGGAGATGCGTGAAGATGGAGAAGAGATGAGGACCCAAGACAGTACCCCAGACCAAGGACTACTCCCATTTTAAAAAAGGTGAGGCAGTGGCAGGCTTGGGACCTGTCTAGAGAGTTGACAAGGCAGAGCGAGGTATGGCTGAGCCCAGGAGCCAGTGGAATTTTCCAGCCACGTGTTTTGTTAGACGCTTATAGTGAGTTTGAGAAGGAAAAAAAAATCCAGTGGATGCCCATTTTCATTCTGGTCTTGCAGACGTTCCCTTTCCCTGGACCTGTACCAAGAGGTTTTTGTTTTGTTTTGTTTTGTTTTGTTTTTTTGTGGAAAGGAAATGTGAGTCTGGCTCCCTGCGTTGACACCGCAAATGCTCTTTACATATGTTATAACTCACAGGAGGCTGGCACTGTCCCTTTGGCATTTTTGTCTGCATCCTTTCGTCACCCATCTTAATGTCAAATGGCCAGCCTTTAGAACACCTCTTTTACACATGAAGATTTTATTGAGTTTTCCAGGGCTGGCGCAATTTCTCGTCTGAAATACGTTTTTCTTCCATCCTGACTGGAACTCAGAGGAGGGAGGAGACAGCGGTGTCCTTGGTGTTGCCATCCTACCCTAGGTGATCCTGGGCTCAGCTGATGCCATTCATGCTGTTCCCACCTCTATGCTGAATTTCTACCAAGTGGAGTTTATTAAAAACAATCCATCAAAGAAAAGAAAAAAAACAATCCATCCTCGTTGGACTTTGATGTTCAATAGCTGGGCTCAGTAGCCCCCAGAAAAGGCTGCTGTTTGGCACACTCTCAATGTCTGGGATTCTAAAGTCAAGTAGAAGACTGCAACTGTTTTTAAATGGGATCTGGGTGATTTGGGGCAGCAGAACTGTTTGTGGTTCACTCCACAGATTGCAGAGGTTATTCAGCCTTTAGTCTTGGCAGTCAAGGGACTTCTTGGAGTCTAAGAAAGACTCTTCATGACCCTCCCACTGAAATACAGAGTCAGCGATCTAAGTCAAGGCTATGACTAGATCTGGCCTCTGGAGGGCAAAGGGTTTGCTTAGCTTGTTAGGGAATTGGATGGGGCTAACGTCAACCCCCACAGGCCAAGACAGTCTTTCCATGGACTTCAGGATTGATGGACTTCTTCTCTAACCTGTCGTATGGGAGCCTTGACCAGATGCCGGAGCATTTGAAACCCTCCCATCCCCACACTTGGGTGGGACTTAGGGTTTTCAGGTCTCTTCTCTTTGGGGTGGGGGAAAGGCTTGGCAGATACTCAACCACATTCACTCAGTACATAGTTATTGAATGTCTCCTATGTGTCAGGCTCTGTCTAGGAATTGGGGACTACGCAATGAACAGCAGAAGTAGGTTCCTACCCTCATGGAGCTTGCTTTCTGGATAAATGAAAGATTGAAAAATAAATAAAGACATTTAAAAAATGAAGTAAGTGACTCCAGCTATGAGTTCAGTTACCTATTAAATATTAGTTATGTATTGCTGTGTAACAAATTACCTCAACACTTAGTGGCTTGAAGCAACAATAAACATTTATTATCTCACAGATTTTGCAGGTCAAGAATTCGGGAGTGGTTTAGCTAGGTGAAGGAGCCCTGGTGGTGCAGTAGCTAAAGCACTGGACTGCTAACCAGAAAGCTGGCTGTTCGAAACCACCAGTGGCTCTGTGGGAGAGAGATTTGGCACTCTGCTTCCGTAGAGATTTATAGCCTATGGGCTTACTACAAGTCATAATCGACTTGATGGCAGTGGGTTTTGGTTAGCTAGGTGGTACCAGCTAAGGGTTTCTCAAAAGGTTACATAAAGATGTCAGCTGGGACTGAAGTCATCTGAGGGCTTGACTGTGGCTGGAGAACCTTCTTCCAGGATGACTCATCTGCTGGCAAGTTGCTGCTGGCTGTGGGCAGGAGGCCTCTGTTGTTCTCTTTGTGGATCTTCTCATGGGATGGCTTGACATGGTAGCAGACTTTCCCCAGAGCAAGTAATCCAAGAGAGCATGGTGAAGCTACATTTTTTGTTTTGGTTTGGTTTTTTAAAATATTTTATTGTGGGTTTAGGTGAAAGTTTGCATAGCAAATTAGGTTCCTAATTAACAATTTTTATACAGATTTTTCTGTGACGTTGGTTACAATTTTCACAATGTGTCAGCATTCTCATTATTTTCATTCTGCTTATTCTGCTTTCATTGATCTAGTCTCCCTTCCCTGCTTTGCCTTCTCATCTTTGCTTTTAGGTGAATGTTGGCCGTTTGGTCTCATATAGTTGATTGTTTAAGGGAGCACATTATTCACGGGTGATAGTATTTATTTTATAAGCCAATCTATTATTTGGCTGAAAGGTGACCTCCAAGAGTAGCTTCAGTTCCAAGTTCAAAGGGTATCTTCAGGGTGATACTCTCAGGGTTTCCTCTAGTGTCTATTGATACAGTAAGTCTGGCCTTTTTTAGGAATTTGAATTTTGTTCTACATTTTTCTCCCATTCTATCTGAGACCTTATAATGTCTTTTATTACCTAGTCTCAGAGGCCCCACACTGTCATTTCTCTACTATCCTATTGGTTGTACAGGTTGTTGTTGTAGGTGCCATCCAGCCGGTTCCAACTCATAGCAACCCTATGTATAACAGAATGAAACACCGCCTGGTCCTGTGCCATCCTCACAATCGTTGTTATGCTTAAGCCCATTCTTGCAGCCACTGTGTCAGTCCATCTCATTGAGGGTCTTCCTCTTTTTTGCTGACCCTGTACTTTACCAAGCATGATGTCCTTCTCTAGGGACTGATCCCTCCTGACAACATGTCCAAGTATGTGAGATGTAGCCTCGCCATCCTTGCTTCTAAGGAGCATTCTGGTTAAACTTCTTCCAAGACAGATTTGCTTGTTATACAGGTTAGCCCTAGTCAATATGGGAAGAGACTTCCCAACAGCGCAAAGAGCAGCAGGCGAGGATTGTTGAAGGCCATCTTGGAGGCTGGTGACCACAAGTATGAGCTTACAACAAATCAAACCTCATGTCAGAAAATGCTAAAAGGCCCTCCGAGCCATTTATTGGCCTAGAACAATAGAAGACTGCTTGAAATTAGTGGGCCATCACTTGGCTTCTGATATGCCTGGCCATCCTGATATTTTATTGTAAAATGATTCGATATGCCTCACTCTAGGGCATATCTAAGGGAGCTAAGTGTTCTGCTTCTCTTATTGATCAGCCACATCTAATGTTTGTTTTTGTCTTTCTATCACTGCCTGATCACCCAAGGGTAGAGGGAAGGGCGTGGTCATTCTCCAGATGTTTACAGAGACCCTCGGGACAGTTGGTAAAGCCAGACCCTGAGAGCTGGGTCATCTTGAAAAAGTACCACTTCTAAAATGGGCTAATGCAGTGGACTTCTATGGATGCCCCATGCTGACTCCCAGACAACATGCCCATCCAGGAAGCTGTCATGTTTTTAATGATGGCACCTCCGAAACACAGTTGACTGAAGTAAGGATGAGCCTGTGACCCAAGGTGGGCCAAAGACTCCTTTCTCTGGGATTTGTAGGCTTGGGGAGAAGTCCTTCTCTAGTAGAGAAGACTTAAAATGAAAAACCTGGGAGCTGTTCACTGCCATGTTTCCCACCACGGTAGCAAACATGAAGAATGAAGGACTGAGAAAGAATGAAGCCAACACACACACATGTATATGCTCACATTCACACACTCATGGGCACTCACATGCACACATGCATGCACACATGCGTACTCGCACACAGGCACACACACATACACATGCATACACTCACATGCGCACACTCACACGTGCACTCACGTACACATACATGCACACACACGCACACACCCATACACTCACATGTACATGCAGTCACACACGCACACAAAGATGAGAGTGGGTTCCAAAAGTGCCCATGTCCCTGGGTCCTGGCGCATTTCCCAGCTACATTTCCATTCTCTCCACAATTTGGTTGTTCAACGCACCCTTGGATTCCAGAGCCAAGAGATTACCATTTTGCCTGAATTAGGTTAGGCTGGCATTGTTTTCACTTACAACCACAAGAGTGTCAAGGAAAGTCAGAGACCTCTGCACGGTGGCCTGATGAACCTTGGCAGGGGTGGAGACAGAGAAATGGTCCTGGGGGCTGGTGGGGAGGAGAAACAGCTCACAGTGCAGGGGGAGGAGAGCCACTCTGGGTGTCTCTCGGGAGAAGAATGATGGGGCAAGACAGGAAGCAGGCAGCTCAGCCCTCTGCCATGGGATTCATTCTGATGCTGCCAGTGAATCCATCACCTCCACCTGAGGGAGAGGAGGCCTCCTGCCCCTTTTTCCTTCCTTCTATTCAGAGTCTACCGCTAGGCATGATGGGTTTCACAGACTAGTGGCTGTGGTGCTGCCATTAAAGTTTGAGGGCCACCTTGGAGTCACCCCTACCACTGTCAGTCTGTACCCCAATGTGGACAGAGATATGTTCCTCCCTCCTTCTCTGTCCTGTCCTGTCTGCTGCTGTAAGGTGGGTCAATGATTCCCTTCCCGAGCTAGGTCTGAGAGAGCTCCTCACATGGGAACCAGAGACCAGAGAGCAGTCAGCCCATCTGCTGAGCACGGGCTTTGAGGTTGACCAGCAGGCACCTGGAGGCCCATCTGGCCCTGGGGCCCCTGGGGGATGCCCCCTTATGCAGACTGTCTACATTCACTGGGGATCAAAGAGGAAGCCAGGTCAGTGCCCACCCATCTGAAGGACATGCAGGTATCTATCAGGGTTCTGGCAGAAATGGGTGGCCCAACCAATGCGTGAATTAAAGAGAGTTTAACAAAGGGCTACTTACAAAGTGGTAGGCAGCATAGTGGGGACACTGTTAAATTCCTGGTCAATGTACCTCATGCATAGCCACCACCTGCCTGGCAGTGGTGATTTTTGTGTTGTTATGATGCTGTCTTAGTCTGGATTCTCTAGAGGAGCAAAACCAGTGAAATGTATATATAAATATGTAAAGAGAGATTTACTTCAAGGAAATGGCTCACACAATTGTGGCGGCTGACAAGTCCCAAATCCATGAGTCCAACAGCAGGCTGGGGACCCCTGCTGACTCACATGGTTGCACGGGGCTGGCGAATCCAAGATCTGCGGGTCAGGCAGCAGGCTGGAGACTTCTGCAGGCTTACGTCCCAAGAACCGGAGGTCAGGGTACGAGAAGAGTACAGGGTCGAGAGAGAATGAACTTTGCTAGAATATCCATTTATATACTGGAGGCAGGCCACACCCCTAGGGAAACTCCCCTTTCAACTGATTGGCTGCTCATATCAGATCACAAAATGGAAAGCGATTACATTATATTACATTATGGAAGAGCCCCTAATCCAGTATCTGCTAAACCACTGAGAATCATAGCCTAGCCAGGTTGACCCCTGATCTTAACCATCACAGATGCTGAACAGGTTTTAGCGGAGCTTCTAGACTAAGATGGACTAGGAACAAAGGTCTGGCATTCTACTTCTGAAAAATCAGCCAATGAAAGCTCTATGGATCACAATGGCCCAATCCCGTTGTGCATGGGGTATGAGTTGGGAGCGGACTCCATAGCACCTAACAACAAGGAAACCAGTAACGGATGGTGCAGTACCTCTAGGGTAGCAACAGGGGGAGCCCTCACCACCTCTAGGCCTGCAGGGGCAAGGGAAGGGAGTGGTACAGGAACCAGCCGGGGCTCTGGCTTAGAAGTCCAGCCTGCCAGAGCAAGGCCTTCCAAAGAGAGAAGCAGGGACCCATGGTGCCCAGGCAGGGAAGGAGCCAAGGAGAGCTACCGCCAGTCTCCTGCCCCACAGTGGGGTGGAGGAGGGTGAAGAGTGGCTCTAGGGGGGCACACGGAGACTCCCCAGCACACGTGGTCAGCACAGGCAAGATGCCAAGGCCCGTGTGGGTGGACTGGATGTTTCTTCAGAAAGAGCAGTGGTGAGCAGTGCTGCCGACCAGCCGTGTCATTTGTCCCTGCCGCGGGTACTCTGGAAAAGCTGAGCGCATCGATAATTACAGAAGCTGGAGGTGGCAAGACCTCAGAGCATCTGACTTCATCTTCCTGTCAGAGTAGGAGAAGGTCTCCAGGGAGAAGGAGGTGACATCTAATGTTCGTCAAAGGCCAAGAGGAACTCAGCTCAGCCTTCTTGGCTGTTGAAACCAGTGCCAGCTTTTCCAAAACGTGGCAGGTCCCTTCGACCGGCTTGCAGTATTCCTAGCCTTAAAAATCATTGCAGAGAGTGTCTTAATAGGGAGCACACATTTCCACTGGCATTTTCTGAGATGATGAAGCCATTAGAGCAGGCCAAGAGAGTGAAATATTAGGTTTATAAACCAGGTTACACACAGATATTTATCCTCTTTGGCAGGCGCGGGTCTATGAATAATTCTTTTTTGCTGAAGCTCAGTGTAGTTTTCTGCTCTTTGCATTAGGGCAGCATCTCCTCCCCAAGGGCCAGCCTTGTGTTTGCATCCTCCATCCCAGGGCAAAGAGAAGACTGCTTCAATGGGGTTCCCTGTCGGCACCTTGGATGCATCTGGAGAAGAGAAATGACCTTTCTGTGAATTGGCATAGGTGCTCCTTGGAGCTCTGGCTGTCAGGGTCAAGCTGTGGGCTGGGGGAACGTTTTAAATGGGCAGGACAGCAGAGAGGAACATGTGTGTCCCCCCTCTGCTGGGGGGCGGGGGATGAAGGACAAGGCCAACCCCCGTCTCTGGTTGGAAGGACATCTCTTACAGATGGAAGTCACCAGGACCTTCTAGCATATGGTTTACCTGTCTTTTCATTGAGGTCCTTTGTCTTGCCCCCATTTCCCAAGCCAAATCTGATGTAAAATTCTAGGCTGTTGACACAACTTCTTATTTGCTGCTTAACTCTTCTGGCCTCAGCTGATTTCAGAAGCTTTCACCCACTGTCTGGAGAGGGTGTTCGCAAAGCAGTGGTTTCTCAGCACCCACTGGTCTTGCATCATTGGATCTGCCTTTAGCTGTGCCTGCCGGCTGGGCCGCCATGGTGGCCTGGTAAATAAGCCTTCTCTCCGAAGGCTGCCTTTGGGACTTGTGCCTCCACGAGCCCCAGCCCCTCTCAGGGGTCATTGTAGAGACATGACCTGCCACTCCAGGTGGCTTAATCAGTGTGGAAAGTCAAGCTGGATGCCTTCTGTTGGTTTTCTGCCTCCCAACACAAATGCTCTTCAAGTGGTGGTGACCTGACGTGGACTTTCAGAGAAAGGCCTTTTGATCCCGAGCTGGTGGTGCCTGTCCCCGTGTGCTCCCGCCTGCCTCCCTGTGGAACTGTGGCTCCCATCCACCCTGCCGGGCCTCTGCTTGGGGGCAGCTGACCTGAAAGTGATGTTATTTCTTTTTTAAGTGGGTTTTCATACCCAGAGCAATAATATTTTCAACTGGTTATTGAGGCTGATAGGTGAGCCTCAGGCCTCCATTTGGTTAAATAGAGCTGCCTTCACAGATGTATTTTGGGACAGTGCAAATCCAGTGCTCTGAATGGGATTGAGTTACCCCAAATGGTGGTCAGCCATTTGCCCAGTGCCAGGGCCCTGCAGAGCAATCTGGGTAAATTCCCTAGGTGCCAGACCACCAGGCAGGGTGTCCAGGGGCAGCAGGACACTGGTGCTTTCTCTCCTCACCCTGGAATGAGATGGTCAGTTGTGCTCTAGAACGCTCAGCCCCTTTAGAGGTGCAGCTCCCAGCTCTGTCAGTTATTAGCTCTATTGTAATTGAGCTAGTTATTTGGCTTCTCAGAACCTTAGTTTCTTCATCTGTAAACTGGGAACAATAATACCTACCTTGTAGGGTCAACCTATATGGGATGCTTGTGGGTATGTATGCCCATGTGTGCACTCATGGGCGCACACATGCACTTGTGTATGCGTGTGTGTGCACGCGTGTGTGCCTGTGTGTGTGCACGCGTGTGCCTGTGTGCATGCGTGTGTGTGTCAGTTTCAGGGATTGTTGGGGAGCGTAGAGGGAGAAAATAACAGGAAAAGGTCAAGAAAGAGCCACCTTCTCTCCTTTAAGGGTCTCAAGAAATCGTCAATCCCACAGGCTCATCTTCATAGTGAGGAAGAGCTGGCCTTCAGAGACAGGGGTTCATCTTCATGGTGAGGAGGAACTGGCCTTCGGAGAGAGGGGCTCATCTTCATGGTGAGGAGGAACTGGCCTTCGGAGAGAGGGGCTCATCTTCATGGTGAGGAGGAACTGGCCTTTGGAGAGAGGGGCTCATCTTCATGGTGAAGAGGAACTGGCCTTCGGAGAGAGGGGCTCATCTTCATGGTGAGGAGGAACTGGCCTTAGGAGAGAGGGGCTCATCTTCATGGTGAGGAGGAACTAGCATTCAGAGAGAGGGGCTCTGACGTGGGTGGCTGAGTTCGCAGGTCCATGGAGGCCGCGGAGTCGTCGGACAGGAAGTCAGGGTTCCCTGGCCAGGCCCTCTCCTCTCTCTGGGCCTCAGTTTCCTGCCCTGTCAAAGGAGAGGATTGACCAAGTGACCTCCGAGTGGCCTCCAGGTAGCCTCCAGGGGCCTGCTTGGCTCTGAGGTCTGTAACCATAAGAAGCCCATGAGCAAATATATTATTGTTCTTTGTCTCCATCCGTTTTAGGCGGAATATGAAGTTACTCCAGATGAAAAACTGGGAGAGAAAGGGAAGGAAATTATGACCAAGTACCTCACCCCAAAGGTAAGAGTTCTCCCCTGCCCCACCACAGGAGGGTGGGAGCCTTATCCAGGAATGGGTGCCTCAGGTCCGTGCAGGGCCACTTGGGGGCTGCTTCTCACAATGCAGCTGGCTGCCATTCTGGGCCAGGTGTCTTCTTTTCCAGTGTCCACTGTCGGCCAGAGGCATCTCACAGAGGGGAAGCCCAACCTCATACCCAGAGCTGTGTCCTCCTATCACTGCTGTCCACTCCTCCCGAGCAGCTGCCCTATTGTACATAGAAGCTGTTGTTTTCCTGTGCTTCCCTTTCATAATCATAATCACGCTCCTTACATGAACCTCAAACACGTTCAGGAGTGACAGGGTTAACACTCATGAAACACTTCCAGGCACTGAGCAGGGCCGCCTCGCCGGGACCCACGCGTGGCCCTGGGCCAACCTAGGCGCTGAGCAGGGCTGCCTCTCCCGGGGCCCATGCATGGCCCTGGGCCAACCTGGGCGCTGAGCAGGGCCGCCTCTCCCGGGGCCCATGCATGGCCCTGGGCCAACCTGGGCGCTGAGCGGGGCCGCCTCGCCGGGACCCACGCGTGGCCCTGGGCCAACCTGGGCGCTGAGCAGGGCTGCCTCGCCGGGGCCCACGTGTGGCCCTGGGCCAACCTAGATGCTGAGCAGGGCTGCCTCGCCGGGACCCACACGTGGCCCTGGGCCAACGTGGCTGCTCCTTGTATTTGCGGGCAGCAGTCAGGCAGGCCTGCCTTACTTTGCTCCAGAGTCGGTATCTGTGGAAGTTCTCAGGTTGGAAAGTAGTCAAAGAGGAGATGTGTCTGAGCCCGATCTCTGCTCACCCGCAGTCGCGGCTGATGACATATGGGTGAGGCTGCAGGTGGGTGTATATTTGATCTCCTGCCCCCATGTGAAGCAGCGAGGACACCTGGGCATAAACAGACACCTCCAAGCTCAGAGGAAGTGCCGCCTGAGAGTCTAAGTACCAGGAGGGATGAGAATAATAGCTCATTGACTGAGCCCCTACGATGTGCCACACACCCCTGGACATTACTTCTGATGGTTTCGGTACCCACGAGAGGGGTATGGTTGTTCAGTCTGGCTGTGGGGCCCAGAGGGGTGGGTAAACTGCTAAGGCTGCCCAGCTGATAGCATCTGCAGCTGCCCCCTGCAGAGGCCTTTTCCCACCGTGGCTGAGCTTTGCCCGGTCTGGCTATCTATCTGTGCCTGTACACGGCCCCCAAACAATGGCAGCTAACATGCCCTGAGGACCCACTGTGTGCCGACTCATTCAATCCTGCTGTCACCTATAGACTCTACCAGCTCCATCTTACGGAGGAGCAGGGTGTCTCTAGGAGGGTTTGTCACTGTCCCAGGTCACATAGTTAGTAAGTGGCAGAGCTGGGGTATGAACCCACAGAGATTTTCCTAGGGCTGACGTAAAAAAGTACCACAAAGTGAGTGGCTTCAAACAACAGAAATTCATTGTCTCATGGTTCTGGGGCCCAGAAGTCTGAATTCAGGGTGTCAGGAGGGCTGTGCTGTCTCTGACGGCTCTAGGGGAAGATCCTTCCTTGCCTCTTCCAGCTTCTGATAATGACACGCATTCCTTGGCTTGTGGCAGCATCCCTCCCATCTCTGCCTCTGTCTTCACATGGCCACCTACCCTCCGTGTGTCTCCACGTCTCTTCTCTGCTTTTTATCACGACACCAGTCATATTGGATTAGGGCCCACCCTACTCCGCTAGGACCTCGTGTCCATTAACTAGTTACATCTGCAAAGACCCTGTTTCCAAATATGGCCACATCTACAGGAACCAGGGGTTGGAGCTTGAATGCATCTTTTGGGGGGACACAGATCAGCCCATGTCACCAAGTCTGGGTGGTCCTGGAGCCCTAGCTCCTTCCGTGGTGGTACCCTGGTTCCCACCCACCCCTCGTAGCCAGGGGTCTGCAGCGAGGGTGACGCGCTGCCCCATCTGACCTCGCTGGCCGGAAGAGGCTCTTTGGGCCATTCCGAGGGGAGGACAGGGGCAGGTGCTGGGGTCTGCTTCCCTCTCTCACTCCCAGCCAACCTCTTCAGGAAGCCTTCACCCCAGCCCCTGATCTGGGGCCTCCTCACCTCCCTACCTCTGCTCAGAGCTGCCTCCGTCTCCTGAAGGGCTGCAGCCCAGACTCCGGTCAGCTCAGATGGTTTTACAAGTGCCTCAGAGCCTGCCAACATTTTTTCCTTAAGTACACCTCGATTTTTCAAATTTAAGCCTCACCATATGTTATGGCCCAGAGGCTCGGGGGGAGGTGGGCGAAGCAGCCTCCTGGGCCGACGGTTTTCCTCCGATAAATTTTGCAAAACTGCCCTCTCCAACCTTCCCGCGGTAGTTCCTTCAGGGGCCTGTTTTACTTCTCAGCTGGCAGAGGTACAGCGGCGCGAGGGGCTGCGTGCGGGACTGAGCCGGCGGCTGGGGCTGCAGCACTGGCTCAGAAACCAGGTCAGATCGTCCTCCCCCAGCAGTATTTTCCAAAGGGTGGACCCTAGGACGCTGAGTATTTGAGAGGCTTTATGCAAAACAAGGTTAGGTCAATTAAGTTGGGACAACAGCACCTGCCGAGTCTCCGCCTTGTAAGGACTTAACCAGCGCAGGAGCACATGAAAGGCTTGGTGAAGTCCTGCAGTGAGGAAACCTGTTTCACTGTTAAAGCATTTTCCAAACTTATTTGACCACAGGCCCCCCCTCCCACCTTTTTTTAAAACATTCTGGCATCCCAGAGGAGGACCAAGCCAGGTCATGTCAGAAGCTTGTCCCAACCCACCTGCTCACCTCTGCTGCCCAGAATGAAACCCACGCAGGCCCATTCAGCAGGACCCTCCCACTTGATAGATGAAGGTCCCGAGGCACAGAGAGGTCCCACAGCTGAAAGAGGCCAAGCCTGGCACTGCACGCAGGTCTGCCGATTCTAAAGCTTACCTTTTTTTCAATTTTACATCCTGGTGAACAGCTCAGGGTCACGCCTTCTTCTGCCCTGACATCTTTATGTCCTGTGGCTTCTCCACCACCACCCTCTACCCTTACCGATACGACTCCCAAACACTGGGCTCCTGCTTGACGTCCACAACGCCTTGCCTGGGTTTGGGCTGCTCCCTGGGAGGCTGTTCCCCTGGACAGCCCTGCCCCCTCCTCCATCTTTCTCACCCCACCCCCTCTTCCGTCTTTCTCATCCCCCCTCCATCTTTCTCACCTCCTGTGTCCCTGCCCTGCCCAAAGGCCTCTGGCTCCACACAGCCTCTCCCCAAAGCGGAGGTCCCCCATCACATCAGGAGGTAAATCTCTTTATCTCTTGTGAGGCTGAGGAGGGACAGGGGATGTGAGAAATGTTTAGGAGGAGAATGCTCCTGCATGATGGCCCCGTTTGGGGTGTGAGAAGAGAGACAGCGGGGGAAGTCCCGAGTGACTCCCTGGGTTTTGTCTTGAGTCACCGGGTGGTGGAGGTGCCCCGGGGAAGACAGAGAACATAGGATAAGGCCCACTGCTGTGTGAGTGGCTTCTCCCAAGGTTGTTAGTTCCCTGGGACGAGACGATGGTACCCGCTCAGCCCTATGTTCCTGCTCCAGCACGGCGCCGGGCACATAGCTCTCCATCTATGCAATTGGTTTGAATGAAGCATTGAGGGGAGCCTGGGATGCCTCCTTTTGCGGCCCCTCAACTTCCTGCCCCACGGCTCTGCCTGGGAACTGACACCGTGGCTGACGTCCCATGGTATCCGACATCGCCTATTTGCTGGGCATCTGGCTGGAAAGTCCCTGCTCAGAACAGAAGCCCAGGCCTGGAGCTAAACTCTTGCTCCTTGTGGGCTGATGCTCTCAAACCCTTTCTGAAAGCTCCATCCCAAGACGCAAAGCCCATTTCTCACACACTGCTCAAACCCCTCTAACTTGCCCACCCCAGCCAGCATTGCTTTGGGGACCTGTTAGAGGACACCCACCAAGGGTGGGCTTTGTATGGGGTTTAAAGCTGTTGGAGCTGGACAGAACAGCAGCAGGATGCTGTGAGAAGGTAAGCTTTAGAATCAACAGACCTGCATTCAGCACCAGGCTTGGCCTCTTTTAGCTGTGGGACCTCTCTGTGCCTCAGGACCCTCATCTATCAAGTGGGAGGGTCCTGCTGAATGCGCCTGGATGGGTTTTATTCTGGGCAACAGAGGTGGGCAGGTGGGTTGGGGCAAGCTTCTGACATGACCTGGCTTGGCCTTCATCTGGGATACCGGAATGTTCTAGTGCAGGCAGTATTGGAGTTCATTTCTTGCCTATGTCTGTGGGCAAGATATTGTTTACTGGGCCTTCCGCAGACGCGGGGGTACCTCTTTGTTTCCATAAACAATGACACAGTAGAGCAGGGAAGTTTGTTCTTGTTAAGGGGGAAATTAGCCATCAGCCGGAGTTTCTGCACAAAAGAAATCTATTCCTAGTGTTTGCTTGGCCCTCCGGAAATAAACATCCACCTTTTAAAAAGTAAAGAGCTTGAATGAAAGGAAATAATAATTATTCCAAGCTCCCTCTTTCTCTAGCCGCTGGCTCGGGCGTCTGCTCCACGGGCACCACCCCCGTCCTCAGCAGGCACCGGCATCAGGGGGCCTGCAGGCCTGAGCCGGCTGCCTTCTCAGCGGGGCACAGATGATCGGCCACTGGGGCAATCAGCCGGCTTCCCTCCTGTCCTCAGGACCTCGTGGATGCCCGGTTCTGCCACTGTCCAGCTGTGTGACCCTGGAGGTTCGGTTTCACTGTCTGGAAATCGGGGTGATAAAAATGACACCCAAATGGGCTTGTCCTTTTCGGGTTTTGCTGTATTTGTCGAGCACCCTATGATTATGTTTGTTTTTCTTCAAATCAACTCACTTTTTAACTTAAAATGAATGAGTTTTAAAATGAAACCTTGTATGAGGAACATGCCTGGAAAACCAGGGTTGGTTTGCCATACATAAAGATCACCAGAAAAATTGGTTTTAAATCCTAGCTAGCTATTCTGCTGCGTGTTTAAGGCTCACAACCTGTAACACTTTCTCTTTATTTTAAAGGGAGGTTAGTGAGTGTTTAAAATATCACAGCATCAAACTGAGACCTTCTCCTTGATGTTGAGAGGGTTGAAGGAGAATTTTAAAAAATACTGGACTGATTATCTGCTCACCAACCTGGGCACTTGCATCTAGAATATGTAAAGAACGCTTACAACTCAACAATAAAAATACAAACAACCCAATGAGAAAATGAGGAAAGAATATGCATAGACGTTTCTCCAGAGAAGATATGCAAATGACAAGTAAGCACATGAAAAGATGCTTAACATCTTTTGTTATATAATTATTAAATAATTATATTTTTACATATTGTGTTATTTCAGTAGTAGAATTCTCACCTTCCATGTGGTAGACCCGGGTCCTATTCCTGGCCAGTGCACCTCATGCGCAGCCACCACCCCTGTGGTAATGATGCTGAACAGGTTTCATCGGAGCTTCCAGACTAAGATGGACTAGGAAGAAAGGCCTGGTGATCTACTTCTGAAAATCAGTCAGTGAAAATCCCATGGATCGCGATGGTCCACCTTTTCTTGAGACCCCTGAGCAGGGTCTGGCTGGGTGGCCGGCTAGGGTGGGAGGGCAGCATCCTGGCCTTTCCCACTTCCTGCCACAGCAGTGCAGAGGGACTCGAGGAGAAGGAGGATGGAAGGAAAGCTTGCAAGTGGAACTGCCTGGAGTTTTCTTCTGCAGCTGTCAGGAGGGCAGGGGGTAGGCCTCTTCCTCTTCCTCTTCCACTTTTGGGAGCAGCAGAAAGAGGAATTCAAAGTGAAATACAGCCACACTTGTCCTCACCAGCTGTCCTGGGCAAGGTGAAAGGGAGCTAGCATTTATTGAACAACTACTGCGTGCCTGGAACTTCACATCCCACGTTTCACTTGGTCCCCTAACAGCCTTGGAAACGGTGAGAGATGGGGCTCAGAGAGGTGAAGTCACTGCCAGGATACCCCGCTGGGGCCAGAGCTGGGGACTGACTCCGGGCCTGTCCTTGCCTGCCCTCCCTCACAGGTAGATGCTTCCTCTGTCTGGGCCTCGGCTTTCCCATCTGTGGAGCCCGGAAGCAGCCTGGACACCTATGATAATGACAAAGCAGCAGTTATGTGGCCAGCATTTTAACTGTGTGCCAAAAACTGTTGTGAGGGCTTTAAACATTAACCCACTTAACCCGCACATCCATCCCACAGATGACTACCTCCGTTTTACAGAGGGAGAGACGAAGACCCAGAGAGGTCACACGGCAAGGGGGCGGGGAGCTGGGACTTCAGAGTCTGTGCTCTCCCAGATCACCCAGCCTGGCCCCTGCCTCACGGAGGGATTATCCAGGACCAGGGAGCGAAGGTACATTTGGAGAGCAGCAGGCCCATGGTGCTCCCATCCTTCATAGCCCCCCTTCCCGAGGGCCCAGCAGCTGTCTTACTCTCTGTGCCGGGTCCTGAATTGTGGCTGAATCCCCAGAAATCCCAGGGCATCAAGACAGGGTCTGAGTGCCCCTCTCGGGGACCTGTCTTCCAGTTCACCCCAAGGGGAAGGGGGTCACTGCCTTGAGTGGGGCCACGGCACCCAGGGCAATCACGGAGGCCACCGGTCCAGGGCCTCGCAAACAGTTTTAGCTGCAGATTTCCAGTGTGCAAACAGATCAAAGAACTACTACAGGTGACCGGGCTGGGGCCTACACCCCCTCCTCAGGCCCTGACTCTGAGACACTTAGGGTTCCTTGGAACCCAGTTTGAAAACCACTGAGCCAAGCCAGCCTTCTCAATTCTAGATGAAAGAACTGAGACCCAGTGAGAAGCTGGATCCCCAGGGCCACATGGCTTGCGAGAGGAGGGTGTGGACATGCCTCATTGGGCTTCCCCAACCCTGTGCTAAAAGCATGGCGAGGCACCAAGAGCCACCTGTCCCAGCTTTGTTTCCTTCTGCCCATCACGCTGGGCCTGCAGCTGGGCCTGCATCCTCTGCACTTCGTATTCTTCAGGCCAGGAGGCATCTAATTGCTGAGACCTTTGAAATGTCTGAGCAAAGCAGAAAAGGCAGCTGGTCCAGCATCTGGCTCCTTGAAGGGGTGGCCTAAGTCATTGATTCTCTCGAACTCCTTTACTGAGGGTGGGTTTGCATGGAGGTGGGAGAAGGTAACGTGAATGGAGCACCTACTGTATGCTACATGCATACAGTCTATGCTCACATCCTTACCATGTTCCGTCTTCACATCCGTCCTGTGTGGTAGGTGTGATTGGCCCCATTTTGCCCTGGGCAGTGAAGGTTCCTTGGTGGTGCAAACGGTTAAGCACTTGACTGTTAACCAAAAGGTTGGCAGTTCAAACCCACCCAGCTGCTCCTTGGGAGAAAGACCTGGCGATCTGTTTCTGTAAAGATTACAGCTAAGAAAACCCTATGGGGCAGTTCTACTCTGGTCACATGGGATGGCTATGAGTCAGAATCAACTCAACAGCATCTGACAACAAGAGTCCAGGCTCCTTAGCAGGTAAGAGTGAAGCTGGGTATAACCCAGGTCTGTCTGATTCCAGGGCCTGTCTCTTTCTCCTCCCCTGGGGTGTCTTCTCAGAAGTTAACCAGAGACAACAGTCCCCCTGAGTCAGTTTCCCAGGTGTAGCGAGGAGTGGCGAAAATGAGCCAGGATGGAAGGGGAGGTGGGCTGACAACTGAAGGGTGTGCGCGGTGGCTGGTCCCAGCCTGGCCCCACGCAGCTACTTCCCTGCACCCTGGCCTCGGCTTCCTCCTTGTCCTGTCTCCTTAGCATTTTCTCTCATCACAGTCCCCTGCCCATCCTTTTTAACCACCATGTAATTGTCCATCAAGTAGACATATGTTTTTTTCCCCTCGACCATTCCTGGAAAACAGGGTCTTCTTTGCCCACAGCCTGATTTCTTCTCGGCTCCTCCTGACGTTCTTGAGGTGGACAGGCTAGTCGGGGTCCTCACAGCAGGCTGCAGGGGGCCTATCTGCGCCCCTTTCCTTTCTTGTGACCTTCCAGGTCAGAAACCTGGATGTTTCTTTCATGTCAGCGGTGAGGCGCTGCCTCTGGCCCAGTTCTTGTGTATATTTATAGCATTTCCTGCCCAGAACGCCCTATAGAGCAGCTTCGGACGGTGAATTCCCTGCAGGCTTCCTGAGGGTCCCCTGCCCCCAGCTCTGTCCAGGGGCGGGGGTTGGGCAGCGACAGGCTTTTGGGGTCCCTGTGCAACCTGAGAGGCCTTGCCTGCCCATAGGCCTTGGGCAGAGAAATGACATTGCACGGGGTTTTCAGTTGAATTCCCAGGCCCTTGGGATGAAATCCTCACTGGAGAAAAACCTGCGAGGCCCAGTTGGTTCCACACAGTTTCAAATTGAAGCTGGTTTGGAAACCATGGGTGGGTGGCTGATGGGTGTCCCAGGAGGTAGAAACTTGGCTTGCTGTGCCCTCGCCTCCCACACACAAAGAATGATGGTCACACCGCACCTGGCCCCTTCGGACCAGAGTGCTGTGGTGAGTCGCCTGCCCGTGTTGGGTTGACCTGGAGCCAAGCTTACTGGCTTCAAACCAAACCTGTTGCCAACAAGTTGATTCTGACTCCTGGCGAGCCCATGTGTTACAGAGTAGAACTGCCCCATAGGGTTTCTTGGCTGTAATCTTTACGGAAGCAGGTCACCAGGCCTTTCTTCAGGGGTGCCACTGGGTAGGACTGAACTACCACCCTTTAGGTTAGCAGACAGTGCAAACCATTTGCACCACCCAGGCAGCTGGGTTCAAGTCACTCACCAGGAAACATTCCGCCCTTGCTCACACAGCTGCCTCTGGTCCCATGGCAGCACCTGGTCGTGTCAACCGCGGGTCACCCCCATCACACACTCAGGCCTGACCGGGATTATCAAGCTGACGGAGCGCGGCTGGCCCCTCACTCCATGACCTGCGCTTCTCATTTCCTTAGTTGCTGCCTTTCGCTTTGACGTAAAGGGCCGAGCTCTGGGTCAGGGTTGCTTGTGTATTTCCCTTTCTTTCTCATTAAATTTCCCAGCTCTCAGGGCCTCCGCTTAGACTTTGACTGGGTTTAAAAATGTCCTCTCTCTCTTCCCGACCCCTAAAAACCCTGCATCCTGATTTCCGCGAAGCCAGCAAAGGAAATAAGGGATCAAGCTCTTGGGAGCCCCAATCTGCTCTTCCCTTCATGAAGAGTTGTGGCTGTTTCACAAGGGCTGTGTTTCTCCACTTTGCTGACCCAGGGAGCATGACCCTGTGGGACTCTGGCAGCCAGGTCAGCAGGTCACCGTCTGGAAGGGCTGGGACCCCCTCTAGAGGCAGAGCTTGCTCACAGCACTTCCTGGTCTCATGATCCCCCACTTGGTTGTAGGACAAAGGACCCTGCTGTCTATTTGGGGTCCTCAAATGCAATCCTGCTATCATAAATTTGTCTGGAACAGTGTCAACTTTGGCATAAGGAAGAAACTGATTCTTTCAATGCCCTGGGTCCTCTTAGAAGACTTCCCAGTGGGCAAACACCAGGAGTCCTTGACTCATTGCCATTAAGTCAATTCCGACTCATAGGGACCCTCAGGACTGAGTAGAACTGCCCCATAGGGTTTCCAAGGAGCAGCTGGTAGATTCATACTGCCAACCTTTTGGTTAGCAGCTGAGCTCTTAACCATTGTGCCACCAGGGCTCCCCAGGAGAAGAGTATTCCTCACTGCCCAGCCAAATCCCATTCATCTGTCAGGCCTTGGTCAGACCTGACCTGGGCCGTGAAACCACCTGTGTCTGATGAACCAGGTCTCCCTGACTCTTCCTCCTGGGGGGCTGAGAGCCCACACCACACTTGGGAGCCTGCAGTCCTTGCCAGCCTTGAACTCCTGCCATTGGCCAAGTGAGTTGGTCATTGAGATCCTGGGATGGAGCTCATGCCCTGGGCGCAGAGTGGATGCTTGAGGAAGCTGTGTGGCTGATGGGCTGAATTGGCTTGGACCCTAGCTGGAGAAGCAGCAGGCTCCTCGGCTGTCCCAAGGGAGTTGGCCTGAGCCAAACTCTAAGTGGTCACAGAAGTAGCCCACCTCCATCTCTATTGGCAGAGACAACTCCTATCACCAGCAGTCTCTTTCTGGGGGAGTTATGAATATCCAAGAGTCAGGAAGACCAAAATGACCTGCCCAAATAGCAAGCTACCCCAGGTCTCCACCAAAGAGGAGCAAGAGATCGCTGCCCGAAGCATTAAGGAACTTGCCAGAGTGGTCGCTGAGGATGCTGGTTACTTCCTTTGCTTGCCTCACCTTGGCCTCCAGTGACCACACAAAGCTCCAGAGTGCCCTTTGAGCCCTCCAGACTCTGGATCTCTTGGCTGTCCTTGAGAGAAAGGCAGAGGTGGCAGATCGGGCGCCATCTTCCTCAAGGCGTGATGGGAGTCAGAGACAGGAGGTGGACTCCTGAGCATCTATCCCTCTTGAGAAGGCTCCTTTGAGACTAAGTGCTGTATGTTGGAGACAATGGAAGATCCAGATTTTGTATGGAGCTAAAGCTTAAATAATTTGAGAAGGGCCCTCTTTAAGAAAAAGAATACACTAAGTGGTCAATGATTACTTTAAAACAAAGATAAGAATGTAAAGAGGCAGGGAAACGAGATTAATGGAAACAGCTGGAATGGAAATAATGGAATGTTCATGCATTGTGAAGAATGTAACCAATGTCACTCAACAATTTGTGTGTAAGTTGTTGAATGGGAACCTAAACTGCTGTGTAAACCTTTACTGAAAACACAATAAAACATTTTTTAAAAAGAAAAGAGAAAGAATACAACGTTAAGTACAAAAGCAAATATTTATTGAGAACGAGAAAATAAATTGCAACAAATTACTGGAGACTTGGAGATTCAGGTCTCTTTTGTCTGAGATCTCCATTTACCAGAAGTATTGTTATTAGCTGCCATTGAGTTGGTCCCTGATTTATGCAGCCTCATGCACAACAGAATAAAAATCTGCCTGGTCCTGCTTCATCCCCTTGATTGGTTATGGATTAGACCGTTGTGATCCATAGGGTTTTCATTGGCTGACTTTCTGAAGTAAATTGCCAGGCCTTTCTTCCTACTCCATTTTAGTCTGGAAGCTTGGCTGAAACCTATTCAGCATCATAGCAAAATGCAAACCTCCACTGACAGATGGGTGGTAGCTGTGCATGAGGTGCATTGGTCAGGAATCTAACCCAGGTGTCTCACATGGAAGGCAAGAATTCTACCACTGTGCCACCAGGGCTTCTTCTTACCAGAAGTACTTATGTGCAAATGTTCCCTCCCCACCTAGAATACTCTGTAGCTCCCATCAAAGACCTAAAGCTTGTGCTTCCTCTGCTTCACGGTAACTCCATTTCTGGTTGGAGACCTTGCCTGCCCTCATGGGGCGCAGTGAGCACCACCTCCCCTCAGGACTTATACCAGCGCAAGGAGGAAGGTTTGTCCATTTTTCAGCTGTCACCCCACGTCACCCAAGGACCTCTGGCCACTGGCTCCCACCCAGCCATATGTCCCTGCCTGCTGGGGCTGCATCTGTCCATAACAGCAGTGCCTCCCAACCAGCCTGATCATGGAGGATTCTCCTGGGCTGAACTGGGGTGTTTGGACTGAGAGCAGCCCCCAGTCGTCTGCTTGTGAATTTTGGGGCTGATATTTTCCCCGTAAGGACCAGAAGACAAAAGCCCTGCCTTTTCCTTTGGTTGTGTTCTCGCCTGGGGCTCATGGAGTGTGTGTCCTGCCCGGCCGAGGACAGAGAGAGGAACTGCTCCAGACGGATGCCGGGCGCGGTGGGCCTCCCCACATGACGCTGACGGTTTGGATTAAAAAAGTGGAAGAATGGCGCTTTTTCTTCCTGTCAGCCAGACCTGAAATCAACCCTTGTGAGGAAGCCCACCCCACCGCACCCCCTCCACCCCCCGAGGCTGCCGTTCCCCAGGCTTCCCTTGGTCTCTGGTGAGCTTTGCACAAGTGTGTGGAGTTTAAGGCTAGGATTCGGGATGGGGACAAGCCCTGTTGCTTCACTGCCTCCTCCAGTCCCATATCTGGGGTCAGTGACCCGAGCTGAGTTAGTTCCTGGAACCAGCACGTTCAGGGTGAGAGAGAAGAGCCAGGTAGTGGCAGGTGCTAGGTTGCCTGAAACTGTGAGCTCTCGAAGTTTGAAGGCCCCTTGCGGTCACCTGGGCTAAGCCTCTGATTTCACAGAGGAACCAGCCTGGACTCGGGGTGACCAGAGGCACCAGTTGCCATCAAGTAGACCCTGACTTACAGCGACCCAACATGTGTCAAGGTAGAACTGTGCTGTATAGTGTTGGGGTTTTTTTAAATTTGATCTTTTATTTTTTATTGTTGTTGAGAATATACACTGCAGAACATACACCAATTCAACAGTTTCCACATGTACAATTCAGTGACATTGATTACATTCTTCCAGTTGTGCAACCATTCTCACCCTCCTTTTCTGAGTTTTTCCTCCCTCATTAACATAAACTCACTGCCTCTAAGTTTCCCATGTAACCTTTAGAGTTGTGTTGTCAATTTGATCCCATATAGATAGATCTTAAACGAGCACAATGCTCAAGGCAGACGCTCTTTAGTAGTTAAGCCAAACTCTTGTTTGGTTTTAAGAAGACTTTAGGGAACATTTTTGGTTTAAGGTTTAAAGATTATTTCGGCAATAGTTGTGGGGACTCCATAGGGCTTTCAGTGACTGATTTTTCAGAAGTAGATCACCAGGCCTTTCTTTTGAGGCACCTCAGGTAGACTCAAGCCTCTAACCTTTTGGTTAGCAGCCAAGTGAGTAACCATTTGACCACCCAGGGACTCCCTATTCAAACGGGGAGTTTATTGGAAGGATGGGCAAGTTCTCACATATAAACCAAAGAACCCACGAGAGAGACACAGGGCTGCCCCTAGGCTGCCCAGACCCCTGGAACCAGGATACTTCTCTCCAAGGTCAGTTCCTGGTTCTCCCTCGGCTGACAGCCTAGCCTCCAGGCAATAGTTTCTACCCTAGACGGGCACTGCTCCTCCATTGTGGTTCTAGTCGAGAAAAGCTAAAAAAAGAGCTCTGACTGGCCCATTTTGTCACGAAGGCAGGGGCTGGACCCGATGACCTGGTGAAGGTGCTTCTGGGTGGACAGATGCCCTTGCTTGCCACCTGACCTCTTATCTCTCTCCATGTGTGCACACACACACTTATTCACATAGTATGTTGAGCACCTACTCCTCTGGTGGCACAGTGGGTAAGTGCTGCGGCTGTTGACCAAAAGGTCAGCAGTTTGAATCCACCAGCGACTCCTTGGTAAACCCTATAGGGCAGTTCTGCTCTATCCTGTAGGATCACTATGAGTCGGAATCAACTTGATGGCAATGGGTTTGAATTTTTTTTTTTTTTTTTTTTTTTTAATGTGCCAGAAACATCATCTGTTGATTTCTGAAAAGCAGGGTAGACAGATCACAGGATTTGTAGCCAGACAGGCCTGGATCTGAGTCTTAGCCCCGGCGTTTACTCACTTGATTCTGTCTACGAGCACTTATGGCACATTCACTGTGCCCCAAGCCCAGGGCTTGCTCCTGATGAAACAGGAATGAAATGGCATCCCTGCCCTTCAAAGTGCTCTCTAAGGCCCAGTTTCCATACCTGGGACCCTGGAACACTCAGCCTCATCTCACAGGATGGTACATTCACGGGACGCCCAGGCCGCAGGCCTGCACCCCGCTGCTGCTCAGGCCAGTGGCCGGTGGCAGCCCCTCTGAGGCACCATAGTTGTCTCTGGCCCCAGCTCCTGCTGGAGGCCCGATTCCCACCCCTGCCCCGCCCACAGCCGGCCAGGGGCTTTGCGTGCAGAGTTCCCCGCAGCTGACGCAGATCCCTTCGTGAAGGGCCAAGGGCGGCCAGGGTGCAGCTGTGGGAGGGCCCCTCCCCCGCTCCCATCCCAGAGGAAAAATGGGGGTGGCCCCCCAAGAAACATCTGCCTCCACCCCGGCATGGGCAGGACGGGCAAACCCTAGGCAGCCCCTCATTTAGAAGGAAGGGAACCCCCAGGGCCCCTTCTTCTGGAGACCTCTGGCTTGCTCTCCTGCCCAGCTTTTCCTGAAAGCCAGGTCTGTCCACACTGGGAAATTGCAAATAGTTTACATGGGGAATGTCAGCTGCCCACATGTGAAAATATACACATCATTAAGCCCTAAGTGCTTGCGTCTGTAGATAGAGCAGATAGTCTCCTGGGCTGACCTTTTGTCCACTGACGGAACCACTGCTAATGAGCCGAGCTCCTCACGGGATGTTTTCATACGTTGAAGCAAAACATATGTTGGACGTTAGCCTGTGTGTGCGTGAGGTCGGAGGTATGCATGAGAGCGCTGTACCAACAGCCTTTGCCAAAACAGGCAGGGTCCAGGGCACCTCGTTATCAAGGTCCCACCCGCCCAGGGCTCCCATGGGCCTCAAAGCAGAGCGTGCTCAAGGCCAAGTCCTATTCTCCTGCAGTGCCATCTCAGAAGAAGGATGGAGGGCATGACGTGCTTAGGGATAAAGCTGTCTGGTCAGATGTCTGGGCTTGAAGCCTATATTCGCTCACATACCAGCTGTGGGACCTTGGGCAAGTTACTTACTTCCTCTGAGCCTATTTCTGCATCTGTAAAATGGGGTAATAATTAAACCTACCTTGAGAGGATTAAATGAGATAAGCATAGGTAAAGCTCCCAGACTTGGCATAGAGAAGGTACTCAAGAAATGGCAGTGATGATGATGATGACAGTTGTCACTGGGAGGTGCGATTGGGTGGAAGGCCATCTTAGATGAGGTTGTATTGGAAGCAGATCCTGAAGACTGGGTGGCTTTGGACATGCCATGATGGGTGGGAAGGGCTCCTTCTAAGGGAACGAGCGAAGGTCCAGCAGCTAGAAAGTCAGGAGCGTGCCCAGGAAAGTGAGTGTAGGGCCAGAGCATCAGGGGAGCAGGTCAGGAAGGGTGTTAGGAGCCAGGCCCAAGTGGGCCTTGGAGGCCACACACCAAGGCCTTGGACTTGGTCCTATAAGGCAGTGGGGACCATCGATGCTTTGTGGTGTAGAAGAACTACCTGGGGGACCATGGTGTCAAGTGCGAGAGCAAGTGGGTAGCAGAGAGCTGTGAGGAGGCTATTGAATAGTCCAAGCAAGAGAAGGGAATTCTTGGAAATAGGGCAGTGAGATGGGGATGGAGAGGAGGGATAGGTAGGAAAGTCACTGGGGTAAGATTGCCGTGTGTGCGTGTCCCCATCTGTGAAATGGAGACAAGTTGGTTTGGTATGGGAAAGCTATGTCCTTCCCATCAAGCTGGCTCAGGCAAGGCTTCCAGCTGGTTCATTCCAGTTTGACCTCCTTGCTGAGAATTTTCATTTTCATCCTAGATATATTGAATCAGAATCTACATTTTAACAAGCTCCTCAGGTGATTCTTATGTATACATACACATGCACATTATGCATATATTTTCTTATGTATACATAAGAATCACCTGGGGAGCTTATTAAAATGTAGGTGTATACATAAGAATCACCAAGGGATCTTGTTAAAATGTAGATTCTGATTCAGTATATCTGGGGTAGAAATGTAAATTCTCAGCAGTGAGTCGAACAGGAATGAACTGGTCCGAAGCACTGGGCTAGAGCTGGTCTAGAACTCATGCAGCTCAGGTTCACTCCCTGTACCCTGGCCCCCATGGGTTCTGATCCTGGCTCTGCCATGGGCCAGCATTGTGACCTTGGAAGGGTCCTTTCCCTCCTTGGGGCCTCAGTTTCCCCACCTGTGTAACGAGCAGGTTGGACTGGGTAAGCCCTGAAGGGTCTCCCAGGAGAGCCCTGTGTGTCCTTCTCCTCCTCCTGCTCCACCTTCGGTCCTGAACCTCCAAATAAGTGTAGCACATGTGTTTCCAGAAGGTTCTGAGAGTGACACCAATGAAGCTGACTTCAGGATTATCGTCAGCCGCTGAGGAGATGTGCACTGGAGGGGAGCGTGCCTGGAGGAGACTTTCACGGCCCCCCAGTCATGCTCCATCTCTGTATGTCTCCAAGGACACCAGCCATGTACAGCTGATCCCATTTCCACTCTGACATCTTGAAACAAGAGACTTTGATGCGCAGAGATGCTTTGGGAACCAGGACCTTGAACATCTGGAGTTTCTCTCTGATGCGGGAATGATCTCCCTCCCTCCTGTCAGTCATGTGTGGTGCAGAGGGGACAGAAGGGCTGGGGGAGCAGGTGCAGCTGCCGAGTCAGCAGGCCGCAGCCATCTGGGAGTCATCTTCGGGGCTGGTGATTCAGGCCTCATGGCTGCCTGAGGAGAGGCCACAACTCCCTCAGGCAGGACAGCGGGGTGCCCTGCCAGCCTTTCCTGCCGTGGTCCACTCTGGCTGAGTCCTTGTCACTAAGCAGCATCCCCCTGCAGTCCCAGGTTTAGTCCAGCCTCCAGGCCTTTGCCCACACAGCGCCCCCTTTATCTGTGTGACCTCCAACTCTCCTTCAAGGTCTTGCTCTGTCTTAACCTCTCTTGGGGCTCCCTCCCAAACTGATGGCTCATTTACTCCCTCACCTGTTATTGCAAAGGCCGCACTTGGTCATTATCCCAAGGTTAAGCACTTGGTAATTATTCCAGGTGTGCCTGGCTGGCCTCCCAACTCTGTGAGGACCGGGAGAGAGGCTGGTTTACTTAGTGGGGATCCCCCCTGGTGCTTTGCACCACCAGCATAATCGTGGCAAGACTCAATGGCGCCACCTAGTGGGCACATGCTCGGCTGGCCTTGCTGAGCGAGGGCGGAGGCAAAGCTGGGGTTGAGTGTCTGCCTGCCCTGGGGCTTCAGTCCCTCTCTCTGCACAGTCACTAAGAGTGGGCACTGAGCATCAGAGGGAGGCCAGAGTTTGGGGGTGGTGGGACATGCTTCCTGACTGAGCACTGAGTAAAGCATCCGTTGGGGTGGCTTTGCACCAGGGCAGCTGACACTGAGGAAAGGCTCATACCCTCCCTGCCCCCGCCACTGCCTGCCTTAGTGCCTGAAACGTCCTGGCTCACTCCTGCTTCGGGGTAGACCTGAGAAGGGTGAGAAAGCATTGAGCAATCACAGCAGCAAGGAGTGGTGCTTGGCCTTCTAGAACCTAATCTCTTAGTCCCCAAGTCCCCAAACACACATTCACTCTTAATCCGTTGTTGTACAAATACAGCTTCAGGTCAGGTCCTCCCACCCTGGCCCTTGGCTTCACCACAGTCCCTTCGAGAAAGGACCCCGGGGCTGCCCACAGTAGTGCCTCTGATGGTCCGGAGTCTGCAGTGAGCGAGGACCAGGTATCTGAGATTTGGCCTAAGCCAACGTGGGCATTTCTGTCCAGCGCCCACCTGGCCTGCAGGATGCACACCCCGCCCACCCCAGCTCACACGCCCTCCGGGTGAGCCTCCTGGACAGAAGGATCTGGAACTGAATGGAATTGTTCTGCCCTCAAAGACCCCGAGTGCGGCTCTCGGTGGCTGGGCTGTGGCTGCTCGGAACCCCAGAGCCACTCCGAGCTTCCGGCCGTTTTTCTTGCTGTAGCCTGTGGCTTCCTTCTTAGCGGCTTCTCTTTGAAATGGACTGCTTTGAACTGGTAGGAGTCCTGGGGGCACAGTGGTTAAGTGCCCAGCTGCTAACGGAAAGGTTGGCAGTTTGAACCCACCAGCCGCTCCAAAGGAGAAAGATGTGGCAGTCTCCTTCCATAAAGAGTTTCTGTCCTATAGGGTCCCTATCTGTCAGAATCAACTCAACAGCAATGGGTTTGGTTTTTCTCTGAACTGGAGGGGAGGACCCAGCACCACCGGCTCCATTGATGTAAATAGCAAATGTGGTCCAGTTGCGCCCCCCTCCGAGCAACAGCCCCATCTGTGACCCTCCTAGCAGGTTCGGGTTTCTGTTCCAGATGTAAACTGGCCAGCAGTGTCTTATTGCTTCTTACTGGCAAAAGTGTCTCTCCCTGGAGTCACTTGAAAGGGTGTTTGATTGGAATCGCTTAATCTCTTCCTGTCAAGCCAGAGACTGATCTTAAACTGATGGTCATTGAACCAAACGCGTTATCATCTGCTTGTTAACCCCCCTCATTAGGCTTGGACTGCCAGAGCCTGCTGCCAGCCCCAAAGTTATGGGAGTGGTGTGACTTCATGCATACAGCTGGTCACCCTAGGCCCTCAACAGCCCCTCCCACCCCCTTAGGAGGAGGCTGAATGTGGCCGAGAATGGAGCCCGCAGTGGCCGGTTGGCTGTCCTCACCTGCAGGTGGGAGGGCAATGAGGATTGGGAGGTCTGACTCCATCCTACATGAAGCCTTTCCCAGATGTCCCCACCCATGATCACCTCTCCCTTCTCTGAGCCCTGGGCTCATGGGCCTGAGCCACGTCATCATTCATATAGATCAGACCACCACGGCTGGCAGGGCCTCACAGTTTCTTGGTTTGCAAACTGGGCTCTGCAGACCCCGAGGGGCTAAGGTGGTAGATGGGGTAGGGGGTGAGGGGGAGCACCAGTGGCTCAGACACCCCACCACCTCCAACCAGAAGACCCCTTCTAGAGTCAGACAACCTGGGCTGAAATCCCCTCTTTGCCACTTACTGGCTGTGTGACCTTGAACAAATTACTTAACTTTTCTGAGCCTCAGTTTCTTCACCTGAGAAATAGGCGTCATAATAGTACCCACCTCAGAGGCTCTAATGAAGATTAAATGAAATGCTGGAGGTAAGGTGCTTAGTACAGAGCCTGACCAGAGTCAGCCTTCAACGTATGTAAACCATTGTTAGCAATCACGTTCTTTTTATAAATTTTAAGTATGGGTCTATATGTTGTTGTGTGCTGTTGAGTAGATTCCAACTTATAGTGACCTCATATGACAGAGTAGAACTGCCCCATAGGGTTTTCTAGGCCCTAATCTTTACAGGAGCAGATCGCCAGGTCTTTCTCCCACAGAGCCACTGGGTGAATTCGAACTGCGAACCTTTTGCTTAGCAGCCTAGCCCTTAACCATTGTGCCACCAGGGCTCCTTCTTGGGTCGATGTTGTTGTTAGGTGCCATTGAGTCAGTTCCGTCTCATAGCTACCCTATGTACAACAGAATGAAACACTGCCTAGTCCCGCACCATCCTCACAATCATTGCTGTGTTTGAGCCCATTGTTGCAGCCACTGTTTCAATCCATCTCCTTGAGGGTCTTCCTCTGTTTTGCTGACCCCCTACTTTACCAAGCATGGTGTCCTTCTCCAGGGACTGGTCTCTCCTAATAACATGTCCAAAGTACGTGAGACAAAGCCTCACCATCCTTGTTTCTAAGGAGCATTCTGACTGTACCTCTTCCAAGACAGATTTTGTTCGTTCTTCTAGCAGTCTGTAATATAGTGAATATTCTTCGCCAGCACTGTAATTCGAAGGCATCAATTCTTCTTCAGTCTTCCTTATTCATTGTCCAGCTTTCACATGCATATGAGGTAATTGAAAATACCATGGCTTGGGTCAGGCGCACCTTAGTCCTTAAGTGACATCTTTGCTTTTTAACATTTAAAGAAGTCTTTTGCAGTAGCTTTGCCCAATGCAATAGGTCATTTGATTTCTTGACTGCTGTTTCCGTGAGCGTTGATTGTGAATCAAAGTAAAATGAAATCCTTGACAACTTCAATCTTTTCTCCATTATCATGATGTTGCTTATTGGTTCAGTTGTGAGAATTTTTTTTTTTTATGTTGAGGTGTAATCCATACTGACAGTTGTAGTCTTTGATTTTCATCAGTAAGTGCTTCAAGTCCTCTGCACTTCCAGCAAGCAAGGTTGTGCCATCTGCATATCGCAGGTTGTTAATGAGTCTTCCTCCAAGCCTGATGCTGCATTCTTCTTCATAGAGTCCAGCTTCTTGGATTATTTGCTCAGCATACAGATTGAATTAAGTATGGTGAAAGGCTACAACCCTGACTCACACCTTTCCTGATTTTAAAGCACACAGTATTCCCTTGTTCTTTTTAAACTACTGCCTCTTGGTCTGTATACAGGTTCCTCATGAGCACAATTAAGTGTTCTGGAATTCCCATTCTTCGCAATGCTATCCACAATTTGTTATGATCCACACAGTCTAATGCCTTTGCATAGTCAATCAAACACAGGTAAACATCTTTCTGGTGTTCTCTGCTTTCAGTCAGGATCCATCTGACATCAGCAGTGATATCCCTCGTTCCAAGTCCTCTTCTGAATCTGGCTTGAATTTCTGGCAATTCCCTGTCGATGTACTGCTGCAACCGCTTTTGTATTATCTTCAGCAAAGGGTCTATAGATAAATTTTATTTGGAGGAAAAAAAATTGTTGCTAAAAAGTTTGAAAGTCATTTGCGTCCCAAATACCCCATTTTATATATCATCAGTAGAACTGAGAGGTGAAATAACTTTTCCATTAGGATAGTAAGCCAAAAAACCAATTGCCATCGGGTCGATTCTGACTCATGGCAACCACATGTGTGTAGAGTAGAACTGCACTCCATAAGGTTTTCATGGCTGTGATCTTTCAGAAGCAGATCGCCAGGCCTTTCTGCTGAGGTACCTCTGGGTAGGTATGAACCACCAACTTTTAGGTTAGTAGCCCAGCGCTTAACCATTTGCACCAACCAGGGACTCTTTATAGTATATCATTCATGACTTACTGGAGAAAAAGTACTTAGCGATCAAGGACCACACTGGCTTCGTGCCCCCCTACTGGCACCCCGGGTGTCCGGCACCAGGCTGGGTCCACCGTGGGTAAGCGGGGCTTCTCACTGGGAGAAATGAAAGAAGTAGCTCTGTTATTCCTCATGGCCTGCTCACCCAGTTGATTTACACCAGGTTCAAAGTCACGTCTGAACACCACAATTGAACACCAAGTTCAAAGTCACATACTGGCACATCTCGTTCATTAACAAATCTCGTTCATTAACAAACACACAGTGAGCACCAGATCTGTGCCACCAGGCACTGGGCCCTTCCAAACCAAGGCTGTCCCAGCCTCAGCTCTCACTCAGAAGCGTTTGCAGGGTGATAAGTGTTTGCCTATGGCCTTGGGGTTTGTTTTAACATTTAATTACTCTGAAGTAGCCAGGAGTTATTGATTCCCTTGAGACTCAGCTGCCAGAATTCCCAAGACAATTCCCCAAGTCTTGGAAGCAAAAAAGCACTAATCATCAGTTTTTAAATCTCGAAGGACACGTGGGGTGTCTCTAGAGCAGCTCCTTCCTGTTAGAGACAAGGAGATGGAGGCACCAGAGCTCAGGGCTTCTGCTTCCTGGTCTGGGGCTCCCTCTGCACATCTAGCAGCCATTGCTCCAGGAAGGGGTGCTCGTCTGCAACCTCATTCATCAAGTTTATAGTCTGGAGAGGGAGGGAGGGTCCAGGGCAGAGTGAGATGGCGGGGTGGCAGCCCCCACCATCAAGATTGCCTCCAGGGTCAGCAGCCATGATGGGATGTTTGTCATCCCTGGAAATGTGCTCAAACCTGCTGTTCGGTGCAAACAGTTTCCCTCCCGTCACAGGTGAGCAGCATTTGCCATCCCCAGCAGCTCCTGCCCACGCAGGCTGGGGGCTTTCGGTCCTGCGCAGGGGGAGACCACCGGAGGGGAGACTGGGAGACAAACAAGGGGGCTGTGGGCGCTCAGAACCGTGGGGGACAGAAAATGAGCCACTGATTCATTCACCAGGGATGGGATGGACTCCCCCCACACCCTTGCACTGAGCCCTTCCCACAGACACCCCCAATGGACTTTGCAGAGTAATCCGCCCCACAGTCACGTTTCAGTAGCTGGGAGGGGAAAGCAAGCCTGTCAGATTTCAACATCCTTTGGGGAGAAAGACATGTCTACGCCCTGTCTTCCTGAGCCTACTCCCAGCAATTTTCTCGATTATCCCTGTAATTTATTAAAAACCCACCTCGTGGCCCAGCTGGTGCGTCAGCCCCATGAACAGCTGGCAAAGGGTGAGTGGTTGGGGGAGGGGCAGGCGTAGGGGATGTGGGCCTTGGGTGGGGCTGCCTTCCAGCCCTGCCAGCACCCTCCCAGAGGCCCCTGCTGCTCCTGGGTGAAAAAAAAAAAAACTCTGTCATTGAGTCGACTCCAACTCATAGCGACTCTGTAGGACAGAGTAGAACTGCCCCACAGGGTTTTTCCAAGACCACAATCTTTACAGAAGCAGACTGCCACATCTTTCTTCCACGGAGCGGCTGGTGGGTTCAAATCACCGACCTTTTGGTTGGCAGCCGAGCACTTAACCACTGTGCTACAGGGCTCCTTTGCTCCTGGGTAAGACATATGAACTCCTGGACACTCAGCCAAACAGCTTCACCTAGAAGGTGAAGAAAACGACAGTCATGATATTTATTGTGTACATGTAGTAAGCCAGGATTGGGCCACATGCTTTACCTAAAGCATTGGAATCATTCCATTGATTCTCACAGACATTTTCCTGGTAGCAGTGAGGCTGAGCAGGGAAGGCCAATGTCCCACAACTACAAGTAGCGGAGCTGAGATTCGAACCCAGGGCTCTCTCTTCCAAACTACACTCATAGCCTCTCAGCCCCAACCCACACCTTACTGAGCCTTCTGTTCACAAATGAACCTTGAGGCTGGGTGGGGTTCATCTGCACTCTAGTCTTCTGAGGAATAGGCCCAGAATGGTTACTGGACAAAGCAATGCTCAGTGGTGGCCTGCCAGGGACCTGGGCCACATTGCCCAGCTCTATACAGCTGCGATCACCTTGTGCAGCCCTGGTCACAAGCCCAGGAACTGAGACTGTCATTGTCCAGGTTCTGCAGGTGAGGACTACGAGGCTCAGAGGAGATTCTGACGCCCATAAGGTCACATAGCTGTGAGTGGCAGAGCCAGAAGTCAGACCCCAGACCGTGGCTCCTTCATCACCTTCCAGCCCGGGCACCTCCCTGCATCACTAAACAGTGGGTGCAGCCCAGGGCCAGGTGTGGGCGAGAGGGAAGATGGGCCAACCTGCCACAACCTGTCATGTGCACTGTCAACTGGGCCTGGCTGCTGCTTGGCCCCGGAAGAGCCCCCCACATACACTTAAGGGGCAGCGCCACCCAGCCCCTCCGGCCACCCTCCTTCTCCTCCTCACTGTCCGCTCCTCTTCTCCTCCTCCCTCCAGTCCCCAGTGTTCGTCGCCCAAGTCGGCCAAGACCTGGTCTCCCAGACGGAGGAGAAGCTGCTGCAGAGACCCTGCAAAGAGCTCTTCTCTGCTTGTGCGCAGTAAGTGCTCAGCCACTGCCTGGCCCTCCACGGCCTCCGCCCCTGCCCGGCCCTCCGCGGCCTCTGCGGCCTCCGCCCTGCCGCCCTGGGTGTGGGGTGCAGGCCTTCGTGCCCGAGGGCCCCAGCTAAGTTGACCAGCTGCTTGTCCACGTCTCACGAAGGGAAAAAGAAATGGTGGTGACAAGTCCAAAGAAAACATCTGCTTCAAAGGGTGTTGAAAACGAGTGGCTCTTCAGGCCCTTGGGACAAGGAAAGTGCAAAAATATGACCGGCCTGGGAGGTTTAGAAATCCTTCCCAGCCTCCCACCCCCACCCCCAACCTAAGCAGGCAGTGCTGCCGCAGGGGGGACCCACACTGCCCTCAGCCTCACCCACCACCTTGTCTGCAGGTGCCTGGCACTGGCCCTGATGAGCGTGAGAGGAGTTGGCAGACGTGGTGCCCCACACGTACCGGCTCAGCCCCCACCCATCCTCACACACACACACGCTTGTGCACACGGACATCCATGCACCTACACCTCCTTCCCCATCTGTGGGATCCTCTCCCCTGGAAGCAGGTCACACTTGTGCCCAAAGCTCCCGTGGTTCCCCATTGCTCTCAGGCTGAAGACCACAATCCCCAGGGTGGCCTGTGATGGTGGACAGGGTAGAATGAAGGGACCTCTGACAGACCTGCTGCATCTGTCCTGAGGCATCTGTGTATTTGCATTTCTGGAGCCTGGAAATGTATGAGGCTGGGAGGTATCCTGCTGGATATAGCTCTGCCTGTCTACTTCGAGGTCAGGATTATAAAATGTTATCTGTTTGTTCCATCTGAGCTAGATCTGTCCACGACTACCTTCAAGGAGAACCATTCCAAGAATACCTGCACAGCATGTATTTTGACCGCTTCCTCCAGTGGAAATGGTTAGAAAGGTGAGCTCCCTGGGCCCTGGGCACATGTGTGTATGAATGTGTATGTGGGGTGCAGGTCTTTTATTTGAGAATTATATAAAAATCCATCACCTCCCATGGATTCATGGTTAAAAAGATGAACCATCCTCCTCCTGTTAAGTTCTGTGTATTCTTCTAGAAATGTTCTATGCTGTGAAACCATCTGCACACACATACACTCACTCAGGTATCTATACGCACAGCATCTTGTTCTTACTTCTAGCTTCACTGTCTCTGAGAATTCTTTCTCCACCAGCCAAAAGACCTGCCATATTCTTTGAGCTGGTTGCACATCTGCCTTTGTTTAACCCACTCCTCCACTGATGGACACTGAGGTTCTTCTCTATTTTTGTGCAATCTCCCTAAGTTGTGAATAGCTTTGTAGCGATATCTTTATGTACTTTTGTAAGTACATCCATAGACACTCCTAGCAGAGGAATTTCTGGGTCAGTATTTGGTTGTTGTTAGCTGCCATCAAGTCAGCTCCAACTCATGGCAACCTGTGTGTAACAGAATGAAACCTTGCCTAGTCCTGGTCCATCTTCATCTTTACGTCCATTGTTACAGCTATTGTGTAGGGTCTTCCAGCCTGGGGGAGGGGCCTCATCTCCCAGCACTATACTGGACAATATTCTGTTGTGATCCTTAGGGTTTTCACTGGCTAATTTTTGGAAGTAGACCGTCAGGCCTTTCTTCCTACTTTGTCTCAGTCTGGAAGCTCTGCTGAAACCTGCCCCCTGTGGGTGACCCCGCTGGTATTTGAAATACCAACGGTGTAACTTCCAGCATCATAGCAACATGTAAGCCACCACAGTACAGCAAACTGACAGATGGATTATGGGGGTCAAAATAACCCGATTTAAAAAATTTTGAGAGGCTGTCAAATTGCCCTCTGAAACAGTTGCCTCAGTTTGTAGTCCTGCCTCCCACAGCTTTATCAACACTGTTCCGATAAGTGAGCAGCGAGCTTCCCTCCTGTCTAGCTTTTCTCCTCTCTCCGAGTGGGTGAAACCCGGCGTCTTTCATATGCTTGATTTGCTGCTTTGTTCTTTTCAAAGTGCTCTCACATGCACAGCTGTGACTTGGTTGGGCAGGTAGTGCCTCCATATGACTGATGCGGAAATGGAGACATAGAGCGGATGTGACTTGCTTTGTTACCCAGCAAGCCAAGCATGCCACCCTGGCCCAGGAGCCCCGGCGCAGTGCTCTGCCCACCTTTCAACCATCCTGTTTGTGGGGTAGGGCGATGCCGAATCAAATCCACATTCCCTGTACCCCAGAGGCCTCGGCACTCACGGCCATCTGGGTGCACCGTGGTTAGAGAGCAGAGGTCATCCCCTTCCTGTCTGCCTGTGTGTCAAATCAGCACGGGCCCATCCCCTGCGGATGCTGCTTATGCTACAGGACCCAAAAGCCAGTTGCCATCGAGTCAGCTCCAACTCATGACAACCCCATGTGTATCAGAGTAGAACTATGCTCCATAGGGTTTTCAATGGCTATTTTATCAGAAGTAGATTGTCTTTCTTCCAAGGTACCTCTGGGTGGACTAGAACCTCCAGCCTTTGGGTTAGCAGCCGAGTGCATTAACCATTTGCACCACCCAGGGACTCCAACCACCCACCCAAAAGCCATGTTCGTGGCCCCTTCCCTGCCCACCTCAAGAAGACCAAAAGGAAAATGCCCTACTCTGCAGCCATTGATTGGGCTGGTCCCTTTCTCTCTCTCTCCGCTGACTAGTGGGATGCCAGGGTGACCAGTGAATGGCCTTCTTGCTGACCCGCTGACCACCACCTGGCACATACACGACATGGCTCCAAGAGAGTTGGTGCGGTGAAGGATCAGCCCAAACGCCCCAGTGAGGGCACCAGGTCAGAGTTCAGGCTCTGAGCCCACAGGCTGAAACTGGGTCCTGGGTCTGCCTCTATCCAAGGGACCTCAGAAGGGGTTACTCATCTTCCCACACTCAGTTTCCTCACCTGTAAAATGGGGATAATAGGAGTACTTGCCTGGTAGGCTTGTAGTGAGGACGAGATGAGATGAGCTTAGCACATGCCTAGAACGAGGCAAGTCCTCGACAAATGCCCGCCATCTGGCCTCAGGAGCTAAGCTGCCGAGTATAGTTGTGGCAGTCGTCACCGTGATCATCAGAGTCACCCTCATCGTCACCCTCACCAAGTCTGGTGTTGGGGTGAGCAGCTGACCCTTGCTGGAGGCTCCATCCTAGGTCTTGATGACCGCAGGACAGTCCGGTGAGGAGGTGAACGTCACGCCCACTCTACCAGTATCTCCTACTCTCACTCTGGAGCAGGGGCTGCATAGCCCTGACCCCAGTCTGGGCCACCGTATGTCTGAAACCTGCACTGGGTGGCAGTGTGGACTGAAGATACAGCGTGGGTTCTGTAGCAGGCTGCCTGTCTTCGAATTCCAGCCCCACTGCTTATCGGCATGGCCTTGGGCAACTCATTCCACCTCTGGAAGCCTTCTTATCTGCAGAATGAGGCATTAATAGTCCCGTCTTCTGAGGCTGGTGTGAGAATAAAATGAGGCACTGTACAAGGTGCTTCACGCAGTAGGTGTTGCCATTGTAACCAGGGATGGGTTACTCAATAAGCAAGGTCCACAAAGGCTTATTTGTGCCTACTTACTAATCTGTAGTGCACAATTTCGCCTGTACGTACCTTGCTTACTGGGTAATCTGTCCCTGACTGTTACCATAGAGACCCCCCCAGAGGCCATGTCCTTTATTCCCGTGAGTTCTAATAAGGACATCTGATCCTCACACAGCATTTTACAAAGAGCCCTTGGAGGTACAGGCATTATCATTACCTCCATTTCACTAATGTCATGGAGGATCAGAGAGGTTAATGAGTTGGCCCTGGGTCACACAGCAAGGGACTAGCAAGGCTGGAACCTCACCCAGCCCCCCGGACTCGAGTCCTTCACCCTTAGTCCACCCAGCTCTCCAGTTCCAGGGGAATCCTTTAGCTGTGGCAAATGGCGTTCATTTGACTGGTCTGTACCAAGCTCATGAAATGGAGAAATGGACATTTTTAATCCGTGCATAACTGCAAAGAAGTTAATAGTTTACCCTTTCGAGGGTATTACGTTTTTGGAGCCAGGAGGGCAGTATCCTGGCCTGGAAGTGCGCTAAGTCATGGCACCCCGCCTCCCCCCATTTTTTTTTTTTTTTTTTGCTAAAAAGATCATGGCCTGATAGGGCTGTGCTGTTGAAATATTAAAGGGTCTTTTTTTTCCCTCCCAAGTGTAACCAAGGAGCCCTGGTGGCGCAGTGGTTAGGGTTAACCAGGAAATTCCTGGGAAATTGTATTACGCTGCTTCCCCCAGCAGAGGGGTTCTGCAGTCATGTGGGGTGCCTGTTTGTTCTCCACGTGCAGTAAGTGGTTAGGCCCGGAGGCCTTCCTGTGGTCTCCGGGGCAGCTGCAGGGAATGCTCCTTGGCTGCGTGGCAGATGGCATGCAGCAGGGACCTCTGCAGCGGGCGGCTGCGTGCTCCAGGCAGGTCGGACTGTTGCTGTTGTGTGCTGTCAATTCTGACTCATAGTGACCTTGTAGGAGCGAGTAGAACTTGGGTTTCCAAGGCTGTAAATCTTTACGGAAGCAGACTGCCACATCTTTTCTCCTGTGGAGAGGCTGGTAGGTTTGAACCACCGACCTTTCGGTTAGCAGCCAAGCACTTAACCACTGTACCACAATATGCCTCTGCTACCCCCGCAAAAAAAAACAAACTCGTTGCCGTCGAGTTGATTCCGACTCACAGCAACCCTATAGGAGAGAGTAGAACTGCCCCACAGGGTTTCCAAGCCTGTAATCTTTATGGAAGCAGACTGCTACATTTTTCTCCCATGGAATGGCTGGTGGGTTCGAACTGCTAACCTTTTGGTTAGCAGCCGAGCAGTTTAACCACTGCACTACCAGGGTGCCTTAAATAAACACCAGGGAAGAGAGAAGCGAGTCTACTTTCGTGATTCGAGACAGGTGGGCCAGAGAGTGCCCTGGGGGGTTAGGGCTGCATTAGAAGAACAGCAGCGGTGCCCAAAACGTGACTTCCAGCTGGCAGCGAGAAGGTTTTCCAGGGGAGATTCATTCAAGAGTGGCTAGGGCATTTGCTCCCTTTCTCTGCCATTGTGGCATGTGCAGCTGCTGTCCATCCCTACCATGTCTTCCCATAAGACTTTCAGGATCAAGAAATTCCTGGCCAAGAAACAAGAGCAGAATCACCCCATTCCCCAATGGCTCCAAAGGAAAACTGGTAATAAAATCAGGTACAACTCCAAGAGGAGATGCTGTGCTGGAGAAGAACCAAGCTGGGTCTGTAAGGAATCGCACATGTGATGGTACACAGATTCACCCCTCTATCAGGATCAATAGCGTTCTACCACATCAAGTTGAAAATTTCGCCACAATCTGTACAAGTGAACATGCATTGGGAAAATTCTCGTTTCTTCCTTTGTTTTTATGCTTCCGCATTAAGAGACTGACTCCACTAATAAATATGTGAGACTTTTACTTTGAAAAGAAAAAGAGTGGCTGGGGACCAGAGTCCCACGGGTCTTTCTATAGCTGACCCAGTTCTGTGGCCCAATTCAGTGTCCCACCAGCCCCTGAAGAACAGGATTCTTCACTTGTGTGTGTGTGTGTGTGTGTGTTGGGGGGAGGGTGCTCAAAAATAGTTTTGGAGATCCAAGAGCCAATTTCTTTCTAGTTGTGGTAAATATATATGTAACAAATCATTTACCTTTTCAACATTCTTCACATTACATAATGTACAATTTAGTGACATTTGTTATGTTTATCGTGTTTTTCAGCCATTAACATTATCCATTTCCAGATTTTCCCATCACCCTTAGTAGGAGCTCAATGTCCCCTCAGCAATGACTCTCCTTTTCCCCCTACCCCCCTTCCTGCCCCTGGTAACCACTAATACACTTTGTTCTCTATACACTTGCCTATCCTAGATATGAAGCCCTGGTGGTGCAGTGGTTAAGCATTTGGCTACTAACTGAAAGGTCAGCAGTTCGAATCCACCGGCCACTCCTTGGAAACCCCATGGGGCAATTCTACTTTGTCCTATAGGGTCACTATGAGTCGGAATCGACTTCACAGCAATGGATTTTGGTCGGATCCTAGATACTGCATATAAGTGGAGTCATACGATGTTTGTCACTTAGTATAATGTTTTCAAAGTTCATTTATGCTGTGCCATATATCAGGATTTCATTTCTCTTCATGGCCAAGAGCCAATCTTGACATGGTAAAAGCCAATTATAATAGCCAAACAGGCTGGCAATGAAACCGTACAAGCTATCTGAACTAAGGAGTCCTTTGCTGTGATGGGAATAACCATTTATTTATTAACTCTGGGAAGTAACATCCTGATTAGAGGTTCTGATTAGATATGACAAATGGTTTTGATTGATTAAAATGGGAAGTTGGGGACACAAAGTAATTATTACTTCATGATTACCACTTTAAACAGACAGGATCTTTTAGAGCCCTAGATCTATGGAGGATAATATAATACAGGGGTCCTTGGTGGTGGAAAGCAGCCCTGGTGGTGCAGTGGTTAAGTGCTTGGCTGCTGACTGAAAGGTCAGAGGTTCAAACCCACCGGCCGCTCCTGGGAAGAAAGATGTAGCAGTCTGCTTCCGCAAAGATTACAGCCTTGGAAACCCTATGGGGCAGTTCTACTCTGTCCTATAGGGTTGCTGTGAGTCGGAATTGACTCGACGGCAGTGGGTTTTGGTGGTGGTGGAAAGGTTGGGAAAGAATGGTTAAAGTTTAGCAGGACTAGACTTGAAGACAAGCAGCCTTTGCAACCTAAGGAGGCCTCTTTTAAAGGTTGGAGCAGTGTGGTGAGGGGTTAGCCGAGTTGGCTTCCTCAGGACTGTGTGGGCTGGGGACTGGAGGAGCACCTGCAGAAATAGCCCAGGCTCCCAGGGACAGGAAGTGTGGCCTGTCCTGCTGAGCAGGCCTGGATGTGCAGGTGTAGGGAGGGTTGCAGTCTCCTTCATGTTCCTCCAGGGGCACACTCAACCTCTGTGGTTCCTGGCCCCCTCCCCATTTCCCTGCACAGAGGACACAGCTTCCCTCTGAGCTTAGCCACATGATTTGCATTTGGGAGAGAGAAGGGAACCGCACGAAAAGTATGGTTAAACAACATTGGGCTCACATTTTTTTCATGCCTTCAGCTTTCCCCCTCTGAGCAAGCAAGAACTCTTTCTCTCCCAGCCTACAGGGATTTCTCTTAGTTTCCTAGGGCTGCCGTAAAAACGTACCACAACATGGATGACTTAAAACAACAGAAATTCATTGTCTCACAGTTCTAGAGGCCAGAACTCTGAAATCAAGGTGTTGGCAGGGCCATGCACTCTCTGAAGCCGCTATGGAGAATCTATTCCATCCCTTTATTTTGCTTCTTGTTTTGCTGGCAGTCCTTGATGTTCCTTGACTTGTAGACACATCACACCACTCTCTGTCTCGGTTTTCACATGGCATTCTCCTTGGATGTCTTGCAGGGCAACTACCTTAGGGGAGGCTATTACAGGTTCTTCAGACAATGCAGGGTTAATCTCTTCAGATAGGGGTCGGAGGGCTGTCTGTACTGGTAAAGAAGGCTTAGCAGAGTTTAGGGGTTCAATCCCTAGCTTCATCAGGATCTGCCCATATGTCCCCATTCGATTTTTTGAGATCCTTCCCAATCAATGCCCTCACTTTTAACAGCAGACACTCTACGAGGCTGAGAATTCAATTTGCATTGGACTCCAGCCACTTGCAGGCTGAGACTCTGGGTCTGGTTTTCAGAAATCTCAGCTCTTAAGCTACAAGAGATAAGAATTTTTTTCAGGTCAGACATAGGAACTTTCAAGTCATTTATGAGGAGTTTGACCTGGGAATTTGAAGTCATGAACTCGTCTTTTTTTCCCCCCATTTCTCCAGCACCATTAGGAACAACTACCCCATCTCATTATACTCATTAGTTTGACAAAAATGCTGTAAGGTATCAAATATACATGGTCACCCAAGATCTCGCCTTACGTAAGTATTTGATTAGGAGTGTCCACTGGTGGTATTTTGCATATCTCTATTGCCCCATCGTGCCGTGGACTAATCAGTGCCCTCTGTACCATTGGAAATAGAGTCATTACTACCTTTAAATCTGACCAGGTTAGAGAACCAATTCCAGAAACTCCAGAACCAATTCAGAAAACTCATACTTAAGGTTCTGTTCCTCTAGAACCACTCTTGGCACCAAAATCTGTATCAGTCAGGGTTCTCTAGAGAAACAGAACCAGTAGGAGATGTATGATGTCTGTGTGTGTGTACATATACATATATATTAAAAGATTTGTTTTAATGACTTGGCTCACACAATTGTGGGTGCTGGAAAGGCTGAAATCTTAAGGCATACCATAAGCTGGGCACTCAGCAGGAGGATTTGAGTACCCAGGCTCAGAGTAAGTCCTTGAAGGTTTTATCTGTAGCCATGATGTCTGGGGGTACTCAGGGGCCACTTTAGAGATCATAGAATTGTCCCTCTCACCAGCTGCTTTCATTGGTGCTGTTGTCGATTTCTTATGTATTCTGGATCTTAACATCATGAGATCAATGTTGGATTCTTACTTTTTTCCAGGCAACCAGTGACCAAAAACACTTTTAGGCAGTATCGAGTGCTAGGAAAAGGGGGCTTCGGGGAGGTGAGTGAATATTTACCTTTTTCAACAGAAAGTTTCTGTAGTCTAGTAGTTGCTTTTTCAGTCCCTTCTGAATAAGCCTAAAATGTTCTTCTAAGCAGGGCTTCCCAAGCAAATGGATCAGCCATGGACGCCCTTGGGTATTCCCAGATAATGTGGATATTTAGGGGGCTGGAGGTGGTGAGGGAGGGCATGGGCCAGATAATGTGAATATTTAGGGGACTGGAGGTGGTGAGGGAGGGCGAGAGTCAGAGACCTTTGGGAAAATTAGCTATGTCTAAGGTGGAAAGAGAAACCCTGGTGGCATAGTGGTTAAGTGCTATATCTGCTAACCAAAAGATTGGCGGTTTGAATCCACCAGGTGCTCCTTGGAAACTCTGCGGGGCAATTCTACTCTGTCCTATAGGGTCTCTTTGAGTCAGAAGTGACTTGATGGCAATGGGTTTGGTTCAACGGGAAGGTGGAAAGGGAGAGGTGTTGAGCCGCCCTCAGCTGTCTGGGGTGTGGCAGGGGAGATGGAGGTACTCTCAGGAGTCAGCCTTGGGCAGGGTTCAAGTCTGGAGGGGAGAAGTGTACGGGGAAGGAGAGGTGAGGGCATGAGAGGCTGACCGACCTTGGCCATCACATCTCTGGATGATGACATTAGCGTGCACTGCTACATGAGATTAGAGATTCCACTGTACTCTCTCTGATATTCCCAGCAACTGAGGCAAGACTTTTTATTCCTATTTTAGAGATGAAGAAAGCTGAGGTTCAGAATAGTTACATGACTCACTCAAGGTCACACAGCCAATCAAGGGCAGAAATGAGACTAGATTCCAAATGTTCTAGCTCCCATCCCCCTGAATTCTAAAGGCAGGATTCTCGGGGGTCTCCCATAACTCTACCTCCAAAACAAGCCACTCCCACTAGCAGCTAATGCTTGAAAGTCCCCAGTTAGCAATTGCTGCATTTAGTTGAAAGCTTGGGACAGTGAAATGCAGTTGCCTCTGAGAGGGGGATGATCCTTTAGGCCTTGGCGAGTCATCTGAACATTGGTGTGAATGTTCAACAAACCTTCATGTTCAACCTTCATGTTCTTGAAGGTTCCTCACCTTCAAGAGCTAGGATTCTTCTAAGGTGAGGGGAAGATGGCACTGAAGGTGGCTTGGGAAGGGCAGGGCCCAGGGCAGCAGTAGATTCAATGCCACGGTCTGTGGTCAGGTCCTGTGGGCTGGGAGCTCCTTTGGCCCCATCAGCATCCCATCCCTGGAGCGCCAGCTTCAGACAGCTTTCCACCGTGTCCCCATAACTTTGGCTTCTTTCTTGCTCCTCAGGTCTGTGCCTGCCAGGTTCGGGCCACAGGTAAAATGTACGCCTGCAAGCGCTTGGAGAAGAAGAGGATCAAAAAGAGGAAGGGGGAGTCCATGGCACTCAATGAGAAGCAGATTCTAGAGAAGGTCAACAGTCGGTTTGTGGTGAGTGTCCAGGGCCTGGTGACAGGTTACTCTCTGGTGAAGGAACTTCCTTCCCTTGGAAAGGGGTGGTCCTCCAGTGTCTTGATTTCTTAGTGCTGCTGCAACAGAAATACTACAAGTGAATGGATTTATATACATATATATAATGTATATTATTTTGTTGTTATTGTAGTTGAGAATATACACAGCAAAATATATACCAATTCAACAGTTTCTACATGTATAATTCAGTGACATTGATTACATTTTTCCAGTTGTGCAACCATTCTCACCCTCCTTTTCTGAGTTGTTCCTCCCCCACTAACATAAACTCACTGCCCACTAAGGTTCCTGGCTAATCTTTCGAGTTGCTATTGTCAATTTGAACCCGTATAGATAGATCTTAAAAGAGCACAATCCTCAAGGCAGACATTCTTTACTAGTTAAGCTAAACTCTTGTTTGGTTTTAAGAAGACTTCAGAGGATATTTTTGGTTTAAGGTTTAAAGATTATCTCAGGGCAGTAGGCTTGGAGGTTCATTCAGACTTCATGGTTCCAGTAAGTCTGGAGTCCATGAGACTTTGACATTCTGTTCTGTATTTCCCCCCTTTTGATAAGGATTCTTCTATAGAATTTTTTATCAAAATGTTCAGTAATGGTAGCCGGGCACCATCTAGTTCTTCTGATCTCATGGCAAAGGAGGCAGTTGTTCATGGAGACAACTAGCCAAACGTTCCATTTCCTCATCCTATTCTTGACTCTCCTTCTTCCTCTGTTGCTCCAGGCAAATACAAGTGGATGGCTTTAAAGAAAAGAAATTTATTTTCTCACATTTCTGAAGACTAAAAGTCCAAATCAGAGTCTCTGCCTTGTGAATTCCTTCCTTGTTGGTAGTCCCACGTATTCCTTGGTTCCTGGCTTGTAGACAGTACTCACTGGCATCTGTCTTCCCACATGTGTGCAGGCCTCTCTGTCTAATCTGCTCTTTTTATAGCTCAGAAGTGATTAGATTTAGAACTCACTATACTCAGGTATGATCAAATTAACATAACAGAAAAAACCCTATTTCCAAACAGGATTATTTCCACAGGGGTAGAGGTTAGGATTCCCACACATATTTTGAGGGTACACAGTTTAATCCATAACAGCCAGTATGCCTGGCTCCCATCCCCCAAGGAAGTGGAATGCTAATGAGAGGGTATGCTACAGGAAGCCAACTGGACATTCTCTCCATGGGAAGGCACTTCGTGGTCAATTCAGGCTGACTTTGTCCTATCACTAAAGCTGGCCGGTGCCTGGCTCCCTCTGTGTGGGAGACCGAGGCCTCTGTTCTCCAGGACCACCTTGTAAACTCCTCAGTGGACAAAACAAGCCCGCCCTGGGCCCAGCCAAGGGGCTCTGGTTTCCCTAGACCCCTCTAAGCTGATTTCATCATGGTGGGGATGTAAGTATCAGTGTCCTAGTGAGGTGCCATTTTGTTTACATATGTTGTGTTAGTCCAGGTGAGGCTCTGCTGCAGTAACAAATTAACCCCAAAATCTCAGTAGCTGAACACAACAAAGGCCTTTCCCCAGGCCACTTCCACTCATCCCTGCAGTGAGGAGCCCCCACCCACCTGACAGCACCTGGGGCCGGCTTCTCTTGACCAACCAACAAGGCATCGTACAGTTTTAACCTGCTGATGACGTACATGTTTTTGTGGTGCAAAAAGTCAGACATCATCCTGCTAGAGTCACTGAAAGCGCAGGTACTGGCCTGCTGCCCCCCACCCTCTTTGCCTCACCTGCAACCACTGACTTGGGAGGTCCTAGGTGTGCATCCTCCTTCATTATCTAAGAGGGGCAGCGGGCAGAGTCACCGTGAGGCCAGTTGGGTCCAGGGGAGTAGTGTGAAGCTGCTGCAGTCCCCCCACGACACCACACCCACCCCTGCCCCAGCTTTAAGGATCCCGAGGAGGAAAAGAGGAAGTGGGGGTGGTCATCTTAGCTTCACCGTGGTGCTGTTCTTGTGCTCCCAGGTCAACCTGGCCTACGCCTACGAGACCAAGGACGCGCTGTGCTTGGTTCTGACCATCATGAATGGGGGTGACCTAAAGTTCCACATCTACAACATGGGCAACCCTGGCTTCGAGGAGGAGCGAGCCTTGTTTTACGCGGCAGAGATTCTGTGCGGCTTGGAAGACCTCCACCGGGAAAACACCGTCTACAGGTAAGCAGCCCTCATCCACTGGGTTTGCCCATCTGACTCTGAATGGGTGGGCTGTCCCTTCTTGCCCTCCTGTGGGTGGTCATCCTCACCCCGGAAGTCAAGGCCTGGTCACTGCGGGTGAAGGTGCATGCCTTGAACAGATGACTCCCACCTTGGAGACTCAGGGCTCCTGGGCACAGGTAAGTGAGGTGGGCCACTCTCCAGCCAGTGCTATCTGGCCTCCAAAGCTTGGGAAAGACAAGAATATGATATGATGTTTCCCAAACTAGCTGCTGCTCGGAGTTGATGAGGAAGGGCCATTACCCCAGCCCCTCCAGCCTAGCACTGGGGAAGCTCATTGGAGCTGGTAGCAGTGATGTGGAGTCAGCCCAGGAAGACCTTAGATCACCACGCACAAGCAGGCATCTGAATAGAACTTGGCCACGCCCTGCACTGTCCTCTGCCTACTCTGGCCCCTTCACTCTCTCTCCCAACTTACCTCAGTCCCGTGGACCTGAATTTTGTAGGACCAAGGGTCAAGATTCTGTGAACAGGGGTCCTCAAACTTTTCTTACAGACCCCCTCAAAGAATTTTTAAAAACCATGTGTCCCCCTCACAAATTTTAAGTAGATATTTAAAATATTTCATCGTATGTTTAAATAGTGGCAACTACTGATATTTTGAAATTGAGTAGTGACACCACACTTTTAAAGGTACCCAAAACCACTTGCTGTTGAGTCAATCCTGACTCATGATGACTCCATGAGGGTCAGGGTAGAACTGTGCTCCACAGGATTTTCAATGGTTGATTTTTCAAAAGCAGATGACGAGGCCTTTATTCCTAGTCTTCCTATTCTGGAAGCTCTACTGAAACCTGTCCACCATGGGTGACCCTGTCATAGCAACACACAAGCCACCACAGTACAACAAACTGACAGATGGGTGGTGGAGATAGATGGATGGATGGATGAACAGACAGACAGACAGACAGATGTGTATAAGATTTTTTAAAGCTTCCTTTGAATAAAGCTCTAAACATTAAAGTAATTCCCTCTGTGAGCTACCATCACACTAACTAGTAGTAGATCCTATTTCTAGTTGATTCTTTGGAGCCTTAGGGGTTGGACACCCTGGACCAGGGCACGGTGGTAATATTTGGGAGGGGGCTGCTTTTCTTCTGTAAATCGGGAGAAGAGCTATTGAGAAAGGGCCAAAGAGAGGGAGAGCCCCCAGGGCTCCAGGACAGAGCATGAGGGTGTTAAAGATCTAGAAATTCTTACCCTTAGAACTGTCAGCACCTGGGAGCCTGCTGGAAAGTTCCCCCACAGACCCCAGCTTGAAGACCTTTGCTCTAGAGCTCTTGGTGGAGATTGTTTCAGGAGATCAAGAAGGTTTTGAAAACAAGAAGGAATGGTTTTGACGATGTTTCTTCCCCCCCACACATACCAGCTCCCCAGTTATGTTTTTGCTTTGTTTTCATTCAAGTGAAAAGAAAGTTAGAAAAATTTCCCTGAGGGTTGAAAAAAGAATCCTCCACTTGATTGCTTTTTACTTAAAAAAATATATATATATATTTTTTAAAAGGCCCTCCAAGTCCCAGACCCTCTTCTTCTGGGGAGGATGGGAAGCCTTGTGCCTCCTCCTGGCCCTGACCACTTGCCTTGGCCTCCCCCAGGGTTTGGGCTCTGTCCAGTGCCCACTGGTGAGCTGTCCTTCCAAGCGGGTGGCCCCCGGCTTGTTGAGATGATGGCTCTTGCCCTTATTTGGAATTGTTAGCACATCAAAGGGATGCTATTTAAATAACAACAACAACAGAAGTATTTTGTAATAAATAACTACACACAAACATTAATTATCATATTGTGAGGCTACCCCACTGGGTTTGGGTATGTTAACCACCCCCAGTGAGGACAGCTGCCATCAGTTAAATAAACAAAGCAGCTTGGTTGAGAACTGGAGCGTAGATCCAGATGCCCTGTGCTCGTTTATCCAGTGGCTTTGTGAGCTGCACACACCATCCCACTGGCTGTTCTTCCACCCAGGAGAAGACTTACTGGTAAAACCAAACTCTCGCTGCCCCCCAGCCTCCTGCCCATCCTGGGAATGGAGAGCTTCCCTTTCTTTGTTGTTGTTGCTGTTGTTTTTTAATTTTATTGTGCTTTAGGTGAAAGTTGACAGTGCAAATTAGTTTCTCAATCAAAAAGGTATACACGTATTGTTTTGTGACATCAGTTGCAATCCCCACAATGTGACAGCACTCTCCCCCTTTCCCTATCCCCCGCCAGGTTCCCAGTGTCCATTCGTTCAGTTTTCCAGCCCCTTCCTGCCTTCTCGTCTTTGCTTTGGGGCAGGAGTTGCCCATTTGGTCTTGTATCTTTGAACTAAGAAGCACATTCCTCGCGTGTGGTATTGTTTGTTTTATGGGCCTGTCTGATCTTTGTCTGAAAAGTGGCCTTTGGGAGTGGCTTCAGTTCTGAGTTAGAGTATCTGGGGGCCATAGACTCAGGGGTTCTTACTGGTCTCTGTCAGACCAGTAAGTCTGGTGTTTTTTGTGAATTTTTGTGAATATGAATTTTTCTCCCACTCTGTCCGGGGCTCTCTATTGTGATCCCTGTCAGAGCAGTTGGTGGTAGTAGACGGATACCGTCTAGTTCTTCTGGGCTCAGGCTGGTGGAGGCTGTGGTTCATCTGGTCCTTTATTCCTTTGGGCTAATATTTTCCCTGTGTTTTTGGTTTTCTTCATTTTCCTTTGCTCCAAATGGGATGGGACCAGTAGGTACCTTAGGTGGCCAAGCTAAGCTTTTAAGACCCCAGCCACTACTCACCAAAGTAGGATGTAGAACATGTTCTTTATGAACTGTTATACCAATTGAACTAGATGTCCCCAGAGGTTCCCTTTCTTGTGAAGAGACATCAGGGACAGGATGAAGCAGCCCACACCTATAGCTGTGCCTTCCGGCTCCACTTTTTCCCAGGCTATAGCTAGAGTTGGGGTCTGTACCAGTCTCCTGGGGTCCCTGTCCCAAATGGGGTCTTTCTCCTGGGAATTACCATCCTCTCCCCCTACAATCCTCTGGCCCCAATTTTACAGCTGGTGTTTTGTTCTCAATTTCTCTGCCTTCCTTCCCATGCCCATCCCAGGGCATCCTGAAACTTTGAGGTCTTCCCAGTCCTGTAGAGAGCTGTCACCACAAAAAGTAGATGTTTCCTCAGCCCTAGGGGCCGTCCATGTGTGGACTGCTGCCACAACCAAAAAGCCAAACCCGTTGCCGTGGAATCAATTCCAACACATGGCAACCCCTGTATGTTATAGAATAGAACTGCTCGATAGAGTTTTCTAGGCTGTAATCTTCATGGAAGCAGATCACCAGGCCTGTCTCCCATGGCACCACTGGGTGGGTTTGAACCACCAACCTTTAGTTTAGCAGCCAATTGAAAACCACATGTGCCACCCAGGGACCTTGGACTGGCGCCAGGGCTGGCCTTTACCTTCCTAGTTACTCTCCAAGATTGGGAAGCTGCTTTTGGAAAACAGCGGCATCCGTTTATTGAATTACTGGAAGGAGAGACATTAGCTCAAGCCTGTCTTGACCCAGAGAGAATCAGAGACCAGACAACCTGAGCCAAGAGGCAGGAAGGAAATATCCTCTGGCTACTCAAGCCTAGTTGGCCCAAGGTGGTCACCCCAGATGCCAGTGCCCTTGCTGCCCAGGATGCCCACACTCAGATGCTTGTTATCTTTCTCTTTCAGAGATCTGAAGCCTGAAAACATCCTGTTAGACGATTTTGGTAAGTCAGGGACTGCTTGGGAGCCCCTTTTCCTATTCTATACCTGAGGTGAGCGTCGCAACCCATAGGACCTGAAGGGCACCCAGAGACTCACAGGGATGGGGAGGAAGCTGCCTTAGCTAGCATTGCCATGGGACATGGGAGGGGGTGGGCAAGCGAGGGGAGAGGACCCCACTCCCTTTCCTCAATCCTGGTCTCCTGGGGAAGACACTAGGCCTGGGTAGAGCTTCTATCAGGTGGAGAGGCAGTGTGTCTCAGCTAAGTGAGAGGAGATGTCCATAATTTCAGAAATATTGGGCAAATCACTTAACTCTGAGGCAATTTGTCTGCATCTCGTCTTCCTTGTTTGTAAAATGGAAATCATGGGACCTGCCCTGCCTGCTTCAGAGGGTGGAGGGTGGTGGTGAGGCCCCTACAAGATGGTTGGAGGGGAAATTGTTTTTTCAACGGTGACCAACTACAGAAGCATTAGGCACCGGTATTCAGGCATTATCATTGTTCTTTTCTCTTGAAAGGGGTTAGGGCTGCTGTGGGTAACAACACCAACCACAGTAACCACTCAAACTCTTTAGCTTTTCACCCCTGGGAAACGGTTTTCACATCTTTTATCTCACTAGATCTTCATGCTCCCAGAGAGGGTGGGGCTGCTATCACTGTGCCCATTTTACAGATGACAAGGCCAAGGCTCAGAGTAGCCAGCCTACAAGGGCGCCCAGCTGTATCAGTGGCCAGATCTCCTCCCCACCAATGTCCCGACACCAGGCAGCCCCAAGTAGAGGGAAAAGGGAAAGAGGGAGGCGGCTCACTGGTGACCTGAGAGAGGTTTGTGTGTGATGCTTCCCATGGCTTCCTGTGTAGAGGAGCAGGCAGAGGGCCCAGGGCCTGCCGTCCCTCTCTGGGTGAGCCCCAAGCCTACACGGGTCCCGTGTTCGTTGCTGGTCTCGGAACCATGGCCACCACTCCTGTCCTGCATCTCATCCCCCCGCCCCCACCTTTGTCAGGGACCCACGGAGACGGGAAGTCCATACAACTCCATCCCAGAGGGGGTTGCTGGACTGGGGCCTTACTGAGGTCTAGGCTGGTAGGTGCCCTGGCACCCACAGGCAGGGAGCAGAAGGGTCAGAGGTGGCATGGCAGCCTTCTGGGTCAGTCCCGGACTGTGAGCTCTGATCCCATCCCCCAGGCCCCTCCAGGCCCGTCCTAGACGTTTCACTTCTTGCTTCCAAAGGGAAGAAACAGCCAACCTCTGAAGACCAGCAAGGCAGGGCAGGGAGCTGCTGCCCAAGTGGCTTTATAAGTTTTTTCCCCTTAAGCAAATTATTGCAGAATATTAGGAGGATCTCCCATTTTTTCCATGAAGCAATCCCAGAATCAGGCCAAGACTTCAACTTTGTGACCTCAGCCTTCCAAGAAGCCCATTAGAGGATTTTACAAGGCAGGTCGGCCAATGTCCAGCCAAGTCTGAACATCCTTCTGGGCCCTTAAGTTTCACTCCTAAAAAGTAACAACTTGCACACACTCTCCAACACCTGGGCCCCTGAAGTTCTTGCAGTCACCCTGAGATGGCAGATTAGCATCACGGTCTCCACTGGCCAGATGAAATGCCAAGGTTCAGAGAGGCCGAGTACCTGGCCCAGGGTCACACAGCAAGTCTATGGCACTGCCCTGAGAGGGCCAAGCATCCATAGGAGCATCCCAGGAACCTTACTCTGCTCTCCCCTCAGGCCACATTCGGATCTCGGACCTGGGCCTGGCTGTGAAGATCCCCGAGGGAGACCTGATCCGCGGCCGGGTGGGCACTGTCGGCTACATGGGTGAGTGCCAGGAGATGCCTGCATGTTCACACACCGAGCCTCCCAAACCCACTCCCCTCACCCGTTTGTGTGTTGCCCACCAAAATTAGAGTCATGGTCTCCCGTGGGGCTGTTTGGTGGAGGCCAGGGCAGTGTGGAGTGAAGGGGACCCAGGATATGGCTGGACTAGACTGAGCTCTCTGCAGCCCCCAGCCCCCAACCCACCTGCATCTCAAAGCCAGGCCCTTCTCCAGGGTCAGGGGACAAGTCTGGACACAGTGGTGCTCAGGGGGACCACATGGGGGCAGTGGTCTGGTGGGCCGGCGGGCAGCCCGTTCAGGAGCCCCTGAGGGAAGGAAGGCCCTAGGCATAGGCTCAGAGAGGAGCGTGCACTGCTGGCTGTGTCACCCAGCATGATGCTAAGGAGGGACCAGCCTTGGGCTCCTGCCCTTCCTCCCCCAGCCTTCCCAAGACCATCGTCCTGGTGCTCCAGGGAGGAGACCCGGAGCCAAGTCCTGTCCCCCAGAGTCCCCTTATAACTGAGGGCAGCACTGGGCTTCTTCCTGCAAACCTCACACGCCCCCACTCACCCAGGGGAAGGGGACCCAGAGAGCTCTTGTGGCTGCCCGCCGGCCAGGCTGGCGCTGATGCAGCTGCACAGTGTTCTGTACCTGGGCTCTGATGCTAGAAGGTCCTTCTCGGGTTTCGTGACATTTGGCAACTTGGATCGTGTGTCTGTGAATATGTGAGTGTGTATGGTGGATGGATGGATGGATGGGTGGGTGGGTGGATGGATGGATGAATAGGTAGGTAGGTAGATGGATGGATAGATGACAGATAGATAGATAACATACATACAAAGATAGATACATAGATTCATTCAGAGAGAGAGAGCTGGATAGATGCATACCAAAAAAACTAAGCCAAACCCATTGCCATAGAGTCCATTCTGACTCATAGCAACCCTGTAGGACAGAGTAGAACTGCCCCATAGGGTTTCCAAGGAGTAGCTGGTGGATTCAAACTGCTGACCTTTTGTTAGCGGCCAAGCTCTTGACCACTACGCCGCCAGGGCTCCCAGATAGATGCATAGATATGTAGGTATCTGTCTGCATGACGTGTGAGCCGCTACCTGTGTTTCACCTGTCCCCTTTTGCAAATGGGTGTGAAAGCGTCTGCCTGCGCAGCCTCAGCTGTGTGCCAACCAGCGCTTGTGGCTGCATTTGCGGGTGGATACATGCGGCCTGCCTGATGATGGGGACCTATCTTTTTTATACTTTTGTGATGAACCTATAATTCATTTTATCAAAGTGAGGGGTGGTTGGGAAGCCATATTTAAAGGCTGTTTGTATTCCAAATACGTTTAAAGTTATCTGCTTTAATTTGGGTGGACACGCCTTCATCGCTGAAACAAATACATGTGCAGCACCTACCATGTACCAGGGGCCGTTCCTGTTACTGGGGACACAGTGTGGATAAGGCAGCTCATGTCCTGGGAACAGACCATTTCCACCTGCTGTGGTCAGGGTTCTGAAACTGAAAGTCACAGAGTCCTTTGGGGGCACAGAGGAGAGCAATCAACACCAGCTCCCAGTAATTGGCGGGTAGGAGTTAGCAGGAGGAAGAGCGAGCCAGCCATGAGGAGCAGCCCTGGCCCGCGTGCCTAGGCTCCGTCCTGCCTCCAGCTGTCTCTCACCTCTCCCTCGCATCCCTGCTCTGCCCCAGCTCCAGAGGTCCTGAACAACCAGAGGTACGGCCTGAGCCCTGACTACTGGGGCCTGGGCTGCCTCATCTACGAGATGATCGAGGGCCAGTCACCCTTCCGCGGCCGCAAGGAGAAGGTGAAGCGGGAGGAGGTGGACCGCCGAGTCCTGGAGACCGAGGAAGCCTACTCCCACAAGTTCTCCGAGGAGGCCAAGTCCATCTGCAAGATGGTGAGTCCGGTGAGCCAGACCCTGCCCTGGGGCTGGGCATCCAGCCAAGAACCGAGGTCAGGGCATGCTCGGGGTGGGTGGTGAGCCCACTAAGCCAGAGGAGCACATGCTTGTGCTGTGGACAGGTGGTTATCGAGGGCTTCCAGAAGAAAGCCTGGGACAGGGGCAGGAGTCAGGGAGGCCCTGTGCACCAAGGGCTAAGGTAGACAGTGTGAAACGCCCTCCTGTCCAGCAGGCTTGGTTGGGTGAGTCTGCGTAGGAAGAGAAAAGGTGATCCCAGCTGGTCCCCAAGACATCAAGGTGTCTTGGGGCAGACCCCTGCCCTTGACCTCGGGCCTCTGGTCCCTCCATCTCTGGATCCCAGGGCTCTGGCTTGGGGCCAGGGACTGCCAGTGGTGATCCTGTCAGTCTTTGAACATCTTATAACCAAGTTTCCACCCACTAAACATGAGGCTGGGTCCTGGATGACGGTGTCAGTGGATTGTGAGATTTGACCTGGCCACGGGCAGGGCATGTGGCTGGGCAGACCAGCCAGATCGAGGCTTGGGAAGCCAGACAGCACAGGGAGTGACCGGAGCCAGCGAGAGTGTTGGTGCTGGGAGTGGGGGTCACCCCTGGACCACGGCCATCACCTCACAGGGGGGCCCCACTCAGGGACCGGCCCCCAGGCTCTGCCTTTGGGAAGCAGGGCCACGGTTTTGTGGGGAGAGGGCCACTCTCAATTCCTGCCAGGCCCTCAGGCTCCCGTATCCCCACCCTGGCCGCGGTGGGGCCCTTCTCTCCTATGCCCGGCACCCCTTCTGCAGACAGCTGCCCTCCATCGGGGGCCACGTGCAGACAGAAGGACCTGCTGGCCACAGACTTCCTCTCCCTCCAGCTGGCTGCACCTGGAACAGCAGGTGGGGGTGCCGGGGCAGGCTGGACTGGGGAGGGGCTCCCTTCTCACCATTTGTCTGAATTCACAGAGGCCTTGGGATGGATTCATCATGCACAGAAACCACCAGGCTGGCTTTGTAGAAACACCAGCCCTGGGAGTTGATTTAAGCAGCAAACCTTCTTCTTCCAGAAAACCCCAGGCTGCATTGCTAGGTCCCAGGAACCATCTTGCTAGCTCCCCCCGACCCCCACAGGAGACCCCTCTCCTGTAGCCACTTATTCTATGCTCGGCCACTTCCTCCTCTAGCTTCGTTCTCACAGCGCAGAGCTGTGGGAGGAAGGGTTTGGGGCTAGATTTGCTATATGACCCCTTCTGGCAGAAAAGGAAGTGTAGCTGTCATTTACATGTGTGAGAGACGCTGAGAAAGGGATGTAAACACTCACCCAGCCACCAGCCCACTGGGCAGCCAGGCAGCCTGGCACTCAAAGAAACACGGACAGTGGCCCCAGGCAGAGCTGGGGTGGGGGGCAAGAGCAGCCATGCAGCGAAGGTCAGATAGATGGGAAGGTGGGGTCTGGGGATTTTTGAAAGCCAGGGAGCTGAGCAAGCACTGCGATGTGCCCTATCCAGTGGAGAGGTACCTGTGTGGCCACACTGGACAGGGGATAGACAGTCATAGAGCATTACCACAGGGCCCCAGGGTCAGGAATGCAGAGAAGCAGGTCTTGAGAGACCCCAAGGGGACGTGGGACATTCTGAGAGGACGGGGAGGCAGAGAGGGCGCCCCCTAGCTGTGCCTCTTGGCTCTTGGCTTCGGGGCCAGGATCACCTGCTGCAGCCAGTACAAGGCGCTGCTGGCCTTCTGCCGCCCCCTGGTGGTCACTTAGAGACAGTGGCAGCTGAGCCTGCTTCCCCGGGCCCTCCTGGGCCCATGGGTGTCAAGCCTCAAACCCACGTCCCTGTCACATTTCTCTGGTGGAAACTCTTTGTGCCCAAATGCTGGAGGCCTCCAGCCTTGCACTGTCTTCTCTTACAAATGACCTTGGGGTCTTGGAATGCTGGTCTTGGGCCTCCTCTGTACCCTTAACCACAGCCTCTCTGGTCCAGGAAGCAGGCCTGCCTGCCCCTCGTGTCCTCTGGCGCCAGCTCAGGACAGATGTCTTGTATAAAGGAGGCCTAGGGCCACGGGGCTGTTTCCCAGGCTCTGGACTGACTCGGGGGCGGCAGCTCCAGTCCTCTCTGTCTAAGAAGGTGAAGGCTGTTCCACAAACAAGGACACCAGTCTCTGGCCCCCAGGCTTGCCCTTCCTTCCCTCTTGGCAGCCATAGGGCCCTCCCCCTGTCCCTGGGGTTTGGAAATTCACACACATCACTGCCTTGTCCTCCTGGGTCTGGTCCCCAGGCCCAGACCCCCAGCCTCACCTTCCTTGAGCCCCTATTGGGTCCCACCACTGAGCCTTGCTGTCCCACCCGCTCTCTCCCTCTTGCCTGCCAGCCCTCTCAGCCTGTCTCAGCTGTCTCTGCCTCCCCATCCCCGCCATCTCCAGCTTACACCAGCTCTCCCTCCTGCTTCTGGTGTGGGTTCCACTTAACTGTGTACCTGATGCCAAGTTTGCCAACAGGCAGCAGGTTGGTGGGTGTTTTGTTTGGCCCACTCAATGTTTTAAAAAGAGGTGCGTGTAGGGGTTAATTGCCAACATTTAAAAATTGGGAGATTTTACTTAAAAACCTGCATTTCCTGGCTTCTCTTGAAACAAGTAGAGGCCAGGCACCAGCAACCTTTGTGCCTGGCAGGAGCTGATGGCAGCCTGGTGCCACCCACCAGCCCACCTCTCACCTCCGTTGCTCTATTGTGTCACCTGTCTGGCCAGCCCCTGTTGGCTTCAGAGTCCCGTCAGGGTGGCCAGTGGTGCCCTCGGGGTGGCCAGTGAACTAAAGGGTGCCCTCATGAGCGGCCACACTCACAGCTTAATCCTTTCAAAGATATGACCTGGTGCTTACCCAAGGACCCGTGATGATGCAGTGAGTAAGCGCTCGGCTGCTAACTGAAAGGTCAGCTGTTTGAACCCACCAGCCGCTTCATGGGAGAAAGATGTGAGAGCCTGCTTCCATAAAGATTACAGCCTTGACAGGGACGGATTACCCAATAAGCAACGTACGCATGGGCTTGTGCTTCTGTTAATCTGTAGTGCACAGTTTCACATGATGTGGGGAAAAAAGCTTGTTTTTCACCATATCATGTGAAATTGGGTATTACGGATTAGTAAGTAAGCGCAAGTAAGCCCGTGCATACCTTGCTTACTGGTTAATCCACCCCTGCTTGGAAACCCTAAGGGCAGTTCTACTGTGTCCTGCAGGGTCACTGTGAGTGGAAATGGACTCAGCGGCAGTGGGTTTGGTTTGGTTTTGGTTGGTGCTTGCCTGCTGCCTTCAGTTCCTTCTTGCTGGGGGTGAGGCACGGCGGGGCAGGGGGAGTATCTCTGGGTAGGAGCAGCTTGGCTATAACCTGTGCTGGCTCCTGTGGACCCCTTCCCAGAGAAAACCCCTGTGGGAGGCAACGAGCATACCTAGGTCCCCTGGGGAGGTATCTCCTCATTTCTCCAGGGGCTTGCTCAGAGTTTGCCATCCCCCGAAGACCCCCATCCGGTCAGATGACTAGGATAAACAGGCGTTCCTCCTCCCCAAGCCCCCCAGAGGCCATAAATTCCACCCTCCCTGCTCTAGCGCCTTCTGCTGCCCATGTGGGGAAGTGCAACTGCCTATAACTGCGCATCAAGGGTAACTGCAAAGGGCCCGGGGGCCAGGGGCGGGAAAGTGCTCCTCGCTGCTTCCAGAAGGTGGCTTTGACCGGGCCCTGCCCACTTCTCCACCATGTCTCCCTTTCTCTGCTCAGGGCCTTTGCACACCCAGGAACACTCTTCACCCCTCTTCTGCCTGGTTAACTCATTTGCCCACTCTAGACTTCCCCCAGGCGTCACCTCCTCCAGGGAGCCTTCCCTGACCTGCCTGGCCCTCTCTCATCACGTTTGTTCCACTCGCACGGTTCCTGCCCGCTCCTCCCCAGCATTTTTCCAGCTGTGATTTGACAGTGGTCTGTGTGGGCCTTCCCTCCAGCCTGAGCTCCCAGAGGCCAGCCTGGCCACCCTGCTAACCACTGCCCCTAGCCTGGTGCAGGGCTGCCCATGGAGGCCAGTATGAACGTGCCCCGCAGGGTGTGCCGAGGGTGTGGGTGAGACAGGAGGCTGGACTCCCTGGAGATGCAGCCCCCCACCTTGATTTTAGTCTAAAAGCAAACACTTAGTAGACACCAGCTGTGTACAAGGAGCGGTGCTCAGTGGGGAAAGGGACAAGAGAGATGCAGGAGGCTAGGACACAGGGGTGCAGGGGGCGGCCAAGCCCTGTGGTCACCTGGCCACCCTCCTCTGCCATCAGTGACTGCCCCATCTGCTCCCTCCTGCCTCTGATCCCCGCTTCATCCTGTCTCTCCTGGGTGTGGAGCCTCGTCCCCCCATTCTCCTTCCTGCCTTCTGAGGAGGACGCTCCCCCTGCCCCAACCATCCCTGGCTCCCACTGCCTGCAGATCAACAGCCTACCTTCTGACCTGGCCTTCAGGATCCTCCCCCATCTCTCCTCCACTGTCCCCTCACTGATAGACCTGTACGCCCTCATCCTTCAGGCAGACTCAAAGACATGGTGTCCCCAAAATCTGCCCTGCAGGTCCCTGCCACTTGCTCTTGCGCTTTCCAGTCCCTGCACATGAACACCGGCTCCACCTCCACCTTCTCAAAGTCTGTCTCGAAAGACTACTCAAATGTCCATTCCCCAGGAAGCTGGAGCGGGCCAGGTTCCTCTGATCCATGGTGCCATGTCTGGATGGCTCTGATGGGACTGGACCCCCAAATGTGACAGCTCCCCTGGACTCTGACAGCTCTGTGGGGGCAAGCCCCTCACTGGCACAGTGGTTTGTACTAGTATGTTATTGTTGTTGGGTGCCGTCAAGTCAATTTTGACTCAGTGAGCCCATGTGACAGAATAGAACTGCCCCATGGGTTTTCTAGGCTGTAATGTTTACAGGAGCAGATTGCCACATCTTGTTCACATGGAGCCACTGGGTGGGTTTGAACTGCCAACCTTTTGGTTAGCAGCCAAGCAATTAACCTCTGTGCCACCAGGCCTCCTTCACCAGTAGGTTCTAGTCAATGTACTTGCTAGTTGGGTCAGTGAATAAGAGGGACCAACAGACCCAGTCCCAGCCTTTGTTGCTTACCTGTAGCAGAAGAGGCAACACTTCTCCATCCGCACATTCCACAAACAGAGATGGGTGCCCACTATGTGCTGTGCCCTGGTGTCCGGTCATGGGGAGAAACAGACAAGATGTCTGCCTCCTGGGGAATACAGGCACCTGACCACACTGTGAGCGGGTGACCACAGGTGCACAGAAGGGCGCAGAAGGCAACCTTGGAATGTGAGGCCTCAGCAGGGTCTGGCAGTGGCCACTGGCACCTGGGGGTGGTGCAGACACTGCGGCATGCAGAGGAGGGACGTCTGGGAGGTCTCAGGGTTGGATACATGTGAAAGGGAGATGACCACAGGTGCTCCAAGGCTGCCTGAGCCCTGTGGCCTCCGGCGGGAGTAAAGGCCCCAGGCCTCATGGCCTCTCTCTCTTGATCACAGCTGCTCACCAAGGATGCAAAGCAGAGGCTGGGCTGCCAGGAGGAGGGGGCTGTGGAAGTCAAGAGGCACCCCTTCTTCAGGAACATGAATTTCAAGCGCTTAGAAGCCGGCATGTTGGACCCTCCCTTCGTTCCAGATGTGAGTAGCCTCCCCCAGCCCCATCACACCTCCATGGCTGCTGCTGCCAGGAGCTGGTTCTGTGGGCCTAAAGTCCCCCTGCCACCCTCCCCAGCAGGCCTCCTGCCAGGGCTGTCCATCAATCAGCTAACACAAGGGTGTGTGGCATCTGCTGTCTTCATGGGGACCAGAGTGCCCACGGCCACTCCCTGCCGAACATTGCAAATTACTTTCATGCAGGTGGTGCAGGTGGAGGGTGGGCTCGGGAGCCCCACACTAGTTACCCAGAGACTTGGGTGCTTATCCATGGCTGCGGAACCGGGGCAAATCCTTCCTCTCTGAGCCTCAGTTTCCTTACCTGTCAATGGTTCTAATGATACCCACTCTCCCAACTGTCCAGGGACTTTAAGGGTGAAATGAGAACAGATTGTGAAGTGCTTTTAAGAGCCTTAAGGACCACCATTTTTGGTTCAGTGTAACTAGTGAGTGTTAAGTACCTACTGTATATGCTAGGTTCTGGGCCAGGCACAGTGGGTTCAGTGATGAACAAGCTGAAGCCCAGCCCCTAGCACTCACATTACAGAGAGTCACATCTTCCTCAGGGCCCAGGGCCCCAAGTCAGCATGTGAGGTGAAAGTCCAGTTAAGTCCCAGTTGCTATTGACAATCCCCTAAGTGGCTCGGGCTTGGCTGGCTACAAGCTCGATGGAGCCAGACCAGGAGAGAACAGGGTGGACTCACACACATGGTCTTTGCCACAAGACACCTTGTAAGAAGTCTGTGTTCCCAGGGCTACACAGTGCAAATTTAAGGAGTCAGTCGCCAAGAAGGCCAGCTTGTGCCCCTGCTCTTTCAGAGCTCCTACAGACAGAGAACTCGGCCCCTGACTGGGGGGAGGGGATGAGCTGGGGCTCTGGAGGCTATGAGAGATGAGGTGTCCTGAAGCCGGCTTGCTTCCCCTTGTAGGAAGTGATTGTGCACACCTATTCCTAACTCCTGTTCAGTAATTTCACGTGAGTGGCTTGAAATCAACCATGGTGGAAGTATTTACACCATAGGAATTGGCAAATGCTACCAATGAGGGTTTTCTCATTCCCCTGCCTGAGAACTGGTTGATAACCTTCTACCAGTCCTTGGAACTCTGGTGCCCCCTGTAGATGAGGGTCCCCAGTCATCTGGGGCAGGGCAGGAGGGCAGCAGCGGGTTTGGGAGGCCACAGGCCCTGCTGGGTGCTGAACAGTGTCCATGAAACCACACCTCTGACCCCATCCAGCCAGTTCCGGCATCAGTGCTGTGGGGGTCACCAGAGAATGCTTTCTGGGAGAAGGAAGGGACCACTGAGAATATACAATGTCTCTGAATACTACAAACTTAGCCTCTGGGTAAACGTCAACAAATGGTGGGGAGAACAGAATTACAGGATCTGGTCTCTGGCTGCACTTTGGAACCACCTAACCCCCAGAGATTCTGATGTAACTGATCTGGGGCAGGCCTGGGCATCAGGATTTCTAAAAGGCAGGTGACGGTATTGTGCAGCCAGGGCTGAGAACCACTGTGTTAGAGGAGCCCTGGTAGTGCAGTGGTTAAAATGCTTGGCTGCTAACCAAACGGTCAGCAGTTTGAACTCACCAGTCGCTCTGCGGAAAAAAAGACGTGGCAGTCTGCTTCCGTAAAGATTTACAGCCTTGGAAACCTATGGAGCAGTTCTGCTCTGTCCTCTAGGGTCGCTATGAGTCAGAGTCGACTCGATGGCAATGGGTTTGGTTTTGGGGCATTCTAGGAAATGTGGCCAGCTAGGAGTTTGATGTTTGTTTGTTTTTAATGCTGAGGGCTAGGGGAATGGCCGCAAGCTGGCATCCCAGGCAACCGCATAGGGTGACCACGTGAGGTTGTTTTGATGCAGCAGCGGTGTGACTCGGTTAATGTCCCGGGTCAGTGGTGAGGCGGGTGCCCAGGCTGAGGCTGAAGCAAAGGTTCTGGAACCCAGTCGGCCACCCCTGGGCTGCCTGTGGCTCCAGTGGTAATGGGATCTGATTAGTCACTCCCACAGAAAGTCTCTCTCAACCTCCCGGCATGCTCCAGGCCCGCTGCCAGGCTGTGGGGGACCCCGCGGGGAACAAAACACAGTTGTTTCCTTCATGGAACTTACAGTCTGAGGAGGAGGAGAGATGATGCAAATGGGAGGCCCTGGGGGAGAAGACTGGGGGGTCAGGGGAGACTTGTGTCAGGAGTTGGCCAGGGGCAGAGCTGGGAAGCAGCTTGTGAAGAAGGCTGCTCTGATAAGCAGGGTGACCAACTGTCCTGGCCTGGCCTGCCCAGGACTGACCTTGAAAGTCCGGCATCCTAGGCACACCTGGGCAGACGGACCCCAGGTGTGACCCTGCACACTCCAGGGGCGTTAGGAGGGCGAGGTAGAAGAACCCCTCTCAGAGCCAAGCTCAGTGGGATGGGCACAGAGCAGACTCAAAAATCTGGCCAGTGTCCTTCTTCTGCCAGCTCCACAGCGCCCCCTGTGGCCCATGGGCCCTTGTTCCCAAGCCCTGAGACTGGAAGCTGCAGGCATTGAGCACGAAGCCCCGCTGTGAGCTGCAGGGATCCCCCCCACTCCCTCGTTCTCCTCCCACCTGCCTCCCCCCGCCCCCTTGCCCTCCCCAGGAGCCAGGCCAGCCTTTCCCGCCCCGGGCTCTTCCACACCACCTTCAGGATTGTTCCCACATCCCTAAACCACAAGTACTCTTATTAATATTTCTCATTCCCTTGGACTCTTCAGACCAGAATAAATGTGTTCCGAAAGAAAAGTTAGCCAATAGTAGTCATGAAATGGTGAATTTTACAGTGTTAGATAAATTTTTTCCATTACAGATTTTAAAAATACGGAATTACTGTAATTTTTTTTTGTAATGCTAATCCGCAAACCATGGTATGTGGGCTGTGCTGTCACACAGGCTGAGCTCAGAAGGGCCTTGCGGTAGTTGAATGCTCTGCTGTCGCCAGCTTGAAATTTTTAATGCTTTTTGAGCAAGGGGCTCCACATTTTCATTTTGTACTGATGGCACCTGAGAGTCGGCCGCTTTCCCGCACCGCCATTGCCACTGCGCACGGGTACTTGAGCCTCAGAAGGCAGCACTAGAGAGCCCCAGAAAGCACTGGACCCTGAGACCAGTGCTAGAATCTTCACTGCCTCACTGCCCCACTGCCCCTGGGCACTGATTGGCACATTCTGACCTTGGAATTAGCTCTGTGCTGGGCCCTGGGCCAAGGGCTAGGGGACAGGGGACAGGGGACAGAGGACAGGGGGCAGGGGATGGGGATGGGACAGAAGATGGGACAGAGGACAGGGGACAGGGGACAGAGGATGGGGACAGAGGACAGCGGACGGGACAGAGGATGGGGACAGGGGACAGAGGACGGGGACAGGGGACAGAGGTGGCCTCTACCCTTGAGTCATCCCCAGAGTCATCCCCTCTATGAAGGCCCCATCGTCGGGCCCCGGGCTCCTGCAGCTCTTGGGATGCCTCCACGCCCAGACCATGAAGCCCTGGAGGGCAAGGCCTGGCCGATTCATCTCTGTAAGCCCTGGCAGAGGGCAGTCCCCATGCTTGCTGCGTGGACAAGTGAGATCAAAGATACTAACCGCCATAATGATAACAGCTCGTGGTTATGGTGCCCGACCCTAAAGGCAAGTACTTTTATGATCCTCATTGTGCAGGTGAGGAAACTGAGGCCTGGAGGGGCTGTGTGACTCTCCCAAAGTTCCGAAGCCCCAGAGCTGGGATTCCAGCCCCGGTCTGTGGCTGCTGAGCCTGAGTGCTAAACCACTAGCCCTCACTGCCCTCTAAGGAGCCTAAGGTAGGCTAGAGGGGCCTGAGTACCTCCCGGGATACCCACCATCGGCTGCGTTTCCTCACAAGGCAGAGCCCCCAGAGTGCCACTCATGTGCCCTTGGTCCGGCCTTGAGGCCCCTAGCATCCCTCTAGGGAGGAATGGCCCCGAGGCCCCAAGCAGTGGCCAGTGCAACCCTCATTGCGCACAGCTAACTTGGGAAACGTTGCCACCTTCCTGGTTAGATGGGCCTTGTTGTTGTTAGGTGCCATCCAGTCGATTTTGACTCATAGCAACCCCATGTGAAGAATAGAACTGCCCCGTAGGGTTTTCTAGGCTGTAATCTTTATGGAAGCAGACTGCCACGTCTTTCTCCTGTGGAGCCACTAAATCAAAAAAAGCCAAACGTGTTGCTGTCGAGTTGATTCCGACTCATAGCATCCTTATGGGACAGAGTAAAACTGCCCCATAGGGTTTCCAGGGAGCAGCTGGTGGATTTGAACTAATGACCTTTTGGTTAGCAGCCTGAACTTTTAACCACTGCACCACCAGGGCTCCCCTAACACAGGGGTTCTCAGCCCTGGCTGCATAATACCGTCACCTGCCTTTTAGAAATCCTGATGCCCAGGCCTGCCCCAGATCAGTTACATCAGAATCTCTGGGGGTTAGGTGATTCCACTAGGTGCATTCAAACTGCCAGCCTTTCAGTTAGCAGCGGAATGCTTAACCATTGGCCGTTACAGCTCCTTAGATGGACTTTAGGGTAACAATATCTGACGGGGGTAGGGACCCCTGGAGGTACTGAGGAGTGTGAGCTTAGACGGGGTGTTCTGTCTCCCCACTCAGCCAGCATCTTGCCACAGACTACTGGGGGATGTGGGGTGACCTGGGGGTGATAGGAAGGGACGGGCACTGGGGAGAGAGCGCAGACACCTTGAGTTCTTGTTGCGTCTCAGCTGGGGGTGCCCTTGGCGATCTGAGAGAGGGCAGCTCAGGTTCTCAGGAGAGGACAGCCTCAGGCTGACATCCCCTCTGCTCGTCCATCAATACCCTGTGCTGGACCCGTGGGGTCTGGCCCCAGGATGCCGTGTGACCAAGCCCTCTGCCCCTGTCCTGGCCACAGCCCCGAGCCGTGTACTGTAAGGACGTGCTGGACATCGAGCAGTTCTCCACTGTGAAAGGTGTCAACCTGGACCACACAGACGATGACTTCTACTCCAAGTTCTCCACAGGCTCCGTGTCCATCCCCTGGCAAAACGAGGTGGGCAGGGCAGGCTCATTGCTTTGCCAGGGGAACAGGGCAGATAGCTGAGTCAGCCGCGGCCGAGAGCTTGGGTACACTGAGGGCAGAGGGTGACTGCTGGGTTGGGCCACAGGGCAGGTCTTAGGTGGCCTGGGTCAGGGCATCCGTGTAGTGTTAGGGTCAGAAGCTGCGTGGGTTGAGCGGGAATTGGAGGGAGACATGACCTGTATAGATGACTCCTTGAGAAGTTTGGCTGGAAGGATGCCTGGGGTCTTGCGAATGGGAAGTTGGAACTGGTTTGAGATGGAATGATGGGGGCAGGGCTGACGTAAATCCTGAGATGCTGAAGAAGGTGGAGGGGATCAGAGAGAGGAAAGGAGGTGGCTAGGGTGTGGATTAGGTGAAGTGTGGATTAGGTGGGGTGTGGATTAGGTGGGATATGGATTAGGTGAAGTGTGGATTAGGTGGGGTAGGTGTGGATTAGGTGGGGTGTGGATTAGGTGAGGTGTGGATCAGGTGGGGTGTGGATCAGGTGAAGTGTGGAACAGGTGGGGTGTAGATTAGGTGAGGTGTGGATTAGGTGAAGTGTGGATTAGGTGGGGTATGGGTTAGGTGGAGTGTGGGTTAGGCGGGGGTGTGGATCAGGTGGGGTGTGGATCAGGTGGGGTGTGGATCAGGGGAGGTATGGATCAGGTGGGGTGTGGATCAGGGGAGGTGTGGATCAAGTGAGTTGTGGATCAGGTGGTGTGTGGAATAGGTGGGGGTGTGGATTAGGCAGGGTTGTGGGTTAGGTGGGGGTGTGGATTAGGTTTTGGTGTGGTTTAGGTGGGTGTATGAATTAGGTAGTGTGTGGATTAGCCTGGAGTGTGGATTATATGGGATTGTGGATTAGATGGGGGTATGGATTAAGTGGGGGTGTGGATTAGATGGGGGTATAGATTAGGTGGGGTATGGATTAGATGGGAGTGTGGATTAGGTGGGGGTGTGGATTAGCTGGGGTATGGATTAGTTGGGATATGGATTAGGTGGGGTGTGGATTAGATGTGAATGTGGATTAGGTGGGGTGTGGATTAGGTGAGGTGTGGATTAGGTGGGGTGTGGATTAGATGTGGATGTGGATTGGGGGGCATGGATTAGGTGAAGCATGGATTAGATGGGGGTGTAGATTAGGTGGGGTGTGGATTAGGTGGGGGTATGGATTAGGTGGGATGTAGATTAGGTGGGGTGTGGATTGGGTGTATGGATTAAGGGGGTGTGGTTTAGGTAGGGGTGGGATTAGGTTGGTATATGGATTAGGTGGGCATGGATTGTGTGAGAGTGTGGATTAGGTGGGGTGTGGATTAGGTGGGGTATGGATTAGATGCGGATGTGGATTAGGTGGGGTATGGATTAGATGTGGATGTGGATTAGGTGGGGTGTGGATTAGTTGGCAGGAAGATGAGCACAGCCCAGGATAGCTTCTGTTTTCTCTCACAGGAGGGGAGGTGGGCAGGGAGGGGGCCGTGCACCCCGTGGCATCCTGGGTCTCACCCCCTGTGAAATGGACGGAGAGGACCAGTGACCTGTAGGACCAGGCTCTAGTGAGGGTGTTGCCCAAGGCTTGGCTGCTGTGGTCCTTCCCGCCCATGAGGCTGGGCCCTGATGCCCCTGTATTTGGCTCTGCCTCTGCAGATGATAGAAACCGAATGCTTCAAGGAGTTGAATGTGTTTGGACCTAACGGTACCCTCTCGCCGGACCTGAACAGAAGCCACCCTCCAGAGCCACCAAAGAAAGGGTTGCTTCAGAGAATCTTCAAACGGCAGGTAAGAACCACCCCTCAACGTTGGCCATTCGGGCTCAGTTCTGAGGACCCCCAGCCCAGAAGAGCCTGCGGTGGAGCCCAGAGCGGCAGGGTTCTACACACTTGTGGGCTTGGAGAGCAGGACACGGGCAGCGTGGAAGGGCCACCAGCCTGTCCAAAGGCCCAGAAACCCGCTGTGGCTGAAGGGGCAGGCCAACCCATCCTCAAATGTCATTTAGCCAAAAAACAGTTGACGAGTTTGCCAGCAGTGGGAGTGGCAGGGTTGCCCAGTGGTCAAAAGTACGGTCTTTGACATGAGGTGCCTCCATTTCCCCCTCTATAAATGGGATGGTAAAGCTTACCCAGCTCACGGCTTCTCACCTGGGCACTACTGACATTCTGAGCTGCTTAATTCTTTGTCATGGTAGGGGGACTGTTATGTGCATTGTAGGATGTTAGCAGCATCCCTGGCCCTACCCACTTGATGCCAGTAGCATCCCCTCGCCATCCCATGTCTGTGATAATCACATATGTCCCCAGACACTACCAGATGCTCCTGGGGGGCAGAATTGCCCCGGGTTGGGAAGCACAGCTCTGTACGGCATTGTAAAGGCTGAGTTCTGTAGGTAGAGATGTTACGTAACAGAGAGCAGGGAGAGGTGTTTCGGAGAGGCCTTCCCCACAGAACCTCACTGCCCCCGGGGCAGGACCCCCTGAACCTGACAGGTGACCTCCAGCTGGCAGCCGGAGGAGATTTGGTTCTTGGGGAATAGATGTTTGTCCTACAGCCTGCCCCTGGGCTAAGGGCCAATGTGGCCAAAGCGGTGTGGGGTGCCACGGGTCAGAGGGTAAGAGACTACTGCTCCCCCAAAACACCCACAGAGTGAGCACACAGCATCTCTTCTTGGCATGGCCCTTCAAAAGTGCTGGATCCCAGTGCTCCCGACCCAGCACCTGGGGGGCTCCTTTGTCCCTCCTGGTTCCTCTTTCCTCCTCTCCCGCGAGACCTGCCCTTGCCTCTCACTCCCTAGCAGACTGCCTGGAGGGCCAGGCCCACAGCCCCCAATCCAGGAGGGTGAAGGAGAGGCAGTGCAGCTCTGTTCCTCAGGCTCCAGGAATCCCATCCCCTCCCTCTCTGATGACAGGGATGAATAGCAACCCCATGGGTGTCAGAGTAGCACTGCACTCCATAGGGTTTTCAATGGCTATGATCTTTCGGAAGTAGATCGCCAGGCCTTTCTTCCAAGGTACCTCTGGGTGGATTTGAACTACCAACCTTTTGGTTAGTAGCCAAGCGCTTAACCATTTTGTACTACCTGAGGATTTACAGGCATGGAAATCAAGAGATTCAATAACCTGCCCAAGGTCACTCAGCTAGGAAGTGGTGGATGTGGGATTCAACCCAGACAGATCAACTCTGAGCCTACAGGCTTAGCCCACATAGATGTGACAGGAGGGGCAGCCTCTCACAGTCTTGGGTTCTACTAACTCCACTGCTCTTCCCAGGCAGCGTTTCAGCCACCCTGCATTTGCAGTTAAAGCCCTCTGCCCACAGGGGTGGCCCCCGGGCCCAGGTCTGCAAGGGGAGAATGCAAAAGACAAAAGCAGAGCAGCCCCTGGCCCAGGCCCCCATTTTCTAAGCCGCCTCCAACGTGTCTGATTCTCTTCTCTCTCCTCAGCATCAGAACAACTCCAAGAGCACGCCCAACTCCAAGACCAGTTTCAACCACCACATAAATTCAAACCATGTCAGTTCAAACTCCACCGGAAGCAGCTAGTTTCAACTGTTCTCAGTGGAACCAGCCAAAACCCTTCCACTCAGACGCAGAACTGGTGACAAGTGGCACTTATGCTCTGGCCTGGTGGTTGGGGAGCCCCGCCAGAAGCTGGGGAAGGAGGCGGCCACCACCTCGAAGTAGAGCCTCAAGGTTTCTCAAAGAAATTTCCACTCAGGTCTGTTTTCAGAGGTGGCCCTCCAGCCGGTGTGGATTGGATTTGTCTTTGTCGAACATCGCAATAGAAATCCAATTGGCTGTGACAACTTGCACGTATTTTAATAGCGTCATAACTAGAACTGAATTTTGTCTTTATTATTTTTAAAGAAAAGTTTTGTAAATTTCTCTATTGTCTCAGTTTACATTTTGTATATTTGTATTTAAATGGAAGTCAGACTTTGAGGGTGTATATTTTCTGTGCAGCCACTGTTAAGCCATGTGTTTTAAGACATTTTAGGGGTGGGGAGGGATTTACAAAAAAAAAAAACAAAAAAAACCACACATGTCTCGACTTCGAGAGCCTCAAATGAGAAAACGTTTTTATTAAATGTAGAAAATGATTCACATTTCTCCTTTAAAGGATTGGTTGTATTTACCTACATCGTCTCGATAACCTTTTCCTCACGCTGATGTCACCATTTTGTTGGTTTATGACATCCTGAATCAAATGCTGAAAGACACAGCTGGGGCTTCACCTGCAGCCAGAACACCCTCCGTTGGGCCCATGGGTGGCCTGGGGTCGGCTTTGCTGAGATGTGCACTTTTTCTCAAGTGGCATACCAGGCCCTTGTTGCTTCGGCCTCGGCCTCCTCTTCCTCCTGGAAGTGGCCGTTGCACAGAGCTGGGTGCCTTCAGCCCTGTGGTCTCTGGGCCTTTATCCTTCTGAGCAGGTCCTGACTGCTCAAGCCAGTATGTTTTCAAGAGGCTTGCTTTTGGGGATTTTTGTTTTATTTTATTTTTAAATAATAAGTGATAATAAGGATTAGTCATGGAAACCCAAGTGTCCCAAACCCTTACAGCCCATGGAAGCATCAGGAAGTGAGAGTCAGTGGGGTCATCCTGAGCAAGCATCTTTGTATCCATCCCACTAGCTCTTCCCGCAGCCAACGGTGCTACAGAGGCGGAGTGGAGTGGTTTATCCAGGGCTCCAGGAAGCTTCTTAGGTGTTCACAGGGTCTCGAGCGCTTCACATAGCCCCACGGATGAGCTGGCTGAGGTGGCATGGATGGGGCTGGCTCTCCAGGCAAGTGGATGCCCGAGGAGAGGCGTGGCCACCGAAGAAGTTCAAGACAAACTCACTGTCACTTCTGGGGAGAGTTGGGCAGAGGCGAGCTCTAGTGGGGCATCTCAGAGTTTCAGCAGCCACCAGGTGGGTTGCCAGGCAAGGGGCCTCTGAAGACAGTCCTCAGGCCCTTTGACCATGGCCATCCCACCCCAGGGACCTGCTGGCCTTCGCCTGCTGCCTCCATGAGGTGGCAAGGAGCAAATCCACCCTTACCTCCCATCCAGGACAGGGTGAGCAGTCGCCCTCCCTGCTCCCCTGCCCCACTGAGTCCCTGGTGTCTGATTCTGCCTGACACCTGGTCTCAGCCACCTGGCAGCTATCAGAGTTTCTCACGGTGTGGGCCCTGCACCAGCACCGTCTATTAAAATGAAGATTCCTGGGCTCCACCCCCAGCGTACTGAATGGGCATCTCCAGGAGTGGGACCCAGGTATCTGTATATTTTTAAAGCACCCCAGGTCATTCTGATGCGCCCTGGGAGTGTGAGAACCCCGCCTTAGGCCACCAGTGGGGCCTCGGTTGTGTTCGTCCTAAATCTGTCTCTGGGTGACCCAGGCCGCTTTAGAGCGTAAGCTTTTAGCGAGGAGAGAGTAGCAGGCATGTCACCCTCCTGGCCCAATTTCATGCACGTTCCCCAAACTCGGCCAGTGGGCCTCTGGGGCATGCTGCTAGAAAGGGGCCTGAACGTTGGGACTGATCATTTCCAGGTAATTTTCCAAACAAATGGAAGAGAAGACATAGCTGGGCTTCCCTCAGACCCCTTTAATCTGCAGTATTATTTTCTTCAAGACCAGCCCTTGGTCTCAGGAGCTGCTTCAGTGACACTTCTCGGGCTGAATACAAGAAAAATACAAACAGCCATATACAGTTTTGCCAAGGATGTGGAAATCTCCTTGGGCAGTATTCTGAGACCCTCAAGCTCTTGCTGACCCTCTTTTCATGATGAAAAGGATGGTCATCCCTAGGACTGTCAGCAGCCCAAGCCACCACCCACGCTCCCACCCAGAAGGTTCATCCTTTTTGCTCAATTCACGGCCCCTCAACCCTTACAAAGCTAATGCAGTGTCTGTTTTCAGTAGAGTCCCCAAGGAGCAAGAAAGAAACCCCAAGTCTGGTGACTGCGTTTCTAAGTCACAAGGGCTCAAATGATATTAAAGCAAAGGACTCCGCGTTGACTCGTATCATACATAACTTGAGTCTTCCTTCCTGTTCACCACCCCAGGAGACAGGGCTAGAGTCACTTGGCCTTTTTAACCTTCCTGTTCCTTTTGGCCCATTGCTTTGTAACAAGACATGGGACATCCTTATTTAGAGCAGTGCCTGAAAATCAGCTCTTTACTCCCTCTGAGTCCTGAAGTCATCACAGGCCCTGTCCGTCTCTTCTTCACTCTGCTCCTACTCCAACTTTGTTTTCTATAGCTGCTTTTTAAAAATGATTGTAAATTAAAAACAAAACAAAAAACTTTCCCACCCCTCTACCTTTCTGGGAGAAGGCATATTTGGATGCTGAATGGATTTAAATCTTTTTTCTTTTTAATGCATCTGAGCTCTTCCCGGAAGGGCCTTTCTTTCTCTACATGTGATGTTCTCCTCACCAGACGTTAGCTGACTCAGTGCCTTTGAGGTGAGACGCAGGGTCTTGCAGAAGTGTCTCTGCTTCTGCTTCCACTTCCAGGAGACAAGCTGCTGTCCCCGGTGGGATGGGGTGGTCTCCCCTTCCATCACCATGACCTATGAGTATTTCTCAAGCCCCCTCAGGGGACTAAGAATCACCCATAATATCAAGAAGACCCAGCCCCTGCCTTCACGGAGTATGGTATCCACATCAGACATAAACTCGTTCTCTAATCATTCTTGGCTTCGACTTCACTCCTGAAACAATGAGGCTTCCAGGGCTGCTCATTTGCACAGTAGCTAAGCGTTGCTATATCTTGAGCAGCCACAGATGGGTCTGCCTGCTTTCTGAGATGTATTGCTCTTAGCAAATGGGAATATCAGTCTTGGAAGGGCAGCAGCCGGGGAGGCTAGGCTGCATGGAAGAAAGCAGTTGTAGTCCTGGGTGTGTGTATGCTTGGCAGGCAGCCCGCTGGGATGATGTTGGCAGTGCATTCTGGGGACAAGCATATGGATACCATCTTTGCTTTAAATGCACAGCTGAGATGCCTGCCCATGAGCCTAGGCCAGCCCTTGCTGACCCTGAGGACCAGCCCTCCAGAGAAGCCAGGAGGTCCACGCTTTGTCAGAGAGTTCTCCAAAGAGCCCAGCCCCAGCATTAAAGCTCTTCTTCTTCCACGCTGTTGTCTTTCCCTGAAAGGCTGGGTCATTGGTTCTGGTTTCCCAGTGCCTTTCTCAAGTGAGCTGCTGGCCCAGATCATGTACCGACTCTCCTACAGAAGGGGCAGGCCTCGGGGAGCCTCTTGGGAGCCCCATGGTCTAGTTGAGCGTAGCATCCCAGATCTTGCCAAAGCAACAGCATGTCCTGGATAACCAGAATTCTCCCAACCAGAAGTCTGCCGACCAGAAGTCTCCCCAGATGAAGAGGAACACTGCCCGGGTGACAGTCAGCTCTCCTCTTGGGCTATTTGTGTGCTTGAGTATCCAGATGAACACTTGTACCCTTCCAAGGGTAACCTCTCTGGGTTGTCTTATGTTTTCATAACCCCACACTCTGAGATATGACCTTCTTTGATGTGGAAAGAGAGTAAGTGTGAAATCTTTGTGCTTTTCAAAGCAACATACTGAGGGCTGGCTTCCTTCAGATCACAACAGACCACCAGGATGAAGCTTCACCCCCCCCAGGCTCCTTCTGCACTGCTCTACCAACCAACCTACCCAGCTTTTGAAGCTCAGACGGGTGCAGGTCAGACACCTGCACAGGTTTAGGGAGTCTTACCTGATCTACCTTCAAAGGCTGGTGCCGGGGACGGTGTTTTAAAACATTTGAAAAGCTAGCTCTCCCTAGGAAGAAAAGACATTTCCCCAAAAGAAGAATCTAGATGCCTTTCCTGAGTCCATCAATAAGTCATCTTGTAATAGATCAAAACAAATGTTCTCAATTAGGAGAGCTTAGTGGCTGTTGGTATTGTTAAAATAATAATCATCCTAGTATCCAAAGGTTTCTATTTTTTTTTCAGGGAGATGTTAACAGTGATAATGAAAATAGGTCCATTTTGGAGGTCATTCCTGAAGATAAGGCTTTCATTCTCCTGCTGCTCTGAATCCATGTATGTTCTGTCTAATATGTCACAGTGCTGCTGTATCTAGATTGAACCACTGTTGTTGTCGTTTTTTTTTTAAGAGAAATAAATTCCTTACTGAAAATAATACTGCATTTCTGTCCTTCTGCTGAGCTCTTGTTGTTTCTTCTGCATATCACAAAAAAAGAAAAACCAAACCCACTGCCATCGAGTTGGTTCCAACTCATAGCGACCCTGTAGGACAGAGCAGAACTGCCTCATAGGATTTCCAAGGAGTGCCTGGTGGATTCGAACTGCTGACCTTTTGGTTAGCAGCCGTAGCTCTTAACCACTAAGCCACCAGGGTTTCCTCTGCTTATGATCGTCGCCCCCAAGATACCTGTACCTGCTGCAGCAGCCCTTTTGGTTAACCCTTTTCTCAGGTTGATGGTTCAGCCATCAAATCTGGCCCACACACTGACCACCTCCCCTCTCCCCAACTACCCACAGATGGCCGAGCTCCCGTGGGCAGGGCCTAAGGGTAACTTCTGAACCCTCTCCAGGCTGAATCGGCTTCTGATCTCAAACTCAGCAGAAGCTTCCAGAAGGGTGACATTCGGCCTTCACCCAGCCAGCCACATGCTGGAACCTGGGGTAACCAGCAAGGCAAGGCTGCATAGTCCCTCAGAATTGAGAGCCCCAGTCTAGGAACCAAGGCCTCTTCATTCCCCTTCTGCTTGCTTGGCTCAGTTGTGGCATGAGCAAGGCTTTAGACTCGGGTTTGCTCAGTGGGGCACCAAAATGGTCTCCAGCTAATTCATTTCCAGGCAAGGCTCAAAGTGGGCATCCCCAGGCACCACAGAGCTTCAGGCCACCATTCCTCTGCAGGGTCCTTAGGGGTGTCAGGGTCTCCCTGCCATCCCTGGAGGCCGTGAAGGGGAAGGAAAAGCTGGGCCCCTGGGAATAGGCACTGAACCACAGCAGGTCAGGGTTCTGGGTATTGCTCTGCCCAGTGGTTCCTCCAGCTCAATGCTGCCCAGACCTGGGCACATGGTCGCAGGCCTGGCTCTGCTGCCTTGGGAGGAGCAGAAGCAGGCAGGACTGAGCCCCAGTGGCCTTTGGAGGGGGAGTTCTTGCTTCCTAGTCAGTCACTCCACAAAGATTTATGGAGCACTTACTATGCCCATGATACTATCTTCAGAGTTAAGTCAGAGAAAGCCCTGTCCTTGAGGGATTTGCTTTCTAGGGGGCATCAGCACCACCAGTAGGTAGACCAGAAGGCATGGGGGTTTGGCGCACAGACTCACCTGGGGACCTGACCACTGATAGGTAGACCAGAGGGCACGGAGACTCGGAGCACAGACTCACCTGGGGACCTGACCACTGATAGGTAGACCAGAAGGCACGGAGACTCGGAGCACAGACTCACCTGAGGACTTGATCGAATGCAGATTCTGATTCAGTAGGTCTGGGGGAGGCAAGGATGTCAGGGGAGGGTGCTAGTTCACAGACCACACTTTGAAGAGCCAGGCCTTAGAGAACCTAAGCCAGAATGTCAGGCCAAGGCATTAGGAATGTCTTTAGTCAAGCCAGGACCTGCATTCCCATGGCTGTCCCTTTCAGCCCGCATTTCTAGGTACAGGTGTTTTGTTAATAATCACTCACATTCACATTGCCCTTGAGAGTTGCACCAGCATCCCTGGAAACTTGTTAGAAATGCAGGTTCTTGGGTCCCGCCCCAGGCCTATTGAATCAGAAACTCTGGAGGTGGGTCCCAGGAACCTGTTCAGGGCCCTCCAGGTGATTTGGATGCACATTCAAGTTTGAGGACTCCTGGTTTGCAAAGTGCTTTCATCTCATGGGAACCTCGCAACAACCCTCAGGGCAAAGGAACAGCTGTCTCGGTTTTCAGCTTTTCAGGACAAGACTACAGTGGGTCAAACAGGATGAGGCTCTTACCTGTAAACAGAAAAGCTGTGTATAATTGGCTACCATTTTCCTTAAAAAATGGAAGCCTATGACATATAATCATATTGCCATTTATTTCTTTTTTAAAGAATAAACCAAAGACTAAAAAATAAAGTTAACTAGAGGAAGAGGGAGCATTCAGAGCAAGGGGAGTAGGACAGAACTCAGACTTCTCTAAATGTACCTTGTTCTGTGGATTTGACTTTGGAAGCGTGTAAACATTTCACACAATTATAAAACAAAACTAAAATTTAAAAAAAGCAACACCTGACAAATCAAAAAACAAATGGAGCAAACAAATCTACCTGTATATGTATTTGGCAGCATAATCACACGAAGAAAAACATTCCCAAGTGACTTTAAGCACAGAAATATGACTATCCATTCCTATAGTGGGACATACTCAGAGGACAAAAAGAATTGCCCCCCACCCCAAATCTTAAACTGTTTTCACAAATCACCCTGTGAGTAATACTATGAGCTTTGTTTTCTGCAACTATTATACACCATAGGGTAAAACAAGGAGTTCTGTCAGTATCATAAAAACAAAGACTTTCAATGTAAGGAAAAAGAAAAATACAAAATCAAAGAAGTTAAGTAAAATTCCTTTAATCTAACACAAAATAGATTTGCTCTTTAAAAGATACGTATCCACTAGAATTACCGACCAATCTGGTGGCAGGGAACACCATGGGCCCAGATGACTGCCTCTAAGTATCATCATTCCCCAGTAAAAGGAAGCAGGGCTCCTTGAGGAAATGGATCGTTTCAAGCTTAGGGGATGAAATGTCTAAGGAGAGCTGGAACGTTCTGTCATACCAGAAAACAAGGAAACTGTCAAAGACTACTAGGGTTGTGTTAAACATACTCAGGAGCCACTGGTGAAAAAAAAGAGACAGTTGGAGCCTTAACAAGGATAAGAAAAGATTAAAACACATCAAATATGTTTAAATCCATGAGTTCATAATAATACTGAAAACAATAATATCAAAAAAGAAAAACCTCATCAGTGCCCTTGGGAGGAGAACTAACACATTATTCTGAAAACCAGTAAATAATGAGAAAGAATCAAGTCCCATCTATCATCCAATCAGTTGATGGAGTTTATCTCAGGAATGCAAGATTAGTTTAAAATTCAGAATTGATCAGTGTAATTCACCACATTAACAGGACAAAAGAGAAAGATCATATGATCTTAACAGTTGCAGAAAAAAATTTGAAAAAAGCCCCAACACCCATTCATGATTAAAACTCAAAAAATTAAGACTAGAACAGAATGTCCTTAATTTGATAGACGCATCTACCAAAAAAAAAAAAAAACCTACACCTACTTCCGAAAAAAAGAAAAAGAAATCAGCCTTTGAAAACCCCATGGAGCACAGTTCTACTCTGACACATGTGAGGTCATCATGAGTCGGAGTCGACTTGACAGCAACTGGTGACATCATACTTAGTATTGAAATTCTGAACACATTCCCCTACCAACAAGAAAAAGGTAAGGATATCTGCTCTCACCACTTCTAGTCAACATCAATTGGAGGTTCTAGCTAACGTAATAAGATAAGAAAAATAAGTAAAATGCATAAAGGTTGGGAGAGAAGAAGCACAACTGTGTATTTGAAAATGACACAAATGTGTGCAAAGGAAATCCAAATGAATCTACACACAAACACTGTCCCACACACACGCAGCGACTAAATCTGATAAATGAATTCAGCAAGGTCTCAGGATACAAAGTCAATACATAAAAATCAATTGCATACCTGTACACTGGCAATAAAGAGTTGGAAAACAAAATTTAAAAAATCAATACCATTTTCAACAGCACCAAAAAAATATGAACTAGCTAGGGATAAATTTAACAAAACATTGAAACAGGTACACTGCAAGTAAAAACTTCACTTCTGAGAGAAATTAAAGACTTAAACAAATGGGGAGCTATGCCACGCTCATGGGTCGGGAGACTCAATATTGTAAAGATGCCAGTTTCCCCAAAAGTTAACTATGCATTCGACGCAATTCTAATCAAGACCCCAGTAGACTTTTTTTTGTAAAGGTTGATAATCTGATACTAAAATGTATATGGTAATGTAACAGACCTAGAATAGCCAAGATAATTTTGAATTAAAAAACAGAGTGAATTTGGAGGATTACACTACAGATTTTCAGACTTCTATAAAATGACAGTAATCAAGACAGCGTGGTGCTGGCATTAGAGACAAATAGATCAGTGGAGCAAAATAGAGAATCCAGAAATAGACCCACAATTATATGATCCATTGTTTTTTGACAAAGGAAAATCTTTGCAACAAATGATGCTGAATCAACTGAGTAGCTGTGTGTGTGTGTGTGTCGACATATTTTTAATTGAAACTTTCCCATACTTCACATCATTCACAAAAATTAACTCAAAATGGATTTCAGACATAAATGTAAAAGTTAAAGCTACAAAGCTTCTAGAAGAAAACCTAAGAGTCTTGTTTACAAACTGGTGGTAGACAAATAATTCTTAGCCCCCACCCCACACAACTATCTAGAGCACCCAGAAGAAATGCAGCCCTGTCCACCCATTTTAGACTTCTGACCTCCAGAACTGTAAGATAATAAATTGGTATTATTTGTAGTAATCTGTTGCTGCAGCAATAGGAAATGAATCCACTAATTGATCATAGTGCATTCATTATCTTAACAGTACTTCACTATTAATATGTGAGTGCTTTGCTGCTCACCAAGCATTTCACATCCTTGTCTCCCTAACTGGGTTACAAGCTCTCTAAGAGCATGAACAGCCTTTTAGATGTCTCTTGAACTCAGTGACGCCCAACACAGCTCTAGGAACTTAGGAGGGGAGGAAGGAAAAGACCGCTATTTATTCACTACACATTATGTCGCAGGCACTATCCTCAACATTTACATCCCTAAAAAAAAAAAAAAGAAAAGGATCTCCCTGTTTTATAAGCTCAATGACGTTTTGTAAGTTCTCTGTTTCTGTTGCTTATTTCCCGTTGGGCTTTGTGGGTTGTCAGTAAAGTTCCACTTGAAAACCCCTGCCAGTGTCCTTTAAGCCAAGGGAAACAAAAAAACAGGACCTGCTTTGCCCACGCTTGGCCAAAGAACAGAGTCAGGCCCAGGGTGGGGGTGAGTGGGGCCCTGAGCCAAGAGAGTGGGTGCGCGGTCAGCTCTGCAGTCACTGGCTCCCTGACTTCGGGCGAGTTACTTACGTCCCTAAACCTAAATCTCTGTAAAATTCATTCAATGTCCACTCCACAAACATTTATTGAGGTTTCACTCTGTACCAGGCACTGTTCTTGGCCCTAGAAATACAGAAATGAACAAAAGAAGGGGAAATCCCTGCTCCCGTGGGGCTTACATCTCAGGGGGTGGGAGGGGGGAATAAACAAGACACGTGAATATAGTATGTTCATCCTAAATGCTAAGAAGAAAGCAATAAAGCAGGTGGAAGCAACCAAAATGTCCTTCAATAGGTGAATGGCTAAACACACAGGTACATCCCTATCACAGAACACTACTCAGCAACAAATGAACTATTCATACAACACCTTGGATGGATCTCTGGGGAATTATGGCAATTTCAAAGGGTCACATACTGTATGATTCCGTTTATACGTCATTCTCAAAAATATCAAAATTATAAAGACAGAGAACAAATTAGTGGTTGCCAGGGTTAGGGATAGTGGCGGGGAGCGGGGGTGCGGGGAGCGGGGGTTGGGGGAGAGGGGTGGATGTGATTATAAAGGGTAGCACAAAAGAAAGGAGTCCTGGTGGCACACCGGTTAAGTGCTCGGCTGCTAACCAAAAGGTCAGCTGTTCGAACACACGGGCCACTCCACGGAAGAAAGATGTGGTAGTCTGCTTCCATATAGATTACAGCCTTGGAAACTCTATGGGGCAGTTCTACTCTGTCCTATAGGGTCACTGTGATCGGAATCGAACTGACAGCAATGGGTGTGGTTTGGTTTTTAGCACAAGAGACATCTTTATGGTGATGGAAGTGTTCCATCTCTTGATTGTGGTGGTGGTTACACCAACCTACTCATGATGCGACAGCATAGGATTACACACGCACATGGTGCCGGTGTGCGTTAACTGGTCTGCTGTGGAGCTGGGTTTCCTCCTGTGTCTTCCACAGTGCCCTGTGGAAGTTTGGACTGGTGGTCCTGTCCCCTCCAGCCCTAAACACAGGCATCTCATCCCATTTGTGAGTGGAATACCAGCGTGTGTTCAAGGTAATCATAGCCAGACAACCCACAACTGTAGAGAACCATCAAGTTCAAGCCTTCCGTCTGCCTGCTGGGGGCCCAGGGCGTGTTCACCGCACCCCAATTTTCCTGGAACAAAGGGAATTTGCCACTGTCTTCAGGCCTCTAAGGAACAGTGGCCTATGCAAAACATCTTCATTAATAAAGATAACAATTAACAATCTATTGGGTCAGGCGCTTAACACGCATTCCTCATTCAATTCTCCCAGATGGTTTGAGTATCATTATGATAATTATCCTTATTTTACAGATGGAGACCCTGAGGCTTCCAGAAGTAAAATAACCTACCCAAGGTCATACAATTGGTAAGTGATGGAACCAGGACTCAAAACCCAGGTCTGTCAATTCCAAAGGCCCCACTTTTTCTTTTTGAAGTTGGTGAAAAGTATTACTTACCAGATCCCTGTTATCTATGGAAGTGAGTTTTCATTTCTTCTGCTGTCCTCTGGAGATGTTCTATGTACATCTCTCTCTCTCTCTCTCTTTTTTTTTCTTACTCAAAATGGCGGCTATATACACAGTTCTCTGCTGGCTTTTTGCTTTTTTCACTTAGCAGTAGATCTTGAAGATCCATATCAGTTCATATAGATTCGTCTCATCTCTTTTTATCTGCTTAGTATTCTGTATGTACGGACTATATCTTTTCTTTTAGCCAATCCTCTATAAATGAGCATTTTGGTGGGTTCCAGAGACTTCTTACCCAAACAATGCTATTGCTGACGCTCGCCGATATACCACACCGCCTCTGGGCAAGCCCTGTGGCCATTTCCTCTCTCTGGGCCTAGGCACCTTCATCCTTAGAATAAGGAGGTAAACACGAAGGTTCCTTCCTTCCTTCTACAGCCTCTGACCTGCCGTGGAGAAGGGCTGGACCAGTGTTCTCATCCCCTCCTGGGATGGTACGTGGGGTCAACAGGATGGGTAGAAGGGGCTGGAAGGGCTGGTCCATTTACCTCCTCAGGGTATGGCTCTGTGCAGAACCCCCAGACGAGCCTGCCAGGCACGCCTTCTCCCCTGGGAGAAGAAGTACACAGCACACGCAAATGGACGTCTTGCCCAGATCGCTGTCTCTGCCCTATCCTGCCCCTCTCTCCCTTGGGCCTGAGCCTCTAATCCACATCTTCTTTCAATTTCCTAACCTCAGGCCAACTTACCTTCTTCTGCTCTGTCTGCAGAGGCCTGATGGTGCTGCAGGGTGGAGCAAATGGCTGCCCTGTTCTTCAGGTCAGCGGCTGCCTGCCCTGGGAGGTGGCACTTCAGACAGCCCCGGGATGCCGCATCCAGCAGGGGCCCTCTGGTAGGCGTAGTCCTGGGGCCTGCAACAAGGAGCTGCTGGAATATGAAGCAGGGGAGAGACATGAGATCACAGGCAGGTTGGGAAGTCACCCCAAACCCAAGTGACCTCCACCCCAACTGAACCAAATCAAGCACCAATTGAAGTAAACCAAACGTTTTCGTAACTTTCTTTGTACTCCTATAAAGCTTCCAAGAGAAGCAAGAAGAGGAAGAGGAAAGAACGCAGACTGCGAAGTTCTAGCTTTGCTTTCTTCTCAGTGTGATGCCAAGGAGCATGAGTACAGGGCAGAGAGATCTGAGTCTGAATCCTAGCTCCAGAACACCCTAGCGATGTGACCTGGGATAAGTTATCCTTGCTATTAGGCCACAGTTTTACCAACTGTAGAGTGGGGGATACAAATGCCAACCTTACGAATTGTTGTGACAAAGGCATAGAGAGCATTTATCACAGTGCCCAGCATGCAGTCACTACTCAATACACGTTCTCAACGTTGCCGTTCATCTTAGTTCCGGTTCTCTAGAAGCAGAGTAAGTGATTTGCTGAGTGAGGGAGGGAGGGAAGCAAGACCAGCAGTGGAGGAAGCTGGGCAAAGATGAGCTTTCAGGCGTAGTCCAGCCTCGGCCTGGTCCCACAGGGAGCCCTACAGCATGAACTGCACCACAGAGGTAGTCCCACCAAAAGGCAGGGGGGCTGGGCTATTATACCCGCACCTCCCAAACTCTAATTGCCCTTCACCCCGCTCCCACTTAAGACAGAGGCCCCCAGGCTGTGGAAAATTCCACTGCCTCAAGCAGCTTGCTTGGCACACCCTGTAGCTTTCCGTTAGAATCCTGGTTCCCCCCTCTCCTTAACTGCTGCCCCAAAACTAGAGGAAATTGGCGGAAACCGGTTTAGGCACCATGTTGACATTCAGGATAACCTTTTAGTCCTCATACATAGTAACTTCCCCACCTCTGGGTAGAGTGTAACCACCATTTTCTGAACACGCGATGCATGAAGGTTACATGTAAACCCCATTGCACCTGCGTAGTATGCCTTAGAATGTTGCTGATGTAACTTGTATGAACTTCCGGCTTGTATACCCCTTAAAAGTAACCTTCCTGCTCACCCTCATAGAGTAGTCTTGCCAGGGGCAGCCCCAACTGTTTCCTTTCCTTGTGCAACAAAATAAAGGCGCCTTTCCACTCTCGCACCTTGTCGTTTCGTTTATTGGTGGAAATGAGTCAACGCTGAGCAGAACCTGGGGTTTCCACTCGGCAACACAGTGGTCCCCACAGGAGGAGCAGGACAGGGCAGGGAAGAGTGTCTTTGTTCCTCTTGCTATGGGCAGTGTTTCTCCTTAGAAACTGTCTCCAGCCCCCAAGAGACGCTCAGGGTCTGCTAATTCCAGGGACCCACCTGTCCCCTCGGCTGTTCCTGGGAGGGGCCTGATTCAGAGGGGCTTAGAGGAGGAGCCTCCTGCCTGTCTCCCTCACTCTGGCTCTTCCTCAGTCTCTCCCTGGCTCTCTCTTGCCCTCCATCACTCAGACTGCCTCTCTTTGTCTCCCTGTGTCTCCAACATCTGTCTCTCCCTCAGTCTCTGCCTCTGCTGGTTCCTCTGTCCCTGAGTCTTTCTGTGTCTATCTCTTGTTTACTGTCTCTTGCTCTCTCTGACTTAGTCTCTGTCTCTGTGTACTTGTCACTCTGGGTCTCTCTCAGTCTCTCTGTATCTCTCTCTCTCATATGCTCTTTTTTCCCTGTTCCACTTCCCTTTAGTGCCCCCCCTCACCCTCAGTTTTTCTCTCTCTGAAAAGAACTTCATTCTCCAAGTGCCAAACCTCAGCTCCTTGAGGTTCCCAGGAAGGTGGCGTCTGGGGACCCAGAGGCCACCAGAAGCCTGGTGGTGAAGCAATCGGCAGTTTCTCCAGTGGCCCGGCCTGAGGAGCCACAGCTGTGACTGCCCCTCCATGTGGTCAATTAGCTGGCTGTCTCTAATGCATCCCACATGGAGCAACGACCAACTCCAAGTCCACTCTCACCCCAGGGCCCCTTCCTTCCAAGGACCTTTGTCACTGAGAGCTTCTGGACTCACGGAGAACAGGGCAGGGATGGGCAGCATGATCCCAGCCAGCAGCATCTGAGGGGCAGCTAACTGGGCTTCCTGGGCTTTTCCCACAGCTTGCCCAGCCCACCTTGGTTTGCAGTTGGTGGCCCACGCTGGGCTGGAATGGTGCGAGGCATGCTGAAATGCCTGGGGGCCACGAGGAGACACTTCTCTCCAGAAACATACCTGATGCCCAGGCTTTTCCTCGGACTGGGAGCAAAGGACAGTCCCAGGGAGGATCTCTGGCCTGGGGCCCTCAGACTCTGGCTGGGCATAATTGGCCCAGATTCAGCCGGCAGGGTTGGGTCTTGCTCATTCCCTCTGCCCCACCCTGTGGCATCCGTTCCACCTGGCCCAGTGGACAAGTGCCCCAGGCCTCCCTCAGCAGCTGACCAAGACCTTCCAAGTTCACCCAGTGTCATTTCCAGTTCTGTGGCCATCCAGGCCCCATTTTAACTGGAAGTGGGTTGGCACCAAGCTAATGAAGAGCTCCCAGCCAACCTCCTCACCCTTGAGCTTTTTATTCTAAAGCCATCTTTATGCCAGTCTCATAAAAGGAGCCCAAACCAGCAACAAGAAAGAAAACCAACAATAAACACGTGGAGGGCTCAGTGGATTTGTCCCTGGGTCCTTGTGGGTACAGAGAGGTCCCTTTGCCTGGCCGGGGCTTGGCCTGTGACAGGGACCGAGCATCGAAGTTTCTCGAGTCACTGACCAGCTACAAAGTCTGAAGGCTTCTCCTTTGCAGTGGCCTGGGGCTAGCTGGAAATTCCAAAAATAACAAGTGGGTTTGAGGTTGGAAAGCGTAGTTCAGAGGTTTTGCTCATGTTTTTTTAAGTGATACACAAGTACTCACTCCAGTAAATGGAAAAGCTTAGATGATTTAGACATATTATAGAGAGCAAGATGATGTGAGAGTCGCTGGCTTAATCTGCCCCCTCCTGGGGCCCAGGCTGTGGGCAATGTTTTCAGAATAGCCTTTGTCCCCATTGGGGCTGAGCTTAAAGTTGGGTGTTGGGGCCATTTCTAGAGGGCTCAGAGAGGGGCGAGGACATAGCACCATTTCTGCAACATAATTTGTGAAACTCCTGGAGGATTAGCGAAGCAACGCTTTTTTTAAAAAAATAATCTTTTTATTCTCTTAAATAGAGTTGAGTTGAGCTTTATCCCCATCCTCCTAGGTCTGCCTAATGGGTGTTTCGTTTTGTTCTGTTCTCATTCTTCACATACCCACTGCCCAGGTCTGAGCTCATGATTTGTCCATTAGTGGCAGGGAATCTTTTTCTGGTTACTTTGAATGGATCCCAGGTCCTATGAATTAAACAGACATTTATAAACGAAATCATTAGAGACCAGAGACCAGGAATTCAGGGCTGTTGCTCACCTGCCCAGAGACTCCTGGTGGTCTCCAGGCACATTAGAGACCACCTCTGCCTGGGAATGCTCAGTAGTGTGCTGGTAAATGTAACAGCAGGCTCTTAACAACAGGCTCTCAGGGGAGGGATGGGAAAAGCCCTGATCTGTAGCATTTGCCAATTTCCGTGGTGTAAATATTTCTAAAAAAAAATTGACATTGAGTCAACTCCAATTCCTAGCAACCCATGCGTGTCAGAGTAGAACTTGCGCCATAGGATTTTCAGTGGCAGATATTTCAGAAGTAGATTGCCCTACCTTTCTTCCTAGGCATCTCTGGGTGGACTTGAACCTCCAACCTTTCGTTTAGCAGCTGAAGCTGTAAATATTCCCACCATGGCTGATTTCGCCAGTATGATGTCTTTGAATGTTAGGAAGAGATGTGCATAATCGACTCTCACAGCCTGAATGTGCTGGACCCAGCACAGCACCTTGGGGATTGTTAGGGGGTGGAGACAAACGGCTTCTTAGCCAGGGAGCCCCCTTGGTTCTGTTTTCTGCTGCAGCCCCCGGGGGTTTGGATGGTCTTCCCTGTGGGGCACATTTCCCTCAGCCAGCTTTTGCCCTTTCTCCTCAATTCCTGTTCCACCTTCTGCCCTCCTCTCCCTCCTAGCAAGTCCAAAAACCAGAGGGGCAACAGTCCTCATCAATCCACTGACTATGAAGCCAGCCAGAATAACATGCTTTTTTCCTTTCACAGAACTCTAAACCAAGCCAAATAAATGTATTTCTTAGTTCCAGATATGTAAAAGGAAAATATATACTTGTATTTGGAAGTGAAGAGGGGAAAGGAAATAGGTGGTGACCACTGAGGGGACAGGCCTCCCTGAAGTGGCCAGGACAGGGTCCGCTCCAGGGACCCCAGCCCCGGAAGGTCAGGTAGAGTCTGGGGAGGAGGGGGAGGCAAAGCAGGGCTGGAATGGGTCAGCTCAGAGCCCTGGGATCAGACAGATGCAGAGGAAAAGGAGAGGCCATTGTGTTGGGGGAGTCCCCAGGTACTGCAAACGGCTAACGCATTCACTGCTGACTGAAAGGTTGGAGGTCCAAGTCCACCCGGAGATGCCTCGTAAGAAAGGCCTGGGGATCTACTTCCGAAAAACCAGCCACTGAAAACCCTGTGGAGCACAGTCTGCTCTGACAAACATAAGGTCACCGTAAGTCGGCATCAACTTGACAGCAACTGGTTTTTATTAAGTATGGGGTGGGGACTCAGGGAATGAGACCATACACACCACCTGAGGGTCTCTAGGACAAGTGATAATGATTGGCCACTTATGGGAGTGATATAATTTTATTTTTTTTAATAAATATATTTAAGTAAAGAAGTGAGTGAACTTTTCAATGTTACTAGGTAATACCTGGGTCTGGTAAGCATTATGAAGGTGATACATGCAGGACTGAAGTTTGGGGAAATCTGATGTAGCCTAAGATGCTCATCAAATGTTGATTGGATTGAGCCAATGAGCAATGGCCCAAGGTCTCAAGGCTGGCTGTGTTAGAGCAAGAATTGGAGCCCAGAGCCGTAGCTCCAAGTCCAAAGCTTTTCTAGCACACTCAGTGCTATGCCAATTGATGTCTAGCATCATACTCAGGGGCAGTGTAGCTCTGTGGTTAAGAAAGCATAGTCTTGCCCCTACTGCTTCCTGGCTATGACACATTGGGCAAGTCCCGTAAACTCTCTGTGCCCCTGTGTCCTTTACCTCACAGGGTCATGGTAAGGATTATTGCTATTGTTAACTGCCGTAGAGTTGGCCCTCAACTCATGCCCAACAAGACAAAACGATGCCCAGTCCTGTGCCATCCCTGTGATCTGTTGTGGATTGGACTGTTGGGATCCGTAGGGTTTCCACTGACTGATTTTCGGAAGTAGACCACCAGGCCTTTCCTCCTAGTCCCTCTTAGTTGGGAAGCTCTGCTGAAACTGGTTCAGCATTATAGCAACACACAAGCCTCCACTGAGAGATGGGTGGTGGAATCGAACTCAGGTCCCCTGCCTGGAAGGTGAGGATTCTACCACTGAACCACCACTCCCTCAGCAGCTGACCCATGCCTTTCCTTCAACCATTATGTAAACATGGTTCAAGCCAAACTTGCCCTTTAACCTTGGCTATACTACCCTGAAGGAGCTCTGGTGGCCCAGTGGTTAAAGCAATCGACCGCTAACTGAAAAGCTCAGCAGCTTGAAACCACCAGCGGCTCCGGGGGAGAAAGACGTGGCATCTGCTTCCATAGAGATTTACAGCTTCAGAAGCCCTATGGGGTTGCTGTGCGTCAGAATAGACTTGAGGGCACTGGGTTTGGATTTTAACTCTCTGCCTTTTTGCTCTTTGCCACAGATTTTTGCCTTATAAATCTTTGTCACCTGTTATGGATCAAAAGTGCTCCACGGAGCAAAAATAAATAATAGAAGGGGGGTCCACTGGAGAGTGCTCATTTCGGTGCGGGACCACCAATTCAGGGGCAGGACAGAGCCAGGGGCTGAGGGCTTTGCAGGGGGAGCCCAGGGCGCTCACTGTTTGAGAGAGATACGTCAGAGACCAATATGTCACAGCAAAGTACCACTGCAAGGGTCTTCATCAGGGTCTGCATAAAACTGAACCTCACAAAGGCCCGAACGTACGGTGGACCAAAGCTCACTGCCGGGGGACCAAGGCAAAGTGCCAGCAGCCTTCTGCCTCTCACCGTCTGAACTGAAGGAACAAAGAGGCCTGTCTTACTTAAAGCCAGTTTGCTGTTAGTAGCATCTTGGAATGTTTTTTCTCAACATTAAAGAAAAGAAAGAAAAAAGTCCAGTGAACTGGCTCCATCTCTTAAGAAACTAACTCTGTGGTTTCTACAACCCCAACTTGAGCAAAACTGGAACATCAGAAGATTCTTTCCTTCTGTTGCATTTCGTAAACTCTTCCGATGTGATGCCTGATCCATTTCCCCCGTTTCCATGATAGAGAGCTGGTGGACGGGATGGCCTTGACTGAGCTCCTTTTGAGGCTGTCTCAAAAACAGATTTATTTCATTGTCCCCTTTTGCCACCTCTGTGCCTTTCCCTCTCCCTTGCCTCATCTGGACCCATAGAAGGGAGCTCTCGTTGACAGGGACCATCTAGCAGCCTGCCGTCTTTGAGATGAACTGCCAAGGCGTTCGTTTGCTTTTCTCTTTCATCTAAACCCCAAATACCTCAGACCCGGCACCTGCCATTTTTCTCTAGCAAATCCTTTGAACTTGCTGCAAGTTGAACCATAACATGGTTTAGTTTCTCGGCTGCAATTTATGTGGACTTCCCCCAACTCCACTTGCTTCCAAGAAAAACCCTGTTCCTCCCTTCTACCCCACCTCCCAAGAAGAAAACAACTGGAAACAAGAGCTTCAACAATGCTTGTTCTTGGTTCTATGTAAACATCATGGTGCGGATAAAGCCACTGGCTCCGGAGCCCTCCTCCCATTCACGTCTGAGCTCAGAGGATCGACAGCCCCGCGCTGAGAGAGGCAGGCAGAGGGGGCAGATGGGGACGTCCAGGCGGGACATATGCAATTAGCGGCATCATTTCTTTGTATGTGCAGCATAGATAGCAGAATGCCACCACCCACATGACACTTTGACAAATGTGCTGTCACTCATTTTCGCAAACAATTCAAAGGGTCTTTAAAAAATGCCTACAACAAGCAAAGAAAGGAATGGGAAAAAAATTAAAACCAGGATAACAATTCGGCCTTGAGTTCCAAAGTTACTTTAGAGTTGTTCTGGGGACAATGAAGCCAAACGGATTTGGTCCACTCTTCAAGTTCAGGTTCAGAAGAACACACACAGCCTGGTGGTCATGGGGCTGCACCGGTGCCTCGTGGGAAGAGCGCCAGCTCCAAGGTCAGAAAAGGTAAACCCAAATACCACCGCATTCCGTATGCAGCTGTCACGATGCCTCAGAGTCTGACTTTTCCCATCTGCGTAATGGGCATGTTGACACCAGTCTGTCTCCAGGCTTGCAGCAGGCTCAAAGGGGGGCGAGATCCCTTGGAGGAGTAAGTGCTTTGTGATCTACAGGGTGGGGTTATGTGAATGCAGAGCTTCAGGTAACTGCGGCCACAAAGGCAGCGCCATTCCTAAGGTAAATCAAGTGAGTGGGAAGCCTCTCTAAGCCCACGTGCTGCAACACTGAGCTCGACAGTGGCAATCCCACCCTCTCCTCAGGAAGCCCAAGTGTAATAAAGTAACCCTTACACAACCCAGAACCTGCATGATCCAGTCTCAGAAATAAATTCCAATGTGTTTTTCTTTTGTTTCCCCAAAACTCGGAAGGAGATCCAAATACCAAGTTCTGGGAACTTATTAAAACCCCCATTTCTCCACTCTCCCCCCACTGCCCAGTTCCCTCACCGCCGCCCCCCCACCCACACCCCTGCCCTGCAGCCATCCTGGCACCTCCCCTGCTTTTCTCTCCCTTATCCCTGCCCCCCTTCCTGTAGTCTGCAGCTTAACCGAGCCTCTCTGGTAGAAAGGACCCTTCCTCTTTAGTGCGTATGTGAGGGGGGCGACGAGTGGGCTGGCAGTGATGGGCTTCTCATGGGCAGCTGGGAAGCGGGGGAGGCTGCCAGGTTAATATTTATTGTCTCACTGCAACAGTTTTGTTTAATGGTGTCCGAAAACTCTCCAGGGCCCCAAATTAAAAGCTTGTGCAAGTGTCGGAATGAATTGTGCCTTTTGGGATATTTTTTTCTCTCCTTAATCTCCCTTTAATTTCCTGCTTTCTCTCAGGTGAAAATGAATATTTGCATCCCTGTCTCTCTTAAGAAGCATCTTCCAAAATATAAACCCATGGCCTCTCAGAGTTGAAGATTTAGTTTGACTACTCCAATCCCAGGGGCTGTTTGAATCTCTGTATGACATCCCAGCAGGTGACTGTCCAGCTTCTGCTTGCATGCCTCTAGTGACGGGGAACTCTCCTCCTGCCTCCTGAGGCAGAGCAGACGATGTTTGACTTCTCTCCAGATGATCCCCCTCAAAGAGTCTCTGGCCTTCTCACATCCTCTGAACCCTTCCCATCCCACAACCTGACTCCCAACAGTGGTTGTGGGATGTCTAAAGAGATGACCCCAAAGTATCCACAGTGTCTATTCTGTAGCTGTTGTTGTTGTTAAGCTGCCACTGAGTCCACTCTGTTAGCTTTGAAACAGTAACTACATTTTGGAACAAACGCCCCGCGAAGAGGAAAGGAGAAAGGAGATTTCGAGATACATTTTCAAGGTCCAGCGACGGGAATGGGAGAAGATTAACATCTCAACCTTCTTAAACCTTTAGGTCTGTGTGCACACAGCCAGTCATTTCTTGATCTCTTTGTTTATATAAGTTTAGTACCAGGCAGTTTATTGTACAAAGTCCTGCAGTTCTTTAAGTAATAAACGCACGTCAAAGTATTGTTTCCAAGCATTAAAAAAAAAAAAAAGAAGTATTGCTTTGAAAAATGAACGAAATGAGCGAAACAGTCTCCTCCCACTGGTGGACCCACAGGATGGCTGGCGTCCTCCCAGAGGGACCAAACCACAGAACAGGCAGGCGGGGCCAGCGGAGGTGGCGAGGGTTGGGGGCGGGGAGTGTGTGCGTTGGGGGTTAGGATCCTGTAAAGGAGGTGGCAGAAGAAAATTTCTCTGCAAGCCCAGGAAGTGTCTGGAAACCTCACTTTGCTGCCAGCACCGCCATGGAACTGTGGGGGCTGGAAAGGAGGGTGGGAGCAGCTGCCCACCTGTCTGCTCTGTTCCAGCCCCTGCCCCACTCACACCTGGAAGCCAGGGCAGACCTAGCCCACCTGGCTCAGACCTGGCAGTTTCCAAGACTGTCCCTTCTGGGACCTGGGTGCTCAGAAGCAGGTGAGCACAAAGGCCCATGACAGCCGGACCTGGGGAGGGGGCACTGCAGGGCGCCTCTCTGCGGACTCCCAGAACCGGTGCCCAGGGCCTCCAGGGGCCCTGACTCCTCAGGGAGCCAGCTGCTCCCTCTCTCCATGGCTCACCAGCTCGCCCCTGAGCCCCAGCTGGGAACTTCAGGAAGGCTGTCCTCCTCCCCAGAGTCCCCTGCACTGTGAGGATCCCAGGGAGGAGTGCCGGCATCCTGGACACCACCTGGGTGGCCCTTCCCTGGGAAACCATTCGTTCCATGCCAAGGGAAAGCCATCGAAGATACGAGCTGCTCCTCCGAGGAGCATCTATTGGATTCCCATCGTGTGGAGCCGGAGAAGAGATGACCTGGCTCGCTGTCTCCTGCTTTTCCCTGGAGTCAGACTCCAGCCCACTCTGCTCCACCGAGAACGTTCTCTCACATTCTCCAGGGGCCTGACTGCCACCCAGGGACCTTCCTCTTGACCTCCTTGCCTTTGATTTGGCCACCGTTCCCAAAACTTGGTTCCAGGTTGGAAATGGAGCCATCTCTGGCTTCGGGACACCTGCCACCCGGGTCTCCCACTCACCGCTCTGGATGCCCCTTGGGACGTCTTCCCCTGGGCCTCCACATGTGGGTGCACCTGAGGCCCTTACCCTCTCCTGCTCTGAGAACCCACCCACATTCAAGACTTTAATCATCCTGACGACATTCAAATCCAGCTTACCTGTCCTGGGGCTTTTCCGGGGACCACGCAAACAACACAGGGGTGTTGGGGGGAGGGGGCTGGGCAGTGAAAAGAGGAGTCAGGAATCAGACCAGATCAGATATCTGCTACCCTTCTCTGTGGGGCCTTGGGCCCACCACAAGACCTCTCTGTGGCTCAGTGACCCCATAATAATAGGGTTGCTATGAGTCGGAATTGGCTCGACAGCAGTGGGTTTTGGGTTTATGTATTTATGGAGTACCTGATCATGCAAATTGGTTAAAAGCTCGGCAGCTAACCAAAAGGTTGGAGGTTCAAGTCCCCCCCAGAGGTGCCTCAGAAGAAAGGCCCGGCGACTTCAAAAAAAAATCAGCCATTGAAAACTCGGTGGAGCACAGTTCTTCTCTGACACACACAGGGTCTCCATGAGTCAGAATCAACTCCACAGCAATGGGTTTGGTTTTGGTTTGATTTTTCAGAAGTAGATCATCAGTCCTTTCTTCCAAGGTGCCTCTGGGTGGACTCAAACTGCCATTGTTTTGGTTAGCAGCCAAGCTTAAACATTTAGGCCACCCTCGGAGACTGCAAATTTAGTAAAGGTGGACCCAGATTTTCATGTCTCCTGGCCATGGTGATTGACTTCACTGCCTAAGAAAATGCAGAGAAACTCTCCCTCAGGGAGGGGCAGGGGCAGCCCTCCTGGGAGCTCAAGGCCTCACCTCTGCAATCAGCCGGGATCTGGCAACATAAATATTTACCACACAGCCTGCAGCCCCATATTTCTTCCCCGTTCTTCCTTTGAGGGGGAGAGGGACAACATGTGGACCAAAAGCCACATACTTGAAAGGCGTCCTTCCTCTGGAGACCAGTAGGCAGCACATTCCTTTCCTGGGAAACATCTCTATCAGGACGACATCTGTTACTCTCAGATGATGTGTATGCCATAACAGTTTTTAAAACGGGGTTTAAATGCTTAAATAAGAAGAAAACAGCTTGGCCACATTGCAAAACAGCATGTAAACTGTGCTGGAGTTAGCACAGGGGAACATTTATCTTGCCAGGATAGCTTGAAACTGGACTTTAAAGGAGCGTTTGGCTCTGGCCCCCTGCTTGCGCTGCAGAGGAGAGGGAAGAACAGAGCATGGCTGGGTGGCAGCCTTTTCCTGGGAGATAGAGTCACCTTTTCTAGCCATAATGGTCACAACCTGCCTGGGCTGAAATCCGGCCCACCCTGGGGTCCTGCAAAATTGTGAGGTGGGATCAAAACGACCTGGTCTCCCACCTTGGCTCCACCAGCTGTGAGCCATGGGGACCAGGTGGGAGTCCTTCAATACCAGTGAAATTGCACCCACTGGCCACGTTTGAGACTTCCTACAGTGCGTCTACTGCCATGGCTGGGACGTGGGAAATGTTAACCAGCTGCTGTCAGGTGGACTCCAACTCATGGTGACCCCATGTGTGTCAGAGTAGAACCATGCTCCACAGGGTTTTCAATGGCTGATTTTTTGGAAGTAGACTGCCAGGCCTTTCTTCTGAGCTGCCTCTGGGTGGACTTGAACCTCCAGCCTTTTGCTTAGTAGCTGAGTGTGTTAACTGTTTGCACCACCCAGGGACTCTGGGTCAATGGTATGAGTGCGAAAAAGAGAAGGATCAGGCAACTTCCAACTCCCCCTACCCAGTGATTTGGTAGGAATGGGGAAAGGCCCCCCTTTCTCTAGGCAGATGCAGCACTGAGCCATGCACAAGGTCTGGTGAGAGGAGCACCCCTCCAGCCAAGGATTCCAGCACAGGGCAAACCTGCCGGCCTCCAATCAGACACCTCGGAAGATGGACTCTCAGGTTTTATCTGGAGCAACTTTGGACTTGCCAAGCGTTCGATGCCTGTGGGAATTCAAGGAGAACCTTGGCTCTGCCTGAGGTTCTAGATCATTCCAATCTGCTGATCCCACCTCCTCCCCAGCTGTGCATGAGGTTTCTTCCTTCCCTGCCTGGGCACCAGCCCTTTGCCAGGCCTCACTGCATTGTCCACAGCTAAGCTTATGGAGAAAAGCAATTCAAAACTCTTAAAGCTAATGGTACAACATTATTCAACACTTAAATAAATGCAAGTTCTAGAACATCTGCAGCCAAAATGAAAGCAAATAAAGACAGTGAGTCATGGCTGCAGCTCGCCTCGTGGTTGGCAAAGCTTGTAAACAACGCACGCTCCGAAGTCAGAGCTGGGGCCTGGGTGCTGGGGCGCAGTGAATCTGCTCCTGACTCTACGACACGTAACAGGACGTGTCCTCATCTTCAAACCATAACAGGCAACTTCGCTGACTCCCCATCCTCTGGAGTTATGGACTGAACTCTGTCCTCCAAAGATATGTGTTGTAAATCCTAAACCCCTGTACCTGTGGATGTAATCCCATTTGGGAATAGGACTTTCTTTGTTGTGTTAATGAGACCATATCAGTGCGGGATGTGTCTTAAACCAACCATCTCTGAGATACAAACAGAGCAGATGAGGCACAGAGAAGGAGGCACAAATGGAAGGGAAGATACACACAACATGAAGATCACCAAGGAAGTGAGGGACAGAAGCTGAAAAGAGACAAGGACCCCCCCCAAGAGCCGGCGGAGAGAAGGGCCTCCCCTAGAGCTGGCGTCCTGAATTCGGACTACTAGCCTCCAGTGAGAAAATATATTTGTTTGTTAAAGCCATCCACTTGCGGTGTTTGTTACAGCAGCACTAGGAAACAAAGACATTGGAGAACGAAATAAAAGCACATCACCCTAAGAAGAGAGCACCCCAGCCCCAGAGGACATGAAGTATGACATCCTGGTGTTTGGGGAAAGATGAAACCACTGGCAGTCTGAACTTAAGAGATGAGCACAGGCAGGCCGCCGTGTCCCACGGGTCCCTCCCCCAGGGGCCGGTCACTCTCTAGTGGAGCTTTTTGGGAAGACCCCTCCTCTCATCTTCCCACCAGCTGCTCTGAGGGCAGGGTTTATGCCTCAATCTTTTGTCCCCCTATGTGCCTGTATCTGCTACTTGGCCTGGGAAGTGGCAAGTGCTCAGTAAGTATCTACTGGGTGAGAAAATGAGCATGTTTGCCCAAAGGCCAGTATCCCCCCAGCCCTGGGCTTCTCTGGGCCCTGTCCAGGCTGAGGAAGGACAGAAAGGGAGCCGGTAGGGGCTTGGTTCAAGCTGCAGACTCCACCACTCACAAGCACACGTGGGCTGCGACATTGCCTTCGTTTGTTTCGGTCTTCCCATCTCTAAATGGGAGTAATAGCTGCTCTCACACTTTTTATGATTTTAGGCAGTGAGGGAGAGGTACCTATGATCTGCAAGTGTGATGTGCTTGCTGAAACTGAGTGAGAGCAAGGGTATAGCATCAAGGAGAGGAAATGAGCCACTACTTACCCTCCGAAAGGCGGGCAGGTACACAGAGTGGATATAAAGGTCACAAAGGAAAAGGTCCTTCAGGCGGTGCTTTCTGCACCGAGGAAATAAAGACCAGGGCAAAAACTCAGGAGCTAGTAGATATCACAAATATGTTAGAGGCCTGTTGTAAGGCAATAGAGAATGGTGGGGTCTGTGGCCAAGTGGAAATTACACACATGCTCTGCCTCAGTCATTTGCATTGAAAGTCTAAAACCATGCCCGCTCAAACACAGTATCCTGTGGCCTGCAGACTGAGGGTCTGAGATGCCTGCAGATTCCACCGGAGCAGGGATCATCATGCCTGTTTTATTCCCCACAGTGAATCTCAGCCCCTAACACAGTTCCTAGCACATGGTAAAACCAGTTGCCATCAAGTCTATTCCAACTCATGGCGACCCCATGTGTGTTAGAGCAGAACTGTGCTCCACAGGGGTTTCAATGGCTGATGTTTCAGAAGCAGATCCCCAGGCCTTTCTTCTGAGGTGCCTCTGGGTGGACTCAAACTTCCAACCTTTTGGTTAGCAGCTGAGTGTGTTAACCACTCGCATCACCCAGAGACCAGCACATGACAGACACAATTTAATCAATGGATGGATGGACAGACACAGGGATGAGACTGAAAGGCTGGCTAGAAGCTTCTATCTGGCCAAGTGGATTCCCTACACTTCAATCTCATGTCTGCCATTGGTTCCGGAACCTGGATTATGTACATGCCTCAGATCTACCATCGGAAGATGGAGGCAGCCAGGCAGGAGCAAGCTGGAGGAAGCGGTATGAGGTCACACTAAGAGTCAGCTGTGGTTAAACTCACGTGGCTCAGCGTCCCACTGGTGTCCTCTGGCAGCTCCTAAGGGAAAGCCTTCTCTCCCAGTAGACAATCTCCTCACTAACTGGCCATTTCCTTTATTCAGGGGCTTATAAGGCGATCACCACCCCCAAAAGGCCTCTGAGCCCAGTTTAAAAGGGTGAAAGGAGAAAGAAGCCTCCTCACCCTCCTCGGCCTCGGGGACCTGCCCAGTTCAGCTCTTCAGGAGAAGCACTGTCCGTGACACCCTGAGATCACCCCCCACCTGCAGTGGCTGGGTCTCCACCCCGGCACTTTTCCAGTTAGCAAACTGAAGGGTGAGCTAGAGAACCTGTGTTGTTACTCTTACTCTGTAAGATGCACCAGTTGGCTCCTCTGCTTGGAAATGGACCAAGTGTCTCTGATGGCAGGGATGACAGGGCACTTGGGTGCATGCTCAGCATCGCTGTCTCATACCAAGGTTCGGAAGATGGGCAGAGAAGAGACAGGAGGAGGCCTGTTGGGAAGTACCCGCAGGAGGGGAGGGATCCCCACTGGGGGGGGGGTAGCATTTGCTGCTTCTGATGAGTGCTCAGCTGCGTGACTCAATTCTGAGTGAATGGCTCCCCAAAGGCGATCCTTTCCCCAGATCCGAGATGGGAGGAGGTGGGGGGCAGTGAGCAGATGAGACTGGGGTATCTGGGGGCCACACAAGAGGCCATACTAGGAGAGCATCATCACTAGTGACTACATGAGCCGATTTACCCAGAACCGAGCCAGTGCGTGCATACTGTCCCAGTGTGATTATTAACTCATCCCCTTTCTCTCTGAAAAGTATCCTTGTTTCATGGACAAATTACAGGGTCACTTCAACATCATGCAGTTCTTCAAATGGGAAAGTCTGGGCTGGAAGGCTCACAGGCAACAGAGTGAGACTGGTTGCTTTGTTTGTAAGACACGAGTTAAAGCTCTGCAAACCTGCGGGGGCGGGCCTGCAGCAACACCTGGCACCTGCAACAGCGGGACTCCCCGCAGAAGGGAGCCAGCCGCCCCTGGCCCTGGGGCTCCACTCTAAACAGGGGTTACCTGGGTGGGCTCCTTCACAGCCTCTGCCCAGGAGAGAAGACTTTCAAAGACAGAGTTTCTTCCCCTGGTTGAAGCCTCTAGCCCGAAATTAACAAGTCTTGTAAAAGGTAGGAGTGGAGGAGAAATGGGCTGAGGGAGAAGGGGAACAGCCACCCCACTAACTCCATCCTCAGTGCTCACCCTACGCTACTCTCCCATTCAACACCACCTTGTGTTGCCATGGGGACCCTAAACAATTTCCCATTTGTCTTTTCTTCTTCCTGGTTGAGATATTGTTTCTGTCCAGATGAACTATTTATCTGTGTTACATGAAATGTCATGGATTGTGGGCAAAACCAGGAACAACCCGTGCATAAGAAATAATAATAACCCTCTGACTACGTTCACACACAGCTCCCCCAAATCTTTACAAGCTGTTGGTGATTTTCTTCTCCAGCACTGAATTTGTTCTTGAGAAGTATTTAACCCAAAAGGTGCTTGACAGGCAATGCCCCCAGCAGCCTGAGTCTGTCAGACCCATCCATTCTTGAGCGAATCTGCACAGTGACTGTGAGGACAGGCCTGGCCTCTCACGCCAGAGGAAAAGACTTCAAAGGTAAAGTGCTTCTGGGCTTCACCTACGGCCTCATAGGAAGTTTAATTAAGCTACAAAATGCTCAAAATGTCCAGTGTTTCAGGGTCTTCCCACCCCCTTTTTTGAGTGTATGTGTGCGAACTGAAACTTCGAAGCTATTTGTTTTTTTATGTAAGATTAGCCATCATGCAAAACTTACTGATCAAGCAGTTAATAAAATACATGTATCCCATGGAAGGGTGTTGTACATTTCAGTCCTTGCAAATAACAAAGCAACTATCAACCCAGCCAGGTCTTGACAGTGAGTCCGTTGGCTCCTTCCAGTGGCAGCCCCGGCTCTGTGAGGGATCATGTGTTATAAGTTCTGGAAGCTCTTTTAGCTGCAGTTTGGGTATCAGGCAGATCTTCTTCCTCTTCCTCAGCTTGCTTGTGTTTTAAAAATAAGTCAGACTTTAAGAAGCGACTGTAGCTGTCATACTTCATAAGATTGAAGATCTAAGGAAGAAAAGAAAATGAGTTGGAAGGCTGAGGCCACAGATCATCCTTCCAAAGATGTATCAAATACTTACCATGAACCAGAGAACACAGACACCTACAAGACACACACACACACACACACACAGCAAGCTCCCGGAAGTCATGTGGCAGCTAGCACAGACTCCCTGGAGGTTCTGGTCACTCTGAAATAGCTCATGGAATACAGACTTTAGAGAGTCACACGAGCAAACACACTTTTATTTTCCGCGGAAGTATAGGTTCACACAGCACCGGCTCATACCCTCGTATCAAGAGGTCAAGGAAAGTCCACTTTATTCAGATGACAGAAGAGGAATGGTTCTCAGTCACTGAGACAACGGTGTCATAAAAGTCATTGTCGTTTCAGAGGCTGCCACTATTAAGACCCCCAAGAAGGACGGCATCTGAGACTTCAGATAAACCTGCTGGTACGCCAAGAAACAAACTGGGACTCACGCACTGCAGGGTGGCTGCTGTTGTGAGTGAATGTTGAGTTACCCCTGACTCATGTTGACCCCATGCACAATGGAACCGAACACCGCCCCCGGTCCAGCACCATCCTCATGACCTGATACACGTCAGACTGTGTGATCCGTAGGTTTCTCACTAGCTGCTTTTCAGAAGCAGATCATCAGGCCTTTCTTCCTAATCCGTCCTAGTCTGGAAGCTCTACTGAAACCTGTTCAGCATTATAGCTGCACGCAAGCCTCCCATGACAGCCGGGTGGTGGCTGCACATGGGGTGCACTGGCTGGCAATGGAAACGGGATCTCCTTCAGGAAAGGTGAGAATTCCACCCCTGAACCACCACCGCCCCATCACGCAGGGTAGGAGAGGAAAACGGCAGTCTCAGCAAGGAGTGGCTTTAGGAACAGCCCCCCATGAAAGAAAACAGCAGTCGGCTGCAGAATGCAAACACCTGCGTAATCACACCGGCTGAGGCACAACCCTGAACGAAATGATGCTAACGTATACTCAGGGTGGTGAGGAGGACCTGAGCTAGCGTGAGTTGGCAGCATTAGAGGGCTGTCACCTCCAGCACCACCAGTCACCAATGGCTGTCCCCAGGCACAGAAGACTCTGTCTCTTCTCTGTGGTCCCTATCCCAGCACCTACGCTCCCTGCCCACCTGACTGCTAAGCCATCCATCCTCCCCCCTCGCCCCACAAACCAAACCCAAAACCAAACCAGTTGCCGGCTGACCCCACAAAAGGGGTGGGGAAAGGAGAAGCCGAAGGAGAGCATTTGCTGGCTACCAAGGGTACGACCTCTTTCAGGGAACCTTTCACCATCTCTCCTTCTCTCGGACCTTTCAACTTACCTTTTTTTTAAATTGTACTTTAGATGAAGGTTTACAGAACAGATAGTTTCTCATTAAACAGTACACATATTGTTTTATGACATTGGTTAACAACCCCACAACATGTCAACCCTCTCCCTTCTCGACCTTGGGCTTTCCTGTCCCCTCCTGCCTTCTAGTCCTTGTCCCTGGGCTGTTGTGCCCCGTTAGTCTTGTTTTGTTTTATGGGCCTGTCTAATCTTTGGCTGAAGGGTGAACCTTGGGAGTGTCTTCATTGCTGAGCTAAAAGGGTGTCCGGGTGCCATACTCTCGGGGCTTCTCTAGTCAGGCCAGTAAGTCTGGTCTTTTTTTGTGAGTTAGAATTTTGTTCTACATTTTTCTCCAGCTCTGTCCGGGACCCTCAATTGTGGTCCCTATCAGAGCAGACAGTGATGGTGGCTGGGCACCACCTAGTTGTACTGGACTCAGTCTGGTGGAGGCCGTGGTATTTGTGGTCCATTAGTCCTTTGGACTAATCTTTCCCTTGTATCTTGTTTTCTTCATTCTCCCTGGCTCCCGAAGGGGTGAGACCAGCGGAGCATCTTAGATGGCTGCTCACATCAACTTAACTTTTAGGGCATTCTGCAGACTGCTCCTGGGGGTGCTAAGAATTCACCCCAATGGCTGCACTAACACAGGCTCAGCAAGTTCCCGAGGTGTCTAGAATGCTTTGTGCTGCCAGGCCAGGTTGTCATGTGGATGGTAAAACTCTGACATCTTAAAACTAGCCCTCTCCCAACACACACATGAACTATTTTGTGAATTAAATGTCTGATGGATGCTAAGAACTCAGATATCTGCTTGGGGGATAGCTGGGAGCCTCAGGACAGAAGTGAGATGTTACAGCTTCAATTTCCCAAGATGGCTTCAGCTGCAGGAGGATGCCTGCAGAGCCCACAACCCAGGGAAAAACAGGATTTTTATTTTCTTTAAATGATTAAACAACTGCCTGCTCTTGCCCAAGATCTCCAGCTGCTCAGAAGGACCACGCCTCCTTAACCCCCACTGTGTGCCTGTCTATACTGATTATCGGAGGCCTAGTGCACAATGGTTAAGAGCTTGGCTGCTAACCAAAAAGTTGGCAGTTCAAATCCACTAGCCTCTCCTTGGAAACCCTATGGGGCACTTCTACTCTGTCCTATAGGGTGGCTATGAGTCGGAATCGACTTCACAGCAACGGGTTTGGTTTTGTGTTTTATACTGATTATCATGAAGCCCTGGTGGCACAGTGGTTAAAGCACTTGGCAGCTAACCCAACAGTCAGCGGTTCGAACTCACCAGCCACTCCACAGGAGAAAGATGTGGCAGTCTGCTTCTGTAAAGATTTACAGCCCTTGTTGACATGTCGTGGGATTGTTAACCAATGCCATAAACAGTATGTGTACTAACTGTTTAATGAGAAACTATTTGTTCTGTAAACCTTCAACTAAAGCACAAAAAAACAGAGAGAGAGGAAAAAAAAAAAGATTTACAGCTTTGGAAACCCTTTGGGGTGGTTCTACTCTGTCCTATAGGGTCGCTATTAGTTGGAATCAACTCGACCACAGTGGGTTTGGTTAGTAGGTATACCGGTTATCAAGGAGCCCTGGTGGTACAATGGTTAAGTGCTCAGCTACTAATTGAAAGGTCAGAGGTACAAACCCACCAGTGGCTTCATGGGAGAAAAGATCTGGTGATCTGCTCCTGTAAAGATTACAGCCTTGGAAACCCTATCGAGCAGTTCTACTCTGTCCTATAGGGTTGTTATCAGTCGGAATCAACTCGACAGCACATAACAATAACAACACACTGGTTATCTAGAGGGCAGTGGTAGCTCAGTGGTGGAATTCTCGCCTTCCATGAGGGAGACCAGGGTTTGATTTCCCGCCAATGCACCCCAAGCACAGCCACCATCTGCCTGTCAGTGGACACTTGCGTGCTGCTGTGACATTGAACAGGTTTCAGCGGAGCTTCCAGGCTAAAATGGACTAGAAAGGCCTGGCAATCTACTTCTCACAATCGGCCAGTGAAAACCCTATGGATCACAAGGCTCTGATCTGCAACCGATCACAGGGACAGTGCACGACCAGGCAGCATTTTGTTCAGTTAGGCATGGGGTTGGCATGAGACCTGGGCCAACTCAACGGCAGCTAATATTGACATACTAGTTATCTATTTTATATCAATGTTGTAACCCTAGATGTGATTTGCAGAGGTTTGGAGAAATTATTAAAAGAAAAACTCTGAGAAAATACAAAAACCATAGCCAGGGATGAGGGGGATGAGGGATGCCATTATCATTTGGGCCTCCCCTAAATGTGCCAAGCAGGTGTCCCCATCCTTCACCAGCTACATTACTTGGCCCTTTCAGGCACAAGAGCTCCCAAAGGACATTTCCAGATGCCCACTTTGTTCAAAGTCTGGAACAGATGCTCAAAGCGTGACTGATGAACCCAGCTTCGTGAGTGCCCTTCCTGGACCCAGACCCACAGCCCACAGGACCCACCATCTGAGCAGGATGCGGTGTCTCATTTGAGCCTCCGCGTGGGAGTGGAGCTTCCTGTTTGCCTGTAGTGGCTCTGAGGCTCCTACTTCAAAGGAGGGAAGAAAAGGGCCCACTGGAGCCCCGGAGGGCGGCGCGGAGGCGGGGAGGGGAGAGGCCAGCTCGGCTGACAGGAAAGTGTGGAAAGTCGTGCTAGAAGACGTGAAGGGGCTCCAGAGGGCCCAGGAGACTGCAAGGTCGTCTCCCACACCCTCAAAAGGGAGAGGGCTGCTAACTATTTCACAAGAGTATAAGGGCCACTCATGGGCATGTGTGAAGTGACAGTGGGCACAGAAGTCCTGCAGGCTGGGACTTCCTTCCTCGCGAGACCTTGCTGCCTCCAGTGCTGCTCCATGTCACCGTGGAGTAGGATTTCAGGAAGGGAAGAGTGTCACTCCCAGTGACCCCATCTTTCCGGGCTGTGAGCTGCCTGGTATCTCTACACGGGGTCTCCTGAACACTGGCCTGGGTGTCCATGCAACAGGGCCTGCCCATCACAGAGCCGCGCACGGATGGCACTTAGCCAACACAGCTGAGGGAGTGGAGACGGCTCCCAAACTTTCTCCCAAGAAAGTGACCAAAGATCTGAGTGCAGCTACTGACCACTACCTTATTTATCACAGACATCAATGACCATGACTGGGCTCTAAGAAATGTTTACCACGTGAGTGAAGAGAAACCACCCCATGTGCAACACAGCAGGGGGCTGGAGAGAGGAGTTGGGGCAGTGCAGGTACTGCCCAGAGCAGCGCCACACACCTGGCGCCACACACCACACAGTCTCTCATTTAACCCTCAGTGAGGGGCCTGATTTTACAGATGTGGAAACTGGGCTCAGAGGCCCAGTGCTTTGCCCATCCTGGTGAGCAACAGAGACGGGATGTGAAGGCTGACAGCTGCCTCTTGGGACACACTGCTAACCACTGTGTTCTACTGCCACCAGTATGGCAGAACAATACGCTGTTAAAAATGAGGTCTGCAGAGAATACATATACAAGGCAAATGTAAATGAATGTTAAATGACCAAATACTACATTTCAAAACTGGCCCCAACACCAAAACAATGATCCTAAATATGTTCTTTACGTGTGTGTGTGTGTGTGTCTATGTGTGGTATACGTGTGCAAATAGGAAACGTTGTTGGGTGCCACAGTGTCGGTTCCAACTCATAGCAACCCCATGTGACAGAGTAGAACTACCCCATAGGGTTTTCTAGGCTGTAATCTTTTCGGAAGCAGATTGCCCGGTCTTTTCTCCTATGGAGTGGCTGGGTGGGTTTGAACTACCAACCTTTCGGTTAGCAGCTGAGTGCTTAACTGTTGTGCTACCAGCGCTCCTTAAGTAGGAAATAAATACTCCCCAGAGGTCAGCTGATTTATTCTGCCTCAATCCTACTCAAGCCAGGAAATGCAGTGGTCCTAGGGGTCGCAGATGGTTCTACAAAACCAAGACTCCCTGTGGGGAGAACTGTCCTCACCCAGGACTGGACTGTGACCATCCCCTGGCCAACATGGTCAGACTCCTCAAGACGTTTGCAGAGAAGAAAAAGGCGACAACCTGGGGTGTGGGAGGGGAGGCACGAGGGGGGCAAGAGGCATCCGAGAAAAGCCAGATGCTAAAGCACATAGTCAGCCCGAGGGACCAGCAGCCAATGAAGCAGAAAATCAAGTTGGCAGCTAAGCTGCATTCTGTACCATGGTTTTGGGGATCGTTTATTGGTTTTTTGTTGTTGTTGTTGTTGTTTTTCCCCAACACAGCTGCATCTCAGCAGGGCTCCAGACATTGGCAGCCCCCATCTGTGAGCTGCAGGCCTGGCCGGTGAACTGTTTAGCATCGTCGCTTTGGGACATAATCCTGCAGGCCGCTGGAGGCTGGGCTTGGTGAAAAACAAGAAGGGTGCCTCCCTGCGAATGTGCCACCACCCACAAGGGTCCTATACCACAAGGCCCCTCAACAACCAGGGCACCCTCTCCCCCTGCAAATCCCAGACAGTGCGGGGATTGATGGGAACGTGCCGTTGTGCAAGGAAAAACATCCAACTTCAGGTGTTAAGTTGTTCAGGATGTGCTGCTTCCGGAAAGGACTCACTCGCTGGAACGTGCACACCCGTGGAAGAGAAAAGAGCTTAACTTGCCTGGAAGCTGCTCCAGGAACACTTAATCACCGTCTCAATTAAGTGCATTTCAAGCCCAATAATTTTAACACTTCTCAGAAGACAAGTACATGGAAAGGCCTAAGCTAAACACACATCTTCCCTTCCTCCCCTTTCAAAACCCTCTGCCATGTTATTTCAACAGGATTCAAGCACAAAAAAAAAAAATAATAATCCTTCAATGCAACAGAAAGTTTTAGTAATGTGATTTCATATTTGCTTTAAGAGCTTGGCTTAGTTTTTATATGAGAATTGCTGAATGAAGGCGGTAAGCAGGGCTGACCCCAAGGCGTAGTTCTAAAATGTGTTTCCTCTCCACACACACACACACACACACACAGGCTAGATACAGTTAAGACGTAATATTCACAGGTTCTGTATTTGCAAATGCATCTAACCAAACCCAAAAAACCAAACCCGTTGTCGTCGAGTCGATTGCGACTCAGTGACCCTATAGGACACAGTAGAACCTGCCCCCCGGGGTTTCCAAGGAACAGCTGGTGGATTTGAACTGCCAACTTTTTGGTTCGCAGCCGAGCTCTAAACCACCGCTCAGTCGGCATCGACTCGACAGCAATGGGCAAACGCACCTACTCGCTGAAATGTATTTGTAACTCCAAAATCAATACTTGCGGCGCCCTCCTGGTCATTCGCAGACACGTGCAAGCCCCAGCTGAGGCTGAACAAGGCAACACTCTGCCTTCCTGTTTCAGCTCTCAGACTGTAAACAGATGTCCTTTCATAGTCCATTTAGTGCCATGTTTTTCACGTTTGTGCTTTCTGTTGGTGGTCTTGCTGTTTAAAATGACCCCAAGCGTAGTGCTTAAGTTCCTCAGTGCAAGAAGGCTGTGATGTGCTGTTGTGGATTGAATTGTGTCCCCCAAAAATATGTGTTGTAAATCCTAACCCATTTGGGAATAGGGCTTTCTCTGTTATGTTAAAGGCAGATCAGCATAGGGTGTGTCTTAAGCCAATCCCCTTTGAGATATAAAAAGAGCAGATTAGGCATAGAGAAGCAAGCACATGCCACATGAAGATTATCAAGGAACCAAGGAACAGAGGTAAAAAGACACAAAGAGCTTCCCCTAGAGCTGGTGCCCTGAATTCGGACTTTGAGCCTTCTAAACTGTGAGAAAATAAATTTCTGTTGATGAAAGCCACCCACTTACGGTATTTCTGTTATAGCAGCACGAAATAACTGAGACATGTGCCTTACAAAGAAAATATGTGTTAGATAAGCTTCATCCAGGCATGAGTTATAGAGCAGCTGGCCATGAGTTCAATGTGAATGAATCAACCAAAACCAAAAACCAAACCTGTTGCTGTCAGGTGGATTCTGACTGATGGTGACCTCCTGTGTTACAGAGTAGAACTGCTCCGTGGGGTTTTCTTGGCCATAATCTTTATGGAAGCAGATCACCAGGCCTTTCTTCCAAGGCACCTCTGGGTGGGTGTGAACTACTAGTCTAGAGGTCAGTAGTCCAGCACAAACTTCTTTTGCCATCCAGTGAATCAACAATATATATTATGTAACATGTCTTTAAACAGAAACACATATAAAACAAGATTATGTATTGACGAAACTGTTGTGACCAGAGGCTCACAGGAACCTAACCCGTTATGGATTGAATTGAATTTCCCCTAGAAGCAATGGCTCAGTCTTTGCTAATTCAGTATTGGAGACAACTTTCTAGAACATAGCTGTGTTGACTGTACATACTTTCACACCCACATGAACAGACAGGAAGCGGGAAGAAGCAAGCCCCTCTCCCTTTAACCTCAGGCAATGCAATGATGACAGAGTCAGCTAGCCCTGAAGAGGCTTCTGCGGCAGGGCACAAACGGGGCGTTCCCACCCCAGAGATGAGGGGCGCCTCTCCCTCCTCTGATGTGGGATGGGTGTCCTTAGAGCAGGCTGGCAGATGGCAGGCGAACAAAGCAGGTCAAGGCAGCCCTTGCCCCAAAGCACCAGGGTGACCACCTGGAGGGGCCACAACCTGGGAAGAGGCTCCAGCTTCTAGATGGGACTGCCAGGCCCCTGGATCTAGTGCTATCGTGTTTGGGTGGGACTGTGAGCACTTTCTTCTAGAGCCTTTCATACTCAAACCCAAACTCCAAATGGCACTGCTTTCTACTCGAAGCGAAGGCATTTCATCTTTGCTTTCTGCCATCTCACGGAGACCTAAGTGCTATTCTGGCGCCCAACCCTCCCTTCCTCTTCCCCTAAACACCATGTTAAGTTGTAAAAAAATCTCAAAGTATTTTAAATCCTGTCCTTCACGCCCTGCCCCTCATAAGGCAAATGACTGTGGAAGCCGCAGGGAGCCCGCTTTCCTTCCATTTAAACTAAAAATCATGGCTTGCCCTTTCTGGTGCTGCACGCTGGAAAACACTGGTTTCTACACTGGTCTTGCTCTCTGGGAACGAATGTCAGATGGCACTCAAGACAGAAACATCCAGAAGGCCCACTCCGGCCTCCACCCTGCGGTCCAGGAGAGGGAACTGGGATCTTTCGAAGGAGCTCAGGCCAAGGTCTCATTTGGAGAAATAAGGGGCTAGGGGTGGAGTGGACCCCATGTGACTCCTGTAGGCAGAGCAGCCCCTCCCCAACTCCAGGTCCCCACCAGCTGGACCAACCCTTATTTCTGTCTAAAAAGGAAGCATTTCTTGACATCCCTGGGTAGCACAAGCAGTTAAGTGCTCAGCTGCTAACTGAAAGGTTATAGGTTTGAGTCCACCTAGAGGAACCTTGGAAGAAAGGTCTGGTGATCTATTTCAGGAAAACCAGCCACTGAAAACCCTATGGAGCACAGTTCTACTCCGACACACATGGGGTCGCCATGAGTCGGGATCAACTCCACGGCAACTGGCTGGTTGGTTTCTCATTTCTTGAATCCTGAGGAAATTCAAAGAAACTACATTGCTAAAAAGAGGCCCAATTCATGGTTCTATTCTCTGTCCCAGGATGTGGCTGGGAGCACTGACATCTCACTGAAGTCTTGTTGTTTTTGACAGGGCTCAAACTGATTCATTCCGGTTCGAACCCTTGCTGAGAATTTGCATTTCTAACAAGTTCCCAGGCAATGCTAATGCTGCTGGCTAGGTACCAATTCTGAGAACCACTAGTGAAGCCACCAAAACCCTTTGCCGTGGAGTTGATTCCAACTCATAGAGACCCTATAGAACAGAGTAGAACTGCCCCATAGGGTTTCCAAGGAGCGACTGGTGGATTCGAACTGCTGGCCTTTCGGTTAGCAGCTGTAGCTCGCCATAGCTCTTAACCATCGTGCCACCAGGGCTCCACTAGTGGAGCAGTGGGTCTCAAAATTCATTGTACATAAGAATCACCTGGGGATCTTGTTAAAATGTAGATTCTGGTTCAGTATATCTGGGGTAGAAAGGCAAATTCTCAGCAGGGGTTCAAACTGGAATGAACCAGTTCGAAGCCCTAGTTTTTAATTATCAGTAGGTTGAGGTCTTCCTTTTTTCAGTGGAGAGGGCACCTCCACTCTGCCCTTCTCAGACTAGACTTTAGTACCATCTCCGAAGTCCAGGTAAAGGCTTCCAGGCAGCATGCAAAATTCCACTTTGAAGTGTAGGCATTGGGATCCCGAAAATTTACAGAAGCATAAGCACCCCTCTCTCCCTAGGACCTGTGACCTTCTATGTGGACAGAGAAAGCAGCCATCTAAAGTTAAAGCTGCCTTTTGAGATGATCTTGACCTTTCTATCTTCACAAATCTCACTGTTTCAGAGGAAACAGATCATACCATGTTGTGGAATTCGAACAAGCGGCTTTACAGCAAGAATGGTGTGCAAAGTGGGGCTGAGAAACTTATAGGACCAGGTTTTTGTTTTAAACCTTGCACATGCACAAACTCAAGTCACTGAGCAGATTTCAAAGTGTTCCATTCTTCCAAAGAATTGACCCCCTCCAAAAAAATCCTGGTATAATAAGTGATTATAGCAAGGTTGCAGGATACAAGGCTACTATGCAAAAGTCAATCGTTTTCCCATATGCCAGCAATGAACAATTGGAATGTAAAATTAAAAACACAGCATCATTTACATTAGTACCCAAAAAAAGAAATACTTAGGTATAAATCTTATAAAATATGCAGAAGATCTATATAACGAAAACTACAAAATACCAATAAAAAAAATCAAAGTTCTAAATAAATGGAGAGATAGTCCACGTTCATGGATAGGAGGACTTAATATGATTAAGATGTCAGTTCTTCCCAACTTGATCTATGGATTCAAAGTGTTTCATTCTTAAATGGCATCAAGGACGGGTTTGGAAGGACAGACACCATAATGTAGTCACTGCTAGGGAAAGAGAGGGAAGAGGTAGGGCCTAGGGAATTTTAACTTTTCACTTCATAGCCTCCTGCATTATTTGAATTATTTTCTTTTTTTCTTTTTTATCTTTACAACAAACGTGTACTAATACAACAATTACAAATAATTTTAACAATTAATTCATCCAGGATCTTGAGCAACATAGTAATAGGATGATTTGTGCGTGTGCTCATGGCTAGCGGTTCCCGTGTAGGCCTTCCTCCGTGGGGTTCCTAGTCACGTGGGTTAGTAAGGCACATGTGTGCAGCTGCTAAGCTGACAGGGCCAGTAGAGACTGACACTGTAATTTCTTTCACAGAGAAAAGCGTGTTAGGCTTTGGTGGTTAATTCTATCCCTTCATGTTATGGCTGAGTGTCATGGATTGAATTATGTCCCCCCAAAAATGTGTGTATCAATTTGGCTAGGCCATGATTCCCAGTATTGTGTGGTTGTCCTCCATTTTGTGATTGTAATTTTATGTTAAAGAGGATTAGGGTGGGATTGTAACACCACCCTTACCCAGGTCACATCCCTGATACAATGTAAAGGGAGTTTCCCTGGGGTGTGGCCTGCACCACCTTTTATCTTACAAGAGATAAATGGACAGGGAAGCAAGCAGAGAGTGGGGGGACCTCATACCACCAAGAAGCAGTGCCGGGAGCAGAGCGTGTCCTTTGGACCTGAGATTCCTGTGCTGAGATGCTCCCAGACCAAGGGAAGACTGATGACAAGGACCTTCCTCCAGAGCCGACAGAGAGACAAAGCCTTCCCCTGGAGCTGACACCCTGAATTTGGACTTCCAGCCTACTAGACTGTGAGTGAATAAATTTCTCTTTGTTAAAGCCATCCAGTTGTGGTATTTCTGTTACAGCAGTACAAGATGACTAAGACACTGAGTAACTGATGGAAATGCTCTAGAATCAGCCGGGGCTGGGAGTCAAGGATAGCATGACAGAGAAAGGGAGACGAATGTGGGGAAGGGGAAGAAGGGAAGAGCTATGGTGCGTAAATGCCAAAGACACTGCTACACACGCCGGCAGCCATGACAGGAAAATGGCAGCACAGACTAGATGGTGAGAGGGAAAAACAATGATAACTCAAAGGTGGGAAGACGGCCTTTCCAAATAATACTGCTTCATGTGGAGAACCGTCCTCGTAGGGCTGATGGTGTGGAAGGGAGAGCCTGGCTGAGCCAGAGCCCTGGGCTCCCGTCCTGTTTCCCCTCTTCCAGCCATGCAACATCGGGCTAGTCGTGCAGATATCTCATACCAGGGAATCTTCTTGTTTGTCAAGTGAGGTGGCAGGTCCCAATGAGACACAAAGGGAAAAGTATGCAAACCGTGGAGAGGTTTAATCTGAAGGTTTTCCTGGAATTCACTAAGATGTAGAAAATCAACATATACATTATTTGCTGCTTTTCAGATTGGGGACCTGAGGTTGAGGGTAAAAGGCAGGTGAATTCTGCTACATTTTTGGAAGTCACATTAAGACAGAGTTTCTTAGTCTCGGCACTGCTGACATTTTGGGCTGGAGAAGTGTTGTAGAGACTGTCCTGTGCATCGTATGATGTTTAGCAGCATCCCTGGCCTCTACCCACCAGATGCCACTAGGACCTTTCTCCTGGGACAACCAAAGATGTCTCCAGACATTGCCCAGCATCCCTTACGAGGCAAAATCGCCCCAGTTGAGAGCCACTGCATTAAATGAAGTCCATGTTCCTGCTATGTTCTGTGGGACACAGTTAACACCTGTGGAGGGCTGATCACACACCAGGTACTGCATTAAGTAATCACGTCACAAACATGACTGCCTTTCACCCTCACAACCACCTGATCATAACCCCTACTTCACTAATGAGGAAACCGAGGCAGAGAGGGGTTGAATCTTGCGCAGGCCCTCAAACCCATGACTCGTTGCCGTCAAGTTGATTTCAACTCATAACAACCCTACAGGACAGAGTAGAACTGTTCCATAGGGTTTCCAAGGCTGTAAATCTTTACGGAAGCAGATCACCACCTCTTTCTTCCGCAGAGCCGCTGGTGGGTTCAGACCGCCAACTTTTCAGTTAACAGTCAAGCACTTAACCACTGTACCACCAGGGCTCCTTGCCCAGGCTCTCAGAGAAAAAAGAAGGAGTCAGATCTAGGGAAAAAGGTTGTGGCTGTCTGGGAGCGACTGCTTAACATCGGGGCACTGAGGTGGGTAGACTGCTTTGCAGCATTGCTCGGGGAGGCAGCAGAGTGTTCGTCAAAAGCCCCGTATTACAGATGAGGACACAGAAGCTGCACTAAGAAATAGGACCCACCTGGGGTCAGGATGGATGTCAGGTGCTAACCTAGCCTGCGGTGACGATGACACAAACCCAAGCTCAGCATCCAGGAGGTGACTGTGGGGGAGGAGGGGAGTTCAGAGCCACGTCAGGCCACCAGGACAAGCGATGAGCCATGGTCAGGAGGCCATGGTTTGCAGTTGACTTGCTCTGCACTGAGTCGTCCACATTCTCTTGTCCGGCTGGTGAGGGACAGGCACAGCCAGCGCTGGGGATCAGAGCCAGGCTGCCCAGCCTTCAAGCAAGCCAAACCTTATTAGCTCAACTGGCACATTCTATAAATAGCCACCACTCAAAATTCCCAAAATTAAACTGGTTGCCACAGCTTCTGGGCCTGACCCCGGCCAGTCCTTTCCCCCTTAGCTTCCACCACCCCCATCACCCACTATACTCCAGCCACACTGACTTCCTGGTCCCCAAACACACCCAGCTGATGCCTGCCCCAGGGCGTTTGCACCTGCCTTTCCCTGGAAGGTTCTGCCCCCAGGTCTTCTCACCTGCTTCCCCTTGTCATTCAGGTCTCAGTCACCTCCTCAGGAAGCCCTCCCTGACCACCAGACCCACAGCAGGCCCCTCCCAGGTACTCTTAGCCCATCAGTCTGTTATATTTCCTTTCCAGCATTTCTCTTGCTTTGATTTAATCTGTTTATTATTGGTCTCCCTGAACCAGGATGGAGGCCCCACGTGGGTAGACAGTCTCTGCTGCTCCTTGCTACACCCCCAGTTCCTAGCACAGCAACCGAACAACAATCTTGAGGCAAATTGTTGACACTCTCTGGGCCTATCTCCTTATCTGTAAAACAGGGTTGCTGACGTTAGTTGCCACTGAGTCCATTCTGACCCCATGCATTACAGAGTGGAACTGTTCCATAGGGTTTTGGCTGTAATCTAAAAGAAAGCAGATCACCAGGCCTTTCTTCTGCAGTACCACTGAGTGGGTCTGAACTGCCAACCTTTAGGTTCGCAGCCAAGTGCAAACTGTTTGTGCCACCTAAACCCAAACTAAAAACCAAACTCGCTGTCGTCTAGTCAATTCTGACACATAGTGACCCTATAGGACAAAGCAGAACCGCTCCATAGAGTTTTCTAGGCTGTAATCTTCACGGAAGCAGATCACCAGGCCTTTTCTCCCATGGAGCCGCTGGTGGGTTAAAACTACTGATCTTTTGGTTAGCAGCTGAGTGCTTAACCACTGCGCCACCAGGGCTTATTTTGCGCCACCTAGGGACTTACAGGAGCCCTGGTGGCACAGTGGTTAAAGTGCTTCACTGCTACCCAAAAGGTCGGCAGTGCAAAACCACCAGCAGCTCCACAGGAGAAAGATGTAGCAGTTGGCTTCCGTAAAGATTATCTTGGAAACCCTATGGGGTTCCTGCGAGTTAGAATCAACTTGATGGCGGTGGGTTTCATTTTTGTTTTTGTTTTTTTTCAGGGACCTTAAAATAGGGTTAATGGGGCCCTGGTGGCACAGTGGTTAAGAGCTCAAGAGCTTGGCTGCTAACTAAAAGGTCAGCAGTTCAAATCCACCAGGCTCTCCTTAATAACCCTATGGGGCAGTAATACTCTGTTCTATAGGGTTGCTGTAAGTCAGAATCGGCTTGACAGCAATGGGTTAATAGGGTTAATATACTCTAAAAACATTTAGCCTGGTGTTGCCTGGCTCAACAAATTCTCAGTTAAGTAAATTACTATTTTTTTTAAAAAGACACCTCAGGGAATCATAATTCCTCAAAAAATCCAACTCTTTGCCAAGTGGCCGTCTTCCTTCCTGCTTTCCACAACGTGAACTTGTCTAGCAGCAGCCTTTGACTCCAGGCTAAAGTGCCAAGGGGAGGTCCACCACACGGCCTTCGCCTCCTGGACTTCACCAGCACATCCTGGGCTATATCTGCAGAACCAAATAAATCGGAGAACCAGCTGCTCATGGACAGGAATCTTCCAGATAATCAAGTCCATCACCCAAACTTCTCTTAAGATGTTTCGCTGAAATACTTGCTAAAATGTATAACACATTCTTCACATAATACCTTTATCATAATTTAACTTCTGCCTGATGATTTGGGGTCACTAGGAGCCCTGGTTAAAGCATTCAGCTGCTAACCGAGAGGTAGGTGGTTTGAACCCACAAGCTGCTCCGTGGGAAAAGATGGGGCAGTCTGCTTCCGTAAAGATTTACAGCCTTGGAAACCCTATGGGGGCAGTTCTCCTCTGTCCTGTAGGGTTGCTATGAGTCAGAATCGACTAGATGGCAGTGGGATTAGGGCCACAAATCATGCCCTCGTTCTGTGGGACAAGGACACCCACAGTGTGGTGTATGGGGCTATGGCCTCACGATCAGTGGCTCACAATTACTACGCTGTGGTTTTGTGTTTAGTATCATTTTTTGGTCTGTTCCTAGCCCCTTAGTTACCACTTCTTGCTACTATCACTCTAACCAACCAACACCTTCTAATCTGCTGTGAACTGAAAAACCAGTAATTGTTAGAACTGGGTGTAAACCAAGAGTAAACAGGATCTGAATGAAGACCCGAGATGCTCGCCTTTAAATCAATGTGTGGATGCCTTAGTTTCCTAGTGCCACTGTAACAGAAATACCACAAGTGGGTGGCTTATAAAGAAGAGAAATTTATGTTCTCATAGTGTAGGAAGCTAGAAGTCTGAATTCAGGGCACTGGCTCTAGGGGAAGGCTCTCTCTGTCTCTGTCGGCTCTGGGGGAAGATCTCATCTCAGCTTCTATAGCTCTGTGTTCTTCAATTCTTGGGGATCTTCACGTGATGTCTACTGTCCCTGTGTTTGCTCCTGTGTTTAATCTGCTCTTTTTATAACTCAGGAGTGACTAGGTTGAGGACACCCTGCACTGATATGGCCTCATTAACATAACAAAGAAACCCTAGCCCCAGTGGGTGCCAAGTCATCTAATGTGATGTTTTCGGGATCCTTCTAGGTTCCGGGCTGTGCTCCACGGAGTCAACGGGCGGCCATATCAGCAGTGTCCAGAGCAGCGGGCACCGCCCTGCCATGAGGAAAAGCTGAGGCTGTCTGAGGTTTTCCTGGGGAGTGAGTGCCGAGAGCTCAGAAGGTAGCCTGCTCAGCCAGCAACCTGATAAAGCCACTCAGCCTCTGGCCAAGCCAAAGCCGCTGAGGAGGCTTTGTTTACGTTCTGTGAAATCTTGTGGCTCCAAACATGCTCCCCTCAGCTTCACTCTCCTTCACTTAGGAAAACAGGGCTCTCTTGGGGGCTGTGTGGGAGTGGAGAGAACCACAAGCCATGCAGATTGTATGTTCTGACAGTTACCAGCAAGGCCTCTCAGCGGTGGAGTTTTCAGAAGCAAAACAGAACCCACAGCCCCTTCACAGGCGCCCGCTATGGAAGCAGTTCTGATTCCAAATACCTTGTGGCAGGGACTGAATTGTGTCCTACTCTATCCCCAAATATGTGCTGAATTCCTGGCCCCTGCACCTGTGGAGGTGCTCCTGTTTAGAAAGGGGGCTTTTCTTCTGCTGTGTTAATGAGGTCATAGCAGTATACTATGGGTTCTAAACCTCATCACTTCTGAGTTAGAAAAAGAGCGGAACAGACATAGAGACACACACACAAGGGGGCAGACAGACACCATGTGAGGATCGTCTACAAGCCAAGGAACACCAAAGAACCAAGGAATGCCGCGGCAACCCACAAGGAAGAATTGAAACAGCTGAGACTCGCATTTGGACTTTTGGCCTCCACAACTGTGAGAAAATAAAATTCTGTTCTTTAAAGCCACTCACTTGTGTTTGTGTTACCCATGTGGCGATAGCCACAAGGACAGCCTTCCCATCATGCATTCCACTTCCCTTTCCCCTCCACAAATCCACATCCACAGCATCCTTCCCATCGACCCAGAACCACCACCTCCAGGAGGCCCTCAGCAAACCTTCCATGCTAACTCTAGCTCCTTCAATCCTCACTGAATTCAGAATTTATGTGGAATTTGCACTTGCCACTGCATCAGTTGGAAAACCTTCTCAAATTGCTTCTTATCTTTGTGTTCTCTCTCTGTATATCTGTTTTCTAGCTGATGCTGAGCAAAGGGGAGCCCTCCTGGATGTGAACACGCCTGCACTCTGAGATCAAAAAAGGCAACACCAGGCAGGAAGCCCGCAGTTCTCACAGTCCTGGGACCTGCAGCATCAGCTCCACCCGGGAACTTGAGAGGAACGCAAAATCTGAGCCGAGCTGAGTGTGGTGGTTAACCCTGGGCGTGGGGCCCAGCCATCGGTCTTAACAAGCCCTCCAGGTGATTCTGGGGCCCACTCAAGTTTGTGGGATTAAGCTAAAAGCTGGTCTCCACCTGGATGCCAGGTAGGACTGTGCAGCCTCAATGAGGTCACGGCCAGCAGACATGTGAATTTTGTCTGTGTTCTATTTGTTTACAAGTTTGTACATATCACTCCCTAAGAACAGAACGAAGAGCCCTGGTGGCGCAGTGGTTAAGTGCTCAGCTGCAAACTTAAAGGTTGGTAGTTCAAACTCACCAGCTGCTCCTTGGCTAAAAGATGTGGCAGTCTGCTTCCATAAAGATAACAGACTTTGGAAACTCTATGGGGCAGTTCTACCTTGTCCTTTAGGGTCACTAGGAGTCGGAATCAACTCGCTGGCAATAGGTTTGGTTTTTTTAAAGAAAAGAGTATAATATGTATAGTCACATCTGTAAATTCATGTCAAAAAACCTCTCAAGTTCCATCCCCTTTGCCTGTTACCGCTGTCATTCCTCATAAGAAAATTTGCTGGAAAACTAAAGTTACCCGATGGGTCCACTCTGATAGCCTAATTTTTCCTGCTTTCCTAAGTGGAATATGCCGCCAAATGCTAATCTTTTCATCATGGCTCAGGGGCCACACTCTGAACTAGCTTACAGTATTGGGCCACCAGAAGTAGGTGGAGGCGTGTGGATATTTGCACAAAAACAGCCACTTTGCTTTCTAGAATTTTTTCTGTCTGTTCCTACAGACGGTTATCACATGTTGCTTCCTCAGTGTGAGTTCCTCAAATAACACCCCCCCCCCACCACCAATTGCTGTTGAGTCAATCCCTACTCACGGTGACCCCATGTGTGTCAGGGTAGAACTTGCTCCATAGGGTTTTCGATGGTTGGTTTTTTGGAAGCAGATTGCCAGGCCTTTTTTCTGAGGCACCTCTGGGTGGACTCCAACCTCCAACCTTTTGGTTAGTAGTTGAGGGCTTAACCATTTGGGCCACCCAAGGACTCCTCAAATAGCCCCCTAAAAAAACCAAACCCATTGCTGTCGAGTTGATTCTGACTCATGGAGACCCTACAGGGCAGAGTAGAACTGCCCCATAGGGTTTCCAAGGCTGTAATCTTTATGGAAGCAGACTGTCACGTCTTTCTCCCATGGAGCTGCTGGTGGGTTCAAATTATTGGCCTTTTAGTTGGCAGCTGAGCACTTAACCACTGCACCACCAGGACTCCTTCAAATAGCCCCAGCCTCACTCTCATCTGGGCTGAGAAGGCAGATAACTCAGCTGGTTCAAACTGTGTGTAGCTCAAGAGCAAACAGCCGGTGGGGGGGTGGGGGGAGGTACTCCTCTAGGTCAAGTCCAGATCCCTGATTTCAATCCCCATTCCCACAAACCCCAGCCCTCAATATGCCCCAGCTCTCCCAGGCCGGAGCTGGAAGAAATAGCTTCTAGAAGTCCAACACTTGGTGTTTCACTGACTTCTTCAAGGCCTGGAAGAAATAAAGGTTTTCTAATCTAAGTATGGGCAGGGAAGCCAGGTTACCTGGTCCTGGAGTTTCTGGAACATCAGAGGGTGTGGTTCTTCCAGAATATTCTCACTGAGCCGGGACTGGCCCTCCACATTGACTTGGGATGAGGCTTTACTGGACAGGAAGGTCATGTAGATCTCCTTGGCCTTTTCCTGCATCTGGAAGGGACAGAGGGAGCCTGTATGTTATCTGTGAGCACAGACTTCCCGGCCTGAGCCCAGCTTCCCCCTCTGGCCAGGCGGGGCTTCGAAGGAGCTGCCAGGGCCAGAGGGCAGCCCGGCTCTGCTGCCCCCGGGGCTCTGCTGCTGCTCCCCAGCTAAGCTCTGTCTGGGAGTGCTCCCGGTCAGCCTAGCCTCCAGCCCCTGCAAACACACCTCCAGTAACAAAAGCACTTCACTGCCCATTCAGGAACAACAATAGAAAGAATCATCATCCAGAGTAAGCGCTCAGGACCAAATTTAGGGTTCATGGTAATATTACGCAGCCATTAAAAGGGACGAAGTACTGATGCATGCTACAACGTGGATGAACTTGAAAACGTCCTGCTGAGTGAAAGAAGCCAGCCACAAAGGGCCACATACTGTTATGACTCCATCTATATGAAACGTCCAGAACTGGCAGATCCACAGAGACGGAAAGCAGACTGGTGCTTGCCAGGGGCTGGGAGGTTGCGGGGAGTGGGGAGTGACTGCTGAATGGATAAGGGCTTTTCCTTTTTGGGTGATGAGAAGGTTCTAGAACTACACAGTGGTGACAGTTGCACAACACCATGAACGTTTAATGCCACTGAATTGTCCATTTTAAAATGGTTTAAATGGTAATTTTTATGTTATGTTCGTTTTACCATAATTTAAAAAAAACCAAGTTAAATCAGCACATATATCCCTCGCAGTTATTAAGCACCTGCTATGCCTCAGATGAAGGAACCCTGGTGGCACAGTGGTTAAAATGACTGACTGCTAACCAGAAGGCCGGCGGTTCGAAACCACCAGCGGCTCTGTGGGAGAAAGATGTGGCCGTCCACTTCTGTACAGATTTATAGCCTCAGAAACCCTATGGGGTCACTTCAGGTTGGAACCAACTCAACAGCAGTGAGTATGCCTCGGGCACAGGCTAGCTGTTTTGCAGTCATGGCCTCGTTCCCGTGAACCTCTGGACATCCAGCAAAGTGCCGTTTCTCTATTGTGCCATTTTCCTGACAGAAAATGGAGGCTAGGAGAAGGGATGTGGCTTGTTCAGCGGCCACAGTGAGACTTGAGGCTGCAGGGCTCCAGAACCTTGTGCTGCCACTCAGTTCCATGCATGCAAGACATGACGTCCCCTCCAGGTCGTGCGGTGTGTCAGCCTTCCAGAGCGGGACGTGTCAGCGATTTCATTCTACTTGGAGCAACAATCAATATCCATGGAAGCAGCCGTCAAGAAATCAAACGACATACTGCACTGGGAAAATCTGCTGCAAAAGATCTCTTTAAAGCTCTAAAAAGCAAAGATGTCACGTTGAGGACTAAGGTGTACCTGACCCAAGCCATGTTCTTCTCAATTGCCTCATATGCATGCAAAAGCTGGACAATGAATAAGGTAGACCAAGGAAGAACTGATGCCTTTGAATTATGGTGCTGGCGAAGAATATTGAACATCCCAGGGACTGCCAGAAGCCCAAACAAATCAGTCTTAGAAGAATACAACCAGAATGCTCCTTAGAAATAAGGATGGCGAGACTTTGGCTGGCTTACTTTGAACATGTCATTAGGAAAGAACAATTGCCAGCAAAGGACATCATGGCTGGTAAAGTAAAGGGTCAGGGAAGGCAAGGAAGACCCTCAGTGAGACGGATTGAGAGGGTTGCCAAAACAATGGATTAAAACACAGCAACAATCAGGAAAATGGCACGAGACTGGGCGATGGTTTGTTCTGTTATACACAAGGCCGCTATGAGTTGGAGCCAACTCAACACCAACTAACAACACAATGAGATACTAAATGTAAGCAACGGACAGAGCGTTGCTGCCTGCCTTGAAGCCCCAAGGTACAGTCTGCTGGGAACCTGGAGTTCTAAGTAGGTTCCAGCTGCCTTAAAAGTCTCGTAAGCAGAGCTAGAAGGCTGAAGGCACACTGGCGTTCTTGTTCCCCTGGGAACCACAGTGGCTAGTGTAGCAACACTCTGTGATGGAAGGGGACACCCAGGTGAGTGCTTTTTGTGAAACAATATGCACATTGCCCATCGCCTGGGAGGCAGATGCTGCGGCCTGGTCCCCCAGGACCTCCCGCAAGTTCTATTTTCTTACAGAGAAAGCAGCTTCCTGTGCACTTACCTCACTGGCAGCTGCCAGATGGGGGCTGTTTCTCTAAATGTGAGTCTGAAGTATTACCTTGCTCTAAGAAGAAGTGGCCGATAAATGCCTCTGAAGTACAGAGGTATGATCTGTGGTCAGGCTGGGGGCTCAGGGGGTCTGGAGCACAGCCGTTCTCTGCTAAAAACACGCAGGGTCTCCACACAGGCTCCACAGCTGGACTGAGAAATCCCAGGCCCTGAAAACCCTCTGACCTTATGGAAACAGTCAGAAGGCTTGGATACCTGGTGATTGAAAGCTGGGGAAAAGCAGTCCTTTAGCTTTTTCGTTGTTGTTCTGGAGACTCACTGATAAAAGTCCCTATACCTCCCAAGCCTGACTGTCTCCTGTTCCTCCAGAAAGCAAGCCTTGCAACACCTGCAGGGAGACACCCAGATGGGGATCAATACCCAAGGCCATGGAGACTGTGGTTTATTGCTGATCAATGTGAACAATTAATTGATGCCAGACTCACAGACACAGGAGCATCTCAAGAGAAATACGGGTATTCCAGGGACAGGTCTGGGGACCATCAGTGAGACATAGATGGGGCGGCACTTTGGAACGGCTTGCCTCTCAAAGACCCACCACTCCAAAAAACCACAGGCCTCCTCCCTCCACCCCCATCCTGTCAGAAGGGAACGTTTTTTTTGGAAAACCACTTCCTGTTTTAAAGTGACTTCATAAAAGCAGAATTCTGGCAGGTAAAACCAACAAAATCTGTACAGTGAGAAATTTAACATTAATAATTTTGGGTTTTCTTATGACAAAAAATAAAATGAAGGACCTCAACGACCAGAATAGTTTATCAACAATTTGAATCTATTTATCTTCATTTGAATGTCTTCTAGAACATGTAAAAAGTGATAAATAAAATGTATCTTCTGTGCTACATGCATAATAAGAGCTTCTATAATTGTACATATGCCTTTGATGTGTTTTCCCCTCAAGACGATCAACTGTGTATTTGACAAGTGAATATTAAGTACATCTGTGATCCGTTGAAAAAAAACTTTAAAAAAATCAGCAAACTCCACTTAGAGCTCTGGAGACAGGGGTCACTTTAGGCTTTCTCTCTCCTTGAACACACACATTCATACACGCACATTCACACACACACACACACACACACACAAAACCACATGAATCCTGGCTATCTTGGGTGGCTCTGAAAAGTCTAGTGAGTAGCTTAGAATCCCTGGGTGGTGTAAATAGTTAACACACTCAGCTGCTAACTGAAACCTTGAAGGTTCAAGTTCACCCGGGGTACCTTGGAAGAAAAGCCTGGCAATCTACTTCTGAAAAATCAGCCACTGAAAACCCTATAGAGCACATTTCTACTCTGACACACACAGGGTTGCCATGAGTTGGAGTTGACTCAATGGCAACTGGCTTTTTTAGTGAGCAGCTTGAGGAGGGGTGGGAGTAACCAGAGCAGAGTAAGCAGGCTCCTGGGTAGACTGTAGGTCTCCCAGGTCCAGCATCAGGCCCACCACAGCCCCTCCTGAATCTCTGAGAATGAGCAGTGTGGGGTCCCCAGAAGCCCAGAGCCCACGTCACCAGCCCTGCCCCTACCCCCACCCAGTCCCCGGCCCAGGGAAGGTTTCAGCAGCTTCAGAGCTTATCTAGGCTGAGACAGGAAGTGTGACTGAGAAGGGGAAGCCTGAGACTGCCAACCGCAGCCAGTCACGGGAAAGCCCGGTGTCCATGCTGAGACACATCACAAGAAAGAAGAACCGGGACTGGCAGCTATTTTGGTACATTTTCCAAATAGATCTGTTACCCCAACTCTAGCTGCTTTCAGGATAGGAACAAAAACATCCATCCAGGGGTGGAGCCCCCCAGGTCTGCAAGTCGGGGTGTGACTAGAAGCCTGGCTGCCTTCTCTTCTCTGGTCTTATAGACCCACCTTGCCACAGCCTGGGACTGGACAAGTCCCCTTCCACAAAGATGCTGCCCCCAAAGGGTCTGGAAAAGGCGCCTGAGCCTATGCGATGACTCAGTTCCCCAGAGCTGAGCTCTTCCCAGACACCTCACAAATCCAGGGCCTCAACCATGAAGAGCGTCAGGAAGCAGTCCACGACTCAAACCTGCTCCCACTTGAGTGCAAGTCTGCGGCAGCGAATTCCCAGTAACATCAGCCCCAGAAACATCATTGGCTGAGAACAGCGTCATGAGGCCCCATAGCTCAGAAGAGTGTGGCTCTGTGTTTGCTGGTGCCCCTGTCATCCAATAAACACACATAAACTTCGTCCATTAGGAAATAAAAACAAAGTCCCCTTTCACTCCACATGCCCTATAGTGAATGGCCTCACCACCTCCAGTGTCTTACTGAAACGTCTCAAAGGAAAAGCGTGCACAGTGTCTCATTTCCTCCATCCCATTCATTCTCAGCCCCCTCCTCTGGCTGCCACCCACCATGCCTGCTCCGCCCCTCTCACCAGCCTACCAGCGGCTCCTGTGCACCTAAGTCCCTCGCTGTTCCTCAACCCTGTATTTCTAGATCTCTCTGGCACCTCGCCTGCTCACCATCCTGCCTTCTTCCTCTTCCCCACTCCCTCCACAGCAAGGGCTGTCTCTTCCTGATTCCCCAGCACCTCCCTACTCTCTGTCCATTCCATGAATGCTGGGGTTCTGGAGTTCTGCCCTCAGCTGACTGCTCTTCTGACAACTCATGCTCCCAAGATTTCAGCCCAACCCTGTCCTCACGCTACAGACCCATGTTCTGTTCGCTGCTGTCAGTTCCGACTCGTGGCGACCCTATGAGTGCAGAGTAGAGCCACTCCATAGGGTTTTCAAGGCTGTGACCTTTCAGAAGGCCTTACTTCCAAGGCATCTCTAGGTGGGTTCGAACCGCCAACCTTTTGGCTTGTAGGTGAGAACTTAACCATTTGTGCTACCCAGGGACTCCTACAGACCCGTGTACCCAACTGATTTCTAGAAACATGGGCCGGGAAGTCCCACCAACACCTCAAACTTAACCAAAAGGAGAGAAGCAGCCCCCTCCTTTCTAGTGGGGCCTGCAGTCTCTACTCTGGGAAGCTGGAGGCGAGGGTCCCTCTAAGACCCTCACCCAACGCCCAGCCAGTCACCATGGTCATCTGCCTCCAGAACATACCATCAGTTGGCCCCTTCCTCTCCATTCCTGCCACGCTGCCCGGAGGGACAGACAGGAGGGGGCACACAAGAAAAGTAAAAGATCAATCTACTCACATTACTAATATCAGATACAGAAAGAGAGAATACAGAAAACAGCAAATAAGTGATACACGACTATTTCTGAGAGCTGGTTTGGGAAATGCGAAGCAGGTAGAGGAACAGCAAAGGGCTCGGCAGCCAGTAGGAGGAGCCACCTGAGCCCCTGCCACGCTGGGAGGCTGGGGTCAGGCGGGGCAGGCAGCAGGGACAGGCCATTCTGCCCAGCCTGCCCCAAACGCAGGCATTCAGGGAATCAGGTAACCCAGAAGAAAGGAGTGAGGTGGGCAGCTGGAAGAAGCAGCTAGACCCCCATGTCCTCAACACTACCACCCTGAGCATTCAGTGACTGTCCCTGTATCCTCCTTCCCTCCTCCTGCCCCAGGAGAATGGAGTTTTCTCCACTCAAGAAAGCTCCAGAAAAGAGGCAGGAAGACGCACAAGAATGAGATGTCCAGCCACACATGTGGGCTATGTGAAATGCACACACAGACTCCCAGCAGACTTCTCCCACCCAGCACCAGAATGCCAACCATCAGGGTGCGACCCACCAGGAGGAGATCCCCCAGAAGGAGACCCAAGGACCCTGGTCTGGAGAAAAAAAGCAAAAGCAGAAACAATCCAGTAGGAGGATTCAGAGATACAGCAGTACTCTCCACAAGATAAATAGGAGCCAAAAGTCGAAGAGATGAAGAGAGGAGAAGAAAGAAAACTAGAGTCTCCGTTGGGGAAAGCCATTGTTGAAAAAGAGAACAGAGAAAATGCGAAGAAGGACATTACCTAATAATAATACTAATAAACGGACCATTTCCTAGAACTATAAATTCCCAGATTAAAAGGCTTCACAAATGCCCACACAATGAGCGAACTCCGGCCTGTGAAGCCCGTGACTGCACAGTTTAGAATACAGGTGACAAGAAGAGCCTGCAGTACCACACAGAGAGAGAACAGAACCATCAGTTTACATGCAAAATGCTGATTCTCAACAAAAGTGGAAGACAGTGGGACAGTGTGTTCAAATTCTCAGGGAAGTTCATTTCAACCTAGAATTCTATGCTCTATCAATGAAACAGAGGAGTAGGGAAAAAAAAATTTCACTCAAGGAAGTCTTTACTGTCTACCTGCCATACCCCCTTTCTCAGGAATTCCTGCCAGCCACTCTCCCCCAAAATGAGCGGATGACTCAGGAGTAAGGAGGACCAGATCCCGGAAACAGGTGACGGGCAGAGAATGTCCGGGGTGGCACCGCGCAGAAGGCGGGACAGTAAGTAATCAGCCCAGGGGAGTGGGTGTCATGGGAGTGGGCGTCATGGATGCGGGAAGGCGTGTCCCTGGGGAAGTTAAATCTGCAATTATCCCGACAGCCTAACCCCAGGCAACACTGCAGTGAGAGGCATTTTAAAGGGCTACAGGAAAATGTGAAACTAGGAAAAGCAAAAATTCCCAAGAAGGAAAATACATTTGTAGCATCCTTTTTGGCTCAGCAGCAAACAACATATATGAAGTCTAATAATGAAAATGTAGTAGCTGGGGTGCAAGTCAGCTAAACCTCAGCTGTAGAAAGAAGAAGTCAGAAGATAACATCTGAAAGTGGTGGAGTGAGCTATAATGGTCCATAAGTTTTGCTTAGAAATACGACGTTAAGTACCCGGAGATGCAGCTAAAGGAGTTAAAGGCGGCTGGGACGTGACTCCGTGCTGGAAGACAGCACAGCACCAGGGTTCAAACCCGGATTCTGCACAGGCTCCCCTTTACCTTTAACCTCCCTGGGTCTTGGTTTTCTCATCCATAAAATGGGTACGATATCAGCAGCAACAAGACTCTGCACGCTAAATAAACGTACTGGCCAGCTTAATACTGCTGGTAGTCACCAGATTGGAACCTTGGGATATGATGAATTCTAGGCTCCTGTTATGGGTTGAATTACACGCCCCCAAAACAATATGCACTGGAATCCTGGCTCCTGTACCTGTAAATATGATCCTGTTTGGAAACAGTTCTTTTTGTTATGTTAATTAGGTCATACCTGAGTAGGGTGGATTCTAAACCTAACCATCCCTGAGTCATAAAAAGAGCAGAATGGACAGAGAAACACATGGGGGGAACACACCCTATGAAGACAAGTACACATGGCAGCTGCACCTACGAGACCAGGAACTCCAAGGATTGCCATCTACTTGAAGCTGAAACAGACAAAGAAGGGCATCCCCTGGAAGCCATGGCCTGAATTTGGGCTTCCAATCTCCTGAACTGTGAGAAAATGCATTTCTGTTCTTTAAAGCTAAAAAAAAAAAAAAAAAAAAAAAATGAGGATGATAATAGCAAAGGTACCTATACCTCGTATGCTTGTTGAGGATTAAATAAAATAACCCAAGTAAAAGCACTTAGAACAGCGCTCAGGACAAAATACATAAGCAAATGTTGCCCATTGTAATTGTTGCTGCTGTTATTTTGATTTGTTGTTCTTGTTGTTGGCTGCCCTTCGAGTCAGCCCCCAACTCATGGCAGCTCCAGGCACAATGGAAGGAAATGCTTTCCGGTCCCGCGCTGTCCCCATGATTGGTTACGGATCAAACCGTTGTGATCCATAGGGTTTTCACGGGCTGACTTTTCTGAAGTAGATCGCCAGGCATTTCTTTCAAGGCACCTCTGGGCGAGTTGAAACTCTAATCTTTAAATTAGCAGCAGAACGTGTTAACCATCTGCACCACTCAGGGATGTCAATAAATAACACAGACACCCCTCAAATAACTCTGTAAACTCTAAAACACTATAAAACGAACAATACTATTACATTTAAGTACTAGAGCAAGTTATGACTATTAGAAACCAAGCACCATCCCATCACCTGCCCCCCTCCCCAAGTCTTGGTTTGGTCTTTACAAATCTGTACAAGCTGTATCCCCTTCAGTCCCTGCCACACAGTGAACAGGCTCAGTAGAGAGTGTGCTGATTAATGAATGAATGAATGGATTCAGGGATAGGCAAGAATGATGACCCTCTTGGAGCTTTTGCTGAGGTTTCTGAGACATAAAAGCCGCTTTGTTTTAGAAAATAGATATATCTCATGAGCTAACTCAAGGGGAAGAAGCACTTTATAGAAGAATGTTTAAACTATAAAGAAATTGCAAAGGGAAAGAGGGCCGCTTTGAAAGCTGACCACTCAATGTGGACACATGCAGGGAAGGGTGGGAGGTGTCACCCTCCTACCTAAGTCCTGGCCTCTCTGACATGTACACAGAGTGTCCAGACCCTCCCAAACTCAGGGGTGGCGTTCCTGCCTGCCAGAGCGCAGCACAGACCAGGAAATGTAGCCGGACACCAAGATGTTCCACTGTGGGGCGCTTCTGAGAGTAAGAGCCCCAATAGAATGGATGGTGTGCTCATGTTTGAAGTCCCCGCCAAAGGCTATGGCTGCACCCCAAGGAGGGTGGGGAGGCCAGGCCCTGCACGTGGTCAGGGGGGACTTGGGGATCTGCTGACCCAAGTGCAGAGAATGCATTCATCCCACGAAGAGGAACTGGAAGTGCACTGACAGAGGGAATGACCATGCAGAAGACAAGTAACAAATCACACAGGACGCTAGAGCTGGTAAGTGCTATCGACCGGTCCGGGCAGCGGTAGTTCAGCGGTAGAATTCTTGCCTTCCATACTCGATTCTGGGTTCCACTGCCGGCCAATACACCTCACGTGCAGCCGCCACGCATCTGTCAATGGAGGCTTGCATGTTACTGTGATCTGAACAGAGCCCTGCTGGCACAGTGGTTAAAGCGTTCAGCTGCTAACCAAAAGGTCGGCGGTTCAAACCCACCAGCTGCCCCAAGGGAGAAAGATGTGGCAGTCTGCTTCTGTAAAGATTTACAGCCTTGGAAGCCCTGTGGAACAGTTCTATTCTGTCCTATAGGACCACTGTAAGTTAGAATCAACTCAAAGGCAGTGGGTTTGGTTTTTTGGTTTATGATGCTGAACAGGTTTCTGCAGAGCTTCCAGACAAGACAGACTAGAAAGAAAGACTTGGTGACCTACTTCCAAAAATCAGCCAAGTGGAAACCCTATGGATCACAACAGTCCAATCTGCAACCAATGATGTGAATGGTGCAGGACCAGGCAGTGTTTCATCCTGTTGCGTGTGGGGTTGCCGTGAGTCAGGGGCTGACTTGACAGCAGCTAACAATAACAGCAAGTGCTATAGAGAGAACTAGTTGGATGATCCAAGTAAAATGAACAAAAACAGGTTCTATTTAAAACAATGAAACCTAAAGTGAGATTCGCGTTGACCCCACAATTGCCTTAGCTGGCAGGTACAGTGAGGGAAACCCTCCCAGCCATGCCCTGCTGGGCCAGATGCGAAAAGTCTGCTGTAAAATTCAGTTGGGCCAACTTCTCCCATTGCCGACGTCCTCCTCCCCTTTTATAATCTTACAACTTCCTCCCTGCTTTTCCTTCGCACACAGCTTGCCCCACTGGAGAACGCAGGGACCCTGGAGTCAGAGACCCCTGGGTTTGAGTCCTGGCTGTGCCTCCAATGAGCCAGGGGCCTCAGTAAGCTGCTCCACCTCTCCACCTATCTCTGCACCTGTACACATGGGTGGCTCAGCAGGATAACCAGACAGGGTGTCTCCAGGGCATGGGCACCTCAGACATCACAGACGCTTCTGCCCTTCCAGCACCACCTGCTTCCTAGGCAGCTGGGGGTGAAGGCGGCTTTCGTTGCACTGAAGGAATCGCCAGGCATGTGATGACCAGGCATGTTACAGAACTGAAGGATGCAAACCTTCAAGGAGTCGTATGCTGAGAGGGCAAGGAGATGCAGAGAAGGGCTGCCTGATTCTGGAAGCTCTCTCTCTACACAGGATGCAGACAGGGCGGTGCAACTCATCACCAGGCCTGCCTACCCTGAAAGACTGAAGGAAGCACATCCAGAGGTTTCAGAACCCCTCGCCCAACACACCCACCATTAAAGTCCTGCAGTGGCTGCCCAGTGTTCTGGCACAGGCCCATTCCTCACCTGGGCACACAGGCTCCCATCCACCCTCAGCCTCAACCAGAGCCAGCTCCCCCTCAAACATGACCCTCCTGCTCTCTGGCTGACCTTCAGCTCTTCTTCCCAGGCCTTCGCACATGCTGTTCCCTCTTCCAGGAACACTGTTCCCCACCTCCACTCCCACTGCAGCTCTCAGCTTAAAAGTCACTTCCCCAGGGCCCTCCCTGACTGCCTACTGCCGATGCTCCCATGGTGCCACACTTGCCATGTTCACACTCATTGCACTTGGGAAGGCTTGTTGAATAACCAGCTTCCCTCCAGATGCAGGTGCCCTAGAGAAGTTCCTTGTCTCGCCCTGTGGGACCTCCAGCGCTTGTCACAATGCCCGACAGTCAGCTGCACTCCGCGAGGAGTTAGTGAGTTAAAGTGAACTGAAGAACAAACCACATGGTGTGCAGGGGGGAAGGACTGGGTGAAGCCCAGGGTGATGGTCCAAGCCCAGCTCTGCCATGGGGGTGCAGGTGGAGGAGCCACTTCTTTTCCCTGGGCCTCAACTTCCTTGTCTACAAGGAGGGAGCCTGTGCTGGCTGACCTTCAGGCCCTTCCCATCGCTTCAGCTGAAAGGATGAAGCAGATGAGTGATATCTGTTCACTTGTTAACTCAGAGGTGTGATTTTAGGGTGAGGCTGGAAGAATCAGTTGCACCAGCTGCCGTCGAGTCAACTCCAACTTATGGTGACCTCATGGGTTTCAGAGTAGAACTGCACTCCACAGGATTTTCAGCGGCTGAATTTTCAGAAGCTGATTGCCAGGCCTTTCTTCCAAGGCACCTCTGGATGGACTTGAACCTCCAACCTTTCGGTTTGCAGCCAGCATTTGTACCACCCAGGGCATCCCCTTCAGTTGCACAGCCCAGGGTTTACCAGTGGGTGTCCCTGGGCCCTGTTCTAGGTGCTGAGGACAAAGACCAAGGGACACTCCTGCCCTGAAGGAAGTCAGCCCACATCCCATTTTCCCGAAGCAGGTCCTCCCACCTGTTCTGTCACTGTTCCCAAGACATTCATCCTCCAGAAGGTTCAGGCCAAACCGCCTGGGGGGAGAAAGAGCCAGAAGGAAGTAAAAGCCAAGTGCCATGGCCAATGATGGCTTTCCAGGCCCATCAGGAAATTCAAGGTAAAGAGGGTCCATTTAGAGAGCCCCTTGGCCGCCGACAGAGCAGAAGGCAGCCGAGGAAGGCCTCGCTGCTCCAGCGGGGGAACGTGTGTCCAAGCCCGAAAAGCCTCTGAATACCCCATGACGTTCACTTTCCGAGCTGTTGCCTGCAAACACTTAATGGCTGCGGGCCCTATGGATTCCCGCCTTTGGAAACCTGCTGTATGGAAGTTCAAACCTGGCAGCCACAAGCCACATCTGCCCATGGATGTGCTTTGTTTGGCAGGCAAGGTTTTAAATTTCTCAAAAATTAGTTCCAATATTTAAAAGTCAGATGGTTCCACGTAAGAATCCAAATGTCCAGCTTCTCTGGAAAACCAGGCAGCCCTGGGCTAAAGATAGAAGAAGATGCCTTAGGAAGAAAGGCCCTCAGGGGCCCAGGGGCAAGGGTGGGCAAGTGAAGACCCAGGAGACTGCCATTTGTGAGCTGGTGGAGACAGAACCTGAAGCTGGAAAAGCCCAGACAGCCACAGACCCCAAAGCGTTCACTGCCAAACTCGGTAAACAACCAGCTGCAGTCCCCACCACTCCCTATAGCCTCACACCAGAAGCCTCACTCATTCACACTGCCTACCCAGCCCCTGTAGGCATTTAGCCAGTAGCCTCTTGGAAACAGACAGGCATGGGCCTTGTGAACACACTCAATCCTCAGGCCTCTTCCCCTTAATCCCACCCACCGCCCCTTACACCCAACCTTCAATGATGGAAAATCCAGCTGATGTCTGGAAGCTGACATCAGCTACCCCCTGCAAAGAGCACACATCTACCCAGGAGAAGAGTCAGAAACTTCTATGCAGAGTGTCTGCCAACCACGGGACGTTCTGTATAGATATACTGAATAACTGACAATCCATCTGATGCACGTTGTGCTTTTATCTCTACACATCTGCTTAGCATTTTATTACCTCCAAACAAAATGTCGACCTGTCAGATTCTGGGAGAAACATCCCGATAACCTATTCATGAAGGAAAAAAACGTATACAGTGATGAACTCTGACATAAATGGTTATTTTTAGTTCAAATATTTGTCCATTTGAACAGCTCCATTTAAGAATGGATTCACATACTCCTTTTAAAATAATTAATAGTTGATCAACACAAGATAACTAGCCTGAAGCTTAAACCTCCCTCCAAATCCAACATGAACTAGGTTTCTTTAGGCAATTTCATAATCTATCGGAAAGGTGGTTGTAACTTTATAAAGAGAGGAAAAAAAGCAAATCAAGACAATGATTACAGAATGAAAGACATACCTGTTTCTTGTCTTGCATTTTCTTAAAATCTTCACATGCTAGCCAAAACAAAACATTTTCTTCACTGAATTCCTTTTTTAAAAACTCCTATGGATAAAAAAAAAAAATTATACAATACTCTGCCTTAAAAAAATATTTTTTAAAATGCATTCCCCTTCAAGGACTGATGTGGCAAAATTTGGCAAGTGTGAATGGTTCAATGACCCTTTAAAACCCCACCCTGTAAAGCAAAATGTAAGTTTAATGTTAAAGCCAGAATTTTATATGCATTTGATGTCATATGAAGAGTGAAATGAAGCAGGAATCTACTAGCCCGTCTAGCTGACAATAAATTACCAAAAAGTAAATTAAAGTGAAAGATATATTAGTTCCTTCCAGACAGTGTTTAAACAAAGTACATTCCTCTAAAATCAGGCTAATTTTTTTTTTCTAACAGAAGAAAAGAAAACATATTAAGCATTTCTAAAAATATCATGATGAAAACAATTTTTGGTTGGAGGTGTGCTTTTTCCTGGCAGATGCTGACAGATGTTGGGGAGCTGACAGCATGGGCAGCTATCCTTCTGTGCTCCCTGAGATCGACAAGGCACCTTGTGTCCAGGAACGTGAGGATCCCTGGTATTGCCCACCACCCTCTCCCTGGGGGCCGAGACGGGGACCAACAGCCAGGAGGGTTTATCCTGGCTTGACCCTAGTTCAAAGACGGAAGCTAGTGGGACTCAAGCAGATTTAAGGCATTCTTGAAATTCACATGTGGTCCTCCTAGTGGGCACCTGTGGTTTCTGCTGGACCAAACAGTTATTTCCAGGCAGCACTGATACTTCCCTGTCCCTGAGCCTCCTCTTTGAGTTCCCTTTCACCAAGCTTTTGCCAGCTGTCGCCCAGTCTCTCTTACTTTGTGGTTAATGGCACCCTAAGAATCCCCGAGGCACAAGACAGCAAGCCTTCAAATCAAAGAGACCCAGATTGCCCCTTCCCAGGCGTCACAGCACTGGAATTCCTCATACAAACAGACCTCCAGTGAACCCAGTACCTTTCCCCATCACCTCCACCCCTCCCCCACTATGCACGAACTGGAAACTGACTCATGCCCCTTGGGGTTGGTCTACCTTGGTAACGACAGATGGGAAGTCCTTGCTCTCAAAGTGGCACCAAACAAAAAGCCAAACCCACTGCCATCGAGTCAATTCTGAATCATGGCAGCCCCACATGCTACAGAATAGAACTGCTCCATAGGGTTTTCTTGGCCGTAATCTTTATGGAAGCAGATTGCCAGGCCTTTCTTCTGTGGTGCCGCTGGGTGGATTCGAATTACCAGCTTTCAGGTTAGCAGCTGAATGCAAACCAAGTATGCCACCCAGGGACCTTCAAAGTGTGACACACAATGTTAAAAACTGGCCCGGTTCCCCCACCCCATACTCATCTAAATCTCTTCATGTTTTGCATCAGAACCAATCAACAACGAAAAGGCAAACCCTAAATCTTTTCACGCCTTCTGGGTCTTCGAGCAGGTTCTCCAGGGAGGCCGCCCACTTGGTTGTGCTTTTGAGGTTCTGGTGGCTGCTGCTGGAACTCCCATCCCGGTCATGGATGTCTGCAAAACAAAGTTCAGACTGGGTATACAGTCCAAAGACGCTGCCACGCAAAAAACTACGCACAACGGTCACCATCGGCATCACCCTTGTGGCTAACGGTCTGGGTACCAGGCTCCATCTTAGGTGCTTAACACAATTACCTCACTGCAGGCACTACTATTTCCTCCATTTTACAGATGAGGAAAACTGAGGCTCAGAGCCATGAAGGGACTTGTCATTCCCTTGACACTCTGCATCCATCCACCCCATCCACAGGCCAACTCCCAGGCAGCCTCAAGTCCCACTCAAGCCCCCTCCCGGGGAACCCAGACTCCACAGTGACCCCTCTGCCAAGTTTCCCATCACATGTAGTTCACGGTTTTGTAAGAATCTTGCTGTGTCCCATTTGCGTGACCGACTGCCACCAGTCTGAAGGCACCTGTGTATGTTCATCTTGTATCCCCAGCCCCAAGCTCACTGCCGGAGTGTAAACAAAAGTGTGGAGCAGGACCAGGACTACGGGGAGGCGGTGAGGCACTCGCCACAGGTGCAAAACTTAAAGGGGATGCCAAATAAACTCAGGCATCCAGATAAATGACATTTTTGTGCAATATTTCAAAAACAAAATCAAAATTAAAGACAAAAAATCCATGTTGGGATGAACGAACACCAACTTCTAAGTAACGATGAGATGGGTATTACTGATTTTTTCCCTGTCCACCTGGGCTCCAATCCGGTTCAGCATCACATTGTTGTTGATCCTGTCTTGACTTTAAAGTCTGACATTTTGTTCATCAAGGGTGTTTTTGCATTCATTAATTTTTTAAAAAGACTGCATTAAATAGCATTTATCTTGATGTCAAGGAGCCCTGGTGGCACAACGGTTAAGCGCTCTGCTGCTGAGAGGCAGGAGGTTCAAACATATCCAGCGCTGAGCGAGAGAAAAGCTTGGTGATCTGCTCCCGTAAAGATTACAGCCTAGAAAGCCCTATGGGGCAATTCTACTCTGTCACATGTGGGCACGATGAGTCGGGATTGACTCGGCGGCACTCAACAAAGACATCTTGATGACTGAGTTTTTTGGCACCCTGTGAGCCAGCACTGACTCAAACCAACGGGTTTGGAGTGTAGAGCAAATGAATGATGCACTCCTTACTCAAGACACTGAAAAAACCTCTTGAGGAAAGGAAAGCGGACAGAGGAACTCCAACTAGTGGCCTGGCTACGTGCTGAAGGAGAAGTGGCCACACAGACAGCCTTCATTCTAAGAGTCTGGCCCCTTCCTCGGGTCAGAGAAAAACCAGGCAACGTCACTTTAGACAGGCCCAGGTTCAGAACCCAGTATGGCCAATTTGAACTGTGTAACTTGGGGCAAAACTCATGTGTAAAATGAAGACAGCCCCCTAACTCTTGGAATATCCTAAGGATTAAAAGAGGAAGCCCTCAGGCACCTAGCAGCGGACTTGGCTCACAGCAGACTCCCCACAAACATCAGTTCCTCTCTCTCTTTCCTTACAAAAATGATCCATAAGGGAACTACTATTTTTGCAACTAACACTTTTTTCCCCGTTGACTTTCTTCCCCCCCAAAGCTAGAGATGTGTTTCTAAAGAAATGTTTGAATCCAGGAGAAAATAAACTTGTAATTAACAAATCAAAAAAAGAAAGAAAGAAATCAGCAGAAATGTATTGATCTGTGATCAGGAAAGCACTTTAAAAGGATAAATGAAAAGTCTTATAAATATTAATTGCCTCAAATAGCTAGGGCTAAAAATTTTTTGGAGAAAATTTGTATCAGAACACACTGGACTTAATAGTAACTCAGCTTCTCTGATGTTCTATTGGGAGTCAACTCACACATTAATCTCTTAACTGCTTAAAAGACCCCACCTCCTGGCAAGGGGGAAAACCACCTGGATTGCAGGCATTTGTTGGTTGATGGGCTAAATGAAGCAGACACATAAACACAGTGGAGGCTGGGTTTTAATATGCACTAGAGATGGAATATATATGAGAATTACTTAGGACACATCCATTCTTCTAATTGAGAAGCAAACCCACTCGAGCATGCCACCAAATAGACCTGCCACTTCTCTAAAGTGAATCTTCAGTTCCTGGATATTAAATTAGTTCCCTGCTTTCTTTGTAAAAGCTGGAACGGCAAGCTTCTGAATATGGAGCTTCTCCCCAACAAAGTATAAAACAAATTAAAAGATCATGATTCTTAGAAATTTCTGCAATAGAGTTCATTCCTCCGAGTATTGCACCATTTATTCTTCTCTTCTTTAGCAGACAGTCTACTCCATCCCACTCTCAGGCCTTCTCTCAAGTAAATAAATACAGACACATGAGTTCGTTGTTCCAGGAAAAATCCGAAGCAGCCACAAATTTCTCTTGCCGTTGCAGAACAACTACTTGGCCATGAGTTTTCAACCTTGGTCTGAAATCACTCCAAAACTCTTGACATTCTTTTCAATAATAAACCAAGCCACATTTGGGTTTTTACTACTATACTGTCTTTCGGATAAATACACGTGGTGGAGCCCCACTTAGCCAGTAGTGTTCCGAGTAACCAGAGCTTCTGGTTACCTGAGAGTTAAGACAGCTAGCCCCAATGTTAGGTGATTGCTCCCTTCCCTTTATTTTATACTCTAATCTTTTTTGCATATTAGGCTGCTGTGCTGGCTTTCATTTGAACAGAAAGTTTTACAAATCAAAAATATGTGAACTCCACACTACAGGGGAAGTCAGCACAACTGTACTAAACCAAAAGCTAAGAAGTTTCCTGAACACAACCAAACACTTTGAGGGACAGAGTCTGGGGACCATGGTTTCAGGGGACGTCTAGGTCAACTGGCATAACAAAGTTTATTAGGAAAATGTTCTACATCCCACTTCAGTGAGTGGCGTCTGGGGTCTTAAAAGCTAGTGAGAGGCCATCTAAGAGGCACCAGTTGGTCCCAACCCAACTGGAGCAAAGGATAATGAAGAACACCAAAGACACCACAAGGAGAATATTAGCCCAAGAGACAGAAAGGGCCACATAAACCAGAGACTCCATCAGCCTGAGACCAGAAGAACTAGATGGTGCCCGGCTACCACCAATGACCACCCTGACAGGGAACACAACAGACAGTCCCTGACGGAGCATGAGAAAAGTGAGGTGCAGAACTCAAATTATAGTAAAAAGACCAGACTTAATGGTTTGATTGAGACTGGAGGGACCCCAGAAGACATGGCCCCCAGACTCTCTGTTAGCGCCAAACTAAAATCATTCCCAAGGCCAACTCTTCAGACAAAGATTTAACCAAAAACCTACCCATTGCCGTCAAGTTGATTCTGACTTATAGTGACCCTACAGGACAGAGTAGAACTGCCTCATAGAGTTTCCAAGGAGTGCCTGGTGGATTGAAACTGCCAACCTTCTGGTTAGCAGACATAGTTCTTAACCACTACGCTACCAGGGTTTCCAGACAAAGATTAGACCAAACCATAAGACATAAAATGATACTTGTGAAGAGAGTGCTTCTTAGCTCAAGTAGATACAGGAGATTGTCCGGAGGCAAGATGAGAAGGCAGAAAGGGACAGGAGCTGGCTGAATGGACACAGGAAATCTGGGGTGGAAAGGAGGAGTGTGCTGTCACAGTATAGGCAGAGCAACTAGGGTCACATAACAATGTGTGTATAAATTTTTATATGAGAAACTAACTTGAATTGTAAACACTCATTTAAAGCACAATAAAAGTTTAAAAATAAAGTAAACTCCACTAAACTGGCCTATTGTTATTGTTAGCTGCCATTGAGTTGCTGACCCATGGTGACCCCATGCACAACGGAACAAAACACTGCCCAGTCTTGCACCATCCCCATAATTGGTTGCAAATAGGACCAGTGTGATCCACAGGGTTTTCATTGGTGGATTTTTGGAAGCAGGTTGCCAGACCTTTCTTCCTAGTCTGTCTTAGTCTGGAAATGCCATTGATATCTGTTTAGCATCTTAGCAACATGCAAGCCTCCGCTGACAGATGAGTAGTGGCTGCGTATGAGGTGCACTGGCCAGGAATTGAACCCCGGTCTCCCACATGAAAGGCAAGAATTCTACCACCAAACCATCACAGCCCCCTTTTTTTAGAGACTGGGAAACAAAGGCCCACAGGATGCAATGTCCTGTCTAAGGCGTAACCCAGCTAAGGAACCACAGGGATGGAATCATGGAGATGGAACCACCAGGTGGGACCCACGTGAGGGCAACTGCACCCACCAGGACCACCACCATAAAACCCTAGGGCTCCTCAGAATGTAGTCAGAAAACTGGTGGGCCCTTCCATTCACTCCTCCTGGGCTACCATTTCCCTTCCACCAAATGCAATGAAATAGCCTTCCCAATGACACTATCATGGAAGAGCTTGGAATTTTCAGGGATGTCTCAGAAAGTGCACCAACATGCAGCTACTCTCAGGAACCATGATATTAAAAAAAAAAAAACAAAAAAAAGTCTGGTTACCAAGTTTCCTGGCTTTGGGGCCCTAGATAAAGAACAATTCTCTCGTGTCCTTTTGCCCACCTTCTACTCCCAGTGGTCCTTTCCATAGGGTTCCCCTGCCCACGGCCTACCTGCCATGTGGTTTCACCTTCCCTAAAAATATTGGTTTGGATTTTTCCAAGACTTCCTGTCTTTCAGCTTTCATTAAGGCTTCTGCCCATGGTTTTTTTCGGATGAGGGAGATTTCTGATCGGTATCCATTTAGATGGACAGATCTTGATGGTGCATCATTCGCAAATTCCATTCACTTAATGGTGTCTCTCTTTACCAAGTCATCATCCCAGAGCTCCAATGAGCCCGAGCAGAGGTTTGCTTCATTCGGCACTGCTTGGACATCGCCTTTTAACTTGGAGCATTTCCAGTACCCAGGGTGCCCTGCTCAGGATACCGCTGCCATTTTCTGATGTATCCCAGCTATCTCAGTCCACTTTAAACGTTATAATCAGCTCAGTCATGCATAGGAGAAATAAACAACCTTCCTCAACAGCAAGCAGGTTTGCTTCTGAACTAAAGAGAAAAACAAAGCCAAGACTTCACCACTTCCAGCAATTCCTCCCAACTCATGGCACTTGAGGCCACACGGCTCCAATACCCTTCTCCTTTTTTTCATTGATAAAAGTTTCCATTTTAAATGGATTATGCAAGAAAGCAAGTTTGGAAGGCAAAGGTGGAAAAAATACTAATTATATTTTTCCAGCCACTTTAAGATCTCTCTGGCTAGGAAGAAGTTGTTTGTGATCACATTTGTTGGCTTCCATGTTGTCCTGCTCTGTTTATGTTTTCTTGCAACTGAGCTCAACTATAAAAAAATTTTCCCAATGGGGGAAGAAAAAAAACTTGTTTTAAATCTCCTAGGTGCTTTCAAACATTTTCAATCTTCAAATTTTTGCATGTGCAGTATTTATTTTTCAGTAAATTTATCTTCAGATTCATCTGTCAGGAGCTAATAATAATGGTTCCCACGTAGAGATTTATGATGTGCTGGCTACTGCTCCAGAAGCCCTGGTGGCACAGTGGTTAAGCGCTCAGCTACTAACCAAAAGGTCGACAGTTCAAACCCACCAGCTGCTTGGTGGGAGAAAGACATGGCAGTCTGCTTCTGTAAAGATTGTTGTCCCTCAACCAAAAAAGGAGAGTAGCTGCTGAGGCTCCTTATGTACAACTCAAATCCTCATGGGATTTGGTTTCTTGGTTTGGAAGTTCAGGGTCATGGTTTCATGGGACATGCCAGTAAATTGGCTTAATAACTTGTTTAGTGCTTCTCTTCTACCTCCTAATTCGTTGCCTAGTGCCTAGGGTCTTAAAAGCTTGCAAGTGGCCATCCAAAGCACAATTGGTCTCTATTCACCTGGAGCAACAGAGGAAGAAGGAGCATCACAAACAGAAGGAGGAAATGGAAAGTGTGGCTAATGGCCTCCATGAACAACCGCCTCCTTTGCCATGAGGCCAGAACTGGATGGTGCCCGCTACCATTACTGAACATTTTGATGGAAGATTCTGTAGAAGAATCCTCATCAAAGCGGGGGAAATGCAGAACAGAATTGCAAATTCTCATGGATTCCAGACTTCCTGGAATCATGAAGGTTGGTAAGCCCCTGAAACTATCGCCTAAGGTAATCTTTAAATCTTAAACCAAAAATATCCCCTGAAGTCTTCTTAAAACCAAACAATAGTTTAGCTTAACTAGTAAGAAATGCCTGTCTTGAGCATTGTGCTCTTTTAAGAACTATCTACATGGGATCAAAGCGCCAACAGCAACTTGAAAGTTTAGATAGGAACCTTAGGGGGCAGTGAATTTATGTTAATGGGGAAGGAACAAGTCAGAAAAGGAGGGTGAGAATGGTTGCACAACTCAAAGAATATAATCAAAGTGACTAAATGGTACATGTAGAAACTGTTGAATTGGTGTACACTTTGCTGTGTATATTCTTAACAGCAACAAAATAATACAATTTAAAAAAAAAAAAGATTGTTGTTCTCAGGTGCTGTTGAATCAGTTCCCACTCACAGCAACCCTATGTACAACAGAATAAAACACTGCCCAGTCCTGCACCATCCTCACAACCATTGCTATGCTTGAGTCCATTGTTGCAGCCACTGTGTCAATCCATCTCCTTGAGGGTCCTTCTCTTTTTTGCTGACCCTCTACTTTACCAAGCATGATGTCCTAGTTCAGGGACTGGTTTCTCCTGATAACATGTCCAAAGTATGTTAGACAAAGTCTTGCCATCCTCGCTTCTAAGGAGCATCCTGACTGTACTTCTTCCAAGACAGATTTGTTTGTTCTTCTGGCAGTCCATGGTACATTCAATATTCTTCACCAACCCCATAATTCAAAGGCATTAATTCTTCTTCAGTCTTCCTTATTCATCGTCCAGTTTTCACATGTATATGAGGTGACTGAAAATACCATGGCTTGGGTCAGGCACACCTTAGTCTTCAAGGTGACATCTTTGCTTTTTAACACTTTAAAGAGGTCTTTTGCAGCAGATTTGCCCAATGCAATGTCATTTGATTTCTTGATTGCTGCTTGCATGGGTGTTGATTGTGGATCCAAGCAAAATGAAACCCTTACCAACTTCTATATTTTCTCCATTTGTCATGATGTTGCTTATTGGTCCAGTGGTCAGCCTAGGAAACCCTGTGGGGCAGTTCTACTCTGTCCTACAGGGTCTCTATGGGTCATAATCAACTCAGCCACAACAGGTTAACAGGGTATTTCTCCAAGCATTTTGTATGTATTCAGTCATTCAATTCCCACAAAATAACCTTTTGATATGGTTAAGATCATCCCTACTTTACAGATGAGGAAACTGAGGCACAGTCTCTTGCAGCTAAGAAATAGGGAGTCATGGTTCAAGCCCAGGCAGTCTGGCTCCAGAGTCCATGCTCTGAACCAATGAGGCTCTACCGCCATTTTTATTTCTGAGGTCTGCTCATCTTCCTACTCGAAGAAGCCAGAGCGTGACCGCCTTGAAGAGACTGATAAAATCACGTGGTGGGAGAAGACCGAGCAAACTAGGTAAGAGTCCAATCCCCCCAGAAACAAAAGTCACATTAGACTGCAGTGGAATCATCCAGCAGGCAAACACAATGCACATACATTTTCCAGAGACTTTTCATGCCTTTCTCCGTGGTTTCTGACTCCAGAAAGAGCCATCACTTCAAAGGTGGGCGTAGTGTCGCAGTACAGATGGCTGGGGCTGGTTCCTCCAGGCAAACCGCGTCAGGCACTATTTACAGATGCTGTGATGTCATAGCTAACAGGGACCTTCTCCAGACATTCGTTCCTCAGAAATCCATACTGAAAAGGCATCTGAGTGCATAAAGCTAAAAGTCTGCAGGAAGGGCTGTTTAATGATCCAGCACAGACAATTTCCCCAAACCAAATAAGATTCTAGTAATGTGGTTAAGGAGCCCTGGTGGCGCAGTGGTTAAGAGCTTGGCTGCTAATCAAAAGGTCAGCAGTTCAAAACCACCAGCTGCTCCTTGGAAATCCAATGGGGTGGTTCTCCTCTGTTCTGTAGGGTTGCTGTAAGTCGGAATGGACTTGACAGCAACAGGTTAATGTGGTTAAAGTGCTCAGCTGCTAACCAATAGGCTGGCGGTTGGAACTCACCAACCACTCTGCGGGAGAAAAGACCTTGCTCTTGTAAAAATTTACAGCCTACGAAACCCCAAAAGCCTCTGGGGCAGTTCTACCCTGTCCTCTAGAGTCATTATGAGTCAGAATTAACTGGACAGCAAACACCACCTCCACAATACCCAGCTCCCTCAACAAAGTGAATCAACATCCTCAAAGGGTACGTCCTAAGTGTCTCCGAGGTGCACAGAAAATTAACGAAAACAACTCAGACATTCAAGACGAGGAAAAGACAGGCAGATGTTAACCCTAAATTCGAAGGTGGTTTGATGTAACACACTTAAACACACCTCATTCTCCTTTAAAATGCACTGCTTTTCAGACATATCCCAGAGAAAAAGCACAGCCCACAAAACTTAAAGTAAGCTTTGTCTACCCATAGCCATCCCCAGTACCACACCCAGAGTATTACATTTGACAAAGAAAAATCAGTCTTCCCAACTCAGAAGCAGTCAGTTTGTTACAACTGATGAGTCAAATTGGGTCCTGGAAACACTCTGTCTAAATAGTACTTAAGTGTTATCAGCTCCGGGATCTAGCTTCTGAGAATAACTACCTCGCAGGCATGCAATTCCCCTGGTGGATTGATATGGGTGAACTGCGGTGAGCAAAAAATAATAACAATTAAAATAATAATAGCAAGCATCAAAGACAAGAGCAGGAGAACAGGTTACAGAGAGTTGCTCAGCTCAGGAAGGGTATTGCAGCATCTTTTCACAGAGGTCAGGGGCCTCAAAGTCAAGTGCTTACAGCACACTTTGGAAGGCGGCCCAGGATGACCCCCGCAACCCTGCCGTGCCCTGGGTCAGCCCAGAAGGCTGAGGACACCCCCTTACGTTCCATGCTCTGGGATCCACCTGCAGGCTCCATGCAAACCAAACACACTGCTGCCTTTTCAAAGTTGCCTGGTCCAAGAAAGGCAGTGGGCTACGGGGCCCTCGGGCACCCTTGAGTCCAAAGGAAAAACAAGCCTCGACATCCTCTTTTCGTGGCCCAAACAACAGCTGGTCACTGGTTTCCAGTTTCTAGCAGAGGGAAGGAAGTAAGGCTGCCCAACTGTTATTTGTAGTCTGCTTAGAATTCTCACTCTCTAGACAAAGACAGAAAAAATAAAATTGCCCGGAAGCCTATCCTGAGGGTGAAAATGAAGACCCTGCATTGATTGTCTTGGCTTCCCAGGAGCCCCTGGTTTCCTCTGGGGACTGACCTTCACGCATAGTCATGCCCTTATGCTCCTACCCTGCTTCATCCTTCCCCACCCCCGACTCGAGACAAAATAAGTGACTTTTCCCCTCCAGTATCAGTCAGGTAGACGGTGCTGTCCTTGAGAGCAAGGGCTGTGTCTCCCTCAGGTCACAGAGTGTCTGACACATATTTATGCATTTCTGTTGATAAGCGTTTTTGTGCCAGCACTGGGCTAGGGGACTCAGAGCCAGGGAGGGGGATGATAGCCAATAAAAATAGCTGCTATTTACAGAGAGCTGACCGTATTCCATCTAAACTTCTCAGCAACCCTTGGAGGTTGGTTCCATCCTTGGCTCCGTTTTACAGATGCAGAAACTGAGGCACGGGGGGTTAAATAACGTGCCCAAAGGTACAAGCAAGGAAGTGGATAAGCTGGGACCCAGACCTGAGGTTGTCTGGGTGCAGAGTCTGGAGAGGGAAGGGCAGTGAAAGATGTGAGAAATGAAAGGTGGGGCCCTCTTTCTCACAGAACTTAAAATTAATTGAGAGGAGGAGCCCGGGTGTTCTCAGATGGCCATCTGCCCACAGTGTCACAGCTGTCATGACATTTTCTTCACTGGTCCATGAAGAAATTAGAATAAGATAGGGAAATATTTACCAAGTGACCTTTGTTGATAGGGTAATGACAGTCTTGATGTGTTTTTTCCCTTGGAATGGAAAATTGTATCTATTTGTTGTTGCTGTTAGCTGCAGTAGAGTTGGCTCCTGATTCATGCCAACCCCATGCACAATGGGATCGGATTGTTGTGATCCATAGGGTTTACACTGGCTGATTTTTGGAAGTAGATTGCCCGGCCTTTCTTCCTAGTCTTAGTCTGGAAGCTCCACTGAAACCTGTTCAGCATCATAGCAACATGAAAGCCTCCACTGACAAAGGGGTGGTGGCTACACTTGAGGTGCACTGGCTGGGAATCGGACCCAGGTCTCCTGCATGGAAGGCGAGAATTCTATCACATGGTACAAAATTCAGAGATACGAAAGGGAGCACGGTGAAATAGGTCTTCCGCTCACCTCTGTCTCTCAGCTACCCGATGTCCCTTCCTGGAAGCACTAGCCACCGGCAGATTCTCCTGTATTTAGAGAGTTGTTTATCTGAGATCACGTCTATCTACTATTTGGGATATCCTCTCTATTAGGAAATGATAAAGACAGTTAATGATGGCGTTGTTTAATTTTAGCGTCCTTGCTGGAGAAAAGGAGAGGAAAGAAGGAAGGGAGGGAGGAAGATAAGCTGTCGACTCTACATTGTTGTTGTTAGTTGCCGTTGAGTCTGCCCTCAACTCATAATGACCCCGTGCACAACAGAACCAAACACTGCCCAGTCCTGTACCATCCCCATGATCAGCTGCCGATCGGACCATGTGATCCATATGGCTTCCACTGGATGATTTTCAGCCACTGACAGATGGGTTGTGACTGAGGGGAGGGGGCAGTATAGCCTAGAAGAGCAGGACATACTGGGGGCAGGGAGACCCAGGCTTAGTGACAGGAGGAGGGGGTGTGCCCTTGGGAGCAAGGGCACAGGGAGTGGGAGAAACAGGGTGGGAGGGAAGACAGGCCGGATTGGGGGTCCCTGGGCACCCTGATGGCACAGTGGTTAAGAGCTCGGCTGCTAACCAAAAGGTCAGCACTTTGAATCCACCAACCGCTCCTTGGAAACCCTACGGGGCCATTCTACTCCTATAGGGTCCTAAAGGGTCGCTATGAGTCGGAATTTGCTCAATGGCAATGGGTTTGGTCTAGGTGCCTGGCAGAGGGTATCAGCTTGGCAAGGCCCTCGAGAGCTGGGAACTGGCTTTGAAGGGAAACCTGTCCCCGGAAGTCTGGAGGGGCTGTTTCACTCCCACGGACGCCTCCTGACAGCTCTTATCCAGGGGCAGCTGCTGTGGCCGGCCTGGGCCCCCCCCGCCCCATCACCCCTCCCGCCTGCTGCAGTCGAGAGCTATCTGGGGGAAGCAGAAGTAACAGGCGAGGGTAAATTTAGTACAGTTTTAACAGCAAGCCCCCAGAGCCCAGCATCAGGGGGAGAAGGCTTACTCAGCCCAGGAGGGGAGTGACTCAGTTCACCGGGAGCCCCAGGAAAGGCCAGGCAAGCACCTGCCTAGGTTCCCAAACATCCAACAGCCAGGGAAGGAGATGCTGCGAGAACGCACCCCACCTCACCCCGCCGCAGTCTACAGGTTGCTCCTGGCGGCTCAGAGCTGGTTCTAGACCCGGCTAGCTGGCAGGCCGGCCACACCTATATAACCCTGTTGGTCAGCTGCCCGCCCTCACCTGGTGCTCCGGCCCTGCAGGCCAGGCCCTGCTTTGTGCTCCAGGAGCAGTCAGGCCTGGACCAGTGACGTTCCTTAGCAGAACGTTTCCCAACCTCCAAGGCCGCCCCGCTGCTGGTTGTTCAAATAAAGACATTAAATTGTTATGTGGCCTGCCATCTATAAATAAAAACGTAAGCCCAGCAGTAAATCTGAAAATGTTCTCGAGGGTTGAATGGGATAATGTATAACAGGCCCAGTGGAGGGGCCCGGCCTGCCCCTGGTGGACAGTCCCCTGCTGGGTCACCCTTCAGTCTGGTGGGGGGGGTGTCTGTGGTTTTGACTTTGTTTTTCAGGTGACAGCACCCCAGTTATAAACAGTGCAAGTCTTTGTGGGGGGCAGGAAGGTAGAGAGACTCCTCTAGGTTATCCTCACGCTTCAGCGGCTTAAGAATCAATTGGGTCACTTACTGACAATACAGCCTTCCCTCCCTCCCTGCCTCTGGTCCCCAAAAGCGAACTAGTGGGTCTGGGGCCAGGCCTAGGAAGCTGCATTTTGTCTAGCCCCTCCCACCCCCCATGTTAGCGGAACACCCTTTGAGGAACCTCGGAAAGGAGAATAAGGGAGTTCCACCTGGAACCTTGGAAGGAGGGGTTAGGAACTCCGAGCCCCCACTGGGGGACATTGTTTTGAATAGGATTTTGCTGAAAAGCAGGAAAGAAATAAAGAGAAGGTACTCAGGGAGGCAGGGCTGCAGCCAGCACCCAAATCAAGGACCCAGCTTTTGTAGGGCCTGAAGCTTATGCAGTTTGGGGAGTTCTCTTTAAGAAAAACAACTCAAAATTACAAAAGAAAAAATTCAGTGCAGAGTCTGGGAAAGGGTCCATGTGAGTGAGGGGCCCCTCAAGGGGACTGGCTTGAGGTGCGATCAACTCAATGGCAATGTGTTTTATGGCTGAGCAACCAGCTCCCAGCCACCACTGAAACAGGTACAGAGAGGTCAACAGGCCCTGAGGATCACACTTGGCTAACTTCCCATTAACTCTGCCTCTAAACCCATTGCCATCGAGTCGATTCTGACTCATAGCAACCCTACAGGACAGAGTAGAACTGCCCCATAGGGTTTCCAAGGAGTAGCTGGTGGATTTGAACTGCTGACCTTTGGGTTAGCAGCCCAAGCTCTTAACCGCTGCGCCACCAGGGCTCCAAACTCCACCTCTAGGTTCCCCTTTTCTCCACTCCCACTGCTTGGTGGTGATGACCAGGGGGACTCTCCTGTCCTTTCCCAACTGGTGGGCAGACCTTCAACCTAAAAATTCTAAGGAGATTAGGCTCGCAGGGTCCAGGCGTCCAATACCACCCAGCACTACTTAGCTGCTGCCCTTTCTACCAGCAGCCCGCCCAGATTTCATCAGGCTTAAAATGTGTGCCCTGAAAGAAGTATACTCCCTGAGGTCCTTGAAACTTCCCCTAGTCTTTCTGGGGAGCAACCTGGCCAATAGCATCCCACGACCGTGTATCGCCCAAGATTCTGTTGTTCTGTTTGAGATACTTCGACCCCAAAAGGATCCATAGCAATGACTAACCTGTGCAGGGAGGTTCCCTGTGGCTCTAGTGATAACAGGAAAAGGAGGGGGGATGACAGCCCCTAACAATTATTACACATTCATTGCGTGTCAGGCATTGTACTAGAGGCTTCATACGTTTTAGTGTATTTAATCCTCACAACTCGATGAAATCCATTTTACAAACGGGGAAACTGATGCAGCTGGTAAACAAACTCTCCTGCGGGGTGCGGGGGGACCTTGACTTTTAGCATTTGCCGATTTCCATGGTATAAATATCCCACCACAGCCAATTTCAAGCTACTTGTGGTTTAGCAAAGTCCCTGGGTGGTGTAAGAGGTTTGCACTTAACTATTAACCTAAAAAGGAGCCCTGGTGGCACAGTGCTTAAGTGCTCAGCTGCTAACCAAAAGATTGTCAGTTCGAACCCACCAGCAGCTCTGTGGAAGAAAAGGCCTGGCAATCTGGTCCCGTAAAGATTACAGCCTAGGCAAGACTATGAGGTAGTTCTACTCTGTCTTATAGGGTCACTATGAGTTGGAATCAACTCAAAGGCACACAACAACACTAACCTAAAGGTTGACAGTTCGAACCCACCCAGTGGCACGGTGGAAGAAAGTCCTGGCGATCTGCTTCTGTAAAAGACTACGGCCAAGAAAAACCTATGGAGCAATTCTACTCTGTAAATTCCACTCAAGGAGGGGTGCCTTGAGTTGCAATCAACTCAACAGCAATGGGTTTTATGGTTTACAAACCAGCTTCCAACCACCATTGAAACCGAGGTACAGAGAGGTCAAGTAACTTGTGCAAAGTTGTTGGATTGGGAAAAGATAGAGTCAAATTTAGAATCGAGTTTAACTAAGTGTATGCTCTGAACACTTCCCCCTAAGCCTGTGAACGTCCAGCAACAGGGTATAACTAAAATGAACACTCACAAGGGAATCTTTTGAATCAAATCAACAGACTTATATGATCACTAATTGAGGGCTTACTGTGTGCATGGCAACAATATAAGCTCTTTACAATAACCCTATAACGTCTGTACTTTATTAGGATTGTCCTAAATTATTAAACGCAATGATTTGCATAATCTGATGGGTGGGGACTGCTCCAATTAAGTGCTTAAAGAGGGGTAGCTATTATTATTCCTGTTTTGAAGATCTTTAGCTGCACACAGAGGTTATGCAGTGGTGGAGGTGGGACTGAGACCAAGACAGTCTGGTTCCAGTCAACACTTTTAAACACAATGCTTGTCATAAATACGATGTGAAGTGAAAAAAGGAAACAGGTCAGCAAGTACAGACTCTTAGCTCTAGGCAGAAGTGGATCTTGGAGTGCTAGATGGTGGTAAAGCCTCTCAAATCAAGAAGTCAGGCAAACCTGGGTTTGAAAGATTCACTCTCCATCACCCTCTAAGTGTGATTTGGGGCAGGTTACCCAACGCTCCAGCCTTCAGTTTCCGACTCTGTGAAAGAGCGACCACCATACCTATCTCACAGGTTGTCCTAAGGGTGAAGGGAGAAGTCACAAAACGCAGTGGACACAGCCCCTGGTCCACAGTGAGCACTCAAAAGGGTAAGAGAACTGGAATCAAGAACACGGTTTCGTCTTCACGGTGGGTTCTAGCAAGTTGACCCGAGTTGTGGCTCCGGCTGGTCCAGATATGCCAGCCACACCGAGTCCTTTGTACCGTGCACGCTTTCCTGGTGCGAACCACAGACGTACCCCTCTCCCTCCTGGGGTTCCCTCACATTCACAGCCCGCAGTTGGGCTCCGCGTGCAGAACGGAAGGCCCCAGCGCAGGGGCCAGGCTATCCGTCGGATGCCAGGGTCCAGCCCACCTCCTCCAGGAGCGCTCGTGCATCCTTCCCACTAACGCGGCCGCGGAGCTGAGAACTCCAGAAGGGGGGCCCGGCAGAGTTCTGCTTTCGGAGTCGAGTTACCGCACTACCTCCAAAGTTTGGGGGTGTTCTGCATCTCCTTTTGCTCCCAGACACTAAAAAGAAAACTTCTGTGGTTCCTCTTTCAGACAATCTTCCTTCCAGAGCGCCCCTCGGGCTCTACGCACCGGCCGCGGCGCGGAGCGCGGGGGCGCGGGGAGAAGGGGTGCGGACCGCCGGGCTCCCATCGGGGCGCTTCGCCGAGCCGCGCCCGAGCCCGAGCTGGAAGGCAGCGGATGCCTGGGGCGCGCAGCGCGGCCCCCCGGGGCGCCCGACCCCGCCCGCGGTCCCCGGGGCCGCTTACCTGACGGCGGCCTCTTCCTGCTCAGCCGGCTCACGGCGCGGTTGAACATCGCCGCGGACGGCCGGAGGGCAGGAGAGCAGCCGGCGGAGCGGCCAAGCCCGAAGACAGCGAGAAGGAGCAGGAGGGCGAGGAAGAGGAGGAGGACGAGGAGGAGGAGAGCAAGGGGAGGAGCCACGCGCAGCACCGCCTGCGCCAGGCCCCGCCGCCGCCGCCTGCCTCCCCGCCCCGCGCCGCGTGGCGCGCTCTGTGCGCCCTGCCCGCCCGCGCCAGGGGCCCGCGGGCACGCCCCGGGGTTCAGGGAGGGCCGGCTGGCCCGAGTGTCCCCCCTCGCGTGGAGCTGGCCCGCGCCTGCACTGGGACGCAGTCGCCTGAGGGAGCCCTGCCAAGCGGTCCGGCGAGTCCCCGGACTCCCTCGCCGCTCCGCGGGGCTCCCGGGAGATGCTGCCCTGGGCCCCGCCCCTCCGGCTCCCAACTCCCGCGGCTGCACGGGTCTCCCGCCGTTTTCCTGCAGCCCGGGAGAAACGGGGTGCGGGCGGGAGTCCCGCGGGGCGCCAGGCGGGGTCGCCTCCCGGTTCCCAGACGGAAAGCGGAGGCTCTGAGAGGCCTCGCGATTCTGCAAAGCCCGTAAGCGGCCCGGGCCGGCGGCCTCCTCCGCTTTGCACCCGGTGCTCGGTCCCCGGTATCCAGGACTCCCGCGCGCCCAGGCCCGTGCCCCAACTCCGTGGACACAGCCTTCTACGGCCGCGAGCGCTGGCGGGACGTCACTGGGCCGGGGCTGTGGTGGCCGCGCGCGGAGCGAGGGTGGGCGCCCTCTCCTGGGCCGCGTCGCGCGGGCGCCGGGACTTGGGCGCCTTCTCCCCCGGCCCTGTAGGCTCCGGGGCGGGCCTCGAGGGAATTCTGGGGGAAGCCCTTAGTCCCCCAGCAGAGCGGCGCCTTTGTCCCGCACACCGGCCCGCCCAGGGCACTCTTCTAACTTTGGGGACAAGTGGGTGCAGCGCCCGCAGGATCTTGGCGCTCAGAATCACTCCGGCCCCCCTGCGCGCTCGGCCTGATGTCCCTCTCCCTCTGCCAGTCACTTGCGCGGCGCCGCGCTCTCCACTCTCCTCTTTCAGCTCATTTCTTCTGCACAACAGCCCTAGACCGGGTGTCATTAGACCCATCTTCCTGTGCATCGGGTTTGCGAGGGATTGTCTTTCTGGCGAGTCTTCTTTTTCTCCTTGTGTATCTGTCTTTGTCTCTAAATTGGCCTTTATTTTTAGCTGTACTAATTGCTATTTTTCCAAACCGCTCCCCTGTCATTGGCCCCCCTCCACCCATCCTTTCACAGTATTTTCACTAGCTGGAATTTTCTTTTTATCTTCTATTCTGAGCTTTCTGTTCAGCTATTTTTTTCTCCCTCCCTCTACCCACCTTCCAGCCTCGGTTCCACCCTTTCTCTTTCCTTTATGGTTGCTTCTCATTTCTGTGCTTCCCATCCCCCGAGTCATTTTTCTAAGCACTGTCTGTCTGTTGCTGGGAGAGGTTCACTCTGGCCCTTTAGATTCAGGGGCGTTTTCAGCTATAACCCAAGGAGGCCACAGTGACCGTGAACAGGATTAGAACCTAGCCCGTCCCAACCAGTTGTTGGCATAGTCCGGGTGGGGTGGGCTCATGCGAGCTTCCGCTCTGATGTAGTAGGATCGGCCTGTTTTAAGAGTAGGACTTTTATTATTATTTTAATTCATCCTTAGAGAACATTTCTGGCAAGATGGGGCTTACATAAAAATTAGCAATATCTTCAACACTGCACCCCATCCCTGAATCGTTTCTAGGAGTGTGAACCTGTCCTAATGTCCTGTAGGATAGAAGCCGACAAAATACACCAGTGTCCACAAATAAACCACCATTTCTTCCTATGACTTTTTCTGAAGAAAATTCTAGACCCTGGGAGAGTGTTGAACATTATTTACATAAACACTTTTGAACGTTATTTATCGTACACTGCTATGGAGTCCCTGGGTGGTACAGTGGTTAACCAGCTGGGCTGACCTAAGTAAGGGTTGGAGGATTGAGTCCACCTAGAGATGCCTCAGAAGAAAGACCTAGTGATCTGCTTCTGGAAAACCGGCCATTGAGGACCCTATGGAGCACGTTCTATTCTGATACACATGGGTCTCTGTGAGTTGAAATCCAGTCCAGAGCAATTGTTTTTGTGGTTGTTTGTTTGTTTTACTGTATTTTTGGTGAAAGTTTACACAGGAAATTAGGTTCTCATTTAACAATTTCTATACATATTGTTCAGTGACACTGGTTACATTCTTCACAATGTATCAGCGTTCTCATTATTTCTATTTCGGTTGTTCTTGTTTCCATTAACCTAGCTTCCCTGGCCCCCCTTGCCTTCTCATCTTTGGTCTAGGGTAAATGTTTACTGTTTGGTTTCATCTAGATGATTGTTTTGAGGTGCACAGTACCCGCAAGTGATATTATCTTATGGGCCAATCTGTCATTTGGCTGAAAGATGACCTCTGGGAGTGGTTTGAGTTCCAGGTTTAAAGAATATCTCAGGGCAATAGTCTTGTGGGTTCATTTAGTCTCTACTGGCCCAGTAAGTGGCCTTTTAGTGGCAACTGTTTCTTGTTTTGTTTTATCACATCTTTGGGGTGGAGGCTGGTACTTGATTTCCACTGCTCCCATTAAGAAATTAGAGGCGCCTCTGTAAAAAAAAAAAAAAAAAAAGAAATGAAAAAAGGACCCATACCTCACACCGTACACAAAAACTAACTCAAATTGGATCAAAGACCTAAACATAAAACCTAGAATGATAAAGATCATGGAAGAAAAATAGGGACAATGCTAGGGGCCCTAATATATGGCATAACTAGAGTACCAAACATAACTAAAAATGCCCACACAGCAGAAGATGAACTGGATAACCGGAACCTCCTAAAAATAGAACACTTATTATGCTCAACAAAAGACTTCTCCAAAAGAGTCAAAAGAGAACCTACAGACTGGGGGAAAAAATTTGGCTACGACATACCCAACAGGGACTAATCTCTAAAATTTATAGAAAACGTCAACATCTCAACAATAAAAAGACAAACGATCCAATTAAAAATTGGGCAAAGGATATGAACAGACACTTGAAAGAAGACATTCAGGCAGCTAACAAACGTATGAAGAAATGTTTGGTATCATTAACTATTAGATGCAAATCAAAACTACAATGAGATACTGTGTCACCCCAACATTACTGGCATGAATCAGAAAAACAGAAAATAACAAATGTTGGCGAGGTTTTAGGGAGATTGGAACTCTTATACACTGTTGGTGGGAATGTAAAATGGTACAACCCCTTTGGAAAACAGTATGGGGCTTACTCAAAAAGCTAGAAATAGAAATACCATATGATCCAGCATTCCCGCTCCTGGTATACGCCCTAAAGAAATAAGAGCTGTGACACGGATGAACGTATGCACACCCATGTTCACTGCAGCATTATTCACAATAGCAAAAAGATGGAAACAACCTAAGTGTCCCTCAACAGATGGATTAAGAAACTGTGGTACATACACAATGGATACTACGCAACGATAAAGAATAATGATGAATCCACAAAACATCTCACAAAAGGATGAATTTGGAGGACATTATGTTGAGTGAAATAACCCAATCACAAAAGGACAAATATTGTTTGAGACCACTACTGTAAATTAACAAAAGGTTTACACACAGAAAAAAAAAAGGTAAAAACATTCTTTGATGGTTACCAGGGATGGGAGGGGGAGGGAGAGAGAATTACCAATTAAATAGAAGACACAAGTTAATACTGGGGAAGGGAGAGGCAATGCATAATATGGGCGAAGTCAGTACAACATGACAAGGCAAGAGAGGACACTGAGAGGAAATAAGAATAAAGGGTAGCTATGGTAACTACTTGCTTGACGGCATCGGGTTTGGTTACCGTAACTACTATGGCTTAGACCATCCTGCAGCAATAGTATTAACAAACAATAATTTACGAATGGACAAATAGGTGGATACACCAAGAGGTGTGGGAGGATGTTAAGGGAACACACCCACTGGCAAATATAGGTTTGATGGTGGATATTTCTACATACATGACTATGGGTATGGCTCATATAGAGCACACAAGGGGCATAATCAGGAAAACCTCTTAGATGTAACGAAAACACCTTGTGGGGTAAAGTTCCTAGGCTAGAAGACAAAGGACCATAGATTCGGGGGACTTCTACGTCAGTTGGCACAACATAGTACATGAAGACAATGTTCTGCATCCTATTTGGTGAGTAGCACCTGGGGTCTTAAAAGCTTGCAAGCAGCCATCTAAGATGTAACTATTGGTCTCTTCTTGTCTGGAGCGAGGGAGAGTGAAGAAGACCAAAGACTCAAGGGAGCAATTAGTCCAAAGGACTAATGGACCACGTGAACCACAGCCTACACGTCCAGAAGAGCTAGATGGTGCCCAGCTACCACTACCAACTGTTCTGACTGGGATCACAAAAGAGGGTCCTGGTAGAGCAGGAGAAAATTGTAGAATAAAAAAAATCAAACTCGCAAAAAAGACCAGTCTTGATGGTCTGATAGAGACTGGAGGAACTCCTGAGACTATGGCTCTAAGACTCTATTCTGACCTGGAAATGAAGCCATTCTTGGAGACCACCTCCCAGCCAAACAATAGACAAGCTCATAAGATAAACAGTAACTCCCAAGAGGAACGGACTCCTTAGAACAATCAATTATACAAGATCAAAAGGGCATTATCTGCCCAAAAACAAAGATGAGAAGGCAGGAAGGGGTAGAAAATCAGGACAAAAGAAAATGGAGAAACCAGGGCAGAAATGGGGAGGGTGCTGACTGACACATTATGAGGAATGAAACCAAGGTCGTGAAACACTTGTGTATAAACTATCAAATGGGAAACTAATTTGCTCTGTAAACTTTCACCTAAAGCACAATTTAAAAAAAAGAAAGAAATTAGAGGCTTGTCATCAATTTGACAAGTAAATTGCACCCAGAAGGATGATAGAGGAGATGTAAAGAAGCACATGTCCTAGTTCTAGCCTACAGAAAGCTTATAAGTAAGTCTGTTGATGAGGGCCATCTATAGAGTGAGAATTAAAAGTATCTTAAATGAGGGGTGTGAGTCTTGGCCCTAGCCAAAAAACCAAACCCAATGCCATCTACTTGATTCCGACCCGTAGTGCCCCAGAGTTTTCAAGCAGCAACGGGGGGATTCAAAGTGCCCACCTTTTGGTTAGCAGCCAAACGCTTAACCACAGTGCCACTAGGGATTCCCTGGTCCTAGAGGAGGGCTTTAAAGGCTGGCAGAGTCCTAGATCCAAGCGAGGTCACTTCCTCCCCATATAAATGAATTAGGGCAGCCTACCTCCCCTGAAAACTTCTCCAGAGATCAAATTACAAGTAAACCTAACACAGAAAATAAGGAGATGACACAATGCGGGGAAGGTTAGGCCCAGCCAGCCACATTTAATATGAGTTGCCAGGTCCACCCTGCCCGGTCATGAAAAACCCTGGTGTGGCCTAGGGCACGCCTATCTACTCCTCCTGAGCTAAGTGCTCTAGGCCTTTCTGAAATAAAGGGAAAATACAACCATTTCAAACCACTTTCATTGTCCTGTCAGCTTACCACATCAAAAACCAAAAAACCAAATCATTGCCGTCCAGCTGGTTCCAACTCATAGCGACCCTGTAGGACAGAGAAGAACTGCCCCGTAGGGTTTCCAAGGAGCGGCTGGTGGATTCGAACTGCCCACCTTTTGGACAGCAGCTGAACTCTTTAACTGCACCCTGCACCACCACAGTAAAAAATAAAGACCAATGATTGAGATGTAATGTACACAGTTTTAAATTTTTGTTTTGAGACACTGAAAGGCTGTCTTTGTAAAATTGCTATAAATACCTATTTTAAGTGCCGAAAAATCCCGAAGTCTATGTGCCTCCAGCTTCTAAATCTTGTTAAAGAACACACGCACACATACCACACAATGAAATTCTACTTGTGGTTTGCATTTGGACTGAAGGTGCTCACCAGATAAAAGGCCTCATTACTCTAAGTTCAGCACCATTTCCTGCAGCTCATCTTAGGCGACCACAAACCCTGGTCATCAACCTGGGCAAGATGCAGACCAGCAGTTGGGCTAACTTTCCATACTGCTGGTCTTACCTTTCATTCAAGGACAGTCAAATCAGGCAAGAGGCAAGAGCCCTGGATAGCTCCCGGGATAGAACTTCAGTGTTCATTGATTTAAGAGTTCAGTACTTTTTGTTCTACTCAGAAACTTTAACAAATCCTAAGCTGTGGAGTCCCTGAGTGACACAAACAGTTAAGCACTCTGCTACTAATTGAAAGGTTGGCGGTTCGAATCCAACCTGAGGTGTCTTGAAAGAAAAGCCTAGCAATCCACTTCCGAAAAATCGGTCATTGAAAACCCCATTGAACATAACTCTACTTTGACACACACAGGGTCACCATGAGTTGGAATCGACTCAGTGGCAACTAGATTTTTATTTTTAACTGTGAATATATTTTGAGTCTGTCTCTTATAACTTGAATATAAATAACATATATTATATAAATGCATGTGTATAACAGAATATAAGAAGCCCTAGTGGAGCAGTGGTTTAAGCGACTGACTGCTAACCGAAAAGTCGGTGTATAGAAACCACCAGTGGCTCTGCAGGAGAAAAATGTGGCAGTCTGCTTCCATAGAGATTTACAGCCTTGGAAACCCTATGGGGTCGCTATGAGTTGGAATCGACTCAATGGCAGTGGGTAGAATAGAATATATATAATCTTATTCTGAGGCAGGTAAAAAGGAGAAGTCTAGTAAAATAATAAAAAAAGTACCTGACATGGAGCAGAGAGGCCTGGATACCAATCCTGGCGGTACAGCAGACCAGCTGTGTGTACTTAAACACATCACAGCCTCTTGGGATTGAACAAGAAAAAGATGCCACCTACATCCTAAGGGTGTGGTGTTCAACAGCAATAAACAAGAAAGCACCTGGTCCAGTGCCCAACACATGTAGGTGCTCAAAAAATTACTAAAATCTGAACAATTTACTCCCCTTACAATGCTGTTTTAATAAATAGTAAGCTTTAGCCTACACATGGGGGGAAAGCGGCTTTTTTTTTTTTTTAATTAAATGAAGTGGGCAGGGTTAGTAACAATGCGATACATGGACACTTAGACATGATGAAGGGGGAAAGCAGATGGTTACAACCTCTCTGGAAGGCAAGAGAGGCAGATACATTAAGATGAACATGTGGCAATGTGTACAAGAGCCTGCAAAATGTTCATCCCCGTTGGTCCAGTGACTTATCCTACGACTGGCAATTCATGCCAAAGAAACAATAAGAGATATGAAGATTTATGTATACAGTTTAACAACACTTTTTTTGGTGTTATTTATAATAGCTTTAAAAATGCCCATTGATAGAATTATGAAGTTACAGTATATTCCTATAGTGGAATATTTAACAGTTGTAAAAAACGTGGGAAGAATATTGCATGATATGGTAACATGCTTATGATGAAGCTTTCACTAAAAAAATAAAGATGCAAATATAAAGAAAATTTTCAGTGTGTGTGTGGGTGGTGCGGGGGATATTATGTTTATGTATAGAAAGCTCGCAAGAAACTACACCAAGATGTTAATAGTACTTATTTGCAAATGATGGGATTATGGTGATTTTAATTTTCACTATTAGATTTTCTTGTTTTGCAAAATTTCTGCAGTTGTTATTGTTGTGTGCTGTCAAGTTGATTCTGAATCATAGCGACCTGATAGGACAGGGGAGAACTGCCCCATAGGGTTTCCAAGGCTGTAATCTTTATGGGAGCAGACTGCCACATCTTTCTCCCTCAGAGCAGCCGGTGGATTCAAACTGCCAACCTTTTGGTTAGCAGCCTAGCGTTTAACCAGTGTGCCACCAAGGCACCTTGTCTGCAGTATATATACATTAGTTTTGCTTTCTTAAAATCTGTAATTTCCCATGAAAGGAGCCAGCAGACACTGACTTCCTTTCCCATCTTTGACCCCTCTTGCATTTCAAGAGTCATACACTCAGGGCATGTCACAGCTGGAGGGAACCCTGGAGATCACCATATTATGCTGTAGATCAGGAAATCCAGGCCCAGCTAGCAGCTAAACTTGAATTTAGTTGAGACTTGATGCTAGGTTTCCTGACTCCTAGGCAGGTGGGTCTCCTGGTATCGCACCTTCTACCTTGTACCATGCTAACATCCATGAACTGCACTTAAAAAAGAAGATCCCTCATCTATGTCAATTGGCATAACAAAGCTTATTAAGAAAATGTTCTGCATCTTACTTTGGTGAGTAGCATCTGGGGTCTTAAAAGCTTGCAAGCGGCCATCTAAGATGCATCAATTGGTCCCAACCACTTGGAGTAAAGGAGAAAGAAGAACACCAAAGACACAAGGAAAGTATTAGCCCAAGAGGCAGAAAGGGCCACGTAAGCCAAAGACTTCATCAGCCTGAGACCAGAAGAACTAGATGGTGCCCGGCTACCACCAACGAACGTCCTGATGGGAACACAACAGAGGGTCCCTGATGGAGCAGTAGAATGATGGGATGCAGGACTCAAATTCTAGTAAGAAGACCAGACTTAATGGCCTGACTGAGACTGGAGGTGCCCAGAAAGCATGGCTCCTGGACTCTCTATCACCCCAGAACTAAAACAATTTCCGAGGCCAACTCTTCAGACAGGGATTGGACTGGACTCTGTGACATAAAGTGATATTTGTGAAGAATGTGCCTCTTAGTCAAGTAGATACAAGAGACCAAAGGGGTGACTTCTGTCCAGAGGTGAGATGGGAAGGCAGAGAGAGTCAGGAGCTGGTTGAATGTTCATGGAGAATCAGGGGCAGAGGGGAAGAGTGTGCTGTCGCAGAATGAGGTGAGCGGTTGGGGTCTCATAACAATGTACATAAAAAAAAATTCTGTATGGGAGACTAACTTGAAATGTAAACATCATTTAATTACAACAATTAAAAAAAAAAAAAAGAAGAAGATCCCTTGTGTAATGTTTAAATTCTAATTGAAGGCCCCGGTTAAGCAAAGCATTATTGAAGAAAAAGAACTAAATAGGAGGCTTCACACTACCTGATCTCAGAAACTTCTATACAGCCACGGTAGTCAAAACAGCCTGGTACTGGTATAATAACAGACACATAGACCAATGGAACAGACTCAAGAACCCAGATGTAAATCCATCCACCTATGGTCAGCTGATCTTTGACAAAGGACCAAAGTCCATTAAATTAGGAAAAGACAATGCTGGCAAAACTGGATGTCCAGCTGTAAAAAAATGAAAGAAGACCCATACCTCACACCATACACAAAAACTAACTCAAAATGGATCAAAGACGTAAATATAAAACCTTAAACAATAGAGATCATGGAAGAAAAAAATAGGGACAACACTAGGAGCCCTAATACATGGAATAAGTACAATACAAACCATAACTAACAATGCACAGACACCAGAAGATAAACTAGATAACTGTTGTTGTTGTTAGGTACCACCAAGTCAGTTCTGACTCATAGCAACCCTATGGACAACAGAACGAAACACTGCCCGCTCCTGCACCATCCTCACAATCGTTGTTAAGCTTGCATCCATTGTTGCAGCCACTGTGTCAATCCATCTCCTTGAGGGCCTTCCTCTTTTTCTCTGACCCTCTACTTTACCAAGCATGACGTCCTTCTCCAGGGACCGGTCCCTCCTAATAACATGTCCGACGTACATGAGATGAAGTCTTGCCATCCTCATTTCTAAGAAGCATTCTAGCTGTACTTCTTTCAAGACAGATTTGTTCGTTCTCCTGGCAGTCCATGGTATATTCAATATTCTTCACCTACACCATAATTCAAAGGTGTCAGTTCTTCTTCAGCCTTCCTTATTCATTGTCCAGCTTTCACATGCATAAGAGGCAATTGAAAATACCATGGCTTGGGTCAGGTGCACTTTAGTCCCACCAACTGCTCTGACAGGGATCACAATAGATGGTCCCCGGCAGAGCAGGAGAAAGATGTAGAGCAAAATTCAAATTCACAAAAAAAGACCAGACTTACAGTGACTGGAGCAACCCCTGAGACTATGGCCCCAGAATACCCTGCTAACTCAGAACTGAAGCCACTCCCAAAGTCCACCTTTCAGCCAAAGATTAGACAGGCCTATAAAACAAACAATAACCCACGTGAGGAACATGCTTCTTAGTTCAATGAAGTATATGGGACCAAATGGGCAACATCTGCCCCAAAGCAAAGACAAGAAGGCAGTAATGGACAGGAAAACTGGATGAATGGACACTGAGAACCCTGGGTGAAAAGGGAAAGGGGGAGAGTGCTGACACATTGTGGGGATTGCAACTAATATCACAAAACAATCTGTGTATACAATTTTTGAATGACAAAACTAATTTGTGCTGTAAATTTTCACCTAAAACACAATAAAACTACTAAAAACAAACGAACAAACTCTTCCAGCCTCTACCCATTACCCAATTCCAAAACCCTTTCCACATTTTAGATATCTGTTAGAGCAGCACCCCACTCTTCCAGTACTAAGTTCTGTCTTAGTCATCTAGTGCTGCTATAACAGAAATACCGCAAGTGGATAGCTTTAACAAACAAATTTATTTTCTCACAGTTAGGAGGCTAGAAGTCAGAATTCAGAGCACTGGCTGTAGGAAAACACTTCTCTCTCTGTTGGCTCTGGAGGAAGGTCTTTGTCTCTTCAGCTTCGGTTCCTTAGAGATCTCCACGTGGCTTAGCATCTGTCTTACCCCATCTCTGTTTCTGCTCCCTTGTTTAATCTCTTTTATTTCTCAAAAGAGATTGACTCAAGATAGACCCCACAGTAATCCTGCCTCATTAACATAACAAAGACAACCCATTCCCAAATGGGATTATAATCATAGGCATACAGGTTAGGATTTACAACACATATTTTGGGGAGGCACAATTCAATTCATAACAACACCCATGTCACCTCCAAAACACTTTGCTCAAAAACTTCAGCAACTGATCTGATCACAGTTTCTCTATCTTTCCCCATCTTTGGTCATTGTTCTCAACAACAGCATCATCCATGTTGATGATCACAAAATTTCTTAACAGCTCTCACTTTCAGCTCCATTATACTTTAGCCACAATTTGGATTTTCTCAGCACTAAGAACTGCTCGTTTCTCAGATCTCTAGTCAGTTTTCCCTTTCGGACACATCTCCTCACTTTCTTCTCCTGTCCCCACATATCTACTCAATCTGTCTTTTGCCATTGTCAGCCAGTCAAAAAATACCAGTTGATGCCTGGAACAGCAGAGGAAGAGGGAGAGTCAGGGATAGAAGGAGGAAATGAAATATGTACCTAATTGCTTCCGTGAATAAATACCTCCTTTGCCATGAGACCAGAAGAACTGGATGGTGGCTGGCTACCGTTACTGAACATTTTGATCAAGGATTCTATAGAAGAATCCTGATCAAAAGGGGTGAAGGGATATGGAACAGAAGTTCAAATTCTCATGGGATCAAATTTTCTGGAGCAATTAAGGCTAGATGAACCCCCTGGAACTGTTGCCCTGAGGTAATCTTTAAACCTTAAATCAAAAATATTCCCTGAGGTCTTCTTTAAACCATACAATAGGTTAGCTTATTTGGTTACAAATGTTTGCCGTGAACACCATGCTCTCTTGAAGAATTATCTATATGGGTTCAAACTGACAACAGCAACTGGAAAGGGCAGATAGGAAGCTTAGGGGGCAGTGAGTTCAGGTTAATGAGGGAGGAACAATTTGTAAAACGAGGGAGAGATTGGCTGCACAACTTGAAGGATGTAATCAATGTCACTGAATGGTACATGTAGAAATTGTTGAATTGGTGTATGTTCTGCTGTGTATATTTTCAATAACAATTAAAAAAATACCAATTGACAGAGACCAAAGTTTATTAGTGGTTAACAGGAGTGGGCAGGCAGAAGGGAGAAAGGGGGACTCATTCCTTAAGGGACACTGAGCTTCTGTTAAGGGTAGTAATGATGGTTGAACGTGGTGAATGTAATTAATGTCACTGAATTACACATGTAAAAAATGTTGAAATGACCACTGTCTTGTTACATATATATTTACTACAATAGAATAGTAATAATAAAAAAATTCTAATTGAGATTTTCCAGCTAAACAGGGTAAATTAGTTCTATCAGTAGGCAGTCACACTTGTATTTCTTTGTGCTAAAAAACAAAACAAAACTCCTCACTACTCTTCAACGAAGTACCTAAAATGAGTGGTCTATACTCTCTCGAGTCCTCTCATCTCATTCTTTGAAACCGTCTCTGGTCTGACTGCCACTCCACCAAACTGCTCTCATCAAAGTCACCAGTGACTTCCACTTTGGGAAATCTCAGTCCCCGTCTTACTAGACCCATTTTAGTCTGTTGCTTATTCCGTCCCTCTTAATACTCACTCTACCCTTGACACAGGACACTACTCTCCCCGTTTTTTCTGCCTCATTTGCTGTCATACACACACACACCTCCCCTTCCTCTCAGTGGTGGTGTGACGAAGGCTGTCTTTGGATCTCTTCTCTTCTCTTGCACACTCGCTACTTTGACAATCTCATCAAGACTGATGGCTTTAAATACCATTTTAATACCATAGGACTTCCACCTTTATACTTCTAGCCTAGACCTGCCAACTTGACAGTGAGCATGTCTTCTTGGATGCCTAACAAGACACCTCAAACTTCATATGCCCAAATCAGAATTCCTTTTCTTCCTGCCCAAACCAGCTCCACCTGCAGCCTTCTCCATCTCAATTAAAGGCAGCTCCATCCTTCTAGCTGCTCAGGCCAATAATCTTGGAGTCATTCCTGGACATCATTTTTCTCATACCTCACATCTAACCCATCAAGTAATCTGCCTGGTCTATCGTCAAATTAAACCCAGATTCCCACACTTCTCGCCATCTCTATCACAGTCACCCAAGGCCAAGCCCCCATCCATTGCCTGGATTATTGTAATAGCCTCCTAAAGGTCTCCCTGCTTCCACCTTGCTTTACCTGTTTCTGTTGAGTCAATTTCAACTCATGGCCACTCCATATGTGATAGAACAGAACTGTGCTCCACAGAGTTTTCAATGGCTGATTTTTCAGAAGTAGACCTCCAGATCTTTCTTCTGAGGCATCTCTGAGTGGATTTGAACCACCAATCTTTCAGTTAGGAGCCAAGCTGTTAACCATTTGCACCACGGTTCTAAACACAGCAACCAGTGGGATCCTTTTAAAACGGTGGAAGTCACACCATGAGAGAAGGGGGAAAAATTAGAGAAGCAATCCAAGAGATAGGAGTTCCAGAAAGACATTACAGAGAAAATGTCAAGGAGGAAAGTAAACATAATTCAAGAAAATTGCCCAGAACTGAAGAAATTTTTAAAAAAATTAATTTTATTGTGATTTAGGTAGAAGTTTACAGAACAAATTAGTTCCTCATTCAAAATTTTATATGTAAATTGTTTTGTGACATTGGTTACAATCTCCTCAGTATGTCAGCACTCTCTCCCTTTCCACCTCAGCTTACCCATTTCCCTTTGTCCAGTTTTCCTCTCCCTTCCTGCCTTCTCTTCTTTGCTTTTAGGCAGGTGTTGCCCATTTGGTCTTGTATACTTGATTGAACTAAGAAGCACATTCCTCCTGTGTGTTATTGTTTGTTTTATATTGTTGTTGTTGTTACGTGCCATTGAGTGGGCTCCAACTCTTAGAGACCCTATGTACAACGGAAGGAAACGCTGCCGGTCCTTCACCATCCTCACAATTGTTGTCATGATTGAGTTCATTGTTGCAGCCACTGTGTCAGTCCGTCTCACTGAGAGACTTCCTCTTTTTTTTTTTTTTAATAGGCCTGTCTAATCTCTGGCTGTATGAATCTAGGGAAATTAGAAATCATCAAAAATGAAATGGAACACATAAACATCGATATCCTAGGCATTAGTGAGCTGTAATGGATTGGTATTGGACATTTTGAATTGGACAATCATATGGTCTGCTATGCTGGGAATGACAACTTGAAGAGCAATGGCGTTGCATTCATTGTCACAAAGAATATTTCAAGATCTACCTGAAGTACAATGTTGTCAGTGGTAGGACAATATCCATATACCTGCAAGCAAGACCAGTTAATATGACTATTACTCAAATTTATGCACCAACCACTAACGCTAAAGATGAAGAAATTGAAGATTTTTACCAGCTTCTGCAGTCTGACATTGATAAAACATGCAGTCAGGATGCATTGATAATTCCTGGTGATTGGAATGCAAAAGTTGGAAATAAAGAAGAAGGATCAGTAGTTGGAAAATATGGCCTTGGTGATAGAAATGATGCCAGAGATCACATGATAGAATTTTGCAAGACCAACAACTTCTTCGTTGCAATACCTTTTATCGCCAACATAAACGGCAACTATACACATGGACCTCGCCAGATGGAATACACAGGAATCAAATCCACTACATCTGTGGAAAGAGACTATGGAAAAGCTCAATATCATCAGTCTGAACAAGGCCAGGGGCTGGCTTCGGAACAGACCATCAATTGCTTATTTGCAAGTTCAAGTTGAAGCTGAAGAAAATTGAAACAAGTCCACGACAGCCAAAGTACTATCTTGAGTATATCCCACCGGAATTTAGAGACTATCTCAAGAATAGATTTGACACATTGTACACTAATGACTGAAGACCAGACAGGTTGTGGAATGACAACAAGGACATCACACATGAAGAAAGCAAGAGCTCATCAAAAAGACAGGAAAGAAAGAAAAGACCAAAACGAATGTCAGAAGAGACTGAAACTTGCTCTTGAACATCGAGTAGCTAAAGCAGAAGGAAGAAATGACGAAGTAAAAGAACTGAACAGAAGATTTCAGAGCGCAGCTTGAGAAGACAAAGTAAGTATTATAATGACATGTGCAAAGAGCTGGAGATAGAAAACCAAAAGGGAAAAACATGTCCAGCATTTCTAAAGCTGAAAAAACGGAGGAAAAAATTCAAGCCTCGAGTTGCAATAGTGAAGGATTCTATGGGGAAAATATTAAACAATGCAGGAAGCATCAAAGAAGATGGAAGGAATACACAGAGTCATTACACCAAAAAGAATTGGTCAATGTTCAACCATTTCAAGAGGTAGCATATGATCAGGAACCGATGGTACTGAAGGAAGAAGTCCAAGCTGCACTGAAGGCATTGGCAAAAAACAAGGCTCCAGGAATTGACAGAATATCAACTGAGGTGTTTCAGCAAACAGATACAGCACTGGAAGTGCTCCTCGTCTATGCCAAGAAATTTGGAAGACAGCTACCTGGCCAACTGACTGGAAGAGATCCATATTTATGCCTATTCCCAAGAAAGGTGATCCAACCAAATGCAGAAATTATCGAACAATATCGTGAATACCACACACAAGTAAAATTTTGCTGAAGATCATTCAAAAGTGGCTGCAGCAGTATATCAACAAGGAACTGCCACAAATTCAGGCTGGATTCAGAAGAGGATATGGAACCAGGGATATCATTGCTGATGTCAGATGGATCTTGGCTGAAAGCAGAGAATACCAGAAAGATGTTTACTTGTGTTTTATTGACTATTATCAAGGCATTTAACTGTGTAGATCATAACAAATTATGGATAACATTGCGAAGAATGGGAATTCCAGACCAGTTAATTGTGCTCATGAGGAACCTGTACATAGATCAAGAGGCAGTTGTTTGCACAGAACAAGGGGATACTGCATGGTTTAAAGTCAGGAAAGGTGTGTGTCAGGGTTGTATCTTTTCGCCGTATCTATTCAATCTGTATGCTGAGCAAATAATCCGAGAAGCTGGACTATACAAAGAAGAACGGGGCATCAGGATTGGAGGAAGACTCATTAACAACCTGCAATATGCAGATGACACAACCTTGCTTGCTTGCTGAAAGTGAAGAGGACTTGAAGCACTTACTGATGAAGATGAAAGACAACAGCCTTCAGTATGGATTACACCTCAACATAAAGAAAATAAAAATCCTCACAACTGGACCAATAAGCAACATCATGATAAACGGAGAAAACATTGAAGTCAAGGATTTCATTTTACTTGGATCCACTGATTAACACTCATGGAAGCAGTAGTCAAGAAATCAAAAGACGGAGGCGGGGCCAAGATGTCAGAGTAGTCAGACGCTTCTGGTGGACCCTCTTACAACAAAGACTCGAAAAAACAAGTGAATCAATTATATATGACAATCTAGGAGTCCTGAACATCTAAGGCAAAGTTGAGGAACCGGACTGAGTGGCAGGGGGAGGGAGAGATGGTTCAGAAGCAGCGAGGAGTTGCCAGACCTGACCCCGTGAGACCTGAGCCCTTCAGGCCCGATCAGCTTATGGGTGAGCGGTGAGGCAGGCAAGCAGTGGTGCTTGGGAGGCCCGTTTTCCACACCAGGAGAGGCCCAGTGGCACAGAGTCTACTCGGCCACCCAGAACCAGAGAGAAGCAGCCCCGGATCAGCGAAAGATAAGTACTTGCATAGGGCCTACCGCACGCGGATCAAAAACATCCCCCTTAGGGAAAAACCTCTCTTGCATTTACCTCCCCACTCCCTGCTCTGCACTGGGTCCTGGACTGGCTTCAGCAATTGCCAAGTCCCCTGGGCTGGAAGTAGGATCCGTCACACTCCCGGAGCCATTCTCATGGCCTTGGAGAGTGAACAAATTAACAAACAGGGGAAAAAATAAACCGCTGGCCCCCCTAAGCCAGGAACCCAGGGTAGGCACAGCTCCTTTGCCTAGGCACAGGCATAAGGGATCCCCGGACTTTGAGTGCCCTTCCCCCTGCAGAGACTTGCATGGGCCCATTTCAACAGCATAGGCCCTCATGACCGCAGTACAACAGCGTATATACCTGAAATCTAACTTCAACTGTTTCAGCTGTGAAGTGGCAGGTTCGTGATATTTGACACTGCTCTGCCCATTAAGCATTGTCTTCACCTACCCACATCAGGGGCCTGAGGACTGGTGGCTCCACGCATGCCACCTAGCCACCTGCAATAGGGGCCCAAGAATAAGAAGTGCCCACCAGTCCTTACAGCCAACAGCACTGGGTGCTCATAGTCCGGCTGCAAAACCCACCCACCTACTGGCTCTAGGGAAGAGGAATATGCCTTCCTCCTGGACACTCGGGGGTGGCCGTCAGGCCCCTGCCTTGCTCAGAGTGTGTCCCCCTGCTGCCACCAGATGCCTGTGCCTACACCAATCACCCATGCCTGTCTAGGACTGTAGGTGAGAGCCTACACCACACACTTGGTGACTGTCTACCTGGGCACCTGAGCCGAATCCATATAGGAGGAGTGGGCAGACTCCTAAGCTCATATACCTAGTAACAGATCTAACCACCTGGTGACTGGACATTAGAGTTTCAAAGGTGACAATAATCAAACTAGCTCATACAAGCAGCCTATTTGGGCATATGAAAACAAAACAAGAAGCTACGACACAGTAAGAAAACAATAAATAAATAAATATAACAACTTTTTGATAGCTCAGAGACAACAGTCAGTATCAAATCACATAAAGAGGCAATCCATGATGGCTTCAGCAAGCTCCCAAAATAAAGAATCTAGAAATTTTCCAGAGAAGGAAAATTTCTTGGAATTACCGGAGACAGAATACAAAAGATTAATATACACTACTTTTCAAGAAATTAGAAAGGAAATTAAGCAAAACGCAGAACATGCAACAGTGGAAATTAAAAGCATTACAGAAGAGCATAAGGACAAATTTAACAGGCAGCAAGAATCCATAGAGAGACAGCAATCAGAAATCCAGAAGATTAACAATAAAATTTCAGAATCAGACAACTCAATAGAAAGTCATAGAAGCAGAATTGAGGCAATGGAAGTCAGAATTAGTGAGACTGAAGATAAAGCACTTGACACCAGCTTATCTGAGGAAAAACCAGATAAAAGGATTTGAAAAAATGAAGAAACCCTAAGAATTATGTGGGACTCTATCAAGAGGAATAACCTACGAGTGATTGGAGAACAGAGCAGCGGAGGAGGTGGGGAGGGGGATAACAGAAAATACAGAGAGAATTGTTGAAGATTTGTTGGCAGAAAATGTTCCTGATATCGTGAAAGATGACAAGATATTTATCCAAGATGCTCATCGAAACCCGCATAAGGTAGATTCCAAAAGAAAGTCACCAAGACATATTATAATCAAACTTGCCAAAATCAAAGATAAAGAGAGAATTTTAAGAGCGGCTAAGGATAAACAAAAAGTCATCTACAAAGGAGAGTCAATAAGAATAAGCTCGGACTAGTAGGCAGAAACCATGCAGACAAGAAGGCAATGGGATTACATATATAAAGCCTTGAAAAAAAAAACTGCCAGCCAAGAATTATATATCCAGAAAAACTGTCTCTCAAATATGATGTGAAATTAGGGCATTTCCAGATAAACAGAAGTGGAGGGAATTTGCAAAAATCAAACCAAAATTACAAGAAATACTCAAGGAAGTCCTCTGGTTAGAAAATCAGGAACATCATATAACAACCCAAGACTAGAACACAGTACAGAGCAACCAGATATCAACCAAGATAGGGAAGTCAGAAAAGTAAATCAAAGCTAAAACACTGTAAATAGGGAAACAGAGACATAAATATGTAAAAGATGACAACATTAAAACAAAAAAGAGAACTTAAAAATGTAGACATAGATTTTGCATATGGAGAGGAACTCAATGTGATATAAAGAAACAAAAGACTGGTATAAACTTAGAAAAATAGGGGTAAATATTAAGGTAACCACAAAAAAACTAACAATCATACAAGTCAAAATAAAAAACTAGAAAAATATAAAGACTCAGCAAACACAAAATCAACAACAATGAAAAAGATGAAAAGAAAATACATAAGGAAAAACGACTCAGCACAGAAAATTAAGTAGAACAAAGAAACTGTGAACAACACACAAAAAAAGAAATCAAAATGACAGCACTAAACTCATACCTATCAGTAATTACACCTGAATGTCAATGGACTAAATGCACCAATAAAGAGACAGAGAGTGGCAGATTGGATTAAAAAAACATGATCCGTCTATATGCTGCCTACAAGAGACACACCTTAGACTTAAAGACACAAATAAACTAAAACTCAAAGGATGGAAAAAACTATATCAAGCCAACAACACTCAAAAAAGAGCAGGAGTGGCAATATTAAACTCTGACAAAATAGACTTTAAAGCAAAATCCTCCACAAAGGATAAGGAAGGACACTATATAATGATTAAAGGGTCAATACACCAGGAGGACATAACTATAATAAATACTTATGCACCCAATGACAGGGCTCCAAAATACATAAAATAAACTCTAACAGCACTGAAAAGAGACATAGACAGCTCCACAATAGTAGCAGACTTCAACACACCACTTTCGGTGAAGGACAGAACATCCATAAAGAAGCTCAACAAAGACACGGAAGATCTAAATGCTACAATCAACCAACTTGATCTCATAGACATATACCCTAAAACTCCACCCAACAGCAGCCAAGTATACTTTCTTTTCCAATGCACATGGAACATTCTCCAGAATAGACCACATATTAGGCCATAAAGCAAGTGTCTTAGGCTGGGTTCTCTAGAGAAGCAAAACCAGTAAAGTGTATAAATATATATATAGAGAGAGATTATATCAAGGAAACAGCTCACATGATTGTAGAGGCTAGAACGTCCCGAGTCCATGGATCAGGGTAGAGGCCTCTCCCAAGTCACACAGCTGCAGAAGCTGGCAAGCCCAAGATCGGAAGGTCGGAGAGCTGGGATCCCACTCACAGGCTGTGCAGATCGACGAATCCCAGGTTTGGCAGATAAACTGACAGCTCAAGTCCCAAGAATGGGAGATGAGACGACAGGAAGCAGCCACAGGATCCAGAGAGAGCAAAAAGCCAGAATGTCTGCTTATATACAGATGTGGGCTGCACTCCCAAGGAGACTCCCTTTCATCTGATTGGCTACTCACAGTATATTCAATCATGGGCATGATTACATTAAAACACGGAGAATCATGGCCCAGCCAAGCTCACACACAATCTTAACCATCACAGCAAGCCTTAACAAAATCCAAAGCATCGAAATATTACAAAGTACCTTTTCTGACTATAAAGCAATTAAAGTAGAAATCAACAACAGAAAAAGCAAGGAAAAAAAAATCAAACACATGGAAACCGAACAACACCTTGTTCAAAAGTTTCTGGGTTACAGAAGAAATTAAGGATGGAATAAGGAAATTCATAGAATCAAACAAGAATGAAAACACATCCTACCAGAACCTTTGGGACACAGGAAAAGCAATGCTCAGAGGTCAGTTTACAGCAATAAATGCACACACCCAGAAAGAAGAAAGGACCTTAATGAAAACATTAACCCTGCAACTGTAACAAATAGAAAGAGAGCAGCAAAAGAAGCCCTCAGGCACCAGAAGAAAGGGAATAATAACAATTAGAGCTGGATTAAATGAAATAGAGGATAGAAAAACAATTGAAAGAGTTAACAAGGCCAAAAGCTGGTTCTTTGAAAAGATCAACAAAATTGATAAACCATTGGCCAAACTGACAAAAGAAAAACAGGAGAAGAAGCAAATAACCCATAGAAGAAATAAGATGGGTGATATCACAACAGACCCAAATGAAATTAAAAGAATCATAACAGAACACTATGAAAAATTGTACTCTAACAAATTTGAAAATCTAGAGGAAATGGACAAATTTCTAGAAACTCACTACTTACCTAAACTAACACAAGCACAGGTAGAAAACCTAAATAAACCCATAACAAAAGAAGAGATTGAAAAGGTAATTTAAAAACTCCCAACAAAAAAAATCCGTGGCCCAGATGGCTTCACTGGAGAATTCTATCAAACTTTCAGAGAAGAGTTAACAACACCACTAGTAAAGGTTTTTCAGAGCATAGAAAAGGATGGAATACTCCCAAACTCATTCTATGAAGCCAGCATAACCCTGATACCAAAACCAGGTTAAGACGTCACAAAAAAAGAAAATTACAGACCAATATCCCTCATGAACATTGATGCAAAAATCCTCAACAAAATTCTAGCCAATAGAATTCAGCAATCTATCAAAAAAATATCACCATGATCAAGTGGGATTTATACCAGGTATGCAGGGATGGTTCAACATTAGAAAAACAATCAATATAATCCATCACATAAATAAAACAATAGACAAGATCCACATGATCTTATCAATCAATGCAGAAAAGGCATTTGAAAAAGTCCAACAACTATTCATGATAAAAACTCTCAACAAAATAAGAATAGAAGGGAAATTCCTCCATATAATTAAGGGCATTCATATCAAACCAATAGCCAACATCATCCAAAATGGAGAGAGTCTGAAAGCATTCCCCTTGAGAACAGGAACCAGACAAGGATGGCCTTTATCACCACTCTTATTCAACCTTGTGCTGGAGGTCCTAGCCAGAGCAATTACGCTAGAAAAAGAAATAAAGGGCATCCAAATTGGTAGGGAAGAATTCAAAGTATTTCTATTTGCAGATGATATGATCCTATACACAGAAAACCCCAAAAAATCCATAAGAAAACTACTGGAACTAATAGATGATTTCAGCAAAGTTTCAGGATACAAGATAAACATACAAAAATCAGTTGGATTCCTTTACACCAACAAAGAGAACCTCGAAGAGGAAATCACCAAATCAATACCATTTACAATAGCCCCCAAGAAGATAAAATACTTAGGAATAAATCTAACCAGAGACGTAAAAGACCTATACAGTGAAAACTACAAGACACTACTGCAAGAAACCAAAAAAGATCTGCATAAGTGGAAAAACATACCTTGCTCATGGATAGGAAGACTCAACATTGTGAAAATGTCAATTCTATCCAAAGCAATCTACAGATACAATGCAATCCTGATCCAAATTCCAATGGCATTTTTTAATGAGATGGAGAAGCAATCATCAACTTCATATGGAAAGGGAAGAGGCCCCAAATAAGTAAAGGAAGAGCAAAGTGGGAGGTCTCACGCTACCTGATTTTAGAACCTATTATACTGCCACGGTAGTCAAGACAGCCTGGTACTGGTACAACAACAGATACATAGACCAATGGAACAGAATTGAGAATCCAGACATAAATTCATCCACCCAGGAGCAGCTGATATTTGACAAAGGCCCAAAGTCCATTAATGGGGGAAAAGACAGTCTCTTTAACAAATGGTGCTGGCATAACTGGATATCCATCTGCAAAAAACTGAAACAAGACCCATACCTCACACCATGCACAAAAACTAACTCAAAATGGATCAAAGACTTAAATATAAAATCGAAAACGATAAAGATCATGGAATTAAAAATAGGGACAACACCTGGAGCTCTAATACATGGCATAAACACAATACAAACCATAAGTAACAAAGCACAAGCACCAAAAGGGAGACTAGATAACTGGGAGCTCCTAAAAATCAAATACTTATGCTCATCAAAAGACTTAATCAAGAGAGTAAAAAGACAACCTACAGACTGGGAAAAAATTTTTGGCTATGACAAATCCGATCAGCATCTAATCTCTAAAATCTACAAGATTCTGCAAAACCTCAACAACAAAAAGACAAATAACCCAATTAAAAATTTGGCAAAGGATATGAACAGGCACTTCACCAAAGAAGATATTCAGGTGGCTAACAGACACATGAAGAAATTCTCACAATCATTAGCAATTGGAGAAATACAGATCAAAACTACAATGAGGTATCATCTCACACCAACAAGGCTATCATTAATCCAAAAAACACAAAACAATAAATGCTGGAGAGTTGTGGAGAGACTGGAACACTTACACACTGTTGGTGGGAATGTAAAATGGTACAACCACTTTGGAAATTGATTTGGCACTTTCTTAAAAAGCTAGAAACAGAAATACCATACGATCCAGCTATCCTACTCCTTGGAATATATCCTAGAGAAATAAGAGCCATCACATGAATAGATATATGCACATCCATGTTCATTGCAGCACTGTTCACAATAGAAAAAGATGGAAACAACCTAGGTGCCCATCAACGGAAGACTGGATGAACAAATTATGGTATATCCACACAATGGAATACTACACAATGACAAAGAACAACGATGAAGCCGTGAAACATGTTATAACATTGAGGAATCTGGAGGGCATTATGCTGAGTGAATTTACTCAGCCACAGAAGGACAAATATTGTGTAAGACCACTATTATAAGAACTCAAGAAAAGGTTTAAACACAGGAGACAACATTTTTTGATGGTTGCGAGGGTGGGGAGGGACGGGGAGGGTTATTCACTAACTAGATAGTAGACAAGTATTAGGTGAAGGGAAGGACAGCACACACTACAGGGGAAGTCAGCACAACTGGACTAAACCAAAGCTAAGAAGTTTCCTCAATACAATCAAACACTTTGAGGGACAGAGTAGCAGGGGTGGGGGTCTGGGGACCATGCTTTCAGGGGACATCTAGGTCAATTGGCATAACAAAGCTTATTAAGAAAATGTTCTGCATCCTACTGCGGTGAGTGGCGTCTGGGGTCTTAAAAGCTTGCAAGCGGCCATCTAAGATGCATCAATTGGTCCCAACCACCTGGAGTAAAGGAGAATGAAGAACACCAAAGACACAAGGAAAGTATTATCCCAAGAGACAGAAAGGGCCACATAAACCAGAGACTTCATCAGCCTGAGACCAGAAGAACTAGATGTTGCCCGGCTACCACCAAGACTGCCCTGACAGGGAACACAACAGAGAGTCCCTGATGGAGCAGGAGAAAAGTGGGGTGCAGAACTCAAATTCTAGTAAGAAGACCAGACTTAATAGTCTGACTGAAACTAGAGGAACCCCAGAAATCATGGCCCCCGGATCTCTATCAGCCCAGAACTAAAACAATTTCCAAGGCCAAGTCTTCAGACAGGGATTGGACTGGACTGTGGGACATAAAGTGATACTAATGAGGAATGTCCCTCTTAGCTCAAGTAGATACAGGAGACTAAACAGGCAGCTTCTCTCTGGAGGTGAGATGGGAAGCAGAGAGGGTTAGGAGCTGGTTGAATGGACATGGGGATTAAGGGGTGGAAAGGAGGAGTGTGCTCTCATAGTATGGGGAGAGCAATTATGGTCACATAACAATGTATGTATAAATTTTTTTATGTGAGACTAACTTGAAACCTAAACTCCATTTAAACTACAACAATAAAAAAAAAAATCAAAAGACACATTGCACTGGGCAAATCTGGTGCAAAAATCCCCTTTAAAGTGTTAAAAAGCAAAGATGTCACCTTGAAGATTAAGGTGCATCTGAACCAAGCCATGATTTTTTTTTTTTTTTTTAGGAAGTCCAAGCCATGATATTTTCAATCTCATCATATGGATGCGAAAGCTGGACAATGAATAAGGAAGACAGAAGAAGACTTGACGCCTTTGAATTGTGGTGTTGGCAAAGAACACGGAATATACCCTGGACTGCGAAAAGGAGAAACAAATCTCAAGTACAACCAGAATGCTCTTTAGAAGCAGGGATGTGAGACTATGTCTCACATACTTTGGACATGTTGTCAGGAGGGATCAGTCCCTGGAGAAGGACATCATGCTTGGTAAAGTACAGGGTCAGCTAAAAAGAGGAAGACCTTCAATGAGAAGGATTGACACAGTGGCTCCAACAATGGTCTTAAGCATAACGATTGTAAGCATGGCGCAGGACTGGGCAGTGTTTCGTTCTGTGGTACATAGGGTAGCTATGAGATTGAACTCACTCAACGGCACCTAACAACAACAACAATCTTTGGCTGAAAGGTGAATTTTGGGAGTAACTTCAGTTCTGAGTTAGAAGCATGTCCAGGGGCCATAGTCTCGGGGGCTCCTCCAGTCTCTGTCTGACTAATAAGTCTAGTCTTTTTTGTGAATTTGAATTTTGTTCTACATTTTTCTCCTGTTCTGGCTGGGATGCTCTGCTGTGATCCTTGTCAAAGAGGTTGGTGGTGGTAGCTGGGCACCATCTTGTTCTTCTGGGCTCATGCTGGTGGAGGCTGTGGTTCATGTGGTCCTTTAGTCCTTTGGACTAATAGTTTCCTGAGTCCTTGGTTTTCTTTGTTCTCCTTTGCTCCAGACCAAATGGGACCAATAGATTTATCTTAGATGGTCACTTGCAAGCTTTTAAGACCCCAGATGCTACTCACCAAAGTAGGATGTAGAACATTTTCTTTATGACCTATATTATGCCAATTGACCTAAATGTCCCCCAAGACCATGGTCCCCAGCTCTCAGCCCCAGTAACTTGGTCCCTCAAAGTGTTTGGATGTGTCTAGGAAGCTTCTATGATTCTGCCCCCTTTGTGCTCTATTATATATGTGAATATACGTGCAGTACATATAAATATATATGTAAAAATATTCACAGCCTAACCTATATATGTTTGTGTGTATACTCCAGTACGCCCTCCTTCCCCTATTCAGCATAGGTATCTCCCTGTGTATCTGCTTGTTATTGTTTTTACTGTTGTGTTAGGATTGCATATACTATAGTATTTACTGTGGTTGCCTCCTTTTTTGTTTGTTTCTTGTGTTTCCTCTAAGTGTTTTCCTTTACCTCGGTCAAGTGCTGACTTCCTCTGTATTGTGTATTGTCTTTCCCTTCACCAAAGTTAACACTTGTCTACTATCTAGTTACTGATTTCCCACTCTTCCCCACCCTCGTAGCCATCGAAGATTGTTTCTGTGTGTAAATCTTTTTTTTTTTTTGAGTTTTTATAATAGTAGTCTCATACAATATTTGTCCTTTTGTGATTGACTTATTTCATTCAGCATAATGCCCTCCAGATTCATCCACGTTGTGAGATGTTTCACAGATTCATCATTGTTCTTTATTGTTGAGGAGTATTTCATTGTGTGTATGTACCACAGTTTGTTTATCCATTCATCTGTTGATGGGCACTTAGGTTGTTTCATTTTTTTTTTTTTTTTTTTGCTATTGTGAATAATGCTGCAATGAACATGGATGTGCATATGTCTATTTGTATGACGGCTCTTATTTCTCTAGGATATATTCCTAGGATTGGGATTGCTGGATCATATGGTATTTCTATTTCTAGCTTTTTAAGGAAGTGACATATCATTTTCCATAGTGGTTGTACCATTTTACATTCCCACCAGCAGTGTATGAGAGTTCCAATATCCCCACAACCTCATCAGCTTTATTGCTTTCTGAATTTCTGATCTTTGCCATTCTTGCAGGGGTGAGACGGTTATCTCATCATGGTTTTGATTCGCATCTCTCTACTGGCTAATGAGCATCTTCTCATGTATTTGTTGGCCACCTGAATATCCTCTTTGGTGAAGTGCTTGTTCATGTCCTTTGCTCATTTTGTAATTGGGTTGCTTATCTTTTTATTGTCAGTTGTTGCAGTTTTCTGTATATTTTAGAGAATAAACCTTTATATGTCATTTCCGAAGATTTTTTTTCCCAGTCTGTAGGTTATCTTTTATTCTCTTGGAAAACAGTTTTGGTGAGCTAAGTATTTAATTTTTAGGAGGTTCAGGTTATGCAGTTTATCTTCTGGAATTTTTGCATTTTTAGTTATGCTTGATATTCTATTTATGCCATAAATTAGTGCCCCTAGCATTCTCCCTATGTTTTCTTTCATGAACTTTACGGTTTTAGGTTTTACATTTAGGTCTTTGATCCATTTTGAGTTAGTTTTTGTGTATGGGGTGAGGTACAGATCCTGTTTCATTCTTCTGCAAATGGATATCCAGTTTTGCCAGCACCATTTGCCGAAGATGGTTTGGATCAGGATTGCATTGTATCTATAGATTGCTTCCGGTAGGATTGACATTTTCACAACGTTAAGTCTTCCTAACCATGACCATGGTATGTTTTTCCATTTATGAAGGTCTCTTTCGGTTCTTGCAGTAGTGTTTTGTAATTTTCTTTGTATAAGTCTTTTACATCCCTAGTTAGGTTTTTACCTAAGTAATTTATCTTTCAGGGGCTATTGTAAATGGTATTGATTTCCTTATTTCCTTTTCAGAGTTCTCTTTGTTAGTGTAAAGGAATTCAACTGATTTTTGTGTGTTGATCTTGTACCCTGCCACTTTGCTGAATCCTTCTGTTAGCAAAACTGAAGATTTTTCATCTCCACACTGGAAGAGCCCATGAAGTGGGCACAATGACTGAAAGAAGACCTACGATAAAGTATACCATCATGAAAATTTCAAATTATAAAGACAATTTCCAAAAACCTACAAAGAGAATAAACAGGACACTTACAAAGGATTAGAAACCAGAATGTCATTGGACTTCTTGGAAAACTACAGGAGGATATGCTTCAAAAATATGAGTGAGTGAATACAAAAAGGAGTCCTGGTGGTGCAGTGGTTAAGCACTTGGCTGCTAACTGAAAGGTGGGTGGTTCAAATCCACCAGCCACTACAATGGAGAAAGATGTGGCAGTCTGCTCCTGTAAAGATTACAGCCTTGGAAACCCTATGGTGCAGTTCTACTCTGTCCTACAGGGTCACCATGAGTCAGAATTGACTCAACAGCAATGGATTTGGTTTTATTGGAAATACAAAAGAAAGGAAAGCACAGACTCCAGGGAACAGGGGCCTTAACCTGAGACAGAGCAAAGGTCCCATTAGGATGACAGGTGTGTGCAGGGTCTAGGGCAGCCAGTTCAGATGGAAGCATAGAGTCAAGGTCTTCAGGAGGGATATTCCTATAAGGAAAAGAAACCAGGAGGGATATTCCTATAAGGAAAAGAAACCAGGAGGGATATTCCTATAAGGAAAAGAAACCAATCATCTGATGAGTCTGAATGTTTGGAAATTGTTGAAAAGCACTTGAGAAATCTGAGAAATTACACTTGCTAAAACACAGAAAATTTGACAAAATCAGCAACAGTAGAAATACTGGCAGCAATGAAAACAACAGAGCCTGCTTGTAGCATGTGCAGATGAAACCACGTGATCCAAAGCGTCACTGTAATTAGGTAAAAATGACAGCTCTGACCGGAGCCCATTACAAAAAGTAAATTAGCATAAAGTTTTAGCTTTGTAGGTATATTGATACATGTAATCTGGGCTTCCAAAAAATGTTTTTGTTGTTATAACTACAGGGATGTTGTTATTAAAAAATAATTTCTGCTGAAACACTGCACAAAAATTTTATAGACAGTGATTTCGGTGTCACCCCCTCTGACAGTGTCACCCGTTGCAGTACACACCCCCTGCGCCCTCATAGTGACACCACTGCCCTTAATTCTAAGGCCTTCCACAACCTCCGGTCATTCACATTCTCTTGGGTATTCCTAGTAGTGAATAGTATCTTGTGAACCTAATTGGCTTTTGGAAATTGCCGAAAGCTGTTCGGTGTAAGTCTGCAGAATGAAGTAGGTGGTATAGTGGTGAAGTGCTGGTAGGGGGATATCAGACCACAGCTACAACACAGCAGGGCCAATTTATTAGCGTGACTTAGAAACATGCCTGAAAATGATTTCCAAAGAATCAGCATTTGGGAAAAGGATTATGGTGACTGCTTTCAAGACAAACACACATTTCACATTTTGGATACATAAAATCTGACATGATTAAAAGATTCACTTTATAAAAGTGTTATGGATTGAATTGTGTCCCCTCAAAATATATACTGAAAATCCTAACCCCTATACCTGTGGTTGCGGAACCCTGGTGGCACAGTGGTTAAGTGCTCAGTTGCTAACTGAAAAGTCGGCGGTTAGAACCCACCAGCTGCTCCACAGGAGAAAGGCAAGGCAGTGTGTTTCTGTAAAGATTGAAAAAAAAAAAAAAATCTGTTGTCGTCATGTTGATTCCAACTCATAGCAACCCTATAGGACAGAGTAGAACTGCCCCACAGAGTTTCCAAGGAGTGGCTGGTGGATTTGAACTGCCAACCTTTTGGTTAGCAGCCACACTCTTAACCACTACACCTCTGTAGTGCTCCTCTGTAAGGATTACAGCCTTGGAAACTCATAGCAACTCTATAGGACAGAGTAGAACCGCCCAATGGGGTTTCCAAAACTGAAAATCTTTGCAGAAGCAGACTGCCACATCTTTCTCATCGGGAGTGGCTAGTGGGTTCAAACCACCAACATTTTGGTTGCAGCTGAGGACTTTAGCCACTGTGCCACCAGAGTTCCTTACTACTTAATAAAAACAACAGACTTTCTGTGAACTAATAAGCCCCAAAAGACAGAATTCAATCTTTAAAAAGTTTAATAAACAAAAAACCCTATGCTCTATCTAAGCCTGTTTACTTACATTTCTCCGATATTGAAAAATACAAAAGTGCTCAGTGGTTTTTACTGAAAGTCTTCTGGTTATTCATCCACGCTTATAAATTAATTTTCAAACTTTCTTTAAAAGCTTTAAAAATTATAAAACCAAACAAAGAAATAATGAGACAGCAATCTTCTAAAGGAAGGTCATTTATAAAACTGTTTCTATTTATGATTTTCAAGTACCTTTTGATCAGCCACCAAATTTCTCCTAAAAGCCATTTTAATACCTATTTTATATGTGGTTGTAGAAAATATGTCAAAAAAGGTATACGGAAACCATCCAACAAAAACGTAGGGCCTATAAATCTGCAAATCATTTATTCTTGATTAAATTTTAACCAGCTGGAAAGTTCCCTAAATCACAAATTCCTAGATACACAGTGGTCATATTCTCAGGAAACGTACTTTGGTTTACAAGATTGATATTTTTATCAAGTGTTAAAGGAGCATAAGTGTGTTTTTATTATTAGTGATTCAGAGAATTTTTGTACCCTGGAGGGAAAAAAAAAGCTGAAATAACATACAAAGCCAAAACTTATATTTAGATTTTGAAGATATCTAGGGGTGGAAATACATGTGTGTGTCTGTGTGTGTGTGTGTGTATACACATACATACATACACACACACACATATTACGGTGACCCCCTGTGTGCAGAGTAGAACTGCTCCATAGGGTTTTTAAGGCTGTGATCTTTCAGAAGCAGATCACCAGATCTGTCTTCCAAGGTGCCTCTGCGTGTGTTTTAACTGCCAACTTTTCGGCTACCAGTCAAAGCATTGAACTATTTGTGCCACCAAGTTGGAATCAATGGCAACTAACAACAACAATGTATATATACATATGTACATATATGTTATATATATACAGATATGTAGGTGTGTGCACATATGTCTGTGTGTGTGTATAAACACACGTATAGATTTAAATGAGTTCATAGGCAAGCTGAAAAGCAGTGAGGGTTGTCGGCACAGCAGTTAGATAAATGCACTTTACAGACAGTCGGTATAGCTTACGTCTCTAAAAAGTAATCATTAACTCCACACAGAGACCTGGCAATCATCACATCCAAAATTTTAAGTCCAAAGACCTTTTCAGGAAGGAGTTCCTTTATGGGCAGGAAAAGACCACACATTTCTGGTTACCAGGATCGTTAGATGGTCCCTGTTGATGAAGACAGGAGGCTCCATGAACAGTACTTAGTTTTGTATGCTTCCAGTCATAAATACCAAAATACTTTCTTTAATAACTGTGAGTCCCACAGTTACATAATAGGCTATAAAGTGCCATTTTGGACTCAGTCCAGGTTTTGAAGGGATTTAAAGATATAGGTAAAACGTGTTGCCAGCCACTATATACAACCTCAAACAATCTTTCCTGCTGAGGCTGTCTGTTCTCAGCCATCACTACCCAAAACGTTTTTAGTCAGGGTCCCTAGAAAGTTTTTTCACCCTTAACAAAAACAACAGTAAATCTTCCAACTGCAAACATACCATTCTTGACTTCATAGGCTAAGTGGATATGTGGTGGTTGAGGAATAAAGACAAATCTGTTACATTTTGCAGGCATTTAGAACCTACTACTATTACTGAGATTGATGACCCACACTATTTGTGTCTAATGTTCTTATGCCATAGGTAGATTAAGATCACCTTAAAGGAGGGTACTGATGAAAAGTTTGGGAACAGTTAATGGTGATGGTTGCACAGCATGGTGAATGTAATTAATGTCACTGAATGGTACACATAAAAATGGTTGAAATGGCAAATATTTTGCTATATTTGTTTCACCACAATAAAAAAAATTTAAATCACCTTAAAGTAATTTCAGCCAAGAGGAAATTCATTAATAAGGTGATGATTAACTATGATCTTAACACCCCTAATTTGTTAAATAACTAAGTTCTACGGTACAATAGTACATGGCATTGAAAATGAACTTAGCTATATGCAACAAGGATAAAACTCATGGTATTAAGTAAGCCAAATACAAAAGAATGTATGCTGCATAATTTCATTTATGTAAAGTTTAAAAATAGCCAAACTAACCTGTGGTCCTAGAAGTCAGGGTAGTGCCTATCTCAGGGGAAGAGTGGAGGTTAGACACTGGGAGAGAGCATGGAGGAGGCCTCTGGGGTGCTGGCAATGTCACATTTCCTGATCTGGGCACCATTTACATGAATGTGTTCACTTTGTGAAAATTTGGAGCTGTACACATATGATGTGCACTTTTCTCAGTAACATTTTAATTTTTAAAAGTATATGTATGGTGGAAACCAGGTAGGAAGCTACTACAGTAGGCCAGATGAAAGATGGTAGTTTCGACTAGGATAAGAATAGACAGTAGATCCTATATATCAATAAAGTGAACTATGAAAAGGAAATCAGAAAAGCAATACCATTTATAATAGCCCCTAAAAAAAAATACTTAGGAATAAATCTAATCAGGGACATAAAAGACCTATACAAAAAAACTACAAAACACTATTGCAAGAAACCAAATGAGACCTATGTAAATGGAAAAACATACCATGAGCATGGATAGGTAGACTTAACATTGTGAAAATGTCAGTTCTACCCAAAGCAATCTACAAATACAATGCAACCCTGATCCAAATACCAACAGCTTTCTTTAACGAGATGGAAAAACTAAACATTAACTTTATATGGAAAGATGCAACGGATGAGTAAAGCACTATCGAAGAAAAACAATAGAGTAGGACTTGTACTCCCTGACCTCAGAACCTACTATACAGCTACAGTAGTCAAAACAGCCTGATATTGGTATAATGATAGAAACATTGACTAATGGAATAGAATCGAGAACCCAGATGTAAATCCATCCACCTGCGGTCATCTGCTCTTCAACAGAGGCCCAAAGTCCCTTAAATGTGGAAAACACAGTGTTTTTAACAAATGGTGCTGGAAAAACTGGATGTCTATCTGTAAAAAAAAAAAAGACACAGGACCCCTACCTCACACCATACACAAAAACTAACTCAAAATTGATCAAAGACTTAAATATAAAACTAAAAACTATAAAGATCATGTTGTTGTTACATGCCATCAAGTAGGTTCTGACTTATAGCAACCCTATGCGCAACAGAACAAAACACTGTCCAGTCCTGCACCATCCTCACAATCATTGTTATGCTTGAAGAAAAAATAGGGTCAACACTAGAGGCCCTAATGCACGGCATAAACAGCATACAAACCATAACTAAAATACACAAACACCACTTCTGGAAAGTGGTTAAAAGCTTGTGAGCTAGAAAACTTGGATCTTCTAAAAACTAAACCCTTATGCTCATCAAAAGACTTCACCAAAAGAGTAAGAAGAGAACCTACAGACTGGGAAAAAATTGTTGGCTATGACAAAACTGATAAAGGTCTAATCTATAAAATCTATAGGAAATCCAACACCTCTACAACAAAAAGACAAATAATCCAATTAAAAAATGGGCAAAGGATATGAACAGACACTTCACCGAAGAAGACATTCACCAGGGCAGTGTTGCGTTCTGTTGTATATAGGGTTGCTATGAGTAGGAACCAACTCGACAGCACCTAACAACTGTAATAATTTGAAAACACTTAAGGGATCCAAGTCTTTGTACTTATATTTTAAATCAGATTCAGAATATTAAAATATATATATATATTAAATATTGGTAAGTAAAGTGAATCACTTACAAAAAAAAAAAAAAAGAAGACATTCAGGCAGCTAACAGACACATGAGAAAATGCTCGAGATCACTAGCCATTAGAGAAATGCAAACCAAAACTACAATGAGATATCCTCTCACCGTGACATTACTGGCTCAAATAAAAAAAAAAACAAAAACAGAAAATAACAAATGTTGTAGAGGCTATGGGGAGCCTGAAACTCTTAAGCACTGCTGGCAAGAATGTAAAATGGTACAACCATTTTGGAAAACAATACGGCACTTCCTTAAAAAGTTAGAAATAGAAATACCATATGATCCAGCAATCCCACTCCTACGAACATATTCTAGAGAATAAAGAGCCACCACATGAATAAACATATGCACACTCATGTTCACTGCAATATTATTCACAATAGCAAAAATATGGGAACAACCTAAATGCCCATCAACAGATGACTGGATAAACAAACTATGGTACACACACACTATGAAATACTCCTCAACAATAAAGAACAATGATGAATCTGTGAAACATCTCACAACATGGATGAACCCAGGGGGCATTACGCTGAGTAAAATAAGTCAATCACAAAGGGACATATACTGTATGAGACCACTATTATAAAAACTCACGAAAAGGTTTACACACAAAAGGAAACAATCTTTGATGGTTACTAGGGAAGGGAGGGGTGGGAAGGGAAAAACACTAACTAGGCAGTAGATAAGTGGTAACTTTGGTGAAGGGTAAGACAGTACACAATACTGGGATAGTTAGCACAACTTGACCAAGGCAAGGTCATCGAAGCTTTATAGATGCAACCAAACTCCCTGACGAACCAAATTACTGGGCTGAGGGCTGGGGAACATGGTCTCAGGGGACATCTAGCTCAACTGGCATAACATGGTTTATAAAGAAAATGTTCCACATCCTACTTTGGTGAGTAGCGTCTGGGGTCTTAAAAGCTTGTGAGCAGCCATCTAGGATACTCCACTGGTCCCACCCTGTCTGGAGCAAGGGAGAATAAAGAAAACCAAAGAACAAGGGAAAGACTAGTACAAAGGAATAATGGACCACAACTACCACAGCCTTCACCAGACTGAGTCCAGCACAACTAGATGGTGCCCATCTACCACAACCGACTGCTCTGATAGGGATCACAACAGAGGGTCCCAGACGAAGCTGGAGAAAAATGTAGAACAAAAGTCTAACTCACAAAAGAAGACCAGACTTACTGGTCTGACAGAGACTGGAGAAACCCTGAGAGTATGGCTTCCGGACACCTTTTTAACTTAGTACTGAAGTCACTCCTGAGGTTCACCCTTCAGCCAAAGATTAGACAGGCCCATAAAACAAAACCAGACTAAATAGGCACACCAGCCCAGGGGCAAAGACGAGAAGGCAGGAGGGGACAGGAAAGCTGGTAACGGGGAACTCAAGGTCAAGAAGGGGAGAGTACTGACACGTTGTGGGGTTCGCAACCAATGTCAGAAAACAAAATGTGTATTCATTGTTTAATGATAAACTAATTTGTTCTGTAAACCTTCATCTGAAGTACAATTTAAAAAAAAATAGTACATAAAGACAAGGTTTATGAAGTGACATGTTTTTGTTTTCTAATTTGCATTTTGCTACAAGTCTATTAAATAACCAACAAATCTAAAGTCAAAACAAAGCATTTACTTGAAAGAGGTAGTAAATTTGAGTAAGGTTATGTGGAAATGTAATTTCCAGATATATAGAATTTAAAACTTCTTGCATTTGACAGCACGGAACTAGATTCAGGGTAGACATGTAACAGCCAAGCAAAGTGAGACTATAAGGCCTTCAATAAACACTGTCATGATAAAAGGGCAAACCAAACTTTAAACAATATACTGTTTTAATTGCACCCTTATAAGTGGGATATCAAACCGTGAAAGACCAATGTTTTCATAGGATTGCTACAAATTTTTTATAAGTTGTTTTATCATCATTCTAACTTAAACAATTAAGAAATTTTCTATTCTAACCAGTTTATCAGTAAATATGCTGGTGCACATGTTGACTTTAGACGTCTATGTGCTATATAATTGCCACTTAAGAATCTTAACTGTTGCCTCCATGGCTATTTCCATGTTTGAAATTGGCTGTTACACTCAGATGCCTCCTGCCCAGGAACCCAGTCTGACGTCTGACAGCCCCTCCTCCTAAAATGGAACCCTCTACAAGCTTTCTGAGCCCTGGTGGTGTAATGGTTAAGAGCTCGGCTGCTAACCAAAATGTCGGCAGTTCAAATCCACCAGCTGCTCCTTGGAAACTCTATAGGACAGTTCTACTCTGTCCTATAGGGCCGCTCTGAGTCAGAACCGCCTTGATGGCATCTAACAACACAAGCTTTCTAAAAGGAGCCCTGGTGGGGCAGTGGTTAAGCGCTCAGCTGCTAACTGAAAGGTTGTTGGTTTGAACCCACCAGCAGCCCCTTGGGAGAAGACCTAGCAATCTGCTTCCGGAAAGATTAGGAAACTCTATTGGGCCGTTCTACTCTGTCCTATAGAGTCACTATGAGTCAGAATCAACTAAACAGCACACAATAACACAAGCTTTCTGGCACCATGGTCTAGAATCACCCACATTCTTGAAGAGTGCTATGCAGGGGCAGCTATGGTTCCTACCTGGTACACCCAGGTACTAATCACCTTTGAAGGACATTTGTCAAACTATATTGGGTGGCAGTCACAGAGGGCATAAACTCCAAAAGACCTAGTTGTTTTGGAAATCGTGTGACCATGGTCAGTCAGTTTATCCTCTCCTTCCTAAGTCAAGAGCCAGGAAAGGAAAAAAGGAACCAGTGTTCAACCCAGGCCAATTAGTTTAATCCTATTTCAGGCTATCGTATCTTAAACCACGACTGCGGAGCCCCAGAATCTGCTTTTTAACTAGCACCCCGGTTGATTCAGGTGCACACCCGAGCAGAACACCAGGTAGTGTTCTGGTTTCAAGGGGGAGATGAAAATGTTTGCCTTTCCCCCTCATTTGCATTCCTGCTTCCAACAAACATTTGTTCAACTCCTACCATGTGCCAAGCACTGCTATAGATCCTAGGTTTAGCGTAGTTTAGTCCCTGCCCTTCTGGAATTTACATTCTAATAGAGGAAGAGTGTCATAATCAAAAAGATACAAAAATAGTGAAGGCAAAAAAAGACCAGGTTTACTGGCCTGACAGACTGGAGAAACCCTGAGAGTATGGCCCCTGGACACCCGTTTAGCTCAGTGGTGAAGCCCCTCCTGAAGTTCACTGTTCAGCCGGGGACTGGAAAGCCTCATAAAACAAAACGGGACCAATGAGGCACAGCAGTCCAGGGACAAGGACTAGAAGGCAGGAGGAGACAGGAAAGCTGGTGATAGGGAACCCAAGGTTGAGAAGGGACAGTGTTGACATGTCATGGGGTTGTTAACCATTGTCATAGGGCAATATGCGTACTGTTTAATGAGAAACTATTTGTTATGCAAACCTTCATCTAAGGTACAAAAAAAAAAAAAGAATTATCTATGTGAGATGAAATTGACAACAGCAACTCAAAAGGTTTGATGGGAAGCCTAGGGGGCAGTGAGTTGAAGACAATGGTGATGGAATAATTTAGAAAAGGATAGTGAGAATAGCAGCACAACTGGAAGAATGTAATTGATGTCACTGAATTGTACATGTAGAAACTTGTGAAATGGTGTAACTTTGGCTATGTATATTTTCGCCAAAAAAAGTCCTCAAGGTTGAGAAGGGAGAGTGTTGACATGTCGTGGGGTTGTTAACCAATGTCATAAAACAATATGTGTACTGACTGTTTAATGAGAAACTATTTGTTCTGTAAACCTTCATCTAAAGTACAATAAAAAAAATAGTGAAGGAACCAGGGAATGAAGTTATCCATGAAAAAAAAAAAAAAAAAAGATTCCTGAGTATAAGATAGAGGTGAATTTTTGAAGGAAGTTTATTTTACTGAAGATGCTCAAAGGCAGTTGTTTTAAAGCAGTAGTATTTGCCCAACAATCTAGTACACGTGTAGATACATTATTAAACAAAGACACACCTTAAAGGAAATTAAAAAGAAACTATCAGGGCCAGTAAAGAGACAAACATGTCTGCAATATTTTATTTTCAATAACCCTGGAAATCTCCTAGGCTTGGTAAACTGTATCATCTCCTACAGTAAAACCAGTGAAAGCTGGAACCTGTGTAAGGTGGAAAGCTGTCAGAGAAGGAAAACTCAAATACCTCCCACTAACAGACGGCGACAGAAAAGGGGAAGGGCTGCACCCTGTCAACGGCGGGAAACAAGCCAGTCCTGTTGGGTTCCAGCTCTCACAGGTTTCACCGTACTAATAACATATAAAATATCACCACCCTACGCCTCGTTCTGTATGCATGGGGGATGGCACTGGCCCAGGACTGTCTAGTCTCACGTCAGTGCTCTAGTGCATCAAGGACTTTCCCTCCTTCATTATGCTCATCATCACCCCTTTCCCAAGCTGAATCCTCATTGAAGAGATAGGCGAGGGCTGTGCCATATGCTAAAATACAATGAAGCCAAAGGAAATTAGTTAAAAATGTTGTTTTTTTTGCAAGTTGTCTTTTCAAAAGAAAGTCAACAAAGGTTACAAAATGGGCATTATCAATTATTTTTTAACTTTGTGAAGACTTACGCGGTAGCTTCATTGCAAATGCAATCATATAAGCCACATATGGAACAATTCAACTCGTAACTTTCAGCCAGTAAAATGAACTGAATGTGAAAATTTGAAATTTATACAGTGTTAATGTCGATTCTCAGAACATGCACAGTTGCACATGGTCACATATTTCATGCCCATTTTGTCCAGATGGTTTCAGACTTTCTCTCATTGGTATACACAAACCTAAGAAAGAGATATTGTAAGGGGGGGGGGGGCGCGCACACACACACACACACACACACACACACACACATACAAATTTGGGCAAATTATGGTATCTACTGGTTCTGTATAGCAAAATCTGGTTTACTGAAAAATGCCACAATCCTGCAGTACCATATTATACACAGAATCTATGCAAAACTCTTCTCAGTTCACAAGAACAAAGCAGAGTCAAAACAGGAGGTCTACAGGCAAGCTAAGCCCAGCTGCAAGATCAACAACTGGACAGCTTGACCATAGGACATTACTTTTAAACATACAATTACCCTGCAGACACTTCACCAAAGAAGACATTCAGGTGGCTAACACATGAAGAGATGCTCGTGATCATTAGCCATTAGAGATGCAAATCAAAACTGAGATACCATCTCAGCCCGGCAATAATGGCACTGATCAAAAAAACGAAAACTGCTGGCAAGGTTGTGGAGAGATTGGAACTCTTATACACTGCTGGTGGGAGTGTAAAATGGTACAACCACTATGGAAAACAGTATGGTGTGTCCTTAAAAAGCTAGAAATAGAAATACCATATAATCCAGCAATTCCATTCCTAGGAGTATATCCTAGAGAAATAAGAGCTGTCATACAAATAGACATATGCACACCCATGTTCACTGCAGCATTACTCACAATAGCAAAAAGATGGAAAACCACCTAAATGCCCATCAACAGATAAATCAACTGTGGTACATACACACAACGGAATACTGTGCAACAATAAAGAACGATGATGAACCCACAAAACATAACACGGACGAATCTGGAGGATATTATGCTGAGTGAAATGTCAGCCATAAAAGGACAAATATTGCATGAGACCACTATTATAAGAAGTCAAGAAAAGGTTTACACACAGAAACATTCTCTGATGGTTACCAGGGAGGGGAGGGGGAGAGGGAAAATCACCAACTAGATAGTAGATGTGTTAACTTTGGTAAAGAGAAAGGCAATACAAAATTTGGGGGAAGTCGGCACAACATGACAAAGGCAAGGAAAAGAAGATACTGAGAGGTACAATGAATGGAAATGGGGACCTCAGGGTTGTAATGGGGACAGTGCTGACACACTGTGGGAATTGCAATCAATGTTACGGAACAATTTATGTACAACTTATTGGATGGGAAACTGATTTGCTCTGTAAACCTTCAACTAAAACACAGTTTAAGAAAAAAAAGCAATTACTCTGGCTTTCCTCTAACAGCTATAAAATAGCACTTCAGTTTTATTCATGCTAGGCAAAACTTTCTAAATTGACTTCAAGACATTAGATGTGGGTCACTTTCCCAGAAGAATATCTCAGAAAAGCAATGGTTAGTGGACTTTGAAAAATATAACAATTTTCAAAGATTAAAATTTAACCTAAGTACTAGATCCAGGTTGGGGACTTTAAGAAAAAAATTTATTGGTACACCTAAAGTAGAGGGTCAGCGGAAGAGAGGAAGACCCTCAACGAGATGGACACAGTGGCTGCAATGACGGGCTCAAGCAGAGCCAGTAGCTGTGAGGACGGTGCAGGACCCGGCAGCGTTTCCTTCTCTTGTACCCAGGGTCGCTGAATCAGAACCAACTCAACAGCACCTGATAACCTTTTATCAACCGCTACTCTGATTGACATTGTTTAAAACCAAACTACGAAAGTTATGTGGATTAGCCTGTATCTTCCCCCAAGCAAAAATCTAATTCTTCAGAAAGGCCAATCCTATTACGGGTCCCCTTACCAAGGTAAGAAACAAATATATATTTTTTCCCTATTTCCTAGATATAAATTTAAGTTCCTGGAAATTTTTAAGGTAGTTCTAAAGCCAGAAGTCATTGTTACCCCTAAAGAGTATTTACACAAAGTACCTTATAAATTAGAGTACCTAGCCTATCTGTACTGAAAACGGGAGCTCAGTTTTCATATTAACACAGCATTTAAACACTGCATAATTTACCATAATTTGGAATAAAAATATTTTTAAGTCATAGTTCTTCATATAATTTCCTTGTCAGAAATGGAGTATGTGGCAATCTAATTCATAGTAACCTCTTAGAACACTGTTACTGGGATATTTACCCTTAAGCAAAATTCATTCATTTAGACCATTTAAGAGTGAAGGCTTATATAAACTAGTAGAAGTCTAAAAGAAAGTTTTGGCATCTTTCCAGTACATTCTAAAAATGCAACTTCAATGTTTACATTATTAAGTAGAAGCCCCAGTGAAGACTTTCAATAAGATTTGGGCATACCTGCTAGAAGCATCTAGAATGTTTATAAAATTCCTTTTCCAAACGCAGTCTTTACACACAGATACTACCAAAGATCAGCCTATTGTTAGATGTCACTGAGTTGATTTTTGACTCACATCCACCCCATGGGACAGAGTAGAACTAACTGCCCCATAGGATTTGCTAGGCTATAATCTTTATGGCAGCAGATCACCAGGTCTTTCTCCCTTGGAGTAGCTGGGTGGGTTCGAACAGCCAACCTTTTGGTTAGCAGCCGAGTGCTTAACCATCCCACCACCAGGGCTCCTCACACACACACACACACACACACAAAAAAATCTTGTCCTCGAGTCAATTCCGACACGTAGTGACCCTACTGAACACAGTAGAACTGCCCCACAGTTTCCAAGGAGTGGCCGATGATTCGAACTGCTGACCTTTTGGTTAGTAGCTGAGCTCTTAACTGCTGCGCCACCATGGCTCCTAGGCAGAGTAAAATGATAGTTCTCATATTTGTGGACTCCAAATTAATAAGGTTTTACTATATTAATATTCAACAACAAAGCACACATTTTTGGAAGGATATGAATGTCTGTCTACTCCTTATATCCAGAGATTAAAATTTTAATTTAACAAAGCTAATGAACTTTTTACCTTACACAGAACCTAAGAAAGTAAGTCATGAATATTCTCCACATACCAATCGTTTCATGGTCGCCTAGGAGGAATAATTATGCAATAAACGACAATAAGAAAAAGCCACTTATCATATAATCTAGTCTTTATTGAAAGACTTACTTCAACTGTGGTTTACAGCTTTGGCTTAAGTTGGCCAGTCACTTTAGCCTCACTGCCAGCAGGCATAAAAATCAAGTGGGAATGGCATGGGGGAAATACTAGTAAAGAGATTATTAGAGCAAAGAAGATGGCAGTCAGAAACACATCACCAAAATAAATCTCAAAATAATTATGAAACGAAAAACTTTTCTTGCATGCCAAAGAATCTCTGCTGCTGTTTTTAATAAACATAGAAAAGGCAATGATTCTTAGGCTTAAACTGGATCAAGATGGCACTGACTTTGCTTTGGGTTAAAAAACAGTCTGAGTCTGTGTTATCTTGGCAGTTTTTTTTTGAAATAGTGTATTTAATTTGGATAAGTAGATTTATATTTTAAAAATCATTTAATATGAAATAACTTCCCCTAACTGAACTGATCATGAAATCTTGTTTTCTCTCAGATGAGACCAAGGGGAAACTCAGTCATATGCTTACTATGGCAATACACCTAGAGACTGAATAAATCACAGAATATGAAACCGGGAAACACTGCAGCTATATTTAGCCATCAGTTATCTCAAGAAGCTACTTAATTTACTGGCAGACTGAAAACAACCAACTGAGAATTTAATATGCTTTATCAATATAAGAAAAAAAGTCTTTAGTTATTCAAGTTTCATCCATCTTCATGGAATTTTTAACTAGGAGGCATAATTGCTATAATTTCTTGAATGCTCTCCTTATAAAACATAAAGTTAACTTCTTCAAAGACATCCTCCAAAGACATTAACCATAAACAAAAGATACCAGGATAAATTTTATGAGAGGGTAACAGATGACTAACATAGTTAAAACTAAAAAAAGTGCCATAAAAATGTAGCCCAAAGATGAAGAACTTCAGACCCTGTAAATTTTTATGATGAATACATGAGGCTATATTTGTAAGAGGAAGACGAAGTAAAGTAATATCAAAATTACTGTGGTCACCAATTTACAAAACCATCATTATTTTAAAGCTAACTGTCTGCAAGACTTGAAACGTTTAAAAAATAGTAATTTGTAGGTGCAAGTTGCATCTTGCTCAGGCCTCAAACATTTCAAAAACGATGCTGAAGCATTTGCACCCCCTAGCTGTCACAGTTCATATACATGAGGCTTTATCTATTTTACATTCCTGTTTTGATAGAAATTTGAGGCAGTTTTTATCCACATGGCCTGAAAATTACCTCAGAAGTAACCCTCTATCTTATACATGTTCCTGATCAATTCATTTACAAACTCTGCATACAAACTGCTCAGCCTCTGCTCAGGCTTGTCATTTCATTTACACTACCCATTTAGAGAAAAGAATTAAAAAGTCACAGCTCTGTGTCCTATTTAAACTGAATATCCAATTATAAATTTGTACAATGAACTGTCTAAATAAGATGTTTTAGCAATTTGTTAAAAAAATTATTGGGCAAAATATATCTAATTTTAAAAAACACCCCAAGATTTTTAAAAAACACTTATACTATACAACTTATAGGAACCTTGAAATAGGTTTACAAGGTTTTGAATCAAGGTATTTACATACCAAATAATGTAAAGCAAAAAAAGAAAAAGAAAAAAAAATCTAATTTCCAATGACTTTTTAAAATATACTAATGCATTAAAGATTTGTATGAAATTAAAGTTAAGGCTTTTTCTGTATAATAATTTGTGTAATTTTAATTGTACATAGTAGCCAACCTTGGAAATGTCAGTCTTGAACATTCTTACCAATCCACTGCCTTCAAAGCAGTGGAGTATGTTAAGTGTTACTTCAGATAATTACATCGTTGCTACTTCTATCTTGAAGCATGCTTTTTAAACACTGTAGATATTCAATATTTACAATGTATATCATTCAAACTTCATGTAAAAGCACAAGTATGACTGTCTGACTTTAATACAAACACCATACTTGGAATTCCCTCCCTCTCCCAAAATGAAATGTAATTTACTATAGTTTTAATAATCAACACTTTTTGACATTTTAAAAATATGTCTGGATGCAGACCACCAACATTCGCCCAAGTAACTCAGAAAATGCTGTTCCTTATTTAGGTTGCAAATTTCCTTTATCAGTCTGGCTTCAGTTTCTTTAGGCATAGAGAAAGTAAATATTTCCTCCAAAGGGACTCCAAAATCATGAATTTCTTCTGAATGTCACACTTTTTTCTGCTGACTTCGAATGTGGTCCACCTTGGGGCGAGGGGAGGGAGTATCAGGATGAACTTATATGTGGTTCCCAGTTTTTCACAATCCTCCCTTTTTTGCTCTTTTAAAAACACAGTGAGTTAAAATACTGAACAGCAAGATAAAAATGGAATCGTGTCTAAGATTCAAAAGGTATCACCCACTTCTATTATATCAAAATTTGCAGTCAGAGTTCTTTATTGACTTTATTTTAGTTTTTGTACACAAAGAAAAATCATGTTCATATCCATCATGAACAAAAACTTAAAAAGGCAGAACTAGAAGACATGTGTCCTTCACCAAAGCAAAGCTGTGCTAAAGGTTCCAAACATTTCAATTTTAAAATAAATATTTTCATTTTCCGATGTCTACTTTCATGTCTTCAGAGTGTCATAGGAAACTGAAGCCTATCATGAATTACAATTTTGCTTAGAGTCCCAGCTCACTGTGTTTGGTAACTTGCCATACCATATCCAGCTTGGTTAGGAGGAGGTATTACGGGGGGAGGAGCTTGTCCCTGGGGAGGCTGAGCACCAAATCCACCCATCCAAGCAGCAGAAGGTGATTGACTTGGGAGGAAAAAAAAAAATCTTCAGCAAACAAAAAAGAAAAAAGATCACCTATATACATTTATACCAAAATCTAGACAAGTCTAATCAGACAACTAGAAATCAACAAATCTACACCAAACAGAACAAAGAAAAAAACAGACGTGTAGAATACAAATCGCTATTACTATTAGTCTTAAATTTCTATTACAATAACCACTTTAGCTCTTCTCTTCAGAGTGTATGAAAAGTGACTTTAAAATGGATAAATAATTCAACACATAATCTACCCATAATATACCACATACATAATATATCAACTTATAAGAAATTCTAAAACACAAATTCATGTTGAAAAGAGTCTCAAAACAAGGAACTAGTGAAAATAAAGGTCTGGGCTGGCCTGGAAGAAAAAAAAGAGTAACAAAGGAGCAACCCAATCTGTTAACAAAGGGGGAAAAATAGGCTACTTTATATCAGATAAATTTCTAGACAGTAACTTTTACATGCAAAATAAATAATAAGCTAATATATTAGAAATGTAAATCGAATTCTACCAACTGCTTACGGGGACAGGAGAACACACCAAATATTACCTCAACCTCCATTTTCACCTAGGTAACAAAAAGTAATTTTTCAGCTTCATAAATCACATTTCATAAGATTTTCTTCTATAATGCTTATAATGCCAAATAGCTCAATGTATTTAAATAGATTCTCCTTAGGAAAACTCAGTTTTTATGTCTTTTGTCAGAACATTATTTTGTTTCTATTCTGGAAAAACACAACTTACTCTACTCCGAATCCTTGCTGATTCCATGGTTGTCCGTATACTCCATAAGGCGGTACTTGCCACCCATTTGCCATATACTGTCCATACTGTTGTGGGTTTCCATAAACTTGGTTCCACTGGCCCCATTGGCTATAGTCAACCTAGGAAAAAACAAATTACTCTTTTAGGGAACAAGTAAGAAACACCGTATTTGAAGAAAGAGTGGGAGACAAGGAAGAGAAAAACTAAGTAAGCACCCTTATGTGAATAGGACTCTGTTATTTATCATTGTCTAAGTTTATTGGGGTGGTGACACCTGTGAAAAGAAAGTATTAAGATTCAGTTAATAGCGTAAAAATAATCACTTTTGAAACAGCATTAATAAAATCAACTGAAAGCAGCTATATGCTTTATTTTTTCTGTTGGTTTATTTTACAGAGTTTCCAAAGGTTTTATGTAGATACGTAAGATGGAAACTTTAAAATGTTCTATGAAAAACTGAATTACCTGTTGGAAATTTTTAGTCATATCAGGAGATTCTTTACCCCAATAGCATTTAACAACATGTCCTTCAATCGTAGTACCATTCACTGAAACAATGGCATGGGCTGCACTTTCGTGGGTGGAAAATCTGAGAGAGAAAGATAATAAGGTTTTGTCTTTTATTTTTTAAGAACTTAAGTAAATAATATAAAAATTCATTAGCTTATACTTCCAATTTGATATTTTTCCTAAAGTACATTATATAAGTAGTTGAAAGTTCTACATTACAGAGAAGTACTAAATTAACAAACTGATAACTTTGGGCCAAATAATATAACTGAAAGGAGTGGATCAAACAGAAGAAGAATAATGATATTACAGGTAGGGTTTTACCTGACGAATGAATAGCCCTTCTCTGGAAAAACTCTTATTTCCATAATTTGTCCAAATGGTGAGAATGTCTGTCTCATAAGTTGATCTGAGAAACAAAAACATAAAATATTTAAGACTCAAACATATGCTGAAATAGCATCGATAGTGACGATGCTCCACAGAGAAGGCGATCAGAAAACAAAACACTGTACCTGTTAACCCAGAAGCAATTCCTCCACAGTAGACAGTACAATTTTTTGGACTTGACTGGTTTACTACATCTTCAAATCTCAACTGTTTAGTGTTGTCTATATGCAGAAAGAAAATGAAAATGCTGATTGTTGTACAATATTGCAAAGCTATCTTTCGTTAATTACCATGTACTTTTAAAAATATATATTTTACTGTGCTTTTGGTGATAGTTTACACAGTTAAGTTAGGTTCCTATATACCATAAACTTTTAAGTATATAGTTACGTGGACAAATTCCTCAACAGGAAGAAAAAAATGTAACTTTTTTTCTTTTTACCTTTCCACCAATTAAAAACATTTTTTTAAATTTTATTGTGCTTTAGGTGAAAGTTTAGAGTGCAAATTAGTTTCTCATTCAAAAATTTACACACAAATTGTTTCATGACACTGGTTGCGTAACTTTTTCTCTTGATGCTATAATTTCTAAAATCAGGTGGTTCACAGCTCCCAAAATACTTATACTGGAGCCCATTTCTTTTTCAATCAAATTCCAGATGAAATGAGTCTTGCAATGCTAATAAAATGTAAATATTAAGAAACTAAGACTATAGTAATACGTGATTTTGTGAAGAATTTACTACTACAAATTCTACGATATATGTAGACATAGTAGACATATATACAGTAGACATATCTTACTTTCTTGTGTACTTTTTGGTGCAGGTGGTTTACGTGTGGCCCAATTGGTTCTGATTTGACGACCACCCAACCACTGACCTCCCATATGCACAATTGCGTTTTCTGCATCCTACAGACAAAAAAGGGAAAGAGAGAAAAAGCAATCACAAACAAAGAAAATGCTGGTATATAACTCCCAGTAAGATGAAATTAAATGTTGGCATTGCTGGATTCAATAAATCTCATCAGTAAATTCACTAAGCATCCTAAACAAACAAAACTGAATACCACGAGAAAATAATTTCAACTTGAGTGACTCACAAAAGCTATTTTTATTCATAGGTTTCAAAATACTAGGACAGCATTTAAGCATCAAGGGACATTTATCACAATTAAAACATGCAAGGAAAAATAGTAATCCCACTGATTGTCATAAAAAAATTTTTTTTAGTTTCTCAAATATGAACTTTTGAATAAAAAGGGAAGCAAAAATCCCACAAGACAAAGTTGTTTTTAAATATCTTAATTTTACAATTTGTAACGCAACTTTTAAAAACTATTAAATTACCTCCCCTCCCAAAAATCTACATTCTAATAGCAACGAATTATGACTATGATACAAAATTTAAAACTCATTTAAAGACAGAAGACTTTTGCATTATTATTTAAAATGTTGTACCAAAACCAATCCCATTGGCGTCAAGTCAATTCAGATTCACAGTGACCCTATACGACAGGGTAGAACTGCCCCATAGGGTTTCCAAGGCTGTAATCTTTACGGAAGCAAACTACCACGTCTTTCTCCCGTGGAGCAGCCGGTGGGTTTGAACCACCAACCTTTCAGTTAGCAGCTGAATGCTTAACCACTGCATCACCAGGGCTCCAGCTGTACAATGGCATAAAATAAAAGTTTAGATTATCAGAATCAATGCGAATCTGCAAAGAATCTAAGCATAGATGGGATCCGATCCCTGGCCTTTATTTTACTGCTTCAATAAAATGTAGTTTAAGTTGTTGAAACTGTTCTAAGATTCCAATCTCAAAGCCCACTTTATTATTTAATGTTACAGTTAATTCAAATGCTTAGATATTTTGGTACCCTTTTCCTAAAGAATACAAACAAAAATCAAGAGGAAATGTTTAAATTTTCATTTAATAATTTGCAGTAGTCATTAACATCCCAGATATAAAAGTATGGATAATAACTAAAAGAGTTAAAACTGAGATTTTCATGATTAAGAATGAATTTACCACCCCCTCCAAATTATCAGATCAGATCACTTATCCCACTTTTGGGATTTACTTCTAACGTATCCTACCTCTGCCAATGCACAAATGCAATTTTAATAATCTTCCTCACGGTGTTATTAGCCTATCCTTTTCCAGCTATTTCCAAGCTTATGAAAAAAGAATATGCTCTATCATTAACATACACAAAATTACACGTAAGTTGTGTTTTGTAGTTCATTTCCCATGTTACCCAAGTTTCAGATATATTAATGATTAAATTTAGTATTATAAAAATTAAATTGAATTGAAAGAACATACCAGTTTGTTATAAAAAGATACAAAACCATAGCCTTTGGATTTTCCAGTTGCCATGTCTTTAACTACCCGGGCATCCCTGTGGAAAGAAGCACAGCTAAATGAGGGAAGTAAGAGTCACCCTCAAAATAAAAACTAAAAGGAACCACACACACTGTATTGTGAGCATTTTTTTAAACAAAATTCCAGTTAGCCCTAATTAACTACAGCCATTCCTGAACTCTCCCTAATGTTTCTTTACCTGTTAGAAAAAAGCAGTAGGACAAAAACATGTAATAAACATGCAACCTAATCAAATAGCCTGTGCTTTCTAAACTAAATGCTCAAATTTGAAGATTAAGAGGAACAAGTTTCCTTTTCTAATATTCTATTGACTAGTGTCCTCTAAGGTTTACTGAGTCTATAAGTTACTGTAACAATGCTAACTACTTTACCATGCAATCTCTAAATAGTTAAATGTCTTCTGCCTAGTGATACAAAATATATGAAATATTAAAAAATTGAAAAAGAGGAAAAAATAGGAATTAAAAAGGCATACATGGCCTGTTAACAGATTTCTTTATTTTTCTTGGTCAATTCTCTACCATCATTTTGGAGTTTGGGCAGCTGTAAATTTTGAAAAATTGACATTTTCAGAAATTTAAGAAAGGAGAATAAAAAACTAACAACAATGCTAAGCACACCAGTACGAAAACAACAAATTTACACAGAAATTTTAGTGAGTAAGTTAAAATGATTGGAAATATAGAACTCCACTGAATATAGAATGTTAAAATGTAAATACTAAAATATGTATATATAAATAATGTATAATAAGAATAAATAGAAATGAGAAAAAAATCTACAACTGAGTTCCAGTGTGCACAGTTCCTTGCAGTTAGCCTTCAAGATCCTGTCCATTCTTATGAGCAATTCTGCAAAATAACCAGAATGCTATTACTTTTAATTGTGACTTGGACTTTAAAAAAAACTGCAGGTCTCAGGTATAAATAAAGATTGAAAAACAGCAACCTGTATTATTTTTATATTGATTTTTAAAACAGTACTACTTACCACATTTAGAGATTAAAAAGCAAAGCAAACATTAAAATAGAAAATTATTAAATCTTTCTTTCAATTAAATATATAGAACAACAAACTGTATAGAGAAAGAAATTGTTGTTCTTAGTTGACACATATTCCTGTAAATTAGTACTAAAACATTTAATTTAGATTCACAGGAAGTAAACATATAAACTGGTTTTATTCAGTAAGATAAATTGTGATAAACATTTTATAGAACTTTTAATTTTCTAATATATTTGAGCAAGTAACACACAGTGAAATTTGAGCATAAAATTTGTTAAAAATCAAACCACATTTGCCCCCTAACTAGCAAAATCAAAAGCCACTAACAAAATTACCTACTAATTAATCCCACACTTATGACTCAGACAGTGAAACATTTTAATACAGTAAGATTACTACTTTTCACTTGCAGCTAAAATATCAAAAACACAATTATCATTATAATTAAACATGAACATTTCCAGTTTATTCACAATACACTCAAGGATTTACCTACTTTTCCCCATTTATAAACCCCTCTTATAAAAGTTTAATATACAGTATAAATCATATTTTTTATTACTCCATTATCCTTAACCACCAAAATTTGAAAATACTGACAAAAAGTTGGACTTTGATAGTTTTACTACCCAAACATCTGCTTCAAAGATAACAAACATAATCACTTAAATTTTTAAAACACGTTATATACAGGATTAGATGAAAACAAGACCCCAAAACACTGAAATGACATTAACATTTTCAACAACATCTATTACTCCAAACAAACAAACAAACAAACAAACAAACCCCACACTAACTAAGGAAAGAAAAATCTGGATTCCAGTACAAGTTCATCAGATACAATTCTGCCTATCACTATTCAGTATAGTATTGATTATGATACTTACGATATTTTACCAAAGGGGGCAAATGCTGATTTGATATCTTCTGTAGTAATTTCTGGACTCAAATCCCCAACAAATACATGGAAGTGATCTGAAATCAAAGCATTTGGTAATCAAATACTTAAGAAGTCAGCTACTAAATGTTTTTTAGGCAAAACTAAAGGAGGGGAAAACCCTGCTTGGGCTGGTAATGCTGCCAGGATAATTTCAGAACTCTTCCACAGTAAAATGCAGCAGGAGTACTTACTGGAAGTATCTTTTTTCTGGCTACTTGGTGTTGTTGCCCAGTTTACTTTGACCTCCTAAAAATAAAGATTATATTTAATACAATTATTAAGCATGTCATTATGAATCATAACACCACTTATTAAATCATTTACCAAGCAGAAGGATTTATTTTTGTAAAAGCACTAGGCTGAATAAAGCAAAACTGTCACTCAGCAGCTAAATATTTGTTTAAAAACTTACTAGGGAAGAATTAAAACTAATTTGACATGCAAATATATATACTCATTTTTATAGGGCCATCATTCTATTATCTTACCTTTCCCAAAATTTTTCTCCCATTCATAGCAGCTAATGCAGCAGCTGCATCCCTGTGTTCATAAAATTCCACAAAGCAATATGGGTCATTGCTTGTATGCTGCAAAACAGAAAATCCAACAGAAGAGTTGACCCTTCTGCTATCGGGTTGCTGAGAAGAAAATCCAGGAAAAAACATTACTGATAGCTAGGAATGTACACAGTGAGATTGCATAAGCTTATGAAAGCCTAACACTTTAAAAAATAAGATTTACAGCTAAACCAGATTTTTAAACCTCAGATTACTGCTGTACTCACCAGAACCATAAAAGCAGTATAGAATCATGACTATCAGTATTAAATAAAAAATCTTACTGTTATGACACTTCAGATAGATAAAAGTAGACCAGACCACCAATGATTAAAGATAGAGCAATGAAAAAAATTACCTGCTATTCTATAATGTCTTTAGATTATTTCTTAACTACTTATGTAGGTACTTCAGTAGCTTACTGATAAAGATCAAAATACAGAATTCAGGTGAAGTATGCTAAATACAAAATAGAAGTTTATATTGGACCAAACAAAACCTCAAGCTCAGATTTTTGAGAGGACCACTCCTTATCACTGCTCTTCTCTCCAAACATTATTTTAAAAAAGGATGAATTCTACTTATCATAATCCTTCATAAATTGTATCCCATGACTATCAAAAGTACAGAAATGAACCAACTTTACAAACTTTACTCCTGATCGAAACTAGGATTAGTACTACAAATGACGATATTGCTACAAAGACTGGATGGATTATGCGTATTTTCTTTTGTGGATAAGTAGAGAATAGAATAGAAACAAAAAAGCTAAGATTTATAACCAGCTACTGAAATCAACTTCCTGATCTTCCAAAATACTCTAAAGTAGTGGAGAGTCTATACACTTTGAATCTGATCTTCCAAAGAACACAGAAATAGATGAGTGATTAAGAAAAAAATTTCTGAAAATGTGTCTAAGTAAAATATTCCAAAACATAGGCTACATTTCTACACCACAAAAATACCAATGTAAGAAATCTGTATTCCTATATTCTACAATGGTCTGCTTGCCAGTAGTTGGCAAACAGGTATTTATAAAGACGATGAAAAGCAGCTAGTGCTACTCGGTGATAGCAAGGTTATCACTTAAAATGGAAACAAATTTTTATATAACTACAACCTATACTGAATAGCTATACAACTGTACGGATGTATTTTTTAGGTAAGGTTAAAAACGTTCATCACTGTTCAATGTAAAATGCCCTACAAGAGTAATATTTAAAATGTGGAATTCTAGTTGGACTTATAAGGGATAAAAATACCAGATAAAATAAAGATCTTTTCAACAATCACTGTTTTTCATTCCAGGAAAATTTTAGAAGAAAAATTCAAAATAGGACGTCTAAAACAATAGTGGTGAAGCAACCAGAGGCATTTTCTTGAGGGGAAAGAAGTGTGATCATTAATACTGACAACAAACTATGGGCTCTCATATAAAATCCTAGTGTCGTAGTGATGTGAATGCAGTTTTAAAGGTAGAGAAAGAAAATGGGGGAAAAGTGTCCAAGTAAAAATACGCACTTAAATTTCTCCTGTGAAAGAGTTAATGTTTACCAATAACATTCATTGAAGAAAACATTTAAGAGCAAATAAAAAGCTAAAACTGTGCTAGCTGATTTTCCCCTTTGCTCCTACCTCTTATACCCTGAAGTCTCCAAGAGAAACACTGATAACTGTAGCAAAACACACAGGGGTCCAACGGTTGATCTACGATAACCAGTTACCGTTGAGTCGACTCCAACTCATGGCGACCCCATGTGCGTCAGAGTAGAACTGTGCTGTGCTCCATAGGGTTTTCAATGGCTGAGTTTTTAGAAGTAGATCACCAGGCCTTTCTTCCAAGGCCTTTCTGTTAGCAGCCAGGCGCGTTAACCACTTGTACCACTCTAGGGACTCCATGATAGTAACAGAGGCTCTAGAATACAAGCCTACTCATGCACACTGACTGACTTTAAATTTATCTAACTAGCAGTAGGCAAGATCCCACTCGATGTATCCTTCTAGAAAAGTGACATTAAAACAATATATACTCACACACATTGTATTTCAGTGAATTTAAGACTCCAGTGATTTTTAAGTCACATTCAACTGTCAAAGATGCTAAAATTTTTTTTAACATTTACTTTAGAATCAATAATATATATTTATCATAGTAGATGGGGAAAGCTCAAATCTAAGATAAAGAATATCTAAAGTAAAAACCACAAAACTAAGAGGAAGAAAGGACTTTCCATATATTGAAATAAAATTTACAAAAGGAAAATAAATGCCCAGATATTCTGTACTAGAGCTCACGGCCCTTGGAAGCTTTCCATTTTACACCATCACCAAGCGTGCTTACCTTAATTAGTGCTGTCACCAATTTTTGTTGAATGACATAAATGTCAAGACAGAAATATGAGAGTTCACAACTATTTAAAAGTCCGTATCTAGGTAGTTCTAGAATATGGACACATTACAAAAATTCATTTCAAGTCCCTCCATCCCCTAAATGGCGGGATAAATCCATACGTTTTTTTTAAAAAAAAAAAAAAAAAAAAAAAAAAACCTGTTAAAACAAATCTTTATCAAATGTTTCTCAACAATTTTTGAGTGACTCTTTCCACTCTCTCTCATTCCAGTCTCTCCTAAATCTACTCTGGTCAGCTTCCAACCTGACCGTGCCACTGGAACTGCCTGTCAAGTTCACTGCGACCACTCTGCCATCCCCTGGATCCCTTCTGTCCTCGTCTTGACTTTCAAGCAGCATTCAAAACAAGGGACGGCTATCCTCTACCTTTAAACATTTTCTTCTCTTGGCTCCCCCATGCTCCTCTTGGTTTTCCTGTTACCTCACTGGAGGACTCTTCAGAAGATGCTTCTTCCTCCTTCCCTCAGCCTCCTAATGTCGAGGGTGCTCCAGGGCTCTGGGCTATGCCCCTCTATTCCCATCAACACTCTCCGTAAGCGATCTCATCTAACCCCATGGCATCAGCTACCATTACAGGCTGCCATAGATCTACAGCAGTGGTATCTCCAGAGCTCCAAACCAGTTTATCCAACTGCCTACATAAATGTCCACTTAGGTGTCTAACGCTGGTCTTAAATTTAACAATGCCCGATTTTCACCACTTCCCCCACCCACCCTGTGCCCCCCTCAGCAACCCCTGTTTTATTAAATAGCATTACCATCCACATGGTTGTACAAACAAAAATCTTAGTTTTCTTGTTTGCTTTTTTCTTTGCCTTACTTATCTCAGCCAATCCATTCCTAAAGTTTACCCCAAAGTATATCCCAAATTTATCTACCTCTGTTTCTACAGCTACCACTCTAGAGAATAAGCCTCATCATTTCTTACCTAGACAGTGAAATAAACCCAACTGGTTCCTCTCCTTCCATTCTTGCCCTCTACAATCCATTCTCCACACATAATCTTAAAATGCAAATCATTCTCTTGCTTAAAACCCTCCAGTGGCCTGTTACTGCAACCAGAATAAAATCCAAACCTCTGATATGGCCCATAGTGCCCTATGTGAGTTTGCACCCTGCCTACCTCTATGGACTCATTTCCCACCACTCCCCTCCATCACTCACCAGCTTCCAGCCATCCTGGTCTTTGGTTCCAGGAACATGCCAAGCTCATTTCCAACTTGAGGCCTTTGTATTTGCTGTTCCCTCTGCCTCCAGCTCTTAGCATAGGTGGCTCCATCTTGTTATTCACATCTCAGCTCAAAGAGGTGACATCTTCCCTTACCACCTACCCTATATTAGTACCATCCCTCCAATCACCATCACAGGGTTGTTTGGTTTTCTTCATAGCTCTTATCCCTATCTGGAATTATCTTGTGTACTTGTTTATCAACAATACGCTTACTAAAATGAGATCTCATGGTGACCTCATTTGTCTGGTACTCCACTATTTCCCCAGTGCCTTGAATAGCACCTAGCACAAAGTAAAATTTTGATTAATGAAAGAATAAATGAATAAATAATCAAAGACAGGAAGGAAAGAAGGAAAAATATACACCAGAACAGAACGATGACTGCCATTAGTTAGGAATGGTGATCGAAAGCCCAATGTGCTTTACAAGTTTTAACAGTTCCCCACCATCTCAGGATAAAACACCAACTTAGCATGGCTTCTGGCCGCTGTCAAACACTCCTGCCTCCTCTCTGCCACAGCTTATGACTGATTCCATTCTAAACGTCAACCGTGCTGTACTTTCGATTTTTCCCTCTCTTTCTCTCACAAGCACTTGTGTTATCTCTGACTACTACCTTGGATCAATGCTCTTCTCTCTACCTGGAATCCCTTCTTTCTCAAATTCCTTTCTAGCCTATTTCTACTACTACCCTTTTAGGTTTCAGCCTAGACACTGATTCCTACATGAACCTCCCCCAACCTCCTAAAATTGTACTAGATACCCTCCCTATGTGCTCCCACTGTGCTTTGAGCTATCTCCTTCCATAGCATTTATTAACCTATACCATCAGTTTCTGTTAACTCTTCTGACTCCCTGACTACACTCTGAAATTCTACGGTGCTAGGAACTGTCTTATTCACCACTGTACCCCGGCACACAGTAAACACTGTTTCTAAAAAGTGTTGATGAAGAAACAAAAACACAAGGAAGAAAACAACTGAAAACATGAGGTGTTGGGCATTGCTGCAGTGTCCTAACCAGGAAGTATAAAAATTAAGTTTTCTTTGAAAAAAAGAAAACAAAATTATTAACCTAAAAATTTAAATGCCTACAACAACATCTACATAAGTCTGCTCAGTCATTAGTATTAAAATGTAAAAAGATGCACGATGCTGCATGATGAACATAATAACCTGTTCTTTTTATATACAATTCCTATTTAAACGTATCCTATCTGAATCAGTAACATTCTTCCCAAATTTTAAATGTATCTTATCTGAATCAGTAACATTCTTCCTAAATTTTAAATGTATCCTATCTGAATCAGTAACATTCTTATTGGATTTGTAAGAAATACTGCGTTTTTCACCTCTCTGACATAAGCTCTAATAACTTTTTATAAGCAGAATCATTTGAAGGTAACTATATCATGAAGAATCGCCATTTGAGACTAACAACACAGAAACTTTGCATTCTTGAATAGAAGACTATCCTAAACGTAGTCTGTCAGCCAAACCAAAGTAATAAGTCAATGCAAGAAACATGCATTTCTCCACTAGAATAACTTTAGGCTTAAAATGATTTTACAAAATGACGACAATCAACTCATGTATCTCAAAATATTAAACATCATACTAATTGACAGCACATGTAATTGGGAAGATCTTACCTCTGTTATCATTTTACAGCTTTTACAGGGTCCAATCTGACTAAATAACTGAAGTATAAGGACTTCTGTGACATCTCTGGAGAGGTTACCTACGTAGCTGCGCAAGAAGGGGGAAAAAAACAATCAGAAATTTTCCTTCAGCTCTGACTCTAAATTGTTATTTAGTTCATCACCTTTTATTTTAACTTGACTCCAATTAATTTTTTCCCAATTTAACCTGATCCTATGAAAGATAAGATTAACCGTTATTTAGGAAAGCAATTGTTCTTAGGCCACTGAAGTACCACTTCAGAAGATTATAAAGGACAAATCAGAGTGACCTTGCATAAACCTAAGAGACATTATTCTGCACCTGATATATAATTTTCTCATCTTATTCTAATCGTTAAAAATTTAAACCATTCTCAATATATGAACTATAGAATATGGATTTGAGACATAATTTATAACACAAACACACCACGTAACAACAAATACTGATTCATTAAAACATCTGATCATAAAAGATATTAGACATAAGATGAGTTTACCTTAGACCTCAACCAAAGCAGTAACATGAACAAACAGAATTAAAGTTATAGTAAAACCCACAGCAACAGGAGGCCTTTTTTTCCCTTTCCCTTTTTGACTAAGTAAGACTGTTATCAATGACACACATTCATCGTTTTGTTTTAGGAGAGCAGAGTACAATAATAAAATTCTCTAGTCATTTTAGCATCGGAATCAACAAAATACATCTTTAATATAGATAAAACAAATAAAAAATTTTCTACAGAAATTCAGAGAAAAACTAAGAAAATCCAGGTATACTTTCAACTATGGGCATTTATAAAGATTCAGGTTTTTTCTAATTACAGATTGAACATATATATATTTTGTATAAAAATGCTGAAATACAGGTAAGTTTAAAAAAGAAAAAGGACTTATAACTTCACCACCCAGAGATGACCACCTTAGCATATATCTTATACCATGGATTTATCTTAAAAAAATTGCCAAACTTTTAAGCCTTTCTGATACTCAGTGTATACAGGTGGGAATCTTTTTAAATCCTCAAACTTACATCTGTTATAAACAATCTCATAAACCAAACAATATTTGTAAAATTTAACATAGCTTCTTCCGGAAAGTAAAAGGACCTAAGCTTATTTTTCTAATACATAACATCTGGAAACTGAGCGCTTAGATCAAAATAAGCCTTGCATTCATTGGATGCCATATTAAATACATAACTGTTTTAAGATGGAACACTGTCAAAGAGAAAAATAACAGACCAAGAAAGCCAAGGTTAAGGAAAAAAAATATCCAATTAAGTACGAGTAGCAATTTTCCAGTTAAGAATTTAATTGCAATGAAAATGGGTAACGCTAGTTTACACGCTCTAAAATTGAAACACAAGCCCAAAGCTACTTAAACGGAAGACTGAACCAGTGATAAACTGGTTTAGGGGCCACTGTGCCATCTTTTCCTTATAATTAGAGCCGATCATCAGCGGGCTATTCAGTGACAGGCTTTTTCCAGCAGCGGTGAAAGGTTATAGGATTATGAGCTGGCCATACATACAACTGCATGTCCCATTTTAATCCATAAGGTTTGTGAGCCTGTATTCATGAAATAATTTCTTTTTTACAAACTAAACCAATCTATAAGGAAAATGAACAAATGACCTTGATCTCCTAAGCATTAAGCTCATCTAACCTAAAGGGCTAGTTAATACATTTCTAATAGAAATGAATAAAGCTGATTTTTCACATACTGAAGAAGCAAAACTAAAGTAGAATTACTAAATATAACAAAATTTAAGTAGTTTAAAATTTACATTACTGTTTACACACAGATTTGTTCAGGAAAAACTTCCATCCCTAACAATCACAATACAAGCTGTTACTGTTGGATAGAATTTTTATTTCATGTCAACCTATTTCCAATCAATAATAGATTTTGAAGAATTTCTAGTGTCACATTTAGCTATATTACCATTAATTTACATTTCTAGCACTGATGTCCAAGAGAAAAACGTTAATATCTAGGTTTAGAATATTGTGAAACTTAACAGAAAACCGGTTTTAAGGTTTCCTATGTTTCAAATATCTCCAGTAAGTTAGGTGGTAAAGAAGCAAGCTTAATTCTAAAAATTCACATAAAAGGCTTTCCATGCAACATGTTGTTGTCGTTTTGTGTGATCGAGTAGATTCCAATTTATAGCGAGCCTGTGTGACAGAGCAGAATGCCCCATAGGGTTTCCTAGGCTGTAATCTTTATGGGAACAGATCGTCACCAGGTCATACATGTAGAACATCTTCATTTACCAGGATAAAACAAACATAATTAACCATTTTATTTTACCTAAATTTCAGACTGCTTTTTCCTTTACTCAGAGTTCTGTAATTCTTGCATCATAATATTTAATAGATACATTTTGTAACTTTAAAAATACTGTACTATACTATCTAATCTGTTCCAAAATAAATACTACCAAAATATTTAAAAAAAGGTCCAGTACTTGACCTAGTAAGAACATCATTTCTTGGTAATATACTGAAATAACATCTTTTTTCTTTCCAAATTACAGTTTCTACACTTCATTTTCTTTCTATTCTGGTTACATAGTTAATATATTCTAAGTTTTTTAATATGTCATTTCCACCTGAATAATACATACAAATAATAGGAAAAGACAAATGGCTTAAATTCTTGTACTGAGAGAACAATTCAAAGAGTAAACATATAGGAAATTTCAAATGATTTTTAACAAGGGAAAAAAAAAGGCATACCTCAGAAGTCTATTTTGTCTTCTAAGAACAGGAACTGTAGGAGCTAAAGCATTTAAAACTAAAAAGTATGCCTTTATCCCTAACATTAGGGTTAAAATCCAATTTGAGACCAGAAACTTGGCAGCTTCCCAGTAGGCAAAAGTTCACATTGCCAAACTACCTCCTATGTCCAACTGCGCAGAACCTTAAGTGAAGAATATAATGCCTTTCTGAAGACTAATCGTCTTTCAACAGTAATTGTGCTCTCCATCTAAAAAGAGTAGCCCTACCAACGGTGAAATTACCAACGTTTTTACACAAAATACTATGGCTAAATTTAAATAAAAATTTTGTTTTTATTCTTGATAAATTCCTGTAAAACAGGAGATTTTACAACAATATCCTTTAATAGACCACTACTGAATTGTTCAATTTGTCAATATTTCATTTTAGGGAGGAGGCACAGTGGAGGAAAGATGCAGAAGGTACAACTGAATTGACCGACTACGTAAGAAATAACAACACACATACATTTTAACGAAACAGAATATAATTAAGTTTACAAGGGGCCTAATTATAGTCACAATATAGCCAAATTCATGGTATACCAAAAACCAAACCCATTGCCATCATCAAGTCGATTCTGATTCATGGCGACCCTACAGGACAGAGTAGAACTGCCCCAAACGGTTTCCTAAGCCTGTAATCTTTACGGAAGCAGACTGCCATATCTTTCTCCCACAAGCAGCTGGTGGGTTTGAACCACTGACCAGCGCTTAACCAGTGCATCACCAGGGCTCCTTAAACCCATGGTATAGCTAGTCAATTTTATAATGGGATTTTATAGTATTTTCTTGTGCTCTTGCCCTTCGATGCTCAGATTGTGCTCTAATCACTGGTTGGTTATTTCCTCCTTTTGCCTGAGCCTTTATCATGAAGAAAGAAGAGCCTTAAAGAATAGTACTGATAATGAGGTATTATCCCAGATCCACAATTCCTACCAATTTTGGTGCACTGGAGAGATGAAAACAAACTCAAACACAACAAAGCACTATTATAATTTAGTGTTTTATTATGGGTTCAGATATACCATGGATTAAATCACTGCACTACAAAGTTACACACAGAAGCCTGAAATATGTCCTGGAGGCAGGCGTCAGGCAGTACAGTTCCAACACCAGTATTACACAGCACGATCCCTTTCGTTTTCTTCAAGTTACCCAATACATATCACCCCAAAATTTCAAATGAGAATGAAGAATATCGGAAAACAGAGCTTTAAAGCAACTATATGACAAACGGAGCTTTAGGCTTAACATCAAAGCAATTCTATACCACTTAAATACCATCAAATAAATTAGTAATACTGTAGGTAATGAATATTTAAAGACCTACCTAGGCTATAAACACCATATTGTTTTCTGAAGATAGAACCATATGTCTTAGCTTGTGTGTGTCTGCAGGAAAAAAACCTCACTAGTAACACACAGGCATTTTAAGGAAACAATTTAAGATAAGTTTTGTTAAGAGTACATTTTTTAAAAACATACTAGTCACTTGAAAACCTAATCTATAGATCACAATGCAAAATACAAGAAGGCTCTCCATAACAAAAAAACCCTACTAGACATCAACCTCTAAAATCACACTCAAATTTTCATGTTACTTGTATCTAAGACTCCTTTGAGGACAAATATGTAAAACATATGCTTAAAAAATCCACTATGCATTATTTTCATTAAGCTCTGACAAAAATCCTCAATTGTGAAACATTTGTTTATATCTCAAAATTTTACATTTGAGGGTTTAAAAATAAAAATCAACAGATTGCACTATGTGTGATAGTAATGTCTGTCTATAATTTTAAATCAATCAAGACTTAAAAAAAAAAAGGACTTAATATTAATTTAATGAAAGAAATATAATTATTGTAAAAGGTTTACTGAGTACCTCTTATGTTCCAGGCAGGGAACTAAGTGCTGCAGGGTTAAGACCTAGGAGGATGTAGCAGTCCTTGTCTACAAATGTCTTACCATGGAGAAGAGTGGGAGAAGGAAAAAGGAAGACAGAAGAATCAACATGTACTGACATACAGGTACAACAAAGCTTAAGATGTTTATTTACTCATATGTATACATGTCACGTTTTTAGACAACTGTAAACATAGCCAATTTAAATGTGTTTCAGAGAAAGGACAGGAAATTATAGAGAAGCTACAGGTAGGAAATTAGTGACAAAGTTAGCTTATTAGTCTGCTGGAGAAGGCCTGAAAGAGATGAGGACAAGGCAGATGCGAAAATAGTTGCTTGAATAAAAGGTGCTAAAATAGCATATTGTTAAGCATGACAATACCAGGGGTTCCTCTTTCTAAGGAAAAGATACATAGTTGAAGCTAATGAGAAAAACGCTATGAGACTTTACCAATTATTCAGTAGCTATTATAATGCAATGACATTTCAGATTTTTTGATACAATGTAACTTTCAGCTGTTAAATACATGCCAGCTAGGCTCTACATTGTTTTCCCAGATGTTACTATCAAAGTACACATCGCTAACTTAAATACTAAGACTTGGCTTCAAAAGATAGATGTTAATGGACAAATTTCTGGTTTGTCCCAGTTCTCTCCTTTTTGGGTGGAAAAGACAGTAATGGAAGACAGCACAAAACATAAACATAAAAGTTCTCCTAAGCAGGCTTTTCATTCAAGCACTCGATGTGCTTAAGTTGGCATTAAATTTTCAAAACAGAATGACAGATACTTTAGTGAGATGTTAGAAAAATAGAAAAGAATGAGTACATGGCTGCAAAAAAAACCCCAATATCAATATTCAAAATAGATTTATCTTCTTCACTGAGCTTGCTTTCTTTGGTAGAACTGAAGAAATGAGAAACTAATCAAACTTCCTGAGTATTCATCTTCTTCTATTCTCCACAAAATAACTTCCCCACCAGACAGCAGAGCCAAGTGAACTATGATCATATCAACAGCTGGGAGAGGTAAGAGAAACAAAGCAGCGATCTAACTCCTACTTAAGGTAGGAGTGCTGAGCCTCGAAAGGCTGGGAAGACGGAAGGTGTCCAAATTAAACATTGAATTAGAAATTACTCAGAATTTAAAAAAAAAAGGATGCGGGAGGAAGAAAGGAGTGCCACATTATCCAGAAAGGAACACAAACGCTGAGTCATCATCTTCATTAGGAAAGGAAACTCGAATTAAGAGGTTGGAAGATGAAATTCATTCATTAGATTGGGTTTACAGGTAAAAAGTAACAGCAAGACAGACAACAAGCGCCCCAAAGGTACACATCGAATAGCGGATGAGGACATCATTTTATCCAACTCTGAAGGTCTCGACGCACAAACAGATTAGAAAGAGGCAACACCAAAAGAGCAAGGGGAGTTTAACAACCGGTTGTCAGTTTAGCGCGGGCAGCGCTCAAAGTAAACTTCGTTATCCAAGAAAGGAAAGATGCTCGGGCCGCAAGAGACGTCCTTTTTGCACTTCAAAAGTAGCGGGCGCTTGGCGGGTGTTTCTGACAGCGTGGGCGGGGGCACATGGGACAGAAAGAGAGAAGGGGCTTCAGTGGCGGAAGTGTCCGGCTTCCTCGGAGAGCTAAGCTTGGGAGAGGAGCCGGGAAGGACTCTAGCCGCTCTGGGGACGTGGAGGGCGTGAGTGCTAATTCCTCCCGGCCTGCAGAGGATGCAGCCGCGGTCCCACCTCCAGTCCCACCCCCACCAGGCCCTGCCCCTGTGGGGACCAGCAGCTCCCGGCCAGCTCCGGGCCAGCTCCGGGCCCCCAAAGCAGAGGTGGAGCAGGCGCTTTCCCGGGCCTGACAGCCTCCGCCGTGCAGAAACCGGGCCTAGGAAGAGTGTGCAAAGAAGGGCGAGAGAAAAAGGTCGAGACCAGCCCTAGACCCCAGGAAGTGACTGTGTTTGGGGGAAGGGAGGGTTTCCTTTCCAAGGAAAAGGAGACAGAATGAGGAATGCACTTTGTGTCCGCGCCACCTGGGCTGGGAAGCCGCCGCGCGTCCCAGCTTCGGTCCCCGCTCTCCTGCTCCCTCCCTTTTAGCGTCCCGCGGTGCCCGGGCCTCTCGGCGCCTGGCACGCCCGGTCTCGGGTACTCACAGAGTCCGGGGCTGCCCGTCGTCTTCCATCATGGTGGGTGCGACGGAGAGATCCTGGGACAAGGGGGAGGGCAGGGCTGGGGAGGGGAGGGGGTGGGGAGGAAGGGGAGGGGGGCTCCGGACGCCGGCGGGGGACAGAGGAAAAGGTACCGAATCCTGCTCTCGGGTTCTCTTCCCCCAGCCTGCTCCGGACACTGCGCTCCTACCAGGAGGAGCAGGAGGAGGAGGAGGATGGACAAAATGGCCGCCGCCACCAGCCAGGCAGGAAACGGGGCAGAGCGCAGGCGCAGCCCGCCAGGTCACCGCTCAGGCCGGCCGCGACGGCCTGCAACAGGGACAACTAAGGGGCGAGAGAAAGGAGCCGCTGAGGAGACCCTGTGCCCACTCACAACGGGTCACGTCGTCGCCGTGAACCTGCTGGCCGGCCGAGGCCCAACCAGCTCAAGAAGAGACCAGGTAAAAAGAGAAACTCTGTCAAGTTGAAGTCTCTGGGAATTGTGGTCCTGAAAATAAGAGAGGGAAGCACTTCTCCAGAGGGTTTCTGGGAACTGTAGTGCGAAGGAGACGGCCGGCGCCCGCGCCGAGCTGGGACGCGAAGAGGAGACTTCTGGGTAGTGTAGTCCTACGTGGAGACGTGCGGCGACCAGGAAGTCGGCGTGCTGGCAGAGGAGAAGGGAAATAAAGGCGGTGAAACAAAGTGGGAAAGGCGCTGTCCAGAAAGTAAACTACAAGTCCCAGAGTGCCTCGCGCCGGGGGCTGTCCTAGCATCGCTTCAGGCATTTTAAGGCTCTTCAGTTGGTTGAGACATCGCCTCTGCTCCGCCTCCATCAAGTCCGACAGCGGTTTGTTCAATTGCTGCTGATGAAACGCTCTTACTCCGCGTGGTGTCCGAGCTCGGTAAGCTTTTCCGGTTCTCCTCTCTGAATGAAAACGGCCGGCCCGCAGTTGTCAACGGCCGCCTCGCGCTATGGGCCGGAGAGGGAGACTGACCTGGTGGGGACCCCGAACGCCTGGAGCAGACCTCGGCCGGAGCCGAGCTGGAAACCGCGCTGCCAGGGCCCCCCGGGCTTCCCTAGAGTCGGTCGTGCCCTGTAGGCGCGTTTTCCGCTAATAGGTATTCCTAGCGTAGGTAGCCTGCTTGTAGATTGCTTTATAAGTTTCAAAGGTTTTCCTGTCGATTATCATTGGCAAATCCAAGCTGCACTGAAGGCATTGGCGAAAAACAAGGCTCCAGGAATTGACTGAATACCAGTTGAGATGTTTTAAACAAATGCAGCGCTGGAGGCACTCACTCGTCTTTGTCAAGAAATTTGGAAGACTACCTGGCCAGCTGACAGAAAGAGATCCATATTTGTGCCCATTCCAAAGAAAGGTGATCCAACAGAATGTGGAAATTATTGAACGATATCATTTGTATCACTCAAAAACAACCCACTGCCTTCCAGTGGATTCCAGCTCATAGTGACCCCATTGGGCTTCCAGGAGGCTGTCAGTCTCTAAGGGAGCTGCTAGTGGTTTTGAACTGCCAACCTTTCTGTTAGCAGTAAATTGCCTTAACCACGGTGCCACCAGGGCTCCTATATTACAGGCAAGTAAAATTTTGCTGAAGATAATTCAAAAACGGATGCAGCAGTACATTGACAGAGAACTGCTAGAAATTCAAGCCAGATTCAGAAGAGGATGTGGAAGGAGGGATATCATTGCTGATGCCAGATGGATCTTGGCTGAAAGCAGAGAATACCAGAAAGATGTTTGCCTGTGTTTTATTGACTATGCAAAGGCTTGAACTGTGTGGATCATAACAAACTATGGATAACATTGTGAAGAATGGGAATTCCAGAACACTTAATTGTGCTCACGAGGAAACTGTACATAGACCTAGAGGCAGTTGTTCCAACAGAACAAGGGGATACCGTATGGTTTAAAGTCAGGCAAGGTGGGCATCAGGGTTGTATCCTTTCACCATATTTGTTCATTCTGTATGCTGAGCAAATAATCTGAGAAGCGGGACTACATGAAGAAGAACGCAGTATCAGGATTGGAGGAAGACTCGTTACCAACCTGCAATATACAGATGACACAACCTTGCTTGCTGCAAGTGCAGAGGACTTGAAGCCAATTACTGATGAAGATCAAAGACTACAGCCTTCACTATGGATTACACCTCAACATAAAACAAAAATTCTCGCAACTGGACCAATAAGCAACATCATGATAAACAGAGAAAATACTGAAGTTGCCAAGGATTTCATTTTACCATGGACTGCCAGAAGAATGGACAAATCTGTTGTGGAAGAAGTGCAGCCAGAATGCTCCTTAGAATAGAGAATGGTGAGACTTCGTCTCATGTACTTTGGACGTGTTATCAGGAGGGACAAGTCCCTGGAGAAGGACGTCATGCTTGGTAAACTAGAGCGTCAACAAAAAAGAGGAAGATACTCAATGATATGGATTGACACAATGGCTGCAACAGTGGGCTCAAACATAGCAATGATTGTGAGAATGGCACAGGACCAGGCAGTTGTACGTAGAGTTGCTATGAGTCAGAACCAACTCAAGGGCACCTAACAATAACAACGATCGTTGGATAAGGAGGTAAGAAGAGTAACCAGTTGCCATCGAGTCAGTTCATACCCATGGCAACCCCATGTAGTCCTCCCTTAAAATGATTTTTTGACCCAGTATAAAGTGTGACAATATGCCTTCCCATCCCCTTACTTAAATCTTGGAGTAAAAAGAAATCCTTGGGCAGAGACGTGCACAGACTTAAGGTGGTGTTTACAGACATCAAGCATGTAGGTAGGGAATGAAGTCTTGCATGAAGATGTAGGAAGCCATGTATATACTTGGTGCAGCCCTGTGGCATTTGTATTTCACCAACTCCAGTTCACAGTGCACTACCCTTCCCCCCTGCCCCCAAGCACCTTCAGGGAGTCCCTGGGGTGACACACAAAAGGTTGGCAGTTGAAACTCACTTATAGCTGCCTTGGGAGAAAGGCCTGGTGGTCTGCTTCTGAAAGGTCACACCCTTAAAAACCTTATGGAACGCAGGTTCTATTCTGTACACATGAGGTCTCCATGAGTCAGGATAGACTTGATGGCAACTGGTTTTTACTTTAAATGCCTTCAAGGAGTCCTTGGGTGATGCAAATGGGGTTAACGTTCTTCTCTGCAGTGCACCTTAAGTGCAGCCACCACTCATCTGGAGGATTGTGTGTTGCTGTGATGCTGAACAGGTTTCAGCAAAGCTTCCAGATTAAGACAGACTGGAAAGAAAGGCCTGAGGATGTACCTCTAAAAAATCAGCCATTGAAAACCCCGTGGAGCACAGTTCTACTCTGACATAGATGGGGTTATTATGAGTCAGAATCGACTCAACAGCATCATTTGGTTTTGGTTTGGTGATGGAACTGGTTTGTTTTGTTTTTATTTTTGGTGGCAATATACAGAACCAACATACATCCACTCCCAATTTCTACATGAACAGTTCAGTAACATTGGTTACATACTTCACATTGTGTCACCATTCTCACTGTCTCTACCCATATTGTTTCATCTCCATGAATTTAGGCCCTCGGCCCCTTAAAAGTTCTCATCTGTGCTTTAGATTAACTGTTGCCAGTTTAAACTCATACAGATGATTATAAGAGCTCTGTGCTCGAAGCAAACATTCTTTATTAATTGGGCTAAAGTGTTGTTTAACGATGGCTTCATGGGATAGTTTTCATTCAAGGTTTAAAAATTATTTCCAGACATTAGATTTGGGGTTCCCCTAGTCTCACTCTATCCTGTAAATTTGGTTTCCATGTGAGTTTAAAGTTCTGTTCCATGCTTTTCCTCCTTTCAATCAGGATCCATTTATTGGGTCCTTGATCAAAATGTTCAGTAATGGTGGTCAGGCACCATCCATTTCTTCTGGTCTCATGGTAACAGAGGGAGTAGTTCATACAGGCAATTAAACCTGCAGTCCATTTTCTTCTTCAGTTCCTGAGTCTCCTTCTTCCTCTGCTGTTCCAGGAGAATAGAGACCAACTGTATCTTGGGTGGCCACTCACAAGCTTTTAAGACCCCAGACGGTACTCATTGAACTAGGAGGTAGAACAGAAATTCTAAGAACACTAGGCCAGTTGACTGGGTAGACCCACGAAGCCATCACCCTAACCCTTCGAACCAAGAACGCTAATCCCATGAAGTGTTTAGTTGTAGATGATGGAACTGTTTTACAGCTTCATTTTGTGATAGTTACATGACCGTATGTAAATTATACCTTCATGAAAATATACTGAAAATGAATAATTAAAAAAAAACAGTTGCCATCGATTCCGACTCCTAGTGACCCCTTGTGTTTCATAGTAGGACTGCACTCTGTAGGGTCTTCATGGCTGTGACTTTTCCAAAGCAGATATCCAGGCCTGTTTTCCTAGGCACCTCTGGTGAGTTTGAATCACCGACTTTTTGGTAAGTAGCCCAGCACTTACCTGTTTGTGCCACCCAGTGACTCCAAAAAATGTAGGAAACATTAAAAAATGAATAGGAGGCAATCATGTAAAGATTATTTTATTTAAAAGAAACCATAAGAAAAAAACCAAACCCTTTGCCGTTGAGTCGATTCCGACTCATAGCGACCCTATTGGACAGAGTGGAACTGCCCCATAGTGTTTCCAAGAAGCGCCCGGTTGATTTGAACTGCCTGTCTTTTGGTTAGCAGCTGAAGCTCTTAACCACTACGCCACCAGGGTTTCCAGTATAGTAACATAAAAGAGCATTAACTGCTTGTTTAAATACATTAACTATGTATAGAGACAAATTCTGCAATACTGTGTAGTAATTGTCTTTAAAACCATGTTATATTCATTAAGTTTTAACAGAAATCAATTAAGATATGTACCCTGCATAAATATGCTTTGGTTTATTAATTCTAAATATTGGAATTTAAAAAATGTATACCAAAACACCCCCCCAATAAACTGAGGCTAATGAAAACAAAACAAACACCCCATGTTCTTGCATGTGGCTGTAGTTGATTTTCATTGCTGTATAATAGTTCATCATGTGAACATAATGCAATTTCTAATTTATTCATTCTATTAATGTACGTTTGGGTTTTCAGTTTTTTGCTGTTATGAATAGTGTTGCTATGAATATTAAAGAAAGCATTAATTATATTAATCCCTTCCCTGAAAATCACCAATTATCCCCCTTGACTACTGGATAAAACCCAAACTCCTTAGCCTGAGTAATAAGATAGATCTTTTCCAAAATAGCTCTTCCCTGCCATTCCAGCCTGCTGTGCTGGCATCCACCTCTCCACTCTCCCACCCGCACCGTGCACTCAGAGCTCAAGTACTGAGTTTGTCAAGCCCAGCACAACTCTTACTTCCTCTCTAGGTGCATACCTTACACTTGTCCTGCAGAAACCTCCCCCGCTTCTCCGCCTTGCTCTCATCCCCAGCAGCGGGCATATGTGGTCACATCAAAAGGTTCTCTTGCTTCTGTCCAGTTTAGCCAATGGGGAGTGCTGGCTAGGCTTGCCACATAAAATACACGATGCCCAGTTAAACTTGAATTTTACATCAACATGGAATAAGTTTTCAGTGTAAGTATTTCCCGTGCAACCTGGCAACCCTAATACTGGCAGGAAGGAGGAAAGAGAGGGAGGACAAGCATTTATTCCCCTAGCTTCCTGTCTGCTGGGTCACCACAATGGGCTGGCTGTGTCCTAAAAATCACGGTTCCTGTCCAGGAGCCCTCACCAGACAACTCACCAGGTTCTAGTCACTGATCCTGCTTCCTGCAGTTATTATCTGTAATCTCTATAAATTCCCAGTTTGCTTTTCCAGTCCTCCAACACGTGTTTAGCCATTTTCCCAATATTCTGTCTGTTACATTGACCAGTGTAGTTTCTGTTTTCCAGACTGGACCCTGACTGATACAGTAGTATATCCATTTTACAGATGAGGAAACTGAGGCTCAGAGAGAGTGAGAAACATGCCAAAGGCCACTGTTAGTGAGGGCCCCCAGGCTTTATCTGACTCCAGAGCCCTTGCTATACTTTATATTAACATTTTTAGTCTATGGCAACAGATAGTTGCCATATGTAATCAACAGATTGCTGTAGGTTATTATGATGATAATTATTTGAAGTTGATGTTCAACTTCAGGGCTCTGTTCAACATCCTGAAAGCTTCCAGCTACTGAGCCAGCAGAGGGAGTCCTGTCCCTGAAGAGGCAGCCTGTCCCAGAAAGGAATAAGGGTACCAATACCATCAAAAGATTTGGGAAAGCCAGCCTTTCAGCGCTAGTAGCGGAGCCCTCAATCATTTGTGCCACCCAGAAACTCCCTTTGTAGGTATAAAAAAACTGCTACTGTCGAGTCCAACTCAAGTGACCCTATAGGACAGAGTAGAATAGCATCATAGGGTTTTCAAGGCTGTGAATCTTTATGGAAGCAGACTGCCACATCTTTCTCTGCTGGAGTGGCTGGTGGGTTCCAGCCGCTGACATTTTGGTTAGCAGCCAAGTGCTTTTAACCATTGCACCACCAGGGCCCCTTTTTATGTATTCAATATTTTTATTTTAATGCCAAATTTTATATGGACTCCTATTAAATTTTATCTTCTTAAAAAAAGTCTGGGAAAGCACTTCATCATAGGAGACTGTAGGCTTCTTGAGGGAAGGGAAAGGGAGCAACATGAAATTTATTAACTGTCAGGAAATGTGCCAATTTAATTTGTCAGCTATTCAACTGGAGCTGCCATGTTGGAGAAAACCCTGGTGGCGTAGTGATTAAGAGCTATGGCTGCTAATCAAAAGGTTGGCAGTTCGAGTCCACCAGGAGCTCCTTGGAAACTCTATGGGGCAGTTCTACTCTGTCCTGTAGGGTCGCTATGACTTGGAATCGACTCGACAGCAGCGGGTTTGGTTTTGGTTTTGCCCTGTTTGAAGCAGGTTGTCTTTCTGGAGAAGGAATTGAAGATCCCTGCCTAGCCTTCTCCCTCCCTGCTCCTGATTCCACCCCATAGTTAAGAGGAGTTTCTCTGGAGTGGAGCATATTCATATTTGCCAACGGACAGTTACTGAGCTGAAGGGACTTTGGACACAGGTACAGCTCTCCTCACTCCCTTCCCTGTGACTCCCCCGCCCCGATTGCAATAAAGCCCAGGCCTGCCTACTTAGTGACTGCAGGACACTTGGCTATCCTGCCTTCCTCTCTCTTCCCTTTCTCTCCTGTGACCTGCATCAACTCTGTGCTTGGCTCTGGGGCGCTCCTGCTCTTTGGATAAATTCTCCCTGATGTTGATGGATCTGTGATGGACTTTTCCTCTCATCACCAACAGAAAAAAGCCCTTTCCATCAAGTTGATTCCGACTCATAGCGACCCTATAGGACAGAGTAGAACTACCCCACAGAGTTTCCAAGGAGCGGCTGGGGGATTCGAACTGCCGACCTCTTGGTTAGCAGCTGAATGCTTAACCACTGCGCCACCGGGGCTCCTCCTCTCATCACAGTGGGAGGAAAATCTGAGACTCAAGTCCCAATGTCGGGGGAGTAAACACTGGACCTTAGAACCTGTAAGCAGGCAAAAGGGGCACCTGTTGGCCCAGCCCTGCTTCCCCATTCTCTGTATTGGGGTTTGGAGTGAACAATAAAGAAGGCTTTTGTCTGACTGAAACTGGAGGAACTCTGGAAAGCATCGCCCGTGGATTTTCTATCAGCCTAGAACTAAAACAGTTCCCGAGGCCAACTCTTCAAAGAGTGGGCTGGACTGTGGGACATAAAATGATAACTCATGAAGAGTGTGCTTCTTAGCTCAAGTAGATACATGAGACTAAGCGGGCAACTTCTGTCCAGAGGTGAGATGAGAAGGCGGGGAGAGGGTTTGGAGCTGGTTGAATGTACACGGAAAATCCAGGGTAGAAAGGAAGAGTGTGCTGTCACAGTATAGGGAGAACAATTAGGGTCACATAACTATGTATGTATTAATTTTTGTATAAGAGACTAACTTGAATTGTGAACTTTCACTTAAACTACAACAATAAACAAGAAAAAAGAAAGGTCTTTTGCCTCCCATTTACCTGTCATTACCTCTTTTGTGCATATACCTGCTTTGGAACTATCTAAGTAGAAGTGAGACCAAAGGTAGAATTTGAGGATTCAGATTTCCCCTAGCCAAAATGCCATATAAAAAAAAATGATATAACACATACAAAAGAATTATATGTATATATAAAATTATATGTATATATGAAATTGAATTATTTGTATATATAAAAATGTATATATGTATATATATAATTATATGTATATATAAAATTACTAAAATTATATGTATATATGAAATTTTTTTATATTGAACTTATCCATTGTTAAACTCTTATTATTGCTAATAATTTGCCTATAGATTCTTTTCAGCTTGTGTAACCAAAAATATAATATATGAATAATAACATTTTTTTTTTCCTTCCAATCACTGGGCCTTTTTTATTTTTCTTTTTTATTGTGCTTGTAAGAACCCCCAGTAAAATGTTGAATAGAAACAGCGATTGTGGGCATCTTATTTTGTGTCCTGCGTGTTTAAAGATACTGTTTCACAGGTTAAGTATGTTCCTTTTTTTTTTTATTGTGGTGAAAATATATACACCAAAACATTTGCCAATACAACTTTCATATTTAATTCAATGACATGAATTATATTTTTCATGTTGTGCCACCGTTATCACTAGCCTTTTCGAAAATATTCCGCCACCGTTAACATAAACTCAATGCCCCCCAAACGAAAACTTCCCATTCCCCCCTCCCACCTACCCCTGATTACCACTCATAATCTTTGTTTTCTATATATTTGCCTATTTCATATAAGTGAGATCATACAGTATTTGTTCTTTTGCAACTAATTTATTTCACTCAGCATGTTTCAAGTTTCATCCATGTTGTAGCATGCATCAGACTTCATTTCTCTTTATGACTGCATAATATTCCATTGTGTGTATATACTAAGGAGCCCTGGTGGCGCAGAGGTTAGGCTCTCACCTGCTAACTGAAAGGTTGGCAGTTCGAACCCACCAGCTGCTGTACAGGAGAAAGATGTGGCAGTCTGTTTCCTTAAAGATTTACAGCCTTGGAAACCCTGTGGGGTGGTTCTGCTGTGTCCTATAGGGTCACTATGAGTCGGAATTGCCTTGACGGCTATAGGTTTGATTTTTTTTAATGTATGTACTGTATTTATCCATTCATTATTGATGGACATTGGCTCCAAGTATGTTCCCTTTTATTCCTGGATTGCTAAGAATTTTAATAAATTTATTTTTATTTTTATTGTGATAATCACATGGTTTTTCTCTATTAATAGATTTCCTAATGTCAAGACACCCCTTGCATTCCTGGGATAAAACCAACTTGATCTCAGTGTATGATCTTTTTGTATATACCACTGGATTCAATTTGCTAATGTCTTGTTTGAAATGTTTGTTTGTATCTCTGTTCAGGAGTAAGATTGGCCTAAAGTTTTCCTTTCTCATTCTGTCCTTGTCTAGTTTTGATATCAGAGCTATAGTGCCTCATATAATGAGTTGAAAAGTAATCCCTCTTTTCAATTCTTTGGAAGAGTTTAGGTAAGACTAGCATGACCTGTTCTTGAAAGTTTCATAGATTTCTCATGTAAAACTATCTAGACCTGGTGTTTTCTTTATGGAAAGTATTCCCGCTCTACTGATTCAGTATCTTGAGTCAATTTTGATAAATTATATTTTTCTAGGCATTAGTCCATTTTGTCAGTTTTCAAATGTAATGATAGAAGGTTGTTCATAGTATTCTCTTATTGTCTTATTTTTAAATCAGTGTTGTATTGGTTGTTGTAACCTCTTTTTCAATCCTGGTATTACTTGTGTTCTCTTTTTTGTTGATCATTGTCACCAGAGATTGATTATTTATTTAATTACTTACATCTCTTTTTCTCACTTTTACTCTTTTGGCTGTAATAGTCCTTTATGGTTTCTGTCCTTCTACTTTCTTTGGGCTTATTCTGCTGTTTTTCCGCATTTCTTAAATTGGATGTTTAGCTCATTGATTTGAAGCCTTTTTTTCTAGTATCAGCATTTAAGTATATATTTTCTGCTTTGTTGTAGATAATATTTTTTTATCATCTTTATTTTTTTTCCCAGTATGAACTCTACTTTGACCCATGGGTTATTTAGAAGAGTGTTTTTAAATTTCCAAACCTATGAGGATTTTTAAAAATGTATCTTTATTGTTGACTTTTGTCTGAGTTAGCTAGTGCTGCTATAACAGAAATACCATAAGTGGATGGCTTTAACAAAGAGAAATTTATTCTCTCACAGTCTAGGAGGCTAGAAGTCCAAATTTAGGGTGCCAGCTCCAGGGGAAGGCTTTCTCTCTCTGTCGACTCTGGGGGAAGGTCCTTGTCATCAATCTTCCCCTGGTTTAGGAGCTTCTCAGCACAGGGACCCCAGGTCCAAAGGATGCACTCTGCTCCCAGTGCTTCTTTCTTAGTGGTATGAGGTCCCTCTTCTCTCTGCTCAATTTTCTCTCTTATATCTCAAAAGAGATTGACTCAATTTACAACCTAATCCTGTATCTTGAGTTCTGCCTCTTTAACATAACTGCCTCTAATCCTGCCTCATTAACATCACAGAGGTAGGATTTACAACACATAGGAAAACCACATCAGATTACAAAATGGTGGACAACCACACAATACTGGGAATCATGGCCTAGCCAAGATGACATACTTTTTTGAGGGATACAATTCAATCCATAACAGCTTCTAAGTAAATCACACTGTGGTCAAGGCATATGGCACGTATGATATTGATTCTTTGATATTTGTTATTACTGGCTTTACAGATAGGTTTGCAGATTATACCTGTTGTCTTGGTGTAAATATCATTGGTGTCACTTTTATTCTCAAAATTGCCTCAGTTTGAATAATTACTCATCAATGGTTTTAAAAATTAAAGAATTAATTGTTGGGAAAAAAAGGCAGATTGCATGCCACATTTGACACAGGTACTGAGAAAATGTGTGAAATGCAAGTTAAATCTGAAGATTTTACTCAATAGAGAAAAAAGGAAATGGAAAATATGAAAGAGCTTATAAGGTATGGATGAAGGAATAAAAAGTCTAACATACATTAAATTAAGTCCCAGGAGAGAATAGAGGGAAAGAAGGAGAGACAACAGCTAAAAATAAAATGGCTGAGAATTTTCCAGAATTGAAAGACATGACTCCTCAGAGAGAGGAATCACAATGTATACTAGGAATGATAAATAAAAATCCACACCTCATCACGTTCTAGTGAAATTGGAGTAAACCAGAAGAGTAAGTCTTAAAAACAACCAGAGAGAAAAGCCACACCCTGCTTCACAGTTGATTGGCTCCTCATCACCTGTATTTGACATGCTCAGACAAGCATTTAGAATGTTTTTTGTAACACAACCTACTCTATCTCCCCTTGTAAAAGACATAGCCTTTTTATCCATCTAGGCTGATCTAATTCTGTCTCCTGAACACTCTTGAGCCTTTTTTCATGTATCGGATGTCCTGCATTCTCATATCCAGCTTCTAAAAGATGTGAAAGCTCAGCCCATGGCCTTTCTCTTCAAGAGGTCTTGCCCAGAGACTTCTCTAAACTTACATAGCACTTGTTTAGTCAAAAGCCTATGTGATGTGGCCTTTCTGTTTGCCACAGCAGAGAGTTGCTGGCAAAAGTCACCAGTTGAACCAGACCTTAAATATCTAATGTAACCAAAAATTAAAAATCCATTAGAGTTACAGCACCTCTTTAAGGGTCAGATGTTTGTTGGGATAGCCAGCGCTGCCGAAGGGGGTTTCACTAGAGTGTCAGTGCAAGAGATGTGGTCTGCATTCCTGGCTGGGGAAAAGAAAGGTGGCTTAGATAGCATCTACTTCACAGTTTTGTCAAAGGTCTTAAGGCGAGTGTCTGTGGTGCCAGCAAAGTGGTCCCTGCTGCCTTTGACTCTGGTGTCCAAGGTCACCAATGCCTGATGCCTGGCATTTTACAATTTAATTTTTCATGTGTGGGTGTGTGGTCTCCTCAGCAAGACAGGTATCTGTCTTAATATGTCTGATAACCCTTTTGCACCAGATGTTTGCCTCCATGCTGAACAAGTGCTCGCCAGATAACTGGTGAGCAGGTTGATTGGGAATCCCTAGAGAATCTTTGTGTCCTAGACGCTACAGTGTTATGGATTTTGTTATGTCCCCTAAAAAGGTGTGTCAACTTTGCTAGGCCGTGATTCCCAGTATTGCATGGTTGTCCACCATTTTGTGATCTGATGTGATTATCCTATGCTATAAATCCTAACCTCTATGATGTTATTGAGGCAGGATTAGAGGCAATTATGTTAATGAGGCAGGACTCAATCTACAGGATTAGGATGTATGTTGAGTCAATCTCTTTTGAGATATAAAAGAGAGAATCAAGCAGAGAGGAGAGGGACCTCATGTGACCAAGAAAGAAGTGCTAGGAGCAGAGCGCATCCTTTGGACCCGGGGTCCCTGTGCTGAGAAGCTCCTAGACCAGGGGACGACTGATGACAAGGACCCTCCCCCAGAACCAACAGAGAGAGAGAAAGCTGGTGCCCTGAATTTGGACTTCTAGCCTCCTAGACTGTGAGAGAATAAATTTCTGTTTGTTAATGCCATCCACTTTTGGTATTTCTGTTATAGCAGCACTAGATAACTAAGGTGCGGGGGTTATAACTAAGCTGTACATCTACTGCTTTAGCTGCTGCTTCCACCACCATCATCTCTTGCATGGAAAACTGCAGCCTCCTCTGCTCATCTCCCTCAAGTCAATGCATTCTCCACCCAGCAGTCAAGGGAGTTTTTTAAAAGATGGAAATCAGACTATGTCACTGTTTTGCCTAAAATCTTCTGTGGTCTTTATCTTAGTGTTCTCTAGAGAAACAGAAACAGTGATACACAAGTACAGATAGATACAGGTATGTAGTTACACACACACACATACGTACATATAAAGACCTTTTAAGGAATTGGCTCACATGAATTGTGGGGGCTGGCAAGTTAAAAATGTGAAGGTCAGGTGACAGGCTAGAGATTCCTGCAGTTTTATGTCCCCAAAATCCATAGGTCAGGTGACAGCCTGGAGATTCCTGCAGTCTTGTGTCCCAAAATCCATAGGTCAGGCAGTGGGAGGAGTGAAGACTGAGGGCGTGCTGGCAAAATGTCTATTTATAGTCTGGAGGCAGAATACATCCTAGGGAAAACTCCCTTTTTGCTCTTAAGGTTTTCAACTGATTGAATGAGGCCCACCTACGTTATAGAGGGTAATCTGCTTTACTCGAAGCCAACCAAACAACCGGACACCATAGGCTAGCCAAGCTGGTACCTAAAATTAACCATCACATTCTCCCATAGTATTTAGAATGAAATCCAAACTCCTTGCTGTGATCTATATAACCTGCAAGGTATGACCTCTGTTAGCGTAGTTTCTTCTTTTCCTCTTCCCCACTGTGATCCAGCCACCTGGGCTTTTCGTCAAATATACTGAGCGCTTTCCCACCCCAGGACCTTTGCCCCTCTATTCTTCCTTTCACCTAGAATGGTCCTGGCTCAGCATTTCCAGGGGCTTTGCCCTTCTCATTCATCAAGTCTCAACTTAAACATCTCTTCTCTCTTACGGAAAGTGGATTTCCCTCATTACTCTCTATTTCATCACTGTTTATTTCCTTCCTAGTGCTAATCATAAGTGCTATATTTACTTGTTTATGTCAGCCTCCCAACTAGAATCTAAGCTCCTCCAGAGCAGGGACCATGTCTCATCCTATTCTCGTTGGATCTGTAACTCCCAGCACAGTGCCTGGTGCATTCAGTAAGCCTTATAATTACTGGCGGAAGGCATGCTGGGTGCTGTCTGCCTGGTCCCCTGGGCCCTGTAGCAGAACTCTTTTCTTAGATTCAGGGGAACTCAAAGCTCAGCAGAATCACCTTGGGCCCAGTCCAGCTCAGCTCCCCACCATCCAGTCTGCCATCAGCATTTAAATTGACCCCAGGAGCCATGAGTAGTTGAAATGCAGAGCTAGCAACAGTTTACCTCCATAAATTCGACTCCCTGTTGCTCCTGGTATTAACTTGGGTTTCAGGCACTTCCATTTCAGTTAAGACTTGGCACATTTCAAAATACCCCAGAACAGCAGGACAGTGATTGAATTTATTCGAGGTGCTAGGAAGCCAAATGGAAAATATAATCATAAAACCCCTGGTCCTTTTATATTGTAGTTAAAAGCCAGAACAAACAACTATTACACCTCCTTTAACATTCCATTCTGTTCCAAATTAATCTGGAGTAAGTGTGGTAACTTACACTGTTTTAACCTGCACTATTAGGCACGTGCATTCCAGCCCATAATGCTCTTGATTTGAGGTTCCAGTTTGCCAACCAGCAGCACCATTTGTATGTAAACCACTTCCGTCAAGTTGATTCCGACTCATAGTGACCCTATAGGACAGAGTAGAACTGCCCCATAGGGTTTCCAAGGAGCGCCTGGTAGATTTGATTGTATATAGTGTGGGTCAGATTGACAAGATTTGTAAATATTGAAAATAATGTTTGAATTATGCAAATGGTTGTTTGCATGTATTTTCAAATATAACACTTTTAAACAATATTTTAAATGTTCCCCTTTGACCATATAAATTATGGTACACCTATTGGATGAAAACTGCCTGGTCATTTAAAAAGAATGCACGGAGAGTGAAGAATGGGAAGAGGAAATGGAATGTGTGGTTAATTGTCTCCATGAACAACTGCCCCCTTTGCTATGAGACTAGAACAGGATGGTGCCCTGCTACCATTACTGAACATTTTGATCAATGGTTCTATAGAAGAATCCTGATTAAAAGGGGGACTATGCAGAACAGAATTCAAAATCTCATGGAATCCAGACTTTATGGATCCATACAGGCTGGATGAACCCTGCAAAACTATTGCCCTGAGATTCACTGTTACCAGAACCAGTATGAACTGCCATCAAGTCAGTTCTGACTCATGGTAATACCATGTGTGTCAGAGTAGAACTGTGCTCCATAGGGTGTCCAATGGCTAATTCTTTGGAAGTAGATCACCAGGCTTTTCTTCCGAGGTGCCCTCTAGGTAGACTCGAACCTCCAACCTGATTGCTATAACTGGTGTCACAGAATTGTACATGTGGAAAAATGCTGGATTGGCAAATGTAGTGTTACCTTTTTTTTTTTTTTTTTAATATTTTATTGTACTTCAGGTGAAGGCTTACAGAACAAATAGTTTCTCATGAAACAGTAGTGCACATATTGTTTTATGACATTGGTTAACAACCCCACAACGTATCAACCCTTTAACTTCTCAACCTTTTTTTTTTTTTTTTGGTGAAGATACACATAGCCAAAGATACGCCATTTCAAAAATTTCTACATACACAGTTCAGTGACATTGACTATGCTCTTCCAATTTTGCTGTTATTCTCACTTAAGATGAAGGCTTACAGAACAAAATAGTTTCTCATTTAACAGTTACTACACATGTTGCCCTATGACAATGGTTAACAATCTCACAACACATCAACAATATCCTTACTCAACCTTGGGTTCCCTATTACCAGCTTCTTTGTCCCCTTCTGCCTTCTAGCCCTTGTCACTGGAATCCTGTACCTCGTTAGTCTCATTTGGTTTTACGGGGCTGTCCACTCCCAGGCTGAACAGTGAACCTCGGAGGTAACTTCACCACTAAGCTAAAAGGGTGTCTGGAGGCCATACTCCCGAGGTTTCTCCAGTCTCCTTTAGGCCAGTAAATCTGGTCTTTTTTTTATGAGTTAGAATTACGCTCTACATCCTTCTCCAGCTGTGTCCAGAACTCTCTGTTGTGATCCTGGTCAGAACAGTCAGTGGTGGTAGCCGGGCACCATCTAGCTGTACTGGACTCAGTCCGGTGGAGGCCTTGGCAGCTGTGGACAATTAGTCCTTCGGACTAATCTTTTCCTTGTATCCTGTTCTCTTCATTCTCCCTTGCTCCCGAAGGGATGAGACCAGTGGAGTCTTAGATGGCCGCTCACAGGCTTTTAAGACCCCAGACACTACTCACCAAGGTAGAATGTAGTGCATTGTCTTTATAAGCTGTGTCATGCCAATTGAGCTAGATGTTCCCCGAGACCATGGTCCCCAGAGCCCTCCGCCCAGCAATTCAGTCCCTCAGGGAGTTTGGATGTGTCTATGGGGCTTCCATGACCTTTCCTTGTACAAGTTGTGCTGACTTCTCTCAGTATTGTGTACTGTCTTACCCTTCACCAAAGTTATTATTTATCTATTGTGTGTTTAGTATCCGTCCCCACACCTTCCATCCCTCATAACCAACAAAGATTGTTTCTTTTTGTGTGTAAACTTTTTCATGAGCTTTTACAGTAGAGGTCTCATACAATATTTGTCCTTTTGTGACTGACTTATTTCACTCAGCATAATGTCCTCCAGTGTCATCCATGTTATGAGATGGTTCACAGATTCATTGTTGTTCTTTCTCGTTGCATAGTACTCCATTGTGTGTATGTACCATAGTTTGTTTATCCGTTCATCTGTTGATGGGCATCTAGGTTGTTTCCATCGTTTTGCTATTGTGAACAATGCTACCATGAACATAGGTGTGCATATGTCTATTCGAGTGACGACTCTTATTTCTCTAGGATATATTCCTAGGAGTGGGATTGCTGGATCAAATGGTATGTCTATTTCTAGCTTTCTGAGGAAGCGCCATATCATTTTCCAAAATGGTTGTATCATTTTGCATTCCCACAAGCAGTGCAGAAGAGTTCCCATCTCCCCGCAGCCCCTCCAACATTTGTTATTTCCAGTGTTTTTGATTCGTGCCAGTAATGCCGGGGTGAGATGGTATCTCATTGTGGTTTTAATTTGCATTTCTCTAATGGCTAGTGATCGTGAACATTTCCTCATGTGTCTGTTGGCCATTTGAATGTCTTCTTTGGTGAAGTGTCTGTTCATTTCCTTTGCCCATTTTTTAATAGGATTATTTGTCTTTTTGTTGTAGAGGTGTTGGATTTTCTTGTAGATTATGGAGATTAGACATTTGTCTGACTTGTACTGTCCAAAAATTTTTTCCCAGTCTGTAGGTTCTCTTTTGACTCTTTTGGTGAAGTCTTTTGAAGAGCATAGGTGTTTGATTTTTAGAAGATCCCAGTTATCTAGCTTATCTGTTGGGGTTTGTGCATTGATGGTTATGGTTTGTATCCTGTTAATGCCATGTATTAAGGCCTGAAGTGTTGGTCCTATTTTTTCTTCTATGAACTTTATAGTTTTAGGCTTTATATTCAGGTCTTTGATCCATTTTGAAGTAGTTTTTGTATACAGTGTGAGATATGGGTCCTGTTTCATTTTTTTGCAGATGGATATACAGTTTTGCCAGCACCGTTTGTTAAAAAGACTGTCGTTTCCCCATTTGATGGACTTTGGGCCCTTGTCCAAGATCAGGTGACCGTAGGTGGATGGATTTACATCTGGGTTCTCACTTCTGTTCCATTGGTCAATGTATCTGTTGTTGTACCAGTACCAGGCTGTTTTGACTACTGTGGCTGTATAGTAGGTTCTGAAGTCAGGTAGTGTGAGTCCTCCAACTTCATTCTTCTTCTTCAGTAGTGCTTTACTTATTCGGGGCTTCTTCCCTTTCCATATAAAGTTAATGATCAGTTTTTCCATCTCTTTGAAGAATGTTGTTGGTATTTGGATTGGGATTGCGTTGTATTTGTAAATTGCTTTGGGTAGAATTGCCATTTTCACAATGTTGGGTCTGCCTATCCATGAGCATGGTATGTTTTTCCATTTATGTAGATCCCTTTGGGTTTCATGCAGTAGTGTTTTATAGTTTTCTTTGTATAGGTCTTTTACATCCCTGGTCAGATTTATTCCTAAGTATTTTATCTTTTTAGGGGCTGTTGAAAATGGTATTGTTTTCCTGATTTCCTTTTCATCGTTTTCCTTACTGGTGTATAGGAATCCAACTGATTTTTTGAATGTTTATCTTGTATCCTGCTACTCTGCTGAATCTTTCTATTAGTTCCAGTAGATTTCTCGTGGAGTCTTTAGGGTTTTCTATGTATAGTATCATATCATCTGCAAACAGGGACAGTTTAACTTCTTCATTACCAATTTGGATGCCCTTTATTTCTTTTTCTTGCCTTATTGCTCTAGTTAGAACTTCCAGCACAATGTTAAATAGGAGTTGTGATAAAGGGCATCCTTGTCTTGTTCCTGTTTTCAAGGGGAATGTTTTCAGCCTCTCTCCATTAAGAATGATGTTGGCCATTGGTTTTGCATAGATGCCCTTTATTATGTTGAGAAATTTCCCTTCTATACCTATTTTATTGAGAGTTTTGATCAGGAATGGGTGTTGGACTTTGTCAAATGCCTTTTCTGCGTCAATTGAGATGATCATGTGATTCTTTTCTTTCCTTTTATTTATGTGGTGGATTATGTTGATTGATTTTCTAATGTTGAACCATCCTTGCATACCTGCTATGAATTCTACTTGGTCGTGCTGTATTATTTTTTTGATATGATGCTGAATTCTATTGGCTAGAATTTTGTTAAGAATTTTTGCATCTATATTCATGAGAGATATTAGTCTGTAATTTTCTTTTTTTGTGACGTCTTTGCCTGGTTTTGGTATCAGCGTTATGCTGGCTTCGTAGAATGAATTTGGAAGTGTTGCTTCCTCTTCTATGCTCTGAAATAGCTTGAGTAGTACTGGTACAAGCTCTTCTGTAAATGTTTTGTAGAATTCTCCAGTGACGCCATCTGGGCCAGGGCTTTTTTTGGTTGGGAGTTTTTTTTATTACCTTTTCAATCTCTTCTCTTGTTATGGGTCTGGTCAGATTTTCAACATCACTTTGTTGTAGTTTGGGTAGGCTGTGTGTTTCTAGAAATTTATCCATTTCCTCTAGGTTTTCAAATTTGTTGGAGTATAGTTTTTCATAATATTCTGTTATAATCCTTTTTATTTCAGTTGGGTCTGTTGTAATGTCCCCCATTTCATTTCTTATTTGGGTTATTTGTGCCCTCTCCTGTTTTTCTTTTGTCAGTCTGGCCAGTGGTTTGTCGATTTTGTTGATTCTTTCAAAGAACCAACATTTGGTTTTGTTGATTCTTTCTATTGTTTTTCTGTTTTCTAGCTCATTTATTTCTGCTCTGATCTTTACTATTTCCTTTCTTCCAGTGGTTGTGGGCTTTTTTTGCTGTTCTCTTTCTATTTGTTTGAGTTCTGTAGTTAATGTTTTGATTTTGTCCCTTTCTTCTTTTTTGATATATGCATCTATTGCTATAAATTGTCCTCTGCGGACTGCCTTTGCTGTGTCCCAAAGGTTTTGGTATGATGTGTTTTCATTCTCAATTGATTCTAGGAATTTTTTGATTCCATCTCTGTTTTCTTCTATTACCCAGTGATGTGTAAGCAGGGTATTATTCAGTTTCCATGTAATTGATTTTTTTCCCTTGCTCTTTCTATTGTTAATTTCTACCTTGATGGCATTGTGGTCAGAGAAGATACTTTGAATTATCTCAACGTTTTGGATCTTGTTGAGGATTGCTCTGTGGCCTAAGATGTGATCTATTCTGGAGAACGTTCCATGTGCATTGGAAAAGAATGTGTACTTTGCAGCGGTTGGATGGAGTGTTCTATATACATCTATGAGGTCAAGTTGGCTGATTGTGCCCTTTAGGTCTTCTGTATCTTTGCTGAGTTTCTTCTTAGTTGTTCTGTCCTTTACTGAGAGTGGTGTGTTGAAGTCTCCTACTATTACTGTGGAACTGTCAATTTCTCTTTTCAGTGTTGTTAGAGTTTGTTTTATGTATTTTGGAGCCCTGTCATTGGGTGCGTAGATGTTTATTATAGTTATGTCTTCATGATGGATCGTCCCCTTAATCATTATATAGTGTCCTTCTTTGTCTTTTATGGTAGATTTTGTTTTAAAGGCTATTTTATCTGAGATTAGAATTGCCACTCCTGCTCTTTTTTGGTAGTTGTTAGCTTGATATATTTTTTTCCAACCTTTGACTTTTAATAAATTCACATCTTTGTTTCTAAGGTGTGTCTCTTGTAGACAGCATATTGATGGATCCTGTTTTGTTATCCATTCTGTCACTCTCCGTCTCTTTCTGGGTGCATTGAGTCCATTTACATTCAGTGTAATTATTGATAGATGTGAGTTCGTTGCTGTCATTTTGTAGTGCTTTTTTTTGTGATGCTGAAGTTTTCTTTGTTCTTCTTACTCTCTTGTGCTGGGTTACTTTTTTTTGTGGATTTTTTTTTTTCATTTCTTTTGTTTTTGTAGGTTTTGTTTTTGCCGAGACTTTATGTTTTTCGTCTTTATTTTTATGAGTTGGTTTGTTGACTTTCTTTGTGGTTACCATGAATTTTACCCTTATCTTTTTAAGTTTGAAGCAGTCTACCATTACTTGGTATAGCCTTGCCTTCGTCTCCATTAGAAGGTTCTATACCTATGCCGTTTATTCCCTCTTTTATTGTTTTGATGTTGTTGTCATTTATTGATTAACTGCTCTGATTCCCTGTTTTATTTCTTTTGGTTTTGGATAGTCCTTGAGAGTTCATTTCCTAAACTGGTATCTGGCTTGTACGATCCTGCGTCCTAGGTTCTGCCTGTGAGCTGAAGCTGTTTGTCCTCAAATCGAAGAACTCGCTTTAATAATTCTTGTAAGTTTGGTTTGATTTTTACATATTCCCTTAATTTCTGTTTATCTGGAAATGACCTAATTTCACCATCAAATCTGAACAAGAGTTTTGCAGGATATATTATTCTTGGCTGACAGTTTTTTTCTTTCAAGATTTTATATCTGTCATCCCACTGCCTTCTTGCCTGCATGGTTTCTGCTGAATAATCTGAGCTTACTCTTATTGTTTCTCCTCTGTATGTGACTTCTTGTTTTTCACAAGCTGCTCTCAGGATTCTTTGTTTGTCTTTGGTTTTGGCAAGTGTGAATATGATATGCCTTGGTGATTTTCTTTTGGGGTCTCTTCTATATGGGGTTCGTTGAGCTTCTTGGATGGCCAGCTTTTCATGTTTCATGATATTGGGGAAGTTTTCTGTTGGCAGTTCCTCGATGATCCTCTCTGTGTTTTCTGTTTACTCTCCCTGTTCTGGAATTCCAACCACTCGTAAATTTTTGCTTTTAATTGTGTCCCACATAACTCTCAGGGTCTCTTCATTTTTCTTTGTTCTTTTTTCTGAGTTTTCCTGAAACACAGTTGTATCCAAGTGTTTGTCTTCAATTCCACTGATCCTGTCTTCCACCATTTCAAATCTGCTTCTCGGCCCTTCTATGACATCATCCATTTCTGAAATCTTGTTGTTTATCTTTTGGATTTCTAATTGTTGTCTTTGTATAATTTCTAGTTATTTTTAATTTATTTTGGCATTTTGTTCCTGCATCATCTTCCTGAATTCTTCCAATTTTTTGTCTGTAGTTTCCATGAATTTGTCTATTTTTTCCTCATGTTTGTCAGCTTTTTGCCTCAGTTCTTGGAGAATTCCGAGTATTAGAGATTTGAATTCCCTATCAGGTAGTTCTAGTGCCTTTTCTTCTACTGGAAAATCATCTGATGTTTTATTTTGGGTGCCTATTGGAACCATCCTGTCCTGTTTTTGTAAATGTTTTGATATTGTCTGCTGTCTTCTGGGCATTCAGTAGTTATTTTTCTCATTTATTGATTGTAGATTTGTTTGTTTCGTCCCTTTTAAAAAAAAAATTGACTATGTCTGAGCAGGCAGACAGTGTGTTCTTTATTGTTGCTCGTCTGTGTGCTCAATACTTTTCGCCTCCTTTTCCAACTGGCAGGGTCAGTCACTCAGATATGGTACAGCAGGGCAGGTCTAGCTGAAGAGGAGTTACTGGGACAGGTTGTTTGTGACACTTACTACAGCCACCAGAGCGGGTCGGTAATCAGTGCAGGGCAGGTTCCAGTAGGCCATGCCTGTGCTGCTTGGTGGTGTGATGTCAAGCGCACAGTGCAGGTAAGCAGGACGCAGCGCGGAGATTGTTATTTGTGGAGCTAAGATGGATATGGGAGAGAGGAGAGAGGAACAGGAGCCAAAAGCATACAAACAAACAAAAAAGAATGCTAGGGGAGCTTGCCGTTGGAATGGAGAGATGAGAGACTATGAAATGGAGAAAAACAGAAAGGGGAAGAGGAAGAAAAGAAAAGTATGAATAAATAAAAATCAGAAAGGTTAAAGAACTGCAAAGTTCCCAGGGATTCCACCGGTGCAGCTATGAGGTCTTGGGAAGTCGCTCTCAGGTGTTGCAGTACAGCCTGGCTGGAAGGCGTAGAGGTACACAGCGCCAGGTATTCAGGGATCAGAAAGAGAAGGAAGATATAGAGAGATGAGAAACTGAGCAATGAAGAAAGACAAAAAGGGAAAAAGAGGGAAAAGAAAACAAAACAAATTAAAAAAAAAAAAAAAAGAACAAGAAAGGCCCCCCAAAAAAAACAGAAAAAAAAAACCAAGGAAAAAAGAAATGCACTCAGGGATCCCTGTTACCTATATGTTTACAACAACAAAAGAGAGGAAAGAAAAAACAGCCTTCCTTCTGCTCCTACATTATTTTCACCCTGGAGGAACTTTCAGGAAGATTGCATCTGCTCTCAGATTGCCACCTGCTGCCTGAGAGTCTCTGAAACTGCCCAGAAACTTGTCCTGCGGCTGACAGCTGAGACCCTCCTGGATTGATTGCTGTGGTCTGGAGTTTCTCCCTGGGCTCTGGTTCTTCAGTATCCATGGACTGGCTATTCTGCTGCCCACTGAACCCTAATTCTGATACTTAAGCCCCATTGTAATCTAAATGTGAAGCTTGGAAATCTGAGTGCTTAGCCACTGCAAATCTGGGAGGGCTCAGCATGCTTGAATCTCATTCCCTAGAAATCTGGTGCCTTGAAGCCAAGATCCTAGGGCAGTTCCTAAAGGGCTTTCTGATGCTAAAAATGATGGTGATAGGCAAAGGTGTATCTAGCCAATCTCCTGTTTCTGTAACCTGCCCTGTGCTTTGATGCTATCTTTTGCGAAATTGGAGCCCTGGTGACAGTGGTTAAGAGCTTGGCTGTTAACTAAATAGTCGGAAGTTCAAATCCACCAGCTGCTCCTTGGAAACCCTATGAGGCAATTCTACTCTGTCGTATAGGGTCACTATGAGTTGGAATCGACTCGACGGCAGTGAGTTTGGTTTTTAGCAGGTTAGGCCCATGGGATTTTGGTTTTTTGAGAAACTAACATAACAATGATCTATATAACACTTACACTGTCCCTTTTTCAGGATGCCTTCGAGACACGGTTCAGGTGATGCTGCCCAATTCGAATTGTATCTACTCACAATAAATATATTCTGTTGGAGTGCCCCTGCTCCTTGTGCTGGATCCAGATGGGTGTGTTTACTAGGCTGAGAAATGTTAATCCTGTCTTTGGCCCCGGAAATGCCTGGCATTCACTTTGGAGGAAAATAGAAAATAGGGTAGTACAACCAGCTAGGCTCACTTATACGTGTTTTTTTTTTAAAACAAGGTGGGGGGGTGTCTGCTAATTCTAACCCAGGGCTGTTGGGGGACCTCTGCCTGTCAGGAGGCAGTGCTACCATCATTGGTTTTAAAAGTTCAAAAACAGAATATTGAGCATTCAGTCTCTAGTACCCTTACAAGGCTGGCCAAATTACCCAAGGGCCTGAAGGCTGACAGAAGGTGCATGCCAGGGGGAAGGAGTGGGCTCTGAATCTGCTCTCCTCTTGAGAGTATATGTGAGTGTGCGATGTGGGCTCAGGACAGTAAAAAAAAAAGAGCTCACACGTACTGAGCCCTGCTTGTTGCCAAGCACTATGCTACAGACTTTACATTCTCTACCTCATTGGATCCAGTAACACTTTGAGGTAGACGTCCCCATTTACAGTTGAACAAGCCAAGGTTCAAACAATGACTTGTCCAAAGTGGTAGGGCTTCTATTTTCTTTCTTCCTTTCTTCTTTGTACATGAATGTTTATGGTGGCTTTATTTGTAATTGCCAAATCTGGAAACAACCCAAATGTCCTTCAACAAATTGTGATCTATCCCTGCAATGAAATACTACTTATCAATAAAAAGGAACAGACTGCATACACAACATGGATGAACCTCAGATGCATTTTGCTAAGTGAAAAAAGCCAGACTCAAAAGGCTACATGCTAGATGATCCCATTTATAGAACATTCTAGAAAAGCTAAAACTATCGGAATAAAAACCACATCCTTCAGTATGGATTACACCTCAACATAAAGAAAACAAAAGTCCTCACAACTGGACCAATAAGCAACATCATGATAAATGGAGAAAAGACTGACGTTGTCAAGGATTTCATTTTACTTGGATCCACCATCAACACCCACGGAAGCAGCTCTGGGCAAATGTGCTGCAAAAGACCTCTTTAAAGTGTTGAAAATCAAAGATATCACCTTGAAGACTAAGGTGCGCCTGACCCAAGCCATGGTGTTTTCAATCGCCTCATATGCATGGGAAAGCTGGCCGATGAATAAGGAAGACTGAAGAAGAATTGATGCTTTTGAATTATAATGTTGGAGAAGAATATTGAATATACCATGGACTGCCAAAAGAACAAACAAATCTGTCTTGGAAAAAATTCAACCAAAATGTTCCTTAGAAGGAAGGATGCTGAGACTGCCTCTCATATACTCATATACATGTTATTGGGAGGGATCAGTCCCTGGAGAAGGACATCGTGCTTGGTAAAGTAGAGGGTCAGCAAAAAAGAGGAAGACCCTCAACGAGATGGATTGACACAGTGGCTGCAACAATGGGCTCAAGCATAATGATTATGAGGATGGCGCAGGGCCAGACAGTGTTTCATTTTGTTGTACGTAGGGTTGCTATGAGTTGGAACTGACTCAACAGCACCTATCAAAAACATAGGAACAAAAAACATAATTAGTTGCCAAGGGCACGGGATGAGGGGGCTCCTACATTCTTGCAAATACTTTTATACTTGAAATAATTTTTTAAAACCCTTGAAGCTGTCAGTGCAACCAGCCCAGCAAGTGTCCTATGGAGCAAAAACTCAAGTTCCTCCACCAGCTGGAAGGTCGGCAGGCGTCCTCAGCAGCAGGGCAAGTGGAGGCCCATTTGTCCGTAGCAGACATTTCTTCCATGAAGTGCTCAAACCCCCTCAAGACAGCAAAGGCTACAGATTCATTGTAATTAAGTGACCGGCTACCTGCCTTCCCTGACCAAGCCCTCTGATATTCTATCTTCAGTTATAGACCCAGCGGGCAGTCAGGGAGGGGAGCAGAGTTTTTCAAAGCCATGTGACCGTGTCATGGAAGTGTTTCTGGGCCTCACATAGCACCTCCCATGGATATTCAAGGAGACAGCAAGGAGAGGAAGAGTCTCTTTGTCAATCAAGAAGGCCAGCTCACGGGGAGGGTTGTGGGGACCATGGTCTTGGGGAACATCTAGCTCAATTTGCATAACATAGTTTATAAAGAAAATGTTCTACGTTCTATCTTGGTGAGTAGCGTCTGGGGTCTTAAAAGCCTGTGAACAGCCATCTAAGATACTCCACTGGTCTCACCCCCTCAGGAGCAAGGGAGAATGAAGAGAACAAGGTACAAAGGAAAGATTAGTTTAAAGGACTAATGGACCACAACTACCATGGCCTCCACCAGACTGAGTTCTAGTTCAACTAGATGGTGCCCGGCTACCACCACTGACTGCTCTGACATGGATCACAACAGAGGGTCCCAGACAGAGCTGGAGAAAAATGTAGAACAAAATTCTAACTCACAAACAGGACCAGACTTAACTGGCCTGATAGAGACTGGAGAAACCCTGAGAGTATGGCCCCCGGACACGCTTTTAACTCAGTAATGAAGTCACTCCCGAGGTTCACCCTTCAGCCAAGGATTAGACAGCCCCATAAAACGAAACGAGACTAATGGGACACAACAGCCCAGGGACAAGGACTAGAAGGCAGGAGGGGACAGGAAAGCTGGTAATAGGGAACCCAAGGTCGAGAAGGGAGAGTATTGACATGTTGTGGGGTTGTTAACCAATGTCATAAAACAATACGTGTACTAACTGTTTAATGAGAAACTATTTGTTCTGTAAACCTTCATCTAAAGTACAACTTTAAAAAATTAAAAAAAAAAAAAAGGCCAGCTCACATTTGATGCAGCAATTCCACTCCTACATATGTACACAAAAGACTTGAAACAAACAAAAAAAAAATCCCAAACCCATTGCCATCAAGTTGATTCCAACTCATAGTGACCCTATCAGACAGAGTAGAACTGCCTCATAGGGTTTCTAAGGGGCGGCTGGTGGATTTGAACTCCCAAGCTTTTGGTTAGCAGCCAATCTCTTAACCACTGTGCCACCAGGGCTCCAAAGACTTGAAAGCAGGAATAACAAACAGATACTTGTATACCAATGTTCATTGTAGCACTATTCACAATAGCCAAAAGATGGAAACAATCTAAGTTTCCATCAACAGATGAATGGATAAACAGCATGTGATATATACATGCAATGGAGTATTAGCCATACAAAGCTCTGACCCATGCCACTACATGGATGAACCTTGAGAACATTATACTGAGTGAAACAAGTCAGACACAAAAGGACAAATATTGTTTGATCCCACTTACATGAAATATCTGGAATAGGTAAATGTACAGAGACCAAAAGGAAACCTGATGGCGCAGTGGTTAAGCTCTCGGCTGCTAATGGAAGGGTCGGCGGTTCGAACCTACCAGCCACTCCGAGGGAAAAAGATGTGGCAGTCTGCTTCTGTAAAGATTATAGCCTTATAAAACCAAATGAGACTAACGAGGTACGATAGTCCAGTGACAAGGGCCAGAAGGCAGAAGGGGACAAGGAAGCTGGTGATAGGGAACCCAAGGTTGGGTAAGGATATGGTTGATGTGTTGTGAGATTGTTAACCATTGTCATAGGGCAACATTTGTAGTAACTGGTAAATGAGAAACTGTTTTGTTCTGTAAGCCTTCATCTTAAGTGAGAATAACAACACAATTGGAAGAGCGTAGTCGATGTCACTGAACTGTGCATATAGAAATTTTTGAAATGGTGTATCTTTGGCTATGTGTATTTTCACCAAAAAAAAAAATGTTGAGAAGTTAAAGGGTTGACATGTTGTGGGATTGTTAACCAGTGTCATAAAACAATATGTGTACTACTGTTTCATGAGAAACTATTTGTTCTGTAAGCCTTCACCTAAAGTACAATTAAAAAAAAAAAAAGATTATAGCCTTAGAATCCCTGCGTGGCAGTTCTACTCTGTCCTGTAGGGTCATTATGAGTCAGAATTGACTCGAGGGCAGTTTATTGGTTACCAAGGGCAAAAGACCTCTTTAAAGTGTTAAAAAGCAATGATGTCACCTTGAAGACTAAGGTGCACCTGACCCAAGTCATGATGGTTTCAGTTGCCTCATATGTATGTGAAAGCTGGACAATGATAAGGAAGACCGAAGAAGAATTGATGCCTTTGAGTTATGGTATTGGTGAAGAATATTGAACATACCATGGACTGCCAAAAGAACGAACAAATCTTAGAAGATGTATGGCCAGAATGCTCAAGGAGGTTAGACTTCGTCTCACGTACTCTGGACATGTTATCAGGAGGAATCAATCCCTAGAGAAGGACATCGTGCTTGGTAAAGCAGAGGGTCGGCAAAAAAGAGAAGAGCCTGAATGAGATGGATTGACACAGTAGCTGCAACAATGGGCTCAGGCATAACAACAATTGTGAGAATGGCACAGGACCCGCCAGTGTTTTGTGCTGTTGTACATAGGGACGCTATGAGTTGGAACCGGTTCAACAGCGCCTAACAACAACAACAAGGGCAGGAGAGAGTGAGAGAAGGGAAGTTATTGCTTAAGTGGTACTGAGTTTTTGTTAAGGGTGATAAAAAATAATTGTAAATGGTTAGTGGTGATGGTTGCACAAAATGGTAAATGTAATTAATATCACCGGATTGTACATGTAAATAAATGTTGAAATGGCAAAGTTTTGTTTGCCATTTGTTATATGTAATTTTACCACAATAAAAAGAAGAGGAAGGCCACCAGACGATGCCATTGCCAGAACAGGGAAGTGAACATCCTCTCAGTGGGCCCTGAGCTCAGTCCCATGAATCAGCCCACAGCACCTGCCTTGCAGCGGGCTCTGTTGGTGGAGCTCTGTAATTAGTTAATGAACTATTTGAATGATATTTCTGTAGTCATTCAACCAGCCCTATCCCCAGGGTGCTAATTGTATTTGAGGTTATTTTAAAACATTGTTGTATCCAAATAGAGTTTACATCAGCAGACGGGGTGATTAGTAATCCTGCTATCCCTGGTGTTTCTAAATGGTGCTATAAACTGCCTGGTGAGTCGAGCAAGATGGCTGCACCCACCATGAGTTCCCCTCTATCCTAGCAGGACTTCTCTGCCAGAAACAGCCAACCAACCAAGATGGGAAGTGTTCAAAGCAACTTGTGGCTGGAGTCCCAGCTGACCTCTGGTTTGGAACAGTCTGTTTTCAGAAAAGATTCTCCTCGAATTTGATTGCCGTCTTTGGATGTAAATGAACTCTTCCTTGTCTTTATTTCACTGCAGATGAAAATACTCTGACATCAATCTTGGTCTGCCTTTCTTTACCACCTTTTTTGGAGACATTAGAGTGATACAGCTAAAAGCATATTGTTGTTGCTAACTGCCCTCGAGTTGACCTCCAACTCATGGGGGCCCCATGCACAATGGGATTGAACCATTGTGATTCATTGGGTTTTCACTAGCTGAGTTTCAGAAGTAGGTCACCAGGCTTTTTTTCCTGCTCTGTCTTAGGCCTTAGTGCAGAAGCTCTGCTGAAACCTGTTCAGCATCCTAGCAACACTCAAGCCTCCACTGACAGTGGGGTGGTGGGAACTGAACCCAGGTCTCCCATATAGAAGGTGAGAATTCTACCAGTGAATCACCACTGCCCTCAGTCAAAACATATTGTTGCTGTTGTGTGCCATCAAGTCAATTCTGACTCAGTGACCCCATGTGACAGAGTAGAACTGCCCCATAGAGTTTTCTAGGCTATAATCTTTACAGGAGCAGATCACCAGGTCTTTCTTCCTCAGAGCTGCTGGTGGGTTTGAACTGCCAACCTTTTGGTTAGCTGCAGAGCTCTTAACACGCCATCAAGGCTCCTTGTTACAAGCATAAACCGAAACCAAACGCGTTGCCATCAAGTCGATTCCAACTTATAGCAGCCCTAAGGGACAGAGTAGAACTGCCCCCATAGGGTTTCCAAGGAGAAGCTAGTGGATTCGAACTGCTGACCTTTTGGTTAACAGCCTAACTTTTAACCACTGTGCCACCAGGGCTCCTGTTACAAGCATAGCATAGGCATGGCTTAATGAACATCTACAAGTCTCTGTTTCTGTGTCTATAAAATGTGATCATAGTGACAGTAATGGGAGATGACATTTTAGTGCTTATTATGTGTCAGGCATTGTTCTAAGTGTTTTTACATGAATTATCTCATGTGATCCTCATGATAACTCTATGAGATATTGTTTGGTACTATTTTTATCCTCATTTTTCGTGTCAGGAAACTGAGTCACAAAAATGTTAAGTAACTTCTCCAAGATCACATCCCAGCAAGTAATGGAGCCAAGACCCAAATTTGGGAGACTGATTCTAGACTCTGTACTCTTTCTCATAAGGTTGTTGGGAAGATTCACTGAGATTCATTAAATAAATATTTTGTGCCAAGTACTGTTTTGAGTGTTGGGGTAAATGGCAAATTCCTACCCTCACGAATCTTAACGTTCTAAACCCACTGCCATCAAGTCAATTCCAACTCATAGAGATCTATAGGACAGAGAACTGCCCCGTAGGGTTTCCAAGGCTGTAAATCTCTTTTTTTACTTCTTTATTAAACCCCAGCCCTCAGCCCAGTAGCTCGGTCTCTCAAGGCGTTTGAGTTTGTCCGTGAAGCTTCTATGACTTTGCCCTGGTCAAGTTGTGCTAACTTCCCATTATTGTGTACTGTCTTACCCTTCACCTTAGTTACCGCTTATCTGCTGTCTAGTTAGTGTTTTTCCCTCCTCATCCCTCCCCTCCTCCCTCATAACCATCAGAAATCGTTTCTTTCTGTGTGGAAACATTTTTTGTAATAGTGGTTTCATACAGTATTTGTCCTTTTGTGATTGACATTTCACTCAGCATAATGCCCTCTAGATTCATCCATGTTGTGAGATGTTTTGCAGATCCTTTATTGTTCTTTATAGTTGTGTAGTATTCCATTGTGTGTGTGTACCGTAGTTTATCCGTTCATCTATTGATGGGCACTTAGCTTGTTTCCATCTTTTTGCTATTGTGAATAATGCTGCAGTGAACATGGGTATGCATATGTCTATTTGTGTGATGGCTCTTATTTCTCTAGGATATATAACTAGGAGTGGGATTGCTGGATTGTATGATATTTCTATTTCTAGTTTTTTAAGGAAGTGCCATATCGTTTTTCAAAGTGGAAAATCCATTTTGCATTCCCACTAGCAGTGCATAAGAGTTCCAATCTCCCCGCAACCTCTCCAACATTTGTTATTTTCTGTTTTTTTTATTCATGCCAGTACTATTGGGCTAAGATAGTATCTCATTGTAGTTTTGCTTTGCATTTCTCTAATGGCTAGTGGGAGTCCTGGTGGCACAGTGGTTGAGAACTATGGCAAGCTATGGCTGCTAACCAAAAGGTAGGCAGTTCAAATCCACCAGCCACTCCTTGGAAACCCTATGGGGCAGTCCTACTATTGCTATGAGTTGCTATGAGTTGCTATGAGTCAGAATCAACTTAATGGCAATGGGTTTGGTCTGGTTTAATGACTAGTAATTGCAAGCATTTCCTCATGTATCTGTTAGCCACCTGAATGTCTTCTTTGGTGAAGTGTCTGTTCATGTCCTTTTCCCATTTTTAAACTGGATTGTCTTTTTATTGTAGAGGTGTTGGATTTTCCTATAGATTTAAGAAAGGAGACCTTTGTTGGATATGTCATAGCCAAAAATTATGTAGGTTCTCCTTCTACTCTTTTGGTGAAGTCTTTTGATAAGCAGAAGTGTTTAATTTTTAGAAGATCCCATTATCTAGCTTAGCTACTGGTGTTTGTGTACTGTAAATTATGGTTTGTAGCCTGTTTATGCTGTATATTAGGGCCCCTAGTGGTGGTGCAGTGGTTTAGAGCTCAGCTGCTAACCAAAAGGTCGCTATGAGTTGGATTCAATGCTACCACAATGGGTTTATGTACATGTTTTAATGTTCCTACTAGATTATAAATTTCCCAAAGGCAATATTAATTTCTGCTTCTTTATCTCTTCTAACTCCTCACACATAGTAGTAACTCAGTAAATATTTGTTGAATAAACAAACCTACTGATCCTATATATAAATGTTAGAACTACAAAATGTGCTTTATCTATGCATTAATGCAAACGTTCTCCATGTGAAGTTAATCTACAGCTGTAATGTATATGAGATATAGAACTACAAATCCATGTCTGTTGCTAATGAGGACTCCCCAAGAAGACATCCGCAGGGTCTTGAAGGATGAGATGGCATTTACCAAGTGAGGAGATGGGAAGATAGCATTTCTGGCAGGAAGGAACCTGTGTAGGGTGTTCAGGGAAAGGTGAGACGCTGTAGGTGGAAGAAGGAAAGTGGGCAAGGTGGGCTGGGTGACACTGCCATGGGCTTGGTGGGCCCAACCTAGGAGCGTGGCTCCACCCGAGAGCAGTGGGGAGCCCTTGAAGGATCTGAAACAGGAATGACGACTGTGGGTGGCTCCAGGGACAGACCCAACAGCAACCCTGGAGTAGGGCCGGGTCCTAGGCCCCCTTTGAAGGCTGTTTAGGTATACATACATCCTTCTTCTGGTTCGAGTTCACAAGGAACTGTCTGATTTGAGTAAAACGGTATTCTCCATTACAGACACTCATGCTTTAGGAACTAGTGACTCCTCCTCCACTGGTTTCCTCTTCATGGCAATCTCTCCAAATTTAATTCCATAGGCATCCAAATTAAGCAAAGCTTTACTAAGCACTAAGATGGCCACATCTGCATAATGGAAGATTTAATGTGAAGCCTGAGGAAGGTCTCCGTGTGGACTCCTCATCAAGTAACTCCTTATCCTCCTACAAATAACGTCCCAACCAACTCAGAAAATAATGTCTGGGAAAGATACCCCTTGTAGCAGTTCAGGCCATACCAATAGACAACTTACCACAGACCAGAGCTTTGAACCAGTTAGTTCCAGTCCAAACCCCTGCTGAGAACTTACATTTCCACCCCACGCATACTGAATCAGAATCTACATTTTAACAAGATCCCCAGATGATTCTTATGTATAATAAACGTTGAGAACTACTGCCATACTAGTAAGGAGTCCTGGTGGCACAGTGGTTAAAGCGATCAACTGCTAACTGAAGGGTCAGTGGTTGGAAACCACCAGCTGCTGCATGGGAGAAAGATGTGGCAGTCTGCTTTCATAAAGATTAGAGCCTTGGAAACCCTATGGAATTGCATCTAATTGACTTGAAAGCAGTGGGTTGGGCCCTACTGGTAGTTCTCAGAATTTGTCCCTAACCAGCAGCATTAGCATGGAACTTGTTAGAAATGCAAATTCTCAGCAGGGGTTTGGACCAGAAGGAACCAGTTTGAAGCCCTGCCGTAGACTCTGATTCCTACATAAGTGGGTGAAATCAGAATGGGCCAGCTTGCGGGCTTAATTATTTAATTGACCTAGGACTAATTTTATATCTCACTGACCACCTTTGCAGAGTGACTTAAGAGGCAAAAGCAAGCTCCTGGGCTCTCACTTGGAGAAATGGATTGCATTGGTGAGGCCTGGCCTTAGGTGTGGGGACCTTTAGGTTGCAAAAGTTCCTGGTAGCTGAAGACCTCAGCAGCCAGACTGCCTGGGCTCATCTCTTGGCTCTGACACTTTTACTGTGAGACCTTGGGCAAGTTGAGCTCTCTGCACCTCCATTTCCTCATCTGTGAAATGGGGATGATAACAATAGCACCTCCCTCCTGGAGTTCTCGTGAGGATTGAGAATTAATTATGTCTAAAGCACTTAGGAGAGTGCCTGGCTGCTGTGACAAATTACCACAAACTGGGCAGCTTAAAACAACAAAGCTTTATTTTCTCACAGTTCCGGAGGCTGTAATCCTTAGCCATTGAATTGATTCCGACTCATGGCGACCCCATGTGTAACAGAGTAGAACTGCTCTAGGCAGTTTTCTTGGCCGTCATCTTTACAGAAGCAGATCACAAGGCCTTTTTCCCACGGCACCACTGGCTGGGTTTGTACAGCAACCCTTTACGTTAGTAGTCAGGTGCAAAGTGTTTGCACCACCCAGGGATTTCTGGCAGCTTGAAGTCCCAAATCAGTCAGCAGGTCTGTGCTGTCTCTGAAGGCTCTAGGGGAAGAGGCTTCCGTGTCTTTTGCAGCTTCTGGTAGCCCCTGGCTTACCTTGGCTTGTAGCAGCATCACTCCAACCTCTGTCTCCTTCTTCACATGGCCATCTTCCTCTATGTCTGTCTTCTCTCTCTGTGTTTCAATATTTTATTGTGTTTTCAGCGAAAGTTTACATAGCAAATTAGGTCCCCATTTTCTGTCTTCTCTTCTTACGAGGACACCAGTCATATTGGAGCAGGACCAATCCTTCTCCAATATGACTTCATGTTAACTAATTACATCTGCAAAGATTCTATTTCCAAATAAGTTCACATTCACAAGTACCAGGGGTTAGGACTTGAACATACATCTTTTGAGGGGACACAAATCAACCCATGACAAACTCCTTCCCTAACATCGAGACTAGAATGGGTACCTCCATGATTAATTTCTCAAGGCATCTGTCTTAGTTATCTAGTGCTGCTATAACAGAAATACTGCAAGTGGATGGCTTCAACAAACAGGTATTGTTTCACAGTCTAGTAGCCTAGAAGTCTGAATTCAGGGTGTCAGCTCCAGGGGAAGGTGTTTTCTCTCTCTGTCAGCTCTAGGGGAAGGTCCTTGTCATCAATCTTCCCCTGGTCTAGGAGCTTCTCAGGTGCGGGGACCCTGGGTCCAAACGACGTGCTCTGCTCTGGGCCCTGCTTCTTGGTGGTATAAGGTCTTCATGTCTCTCTGCTCACTTCTTTTTTATCTCAAAAGAGATTGGCTGAAGACACAATCCAGTCTTGTAGATTGAGTCCTGCCTCATTACATAATTACTGCTAATCCTATCTCATCAACATCATAGAGGTAGGATTGATAACACATAGGGAACTCACATCAGATGACGTAGGGCCGGCTCCAAGTCCCCCTTTGAAGGCTGTTTAGATACACGCACATCACACAATGCTGGGAATCATGGCCTAGCCAATTTGATACACACATTTTTTGGGGACACAGTTCAATCCATGACAGCATCTTATATTGTTCCTTCTTGGTGTTAACAATTGTGATTAAATTTTTATTTGTGTAACTTTAATGTCTATGCAGGAACTTGGCCTAGAGTCTATATGATTCACAGAACATGCCAAGAGCTTAGCATGGGCCCAGCTCATAATACCAAAACCAAACCCATTGCCGTTGAGTTGATTCCGAGTTATAGCTGCCGTATAGGACAGAGCAGAATTGCCCCATAGGGTTTCCAAGGAGCGGCTACAAAAAACCAGAGCAGGATGGTATTTTAGAGACTGATCATCCAGTCCTCCTCTCTGTAATACTGCCGGTGACAGGGAGCTCATTCTAGTTGTTAGTAAGTTCTTCCCAGTATTAACCTCAATCCTATCTCCTTGAAAATCTCCACCCATTTGTGACATTTTTATTTTCTTCTGTGACTTCTGTATCTTCCAACTTTTATAGTTTATACATTTGCGTACAAATTGTTTTTATATTTGGAGAGACAACAATACATTTTTTTAGATTCTTTTTTTAATTGTGCTTTAGGTGAAAGTTTATAGAGCAAATTAGTTTCTCATTAAACAATTAATACATAATTGTTTTATAACGTTGGTTGCCAACCCTGCAATGTGTCAACACTCTCCCCTTTTCCACCCCAGGTTCCCTGTTTCCATTTGTCCACTTTTCCTGTCCCTTCCTGCCTTCTCATCTTTGTTGGGCTGGTGTGCTCATTAGTCTCATGTAATGACTGAACTACGAAGCATGTTCTTCATGGTTGTTATTGTTGCACCTATAGACCTGTCAAATCTTTGACTGAAGGGTGAACCTCGGGAGTGACTTCAGTACTGAATTAAAAGGGTGTCCAGGGGTCATACTCTTGGAGTTTCATTTTTTAAAATTCTAACTAGAGAATCTAGTTCTGCCCTTCATATTAACAAGTAAGTCAAGGAGAAAGAAACCTAATAACTAGCTTCCTCTCCCACATTAAGTTGGAGACTGAGTGCAGCACAAACACAACCTTGCCTCTGTTTTCTTTAGGACATGCTTGCTGTTTGCACGTACAGTGTGCTGCCACTAACCAGCAAATGCTTTTTCCGATTTTCAGACTGCACCTTTACCAGCTGGTGTATGGGCCTGGAATGATGTCTGGGCTCCCAGGGGGCCACCAGGTGTGTCTCAGCAGGTGCAGGCTGCTTGCCTAGGGCGTAGGCCCGCTTAGGGCAAAGACTGCCTGCTGCAGTTCACAATCAATGGTACAGGATCACGGGGCGAGTAACCCATGCCTTTGGAATGAAATTAGCCTGGAAAACAGAGGAACTTTGCAAAATCATAGCAGGGCTTTCCCAGGTGCAGGTAGGCTGAGCTCTAGGCAGAGTCCTGTAAGAACAACCCTAAAGAATTCAGAGAAAGGCCAGATTAAGACTGCTTGGATGAAACACTTCTTTTAGACTGAGTTTAAAATTTTAGATACATTTTCAAAGAAGGATACGTTTTGTATACTATTTATGTACTTTGAAGGAGCCCTCTTGGCACAGTGGTTAAAGCACTTAGCTGCTAACCAAAAGGTCAGTGATTCAAACCTACCAGCTGTTCCATGGGAGAAAGATGTGGCAGTCTGCTTCCATAAAGATTCCAGCCCTGGAAACCCTATAGGGCAGTTCTACTCTGTTCTATAGGGTCACTATGAGTCGGAATTTGACTCGATGACAATGGGTTTGGCTTTTGGGTTTTCTTTTTTTTGTACATTAAAAAATTATTAACATTAAGAAAATCCAAACATAAACAAAGAAAATGGTACTAAATATTCTCTCTACTAAAAACAATGCTTCCTTGTAGAAGTGAAAAGTGATAAAACTAAACCAGTTTGACTTGTCAGGGTGAATAGCTGCTGCCCAGTAGAAGAACGTCATCTTTAAATTGAAACAACAAACAAACAAATCATTGAACCAAGGAGGCTGAGTTTCCCGTGGAATCTGGGGGAAGACATGAATAGGGCCGTTTAAATTTAACAACCCAGTTTCTATAAAATGTGAATGGCTTCAGAGAAACGTTCTGAGAGGTTTGTTCACCACAGCCTTGGAAGGGGAAAGGAAAAAGTGTATTCAAGCACAAGTGATAACAAAAGGGTGTCCAGCAGCCAAGAGGTGGCACAGGAATATACCAGAGGCAGAAAAAGCTTTGATCGTAGAAAATGACCTCAAGTCAGCAAGGTATCCTGGGAGGCAGGGATACCTTGTGTCTGTCTCGTTTGCGTTCGTATTTCAGTCCTAACACACTGGCTAACACATAGTAAGTGCTCAGTAAATATCAGGGTTGTGGGTCCAAGAGCAATGAAAGACCTGAAAATGTGGCAATAATAATGTGTCACGTTTTACAATTAACAATAATTTTATGTTATTTTATTCACATCTTATCTCTAGCCAGTGAGACTACTGATGTTCTAGTTTATTTTTTTCTGCATTGCCTGAATTATTTACGAGTATGTATTTTGAAACGGAAAGCAATACAATTATTTCACCATTGGGCTAAAAGTAATTCCCATGACCATCACCAGCAACTTCTTATTTTGAAACCCTTTTAGAATAAGGCAGGGAATTAACTCTGCCATAGATTATAATTCACTAGGAGGGCAGAGTGATGATTTATTTGAATTCACTCGTTCTGCAAATATTCATTCAACTCTGACTTGTGTTAGGACTAAGTGGTGGTGGCTGTTGTTGTTAATTGCCTTTGAGTTGATTCCGACTCATGGCAACCCCATGTGTTTCAGAGTAGAACTGTGCTCCATAGGGTTTTTAAGGCTATGACATTTGGGAAGCAGATCACCAGGCCTGTCTTCCCAGGCACCTTTGGGTAGGTTTGAACTACTAACCTTTCCTCTAGTAGTTGACCACTTAACCATTTGTGCCACCTAAGGACTCTTACAGAACAAGGTAGACATGGGGAGTATTTATGTGTAAAAACACCAGTTTATCGCCTAACAAGGGGGACAAGCATTAAACACATGCTCCCACTAACAAGTATCCGGTTGAAACTGTGATAGTTGCCATGGGGAGAGCACCCGGTGCTAGCAGTGCCTGTGTTCCCAAGGTTGGTCCCCTGTTTGGGCCTGGCTCCACATGTTTGTTCTTGCTGTTTCCTCCAAGGGCCCTTCCTCCACCTGTTCGAACTTGACCTTGCTTCAGAATCCTCCTCAAGCTTCCATTTCCTGCTCCAGGCCTCCCTGACTGCAGGGGCTCTCACTTGTCCCCTCCCCTTAGCAGCCCTCATGCTGGCGTCAAGCCAGCTGCAGCACTGGACATCATGCAACTCTTCAGTGGTCTTCTCTCCCCAGTTGGAGTCTACCATCTTGGAAGACATGGATCAGCTCTTCCACGTCACTGAATGCTTCCACAGGGATTATTGTCAGGAGGTGTTTAATAAATCCTTGAAGAATGGAGGAATAGAATAGCAAGTTTCTACAGACTTTCTGGAAGGGATGTCACACACCGTCTGGAAACAACAGAGGATGTGTGACCCACCGAAAACCCATTGCCTTCTAGTTGATTCCAACTCATAGCAGCCCTGAAGGACAGAGTAAAACTGTCTCCATAGGATTTCCAAGGCTATAATCTTTACAGAAGCAGACTGCCACATTTTTCTCCTGTGGAGCAGCTGGTGGCTTCAAACTGCTGACCTTTCAGTTAGCAGTCAAGTGCTTAACCATTATGCCACCAGGGATCCTTGGATGTGTGACGAACACCTGCTTAAACCCCAGAGTCCAAACCACACAGCAGAGACCCTAAAAGCACAACCCTGCTCCTTTCTCTGTCCCAGAAAACAACTCTGGCCAGAGCGGCATCTACTCAGCCTTACCTTCCAAGATAACAATACACACAAAAATGTCTGTCTACTTGGGTTTTAACTTAATGCAGCCCTAGCCAGTCAAGAAAAGACAGAAGAACAACACAAAAAATATTGTGGCCTGGGGGAGAAATTCTTGACTCTGGTCTCTGATTATCTTTTTTTGATGTATGTACCTGTTCAACCTTCATGTGTCTCTAAGCCTATTATTCATGCAACAAGCTCCCATCTCCCCTCCTCTCCTCTACCTAAGCTTAAATCAGCCCCCTAGAGATAAACCAGGCTTAGGGAGGTGCCTAGTGGTTTTTCAGCCAATTCCACATTCCAAGCTCAAATGTGCAAATTCTAAACCCAGAATCCAATTTTTGAATTTTTAGGCTCGCCTTTGCTTCCTGAGCTGGCTGCTGCTTAGGTAGGAGGAGGGGAAGCCCAGGCCGGGAATCCTAAGCACCTGGAATGGTGATTAGTAGGTCCTCAGTCTCCATCTTTATGTGCCCCACAATAATCTGGTGCCCTTATTTTCTCCCCTCTTCTGCATCTGCAAAATCCTCCTTTGCCCCAATAGAAAAATGGGCAAAGGATAGGTACAGACTGCTTACAGAAAGGAGTCCCAAATGTCTCCTAAACACACAAAAAGATGCTCGATTATGTTCATTGTAACATAAATGCAAATTTAAAAAGTACAAGGAGAATATATCAGATTGACAAAGATCAGAAAGTCAGATAACACTGTCTGGTCTGATTGGGGGAGGATGGGCACTGTGAACACTTGGAGCTTAACCTTCTCTGACCTCCTTAGAGAGCAAGTTGGCAAATTATCTCAATTTTTAAAAGGTGCTGGTCCGATGACCCAGCAATTCCACTTCCAGGTATTAATAGATGTACTGTTGCATTCATGCAAAGTGACTGACGTGTGCGTGAGAATATGCGCTGCAGTATTGTGTGCAATAGCAGGAGACTGGGAACCACCAGAATGACTATCAGTAGGCTACCGTTGAATAAATTATAGTGCATCCCTGCAACGGAGCAGCACGCAGCCATTTAAAGGAGTAAGGAAGGTCTGTACAGACTGATGGACATTTCACACTGCTAAGTGAAAAGTGTAAGGTGGAGGGCAGCGTGCAAAGTGTGCTAGCATTTGTGAGTGGGGAGAATATGCACGTATATGTTGGCAAATGCACAGAGCACCCTGGAAGACTGCCCAGTGATGTAGGGATATTGGTCTCCTCTAAGCAGGCAGCTGGGAGGCTGGGAAACGTCAGAGGGAGAGAGGTTTGTTTTTTTCACTGAATACCCTTCTGTGCCTTTGGACTTCAATATCGTGTGTGTATTACCGATTTAAAAAAAAAAAATTGTACACCAATGTCCATTTCTCCCTGAAGCAGCAAAAGGCACAGGGGTATTTAGCCTTAGAGTTAAGCACAGGCCATGGACTCAGACAGACCTGGGTTCAAATCCTGGTTCTACCTGCTGGCTAGCTGTGTGAACTTGAGCAAGTTACTCAACACCTCTGAGCTTGTTTTCTCATCCATGAAATGCCTTTATTAAAAGCCCATGCCTCCAGCTGGAAAAAAGAGCAAGAATAGTTGCATATCTTGAAGAATGTAAGCAATATCACTGAATTGTACATATAGAAATTGTTGAATTGGTGTATGTTCTGCTGTGTATATTCTCAACAATTAAAAAAATATTTTTTTTTAAAAAGTGAAAGTAGAATAAAGACTTCTTTTGATTAAAAAAAAAAAAAAAAAAAAGCCTGTGCCTCCTAGGATTACTGGTGGAATAATGAGATCAGGTCCTAATGTGCTTAGCACAGTGCCTGATACTAAAACAATTAGCTTTTAATGCTAGAGTCCCCACTTCCATGGATCCTGCCATCCTTTTGAGGGAAGAACATAAACAGTTAAATAACAAGATAGTTTATGATTAAAGACCCAGATGCCTGGTACAGGGTGAACCTGCCATGTGAGGTCAGAGAGCGCAGACTTTAGCTTTTAATAACAAACAGATGCAAAGTTAGTGCTGAAATCCTAAACTCTGCAGCTTCCCATGTTGGTTTGATTTTTCCCCTCCACCAGGGTGTACTGATAGAGCTTATCATCAAAGTCTCCACAGCATAATCAGAGCAGACATCACCTCTTCTCTCTCAGCTCAACACCCTACTGCCTGTGGCCCCTCTTTCCCAATGCACTTGACCATCAGAACATTCCAGAGAGGCCATCGCTTATATTCAGCTTGCCCTGGCCTCCCCTTGTCCAGGCTGCCCAGAGTGGAAGGATCCACCTGAAAGGTGTGTTTGGCTGCATGGGCTGGTCCCCGATAACACCTCAAAGACAAGCAAAAATGACTTTCAGGTTCAGCGTGGGGTGATTGGTGCTTTTGCACAGATTGAGAAGAACAGGCTGTTCTCCTCTGCCAGCTCATGTGTTCCATTGGAGATGGATTAAATCATCCATATTTTCATCCAGACACTGAATGAAAGCTTGTGGGTGACATTTTCATTTAAAATTCACCATTGCAGCTGGGCCAGAGGCCCCGTCTGTGACCTGTGCTGTGAGTCAGCCAGGCTCTTAAACACCATTCACAGGGTTGATCTGTAATCTTCCATGGCAGAGCCTGCTGCTGCCCTTGTTTCTCCAGCATTGAGAAAAATTCTGCGCACAAAGCTGAGATTTTGAATTACAGCTTTTAATTTGTTTCCCTTGGTGATTAACGGGACTAAACAATCAGCTCATGTATCATATGTATCTAGTGCCTGGTTAACAGTGTGGGCTCTAGAGTCTGATTGCTACTCATGAGCTGTGTGACTTTGAGCAAGTTACTTCACTTCTCCAAATCTTAGTTTCTTCACCTGTAAAAGGAGAATCAAACCTATATCGTGAGGTTGTGGAGAAGACTGTCCTATGTTTGGTTCCAGGAAGCAAATGCCGAGACAATGTAGCATGCAGGATGCTTATTATGGAATGCTCCCTGTAAAAGGGAGGGCAGGAAGCAGGATTGGGCAGAGGGGGGAGTTGAGCTGTGATGCAGTCCCAAGGAAAGCTATCAGCCAACCCTACAGGGATTGCCCTTCAGAATTCTCCCAAGTTGGGACAAAGGGGCTGGGCTTTTATACCCTTTGGTAGATCAGTCATTCCAACTTCAGTTTGCTGGTTTGTTGTACTGTGATGGCTTGCATGCTGCTGTGATGCTGGAAGCTGTGTCACCAGTATTTCAAATACCAGCAGGGTCACCCACAGTGGATGAGTTTCAGTGGCGCTTCCAGACTAAGACAAGGATGAAAGGCCTGGCAATCTACTTCCAAAAATTAGCCAATGGAAACCTTATGGATCACAATAGAATATTGTTTGATATAATGCTGGAAGATGAGTCCCCCGGGTTGGAAGGCACTACACAATAGCTGCAACAATGGACTCAAAAATACCAACAATTATGAGGATGGTGCAGGACTGGGTTGTGATGCATAAGGTCCCCAAGAGTCAGAGCCAACTTGACAACAACTAACCACCACAACGAATCAGTCATTGGATGCAGGTTGCCCCTGGAAGGAGGTGTGACCTTGGAAAAGGTAATTTTCTTCAGTTGAGCCAATTCCCAAAGGGGACTAACAGCTGAGAGAGATCTTCCTGTATCATTCTCAGCAGCTAGGGACTAAGACTCTCCTTCTTAGAAAGGGATCTGGGCAGCTCAACACAGTCTCCACCTCAAAGATGAAATGAGACAATTAACATAAAGTCCTTAATACACACTACCTGGATTATAGTAAGCGCTCAATAAATGGTAGTTATTACAACTGTTAGTGTTGTGCTAGGTGCTGGGGATACAGTCCTGATAAGATTCTGCTCCTGCCTTTGAGAAATTCAGTCATGAGCAAATCAGATGATCAAATAAGCGATTACCATGCAGTATACTTGATAGGGTGACACAGGATTTATACAGGAGCACTTAGAAGGGACACATAACCAAGACTAGGAGGATGGAGGAGAGTGATGTTGAAGATGATACCTGGAGATGAAGTCAGCCAGGCAAAAGAAGTGGGAGGGGCTGGAGTGGTTTTATAGATGTGAAGACTTGAATTAAGAGTGACCCCAAGGCATACACTAGGGGTAGCTTTTTGAATCATTAACAGATAGCAGCTCATTATCCCATTTACTCAACAAGCATTTATTAAGCCACTTCATTCAATATGTCAGACAATGTACTAGGTGCTGATGATATCAGGATGAATAAAGGCCGATTCCTACCTCAAGGAGCTCACAGTCTAGCGGAAGACTAAATAATTCCAAACTGTTCAACAGGCTGTTAAGACAGAGGAAGGGCAACGGCCTCAGACTGGTGGTATAGGGCTATTTTTCTCACAAAAATAGAGAAATGCTACATAGTCAAGCTTTTGAGTTAGTTGATTTGACAAGTAATCACTGAGGTGACTCCAGGCAGCAAACTTATACCACTCGCCCCAGGTCTCTTTCTGTAAAATTCATATTTATTGAGTGCACTGTGGCCAGTAGGTGCTGTGATTTACTCTTTCAGGAGAGAGCGGGTGGAAAGCAGAAACCCTCGTTGGTGGGAGGGACCTATGGTCATCTGGCTACATCTTTCTGGCCTAGGAAGAGCGGCTAAGGCTGATGGGAAAGGCTGAGCACAAGTCAAGACTCACTGCCCAGAACTCAGAGGATAAACACCTTAGTCTCGCTCTTATTGCTAGTCTTTTGTTCAGTTGGTTCTGAGGCCTTCACTGAGGCTAAATCACCGTCTTCTGGACCAAGACAAAGGCAGTTCTTACCATGAGGAATCTGTAATAAGACAGACATGCTACTCTTTATTCAGCATGGCTCGGAAGGGCTTCTTCCAGTCAGCTCTCCAAGACTCAGGGCTCTCCTTTAGACAAACCTATCTGAAATCCCTGGAGGACCACAAAGGAGCCCTGGTGGTGCAGTGGTTAAGCACTCGGCTGCTAATCGAAAGGTCAGCGGTTTGAACCCACCAGCTACTCTGTGGGACAAAGATGTGGCAGTCTGCTTCCCTAAAGATTTACAGCCTTGGAAACCCTCTGGGGCAGTTCTGCTGTGTCCCACAGGATCCGACTATGAGTCAGAATTTGACTCAATGGCAATGGGTTTGGTTTTTGGTTTGGTGAAGTACAGCCCTCAGAAGCGGTTATGTTATTCCCAGAGGAACCTCCTTCCTTTCTGCGTTTGTCTAGCAAAAAAAAAAAAAAAAAAAAAAGGCCAGTGAAGAATGCTCTCAATTCTTAAACTGTAGTTGTAGTAGAAAGTAAACTGAGCAAATGAAGAAAATAGAAATAACTCACTTTGGGTCTGATCTTCAATAAACATAAACATTTATTGAATATGGACTCTGGGCCGTGTCCTGTGTTCAGGACATCAGATATAAGAAAGCATAAGACACGGACCAGTCAACTTCAGGGTCCAGCTCCTTAAACAGTAATTTTATTATGGTAAATTAATGCACTGGCATTCGGGTTTATACATCAGTCTCTTGTGTTTGGTTACGTGAGTCTGTACCTGGGGTCTAATCACCTTTCTGTTTTCACAAAACTGAGTTTTTTTAATTCAAAGCGGGTAAGTATATTTAAAAAAAAAAAAAATTTCCCCATACAAAAATTTATACATACGTTGTTATGTGACCCTAATTGCTCTCCCCATACTGTGACAGCACACTCCTCCTTTCCACCCCTGATTCCCCATGTCCATTCAACCAGCTCCTAATCCTCTCTGCCTTCCCATCTCACCTCTGGACAGAAGTTGCCCGTTTAGTCTCTTGAATCTACTTGAGCTAAGAGGCACACTCCTCACAAGTATCACTTTATGTCCCACAGTCCAGTCTAATCCCTGTCTGAAGAGCTGGCCTTGGAAATTGTTTTAGTTCTGGGCTGATACAGAATCCAGGGGCCATGCTTTCTGGGGTTCCTCCATTCTCAGACCATTAAGACTGGTCTTCTTACTAGAATTTGAGTTCTGCACCCCACCTTTCTCCTGCTCCATCCAGGACTCTCTGTTGTGTTCCCTGTCAGGGCAGTCATTGATGGTAGCCGGGCACCATCTAGTTCTGGTCTCAGGCTGATGAAGTCTCTGGCTTATGTGGCCCTTTCTGTCTCTTGGGCGAATACTTTCCTTGTGTCTTTGATGTTCTTCATTCTTCTTTACTCGAGGTGGTTGGGACCAATTGATGCATCTTAGATCAAAGCTGATAAGTATACTTTTTAAAGTGGGTATCATTCCATTGGAAATGATTGGCAGGCCTCCTTAGGAGTCATCTGAGGGTGGGAAGAAACAAGGGATGTTTCTGAGGGTTCTGGGACAAAGTCTCTGAATTTGAGTTGGAAAATTGGGCCTAACATTATTCCAAGGCAGCTTCTTAAACTGTTTCTGGGCAAGGTAATGAGTCGACATGCCTAAGGGTCTAATTTGGAACCTCCCTAACATTCTCTCTCTGGAACGCCGACCTCCCAGGAGAATCTGGGTGTTCTGTTGAAGTTACAACTACCACTGAATCAACCAAACAAAAAATTTTAATGGTACCTCTTGGTCTCTACTTCTCAAATGAAGGTCAAGATTTAAGATTTCACCTTTCACTCTCCTAGCAAGAATCTCTACAATAAAAAACGATCAAAACCCAAAAGAATGTGATTTTTCTTTAAAGTTATTCACTCTTATGAAAGTTCCTATATTTGAGATATGAAGTTCTAAGAGAATAAAACCATCAGCTAGAGCAATCTTTTTTCCTTTAGATTTCAGAAGGAAGGCAGGTGAGTTTCCACTGCACTTCCATTTTCTCCCTGGCTTTGTTCAGTGTCAGATCAACGTTCCAGGGGCCCCCTCCCACCAACAGCCCTCAAGCTCCGTGAAAGAAAGTGATTAAAACGTAACTGAGTGACGCCCCTGTCCCCAAATATCAGTATGATGGTGGGGGGGAACACCTCCAGTTCAAAACCACTTTAAAGTCTAATCATGGCTTTGTTTTTATGCGAATTAGGGGTAGCAGCCACATGGCCCGCAGGCTCCCAGTCCGCTGACACTCAACGCGGCGCGCAGGGGAAGGAGCAAGTCCGAAGACCGAAACCGGCCCGGGGCCCCCAGAGCACGCCCTAAGGGCTCGCTCGGCCTGGGTGCGCCCCGCCGCCCTCCCCGAAGAAGGGGTGGGGGAGGGGCGGCCGCCCTGGCCCCGCCCCGCGCGCCACGATTATAGCCGATGACTCAGGGCGGAGCTCCGCATCCAAGCCAGGCCGTCGCCAACTTCTCTGGATGGGACCAGAAGTTTCTAACCGGCCAGTTGCTACCTCCCTTTATCTCCTCCTTCCCCTTTGGCAGCAAGGAGGCTATTTCCAGACACTTCCACCCCTCTCTGGCCACGTCACCCCCTCCTTTAATTCATAAAGGTGCCCGGCGCCGGCTTCCCGGACACGTCGGCGGCGCAGGACTCACGCTCCGGCGGCGGAGAGTTCTCGCGGCGGCGGCCCAGCGATTCGGCGCCTGGAGGCCCGGCACCGCGTGAGCCCGCGACCCAGCACCCAGCTCTCTGGCACCCAGCCACCACGCGACCCGGCACCGCACACTCCGGCACCCCGTAACCCAGCACCCCGGGACCCCGTTCTCCGGCACCCCGGCGGCCGACCTCCGGGCCGACCCCCGACCAGCATGAGCGCAGCCACCCACTCGCCCATGGTGCAGATGGCGTCCGGCAACGGCGCCGCCGACCGCGACCCCTTGCCCCCCGGCTGGGAGATCAAGATTGACCCGCAGACCGGCTGGCCCTTCTTCGTGGACCACAACAGCCGCACCACGACGTGGAACGACCCGCGCGTGACCCCCGAGGGCCCCAAGGTGAGCTGGGCCCGCGCCCCTTCCCCGGCAGGCGGCCCCACCTCGATGACAGGCGGGGCCACAGCGCCGGGGGTGAGCCACTGCCCGCGCCCAGGCCCCGGAGGTCGGCGGAGGACACCTCGGCGGACACACAGCCGGCGGGTGACACCCCTCCCTGTCCTCCCCGGCGTCGCCCGGCCCCTCGAGCTCGTCCTGCCGCGTTTAGCGAGGCCCCTCTGGATCTGCCCTTGACAGGCGTCGGGGCGAGGGCGAGGCCCCGGAGGCGACAGTCCTCACCGCGCCGCATTTGGTTTTGGGGGACGGGGGTGGCTTGGGCCGCGTACACCGATTCGAGTCGAGAGGCAGGGGCGGGAGCTGGACCCGGGCCTGGTGCGCGGAGGCCCAGCCAGGCCCCGCCGCAGGCGCCTCTGTCCGCCCGGCTTCTGTCCCCAGCTCTTTGGCCGGCGGACTGAGGGGCCGTTCGCATGCTTGGGTGGTGGTCTTGAGGACTTTGCCTCGTAAAGTTCTACAACTTGGCTGAGGGGTCTCGTGACTTTACTCTCCCGTCTCCGAGACAGAGTGACTCAGGAGGTTGATGTAAATAAACAGATCCTTTTTTTTTCTTTCTGTTTTTAAAATTAAGATTCTATTATCGTGTGAAGTTGTTTTCAATAAGAGTGTGTTCTATTATGACTTCTTAAAAACAATATGCTCTTCTCCAGGCAGTTTCTAAGCTAAATCCCTGAGAATGTCTCTCGTAGTTGCCACTCGCCTTAAAACATTGCCTCACTGGAGAGAAAGACAACGATTTTTCTTTTTGAATGGCATACATTCCCTTCCTTGCTACGGTATTAAAATATTTAGGATTTGTTTCCAGTACACAAATATAACCGAGTAGTAATTCTCTGGTAAGGAGCCCTGGTGGCGCAGTGGTTTAAGTGCTCGGCTGCAAACCGAAAGGTCTGCAGTTCCAGCTCACCAGCCGGCTCCAGCGGAGAAGGATGTGTGGCAGTCTGCTTCCGTCAAGATTTACAGCCTTGGAAACCCTATGATACTGTTCTACTCTGTCCTATAGGGTCGCTACATAGAGTCAGTGATCGACTCCATGCCAGTGGGTTAATAGTCTGGTGAATACAGAAGTATGCCTTGTTTACATACATGCAAGGATATTTATTTCTCAACCCTTAAGAGCATGAAAATTTGCAAATATAAATTTGGAATGAGTCTGTTAACTTAAAAAATTGTAATTAATTGTGCCACTCTTGTAATTTTCTATAAATTTGAAAATTTGCAGAATAAAAGTTTTGGAGAAATAAATACACTTAGAGAAAGGGTAGTTGTTAATACTGTCTGGGCAAAATAAAAGCAGTAAAAAGCTGGTAAATTATTTTGAAGATTTAAAAACTCACAAAGTTAAAAATGCTTTATAGATCGTTTTAGAAGACCTGAATTTTCCACCTTCAGTTGTGTGTAGTTTTTTGCTCAAAGATACTGATAAAACCCAACTGTGCATTCAGCAGTTCACATTTACGAGGAATTAATTGTATATTTATTTCTAAAAATCACTACACGAAGCTGTAATTAGTTGGAGTGGGCATAATTATATATACCTTTTCGTGTATCTGTTCAGCCCATTATTGGATTTTATGTCAAGCCAGTCCCTATGACTGCAGTCTGCATGGTTCTAGAAGATCTTTAGTATGCTATAAAGCTATTATTTTGAGGCCTACTTCCTATAGAGACGGACTCTGCCCACAGCCTTTATTGTGAGGGAAGATCAAGTTTGAACATAACGCTGTGAGTGCAGTGTAAGACTCACATCACCAGCACTTTGTTTTCAATGTGATACTCACCCAGCTAGTTGGGATTGCCTGCTGCTTCCCTTCATGGACTCGCCCTGGGTGTGGATGGGTTAAGGCTGTGGTTTCATAAAAGCTTTTTTTTGTTGTTGTTGGGGTGGGGGGAACAAGTTGAATTACTATTTAAAAAAATAAAAATAGAAAATAAGAGCTACTGAGTCAGAAGTCTGACAATGGAAACAGAATTTCAAAGTTGAAAGTTCCTGAAATAAAGATCCTTTAGTTCAGTTGCCTTATTTCACTGGTGAAGAAGCCCAGCGAGTTAGGGTAGGCTTCTCAAGGTCGCTGGTCACTGATCTAATACTAACAGCAAAGCGAGAAGTATACCAAAAAGCCCCGGTTTCTAAGAACAAAATGAAATGGTTTACGGCCCTAATGAGAGACAAGGTAGAAGTGACTTGAATTTTTATGAAGCTGTAAAGCATGAAAGTTAAATACTTGATTATCTTTGTGTCCTCCCGTCCACCAAGTATAGGATTACCGACCTCTGTACGCTGGTTGCTTGGGATGGTGGTGACTGGATGTGATTAACTCAAGAAAAGCACTGTTTACCAAATGAGCCACTTGAGATTTGGCAGCAGTGTGGCACCAAAACATAAGGAGAAAATAAATGTTCACTCCTCTAGCTGTTTAGGTTTTTTTGCGTTCAAAAGCCTGTGCTTCTGATATACACAAAATATCTGGGTGACTAATGCAGTTTCAGGAGACCCTGGGTGGTGCAACCGTTAATGTGCTCGGCTGTTAACAAAAAGGATGGTGGTTCGAGTCCACTCAGAGGTGCCTTGGAAGAAAGGCCTGGTGATCTACTTCCAAAAACTCAGCCATTGAAAACCCTAGGGAGCACCGTTCTGCTCTGACATACATGGGGTCACCAAGAGTCAGAACTGACTCAATAGCAACTTTTTTTCTTTTTAAATTCAGTTTCACTTATATATGAATTTCACTTTAGAATTTCAGATTAAATACAATGGGCAATCCTTCAGTATTATTTTATATTAGAAATTGGTTTGTTAATGCACAGTGAGAAAAGGATCCTGGCATAAAGCAAAGGACGATTTTGGAGGAGCATCCTCACCTTGAAGAGGAAATGTGCTGAGCATCTACGGTTTGCAAATCCCTCCTTTTAGGAGGACTCCACTTCCGTATGTTTATGGTCTAACCGGTTAGTGAAGGGATGGCTTTCATGAGAAGAAGAAAAAGATTGGAGCTTTTGTGCTTTATTTGCAGTCTTTTATACAGTGTCGTCTCACAGTTGACCCTCCTATTTTCCCTTGAAATGGTTAGAGCAACTCTTGTCCCCATTTTTACAGAGGAGGCAAGTGAAAGCAAGAGTCTTGTCCTTCACTGCAGAACCAGGAAGGCTGGAGGCAAAGACACTGGGCTTTATTTACCCAGCTCCATTCTCAGCTCTAGAAGCCCTGGTGGAGTAGTAGTTAAGAGCTACAGCTGCTAACCAAAAGGACTGCAGTTTGAATCCACCAGGTGCTCCTTGGAAACCCTGTGGTGTAGTTCTACTCTGTCCTGTAGGGTCACCATGAGTTGGAATCAACTCGACGGCAACAGGTTAGGTTTATTTTTATTCCAAGCTCCCGAACTTCCCACCTGCAGTCTTCTGGATTTTGGTGTTCTACATACTTGGGCCTCCCACTAGTTTCCTGGCAAGTTCATACCAGCCCAGACCCCTGCCCAGTGGAGAGGTTGGCATTCGCTTTGGAGTCAGGAGATGCACAGTTCCTCACTGCTCCTTCACGGAACAGGTCACAGATGTTCCCTCACAACCTCTCAAGGACCCGACCCAGGCTGATCTAGCCCTGTGGATGTCGGAGGTCACCAGCCTGGCAGTCTCCAGGGGAGCCTTTTACAAACACAGATTGTCAACTGCGTCAGCCACCCTGCCCCTGCATGTTGAATCCGAATCCCTCAGGGTGGGGCCCAGAAATCCATAAGTCAGAGAAGTTCCCTTGGGCTGATGATTCTGATTTGGCCAGACTGCCCTTTGGGAGCCACTGATGGCTTGTGGTCTCATTTTGTAAGGGGGAGCTGTGACTCTTAGGGCACGCCTGCATGTGGGCCCTGGAATCCTTCACCAGTGGTGCCGGTCCACATCTCACCTGCAGAGCCTTTATCTGAGCTCCATGTTCCTTCCTGGTGAAACCCTCTCCGTGCCTGGTGTGTGGTTCTGGGCTTCTGGGGGTGTGAGCGTGGGGGTGGTGTGGGAAGGGAGGGGACAGCAGCACGCAGAGTGGCAAGGTGGCAGTGCTGGGCATGGGGAAGTGGTCCGACTCAGGGCCTCCCCGATCCAAGACCCGTGTAGAGCCCAGAAGAAGGGAGCCACAGTCACATTGACCCTGCCGTCCCAGTGGAACCTCGCCATGATAATTTGACAGATTGTTTTCAGACACTGAGACGTAGAAACATTCTTCCATCAGAGGAAATTGGAAATGTTTTGAGTTCTAATTGAAGTAGAGAGACCCACTTATTCTGCTTCACGTTCAGAGAGAGCCTCTTGAATTTTCTTAAAGATGAGATGATTTTGCCCTTTGCAGACCAATTGCAGGCTCTTGTGCCTCTTAGCAGAATCAGCACAGTCAGGAAATGAGTGGCTGTGCTTGTCTTCCTGTTTCCAGTAAGATGCAGTTATAGGTGAGCAGTGATTTGTTGGGGGTGGGGGGGTGGGTAAAGAGAAGGCAGACGCCCCCGGAGTCCAGCTCATCCGAGACCTTCTTTGTCCCTCTAAAGAACAGCCTGTGCTTGGTGCCTGCAAGAACCAACTGCGCCTCTGAGAACATCGTTTGTCCCGTTTTGTAGAGATTTGCCCTTTAGGAGGGTAGTCGGCACACAGGAACTCTGGTGGTGTTTGACATTAGCCAGGGCCGGGAAGGCTTAGCTGCTTGATACTGTCAGGTCTGGTTGTGAGTCAGAAAGCTTTGTACCACCCGTGAGGCTTGATTAGTGCCGTCCTTGTTTCTGGAATGACACACAGTGGCCTTATATAAACCACTCTACATGTTTATTACCCTTATTAATATTAAAAAATGACGTTCTGATGTTTATCATTGAAAATAGAAACCATACATAATGTAAAGCTATTCTTTTCCCTTCAATTTTTTGCTGTTTTGATATTGCACTTTAAAAAATATTTAAGAGACCTTCAGTAGAAACAAGGGGTTCCTGGGTGGTGCATATGATTAAGAGCTCAGCTGCTAACTGAAAGGTTGGATGTTTGAGTCCACCTAGAGGCGCCTCAGAAGAAAGGCTTGGTGATCTACTTTAGAAAAATCAGCCATTGAAACCCTATGGAGCACAGTTCTACTCTGACATACACGGGGTTGCGGTGAGTTGGAGTTGATTCAAAGGCAACTAGTTGTTTTTGGTTTTTTAAGTAGAAACACAGGGAGATTAAGACAGGCTGTGCTCACTAGGAACCTCCGATGACCCTCTAGTACTGATGAATTCTCCTTTCTTATTCCTGACTGCGTTAGTCCCTAGCCTTTCCTGGCTCCCTGAATCAGGCCCACACCCCCATGACCCTGTTCTGCCCCAGAACTCTTGGACTCACGCTGTGCCTTTGCGGCTAGGCTCAAAATCCCCTCCTTTTGCAGATTTGGAAGTTGATCTCTCTCCCTCCTTTGATACTTTTGATACTCTGTGAGGTATCTGGTGTTATTAATTTTTCCGTATTTCTATTAAGACCTCTTTAGGACCTTGGCAGCGTTTCAGGAAACCGGGCAGCTTGCAAAAGCATAATCAGAAAGAATTTCTCCAGGAAGGAATGAACCTTGTATTTTTTGTCTTTCGACATGTTTATATATATGTGCCAGACACTGGTGGGTGCTTTTACAAATCTTACATCTCTAAATCCTTGAGACAGCTTTCTGAGATAGGAACTACTAGCGTGTCTTATGCATGAGAAAACAGACTGGGAGAGGGAATGTGCCAGGCCTGAAGCCTAGTCACTGTGGCAGAACAGAAAGGCCATTGTGGCGGGGGTTAGCCCTACTGGCGTTCCTAAGGGCGTGACAGGTAGCTTGACCCTGTTGGGTCTGGCTGCTTCTTGAAACTCCTTCTTCCTCAGAGGTGCCCAGGCCCAGCCTCGGGTAACAGGCTGACTGGAATCCATCTTTGTACTGTTGGTCAGAAGTGTCTTGAGTCTTCACTCACTCCTCGTTCGTCAGAGATTTACTGAGTACCTGCTCTACGTAAGTCAACGTGTTAAATGCCATGTAGAGCATGACTGTCCAGTGCCACTCCCCACAAAACATTTCCTGCGTCTTTCTGGTTGAAGAAGGCTGTCCCTTGTCTGACCTCCACATTAATTTGAATCTTCCAGAAGTCAGTACTTTTCTGCTTTGCCTTGAGCTCACCTCCCTGTGAGGCTGAGAACTCCAGGGCAGGGTCTGAATCTGCCTCTTGGTGCCTGGCAAGGTGTAAACAAACAAACAAACAAACAAAAAAGCTGTTGCCATCGAGACAGTCTGACTCATGGCGACCCTTTGTGTTTCAGAGTAGAACTGTGCTCTATAGGGTTTTTAATGGCTGTGATCTTATAGAAGTAGATCACCAGGCCTTTCTTCTGTGGCACTGCTGGATGGATTCAAACTGCCAATGTTTCAGTTAGTAGCTGAGTGCAAACCATTTGCACCCCTAGGCCTACAAACTCAGTAGAAATTGAACGTGGGCCTGGGTTTGGAGTGCACAGGCCAGTAGAAGAAAAGCTACCCGTTTTGAGGCGCAAACTCATGACAGATGTGCTTGTCACAGCATGCCTTCTCTGGGTTCCTAAGGACTGAGGTGTTGAATGGTACGTAGCCTACCCTAGGCTCACAAGTGTCCCCGGAGGGCTCTTCCTTTTTATATCATTTCTGAATGGCCTTTTCTCCCCAAAGGACTTCAGTACTGATCCCCAGAGTTCATCCCTACTGGTCTGGAGAAGATGTCTTTTGTTCCCACCGATGATACAGCATCCTCTGGCAGGCCTCAGGGAGTTCAGAGCCTGCAGCAGCCAGACGCCCTGTGCCATAGCTGCACAGAGAGCAGCACCGGCTTGGCGGAAGGAGTCCCTTTATAATTTTTTTTTCCTTGTGGCTGGCAGTAAAATCAGACACCATGTACATGATGCTTCTTCTGAACAGCCCAGAATTGCAGATTGCCTGCAGCCTGCGTCAGGAGCCCCCGGCACAGCTCTGCCCCTGGTGAGCTGAGTGAAACTTCCCGTGGAGATGTCCTTGGCTTCCCATTGGAGAACAAACATTTCCTATTTTGAAAAAACGTCCTCAGTATTCATGAAAATAGTTATAGTTTTTCTCACTTAGTTTTAAAATTCTTCTTGGACACTGAATGAATGAATGAGTGAATGAATGGTTTACAAATCAAAACCACCAGAAGAGAGGAAAGCACGTGTAGCCATTTCCCTTTTTGAACTGTTGGATTAGTCCTGAAACCTGCAGTCTCTGAGCAGGACAGGCTCTCCTGCCCAAGTTGAGCGGGGCTTTCTCCCTCCAATCCCCTGGCTCAGACAGAGCCCCATGCGGACTGTCTGTGGAGTCTTGGGGCTGTGGTGACTCAGAATCGAGCCAGGTGCCTCACTCTTGCCTGCCTGCCTGGCTGGGCCGATGACTCAGCACTGAGCGGTGGCTCTCTGACCCAGAGCACACTTGAACTGAATGTTCCAGGTCTGAGCCTCAGCCCAGCACGACTGGGCAAGATGAAATGCTTCCCTTCCTGCTGCGTTTTACCCCAGGAAGATGAGGGGTTGAGACACCAGCCACAAAGTTAGTATCTCACAGTGTACATGTGTGACAGGAATACCAAAAACGATAACATATACCTGACCTTAAAACAAAAAAAAACCAAACCCATTGGCATTGCGTTAATTCCAACTCATAGTGACCCTATAGGACAGAGTAGAACTGCCCTATAGGGTTTCCAAGGAGCAGCTGGTGGATTCAAACTACTGACTTCTTGGTTAGCAGCTGAGCTCTTAACCACTGTGCCACCAGGGCCCTATAGATAAATCACTTCCCTGTGCCTCAATTTCCCCTTCTGTAAAATGGGCATAGCAACAGGACCTGTCAGCAGGGTTGTGAGGCTCAAGGGAGATGGTTCATGGAAGGCAAGTGATAGTCCAGGGCCCGGCCAGATGCGTGTGTGCCATCTGTGGAAATGTTTACAGCCTCGCTGTGAAGTAGGAGGGTGTTGGTGGATAGGTGTTTGGCCTTCCCGTGCAGTGGGCTGTTCTGGCTGTGCACGGGTTTTTTGCCTCCCAGGTAGGCCTGAAGTCTTATTTCTCAGAAGCAGGGTGTTCCCTTTACTTCCCTTGCACCACATTTAGCTGACTCCCCCTAGACCAGGGATAGCCTTCAGAACACTCCCCCTGGGGTCCCTGTGCTCCTCCTTGGACAGGTAGTAACTTGGGACACAGTGCAGGGGTCAGATGGAGGCAGTTGGGCTCTGGGAGCCTCAACTAGCCCCGCAGCCCCATCTGCCTATGAACCTGTCCCAGCACTCGCCAGAGAGAGGGCAGGTGGACCTGTGTTCCCTGCACGAAGCTCTGCGGAGCACTGCGTGTACCCTCAGTCCCTTGAGGGGAGGGCTCTCCCTCTGCTGTCTCTGTGGAGGCCAGAGGAGAGTACCAGGCAGGACCTAGGTGTTCAGTCTGCATTGAGACGAAGCCAGGCCATGTTAATGAGGGGCCAGTCATCTGTGGTTCTGGGCGCAGCACTCTGGGTCTTAAATGTCACCATGAATGGAAGGAAGGAGAGGGAGGAGTTTTCTTGTTGCCACTGCCCACTTGGAGAGGAAGATAGTTCTAATGGGGAGGAATGCTTTGAGAAACTGCTTAGGGTTGTTGCTGTTGATTTGATTCTGACTCATAGCTACCCCATGTGAGGGTAGAACTGTCCCATAGGGTTTCCTAGGCTGCATCTTTGCAGAAGCAGATCACCAGGTCTTCTCCTGTACAGCGGCTGGTGGGTTTGAACTGCCAACCTTTCGGTTAGCAGCCAAGTGCTTAACCATTGCACCACCAGGGCTCCTTCTGCTTAGGGTAGGGAGGCGATTTCACCCTAGGAGTTCCCCCCACCCCCACCCCTACCCCAAGGGAATTATCATCCTGTGCCAGAGAGGGTCTGTAGTTGAAGAACTGGAGATTTTTTTTGTTTTGGAAAATTGTATTTTGTACAAGTCTGGTAATGCCCTCCACGCTGATACCCCCCAGACACTTGCATGGTTGGTGCCTGGTAGATGAAGTAGGTACCCGACTGGTCAGTGTTTTTGCTTTTCAGTATGAGACAAGTCCTTCAAAAACCCATGGAAAGGTGCCCGGTGAGGAGAGGCCCTTTTCCGGTCTCTTTATCTAAATTCAGACAGCTTGTTTCCTGATGTGGAAGTCTCAGGTACTTTTCCATCAGTGATGCGCAGCTCTAGATTCATTAAAGCTGGGGGCCCCACTCTTTTTCTCTGAAGAGAAAGTAGTAGGGAGTTTTTATATCCCTGAAGCGGTGAGTTCCTCCCCCTGGCTCTGCACTGATTCCCTGTGTGACCTTGAGCCCCATCCCAGTACTCACATCTGCTCCTCGGGCTCCTGAGGAGGGCTCCAGGGGCGGGGCTGTGGGGAGGCTGGGAGCTGACTATGTCCCCAGCATATCCTCCAGTGGGGTACTGCCCTGTGTCAGTGAGGCAGCTGTGCCAGCCACCTGGGGGTGGGGAGGTGCATTGAGGGTGTTGAGGAGAGCCAGCAGATGCTCTGTTCCGCACAGCCTGGCTTTTCCCCCCTAGGTCTCGGGGTGTGTGTGCAAGGACCCCGCCATGGGTTACTGTTCCCTCAGCACAGACAGTGCAGGCTGAGTTTTGATGCTCGGGTGAAGCTCTCTGACTGCAGGCCCCTTCAGCAGAGCACACTGACTGGGCCTATTGGAGGGAGAGGGGGATTTATAGTTTGGGACCCTTAGAGTTGTCTTTCCGGCATTTTTTTGCTTCCAGACTCTGCAACTTCAGTCACAATTCTCAGCAGAGAAATTGGCACCCTGACTAGTTAGTGTTCTTAAAGGCTTTAATCCTTAGCTGCTCAGATAAAGGGGCTTCTGAGTCTAAGGGGCTCATTGCCAACTTGGTGAGAACTCAGCTCGGAGGAGGGAATTAGGCTTTGCAAACCACAGGCCAAACCAACTGTCGCTCAGGAAAAGCTTTGTCCATCAAAAGCTATTTGGAGGAATGAAGGAACTTGACTGTGTAGAGTAGGGAAGGGTCTCAGATTACAAAGACTTTCTCTTCCCTTATTTCACTTAAATCATGCAGAAATCCCTGGGATGGGTGGGCATCAGCGTTTTACAGCTGTGGAAACAGTCTTAGTAGCAAGGAGTCCTGTCCGAGGCCAGCTGGTGAGAGGCAGGGCTGGGATTGGAGCCCAGAGGGCCGACCTGCAGACCAGGTTTATGCTGGCCGGTCCCAGCTTGCCTGTATATTTGCAGAGAGAAGCAACATTTAGTTTCACCATTAAAAAAACATTTAGGGACACCCATCTCATTAATCCCAGGATAAAGTAACCCCACTATTTTTTTTTCCCCCAATAGTAGGCATATCAGATCAATCTCCAATAACCGTGGCTACTTATGGAGTCCGTGATCAGCACAGACTCCTTTGTTACCTGGAAGTCTCAGGACAGAACTCCATTCCTCAGCTGTGCAGAAAATGGACTTTGGTGGGATATGGAAATCAGTTTATTACTGAGTTTGTCCAGGGCCTATTCTGTGCCTAACCCAGCACTAGGGGTAGTGGGCAAGACCCTGTATCCCACTGCAGTGGGAACAGACACATTTTTGATAGTTTGGCTGTAGGGATGCAAATGAATGTGTATAGACCAAATTGGCAATAACATTTCATTCATTTATATGCCTGGTAATAACAAATGGAAAGTTTTGGTGGGATGTTGACGCTGAGCTCTCTGTCTGTGCTTTAGAAGAAAGTTTTTCTTTTGTTTCCTGCCTGGTAGAAATGAGACAGGCCATTTAGTCTTGACCCAGGTCCTGGCTGGATGAGGAGTTCCAGAATCCCTATCTCCTTCCATCTTTTTTCTTTGTTTCAGACGTTTCGAAGTGTCATTAGTTTATAAGTTGACACTTGACCCAGTGACAGCTTTTCTGGCCTAAAAACCCAGTTAATAAAATCTGTGCCCTACTTCAGGGCTGCCGTGCTGTTGAGCCAGAAGTGCTCTGGGGCAACCCTAAAGAGGTAGCTTTGTTGCTACCACCCTTCATTGAGACCAGAGCTCTGGGGGCTCACTGAGAGGCCCCTCAGTGTACAGGGCACCAGTTGCAGGTGGGTGGATCCAGGCAAACCCTATCTTTGAAAGCAGCGGAGGTTGTGCAATGCCCCCAGCACAGCGGTTGGCATCTACCTAGCGAGTGCCCAAGCACTGTGGTTCCAGCCAGCTTTGGAGCCACAAGGACTCCTTCCGGGCTCAGCAGTTGCCCCTTCACTTGGAACGTGAAACTTTGGGGCACCTGGAGTTCCAGCGATTTCTAATTTGGTTTAATTGAATGCAGTTAAGAGTGGTCGCTTTTAGATTTCCTTGACATTCATTTTTCCTTGTTTTTGAGCTTCATGTAGATGTTTAGAGCTAGAGAGGAGCCCTGGTGGATCAGTGGTTAAGCGCTCACCTGCTAACTGTAGTTCTAACCCACCAGTTGCTCCACAGGAGAAAGATGTGACAGTCTGCTTCTGTAAAGATTACAGCCTTGAAAATCCCAGGGCAGTTCTCCTCTGTCTTGTAGGATCGCTATGAGTCAGACTTGACTTACAGCAATGGGATTTAGCGCTAGAAGGGACCTTGGAGATAGAGCCATGAATGTCAGAGCTGGAAGGAGCTTTCGGTCAGTGTTTCTCAGGGCAGTCTTGGCTGGGCTCTGCCACATACCTACTGAATCAGACATTCCTGGGTGTTTTTTTTTTCCTTTTCCTTTTTTTTTTAAATTGTACTTCAGGTGAAGGTTTACAGAACAAACAGTTTCTCATTAAACAGTCAGCGCACATATTGTTTTACGACATTGGTTAACAGCCCCACGACATGTCAACCCTCTCCCTTCTCGACCTTTTTTTGGTGAAAAGATACATAGCCAAAGAGACACCGTTTCAGAAATTTCTACGTGCACAGTTGAGTGACATCAGTTCCGTTCTTCCAGTTGTGCTGCTATTCTCACTTTAGATGAAGGTTTACAGAACAAAACAGTTTCTCATTAAACAGTTAGTACACATGTTGTCCTGGACATTTTTAAACATCCCCCAGAGTGCTTCTGATGCCCCGTAGAGTTTGAGAGCTACTGCTCTTCAGAACATTTCTGGGCCTCCCCCTCACTTTGCAGCAGAGGAAACTAAGGTTTCTGTTACACAGCGAGTTAGAAGCAGATTCGGGATTCGGACCCAAATGCTGTGTCCTCCCACGTCTCCTAGCTGTCCTCCTAGCACCCATGCCGTTGGTATTGAGACCAGTATCAAAGTTCAGACATCACAGAACTGGATTCCAGGCTTTCTCTAATAATAATTACCACAATAGTAATAACGATATCTTGTCTTTCCAAAAACCAAACCTGTCGAGTCGATTCCAACTCATAGCAACCCTAAAGGACAGAGTAGAACTGCCCCACAGGGTTTCCGAGGAGCAGCTGGTGGTTTTGAACTGCTGACCTTTCGGTTAGCAGCCAGGCTCTTAACTGCTGCTCCACCAGGGCTCCATCTTGTACTTAGGAGGGTGACTGTTGCCTCACCTGGAGTAATTTTTCGCTGCTTTTTATCCCGGCCATCTCATCAAGTTGTTTGGTGCACTGAAGCATGCCTCGGAGGATTTTAATGCAGAGCACAAGCAAGTGGGAAGGATTAACCAAGTCGTTTTGTAAATTAATATAGTAAGATAAGCAGTGAGAGTTTGGAGTCTGGTCCCTGGGCTTCGATTTCCTCATTGGACTTCGTACATGTGTATTCCTGATGCCTTTACTCAAAGAGAAGACAGTGAGCTGAGCTGCATGGGAAAACAATCCCTGTATGCTATCACCACTCCTTCAGAAGCTGCCCAGGCAGGCTGTGGTGAAGTGGTCAGGACTGACATCTGTGAGCTCTGTCACTGTGACTGCGCCCCATCGCTGTCACAGGATCACATGGGGCCCCTGGAGAAGACAAACTCTGATGAGGCAGGCTCAACACACTGGTCCCAGGTCCACGCTGAAGTCAGGATTGGGCACGTAGGGAGTCTTAACCTGAAAGGTGCGTGCTGTCGCCAGTAGGCTTTTTCCGGACTTGTGCTTGAACTTGAGGACACTCCTTGTGGAACTGGAGAGACATATTTCAGTCATGTTCTAGGGGAAGTATAAATTTTAAACTATTTTTTCTTTTAAAAAGTTGTATCTTTTTTTTTTTTTTCCTACTAGAACATGATGAAAACACCATAGGAGATAAGAAGGGCAATTTAACTATTTCAGATGGTACTTTTTAGAAAGTAATGAGTTAGTTAAAAGGGAAGTATGAACGACTGCATTTGCTGTTGGCAGGACTGTTAATGAGAGCAGGGTAGAAACATTAGAAGGTGGCATCAGAATTCTAAACACAGACCTTATTGTGACTGAGAGTTTCATTTTTGGTTTAAATGATTCATTTATGTTAAAATCTACTGTTGCCATCTAGTCGATTCTGACTCATAGCGACCCTATAGGACAGCGTCGAACTGCTCTACTAGTGTTTCCAAGGCTGGAATCTTTATGGAAGCGGACTGCCACATCTTCCTTCCATGGAGCAGCTGGTGGGTTCGAACTGCCGACCTTTTGGTTAGCAGCCAAGCACCTTAACTACTGTGCCACCAGGGCTCCTTATTCATTTACATACAAACGTTTAATTTTCAGTTCTTTGAAGCTGATGTGGCTTTTTATTCACCTAAAGCAGTATTTTTCAAAGCACAGCCCCACCTAAGTGGAAGAGGGGCTGGTGCTTCTTTCAGATGTGAAGCTTGTGAAGAAACACACAGTGTTTTCTTAAACGGCACAAGTGGGTCATTAATTCACATGGAACCAGGAGTCTAGATATCCGGACTGTCCAAAAAGCAACCTCCAGGCCTCTCTCACCACCCCTGCCTTCCCAGCTTGTGCAGCGGGCAGCATCACTGATCAGTTGACCCCACGCTCAAGTCTGAGTCTTCCTGGAGGTCTCCTCCCTTGTCCTGCCAGCCACAGAAGCATTTCCATCCCCCCGCCCCACTCTTGTCTTCCTGGGCCACCCCTTCTTTCCATCTCCTCTGCCCCTGCTTCACCCTCACGCCCCACCTCTCATCCCTGACTTCTTCCCTCATTTCGTAACGCTTCCTAGCTTCCTCTCTCAGTCCCTCCTGTCTTCCTGAGGCATCTCTCACAGTGATAGTCAGCAACTCGGGGTACTGGATGCTGGTTCTCATTTCTGGCTTGGCCCTCTGTGCCCTCAGCCGTATCTTCTCCTTTAGCTCAGCATTCATCTTCCAGCTGCTGCTGTGACATCGCCCCGCCTGCCTGCCGTGACCACATCCTTTCCCCTACGGACCCAAACCCAGCACTTCTTTCAAGACCCAGATAGAATATTTGGTCCAGGAAGCAGTCTCTACTGCCACTGTCCCTTAGGCCAACAGGCTTCCTTCTTTCCTCCCTCTCTGCCTCCCTTCCTGACTCTTAATTGAGGTACAAATACATTCAGTGAGGTGCATAACTGTTGGCAGGCTGGTTCTAGTGACTTCTGGATCCAGGGAGCTTCCCCCAGGAGGAGCCAAGCCTCAGCCAGGCTGTCTCAGGATTCCAGGCGCAGGGAGGGTCGGAGTGGAGGCACCTCCAGCAGCTGGCTGCCAGGGTCGGCCCTGCGCCATCTTCCTGATTGCTGGTATGTTTGAGTCCATTGTTGCCGCCGTGGTGTCAGCTCATCTTGTTAGTTTCTCTCGCTTTTGTTAGCCTTCCACTTTACCAAACATGATGTCCTTTTCTAGTGGCCGGCTTTCCTAATAACAAGTCCACAGTAAGTGAGGTATATACCCTATTACCACCACCCAGAAAAAGACAGGGAACATTTCCGTCACCTCAGAAGGTTCTTCAGGACCCTTCCCAGTCATCACCGTTACCTCAGGGGCAGCCGCCATTGTGACTTCTGTCACCCTCAGTTAGTTTTGTCTGTCAGTTGTGATTTCTTTGACACTCTGGGTCCAAATAGCACAATCTCGTGTGTCTTTAGGGAGGGAACTAGCATATTTGGGAGCCTGTCGGGTGTCCTTCTGATGTGCTCTCATAACACCTCACAAGAGTCCCTCAGGGTGGGTGTTGCTGCTCCATTTGTTAGATAAGGAAATTAATGCCCACAGAGGTTCAGGGAATTTTCCAAGATCACAGAACTGTCACTTGTTGTTAGGTGCCAGGGAGTCGGTTCCAACACATGGAGGCCCTGTGTACAACAGAACGAAACACTGCCTGGTCCTGCGCCATCCTCCCAATCGTTGCTATGTTTGAGCCCATTATTGCAGCCGCTGTGTCAGTCCATCTCATGGAGGGCCTTCCTTTTTTTCACTGACCCTCTACCAAGCATGATGTCCTTCTCCAGGGGCTGATCCCTCCTGATATCATGTCCAAAGTATGTGAGACAAAGTCTTGCCATCCTTCTAAGGAGCATTCTGGCTGTACTTCTTAGACTAGAGGTAAAAACCAAACTTGGGTCCCATCTAGTTCCAGAGCCCATGCGTCTCCCCCTGCCACAGGGTCTGCCATGCTCTCCAGGTAATTTCACTTTTTTCTATTTGTTTCATGCATCCTTAAATTATCTTGTGAGCCCCTTGACGGCAGCTAACGTGCCTTGCTTGTTGGGTAGCCCCATAGTACTCTGCAATGCTGTAGTAGAACATTCACCCAGGAGGCAGGTGTGGATGAGGCCGTGCTAACTGCTGGGCTCCGTGGAGTGTTCAGATGGCGTGAGACTTTTGTGCATGGCTGAGAAGAAACGATAAGCCCCGTGCAGCCAGAAAGATGATGTCCCAGGACTTGTGTAGGCCCCTGATTCAGGCTGGATGGAAGGGGCTCTGTGGATGGATCAAATGTCCAGAAGGCATGTCCTGGCTCCACACTGGAGCAGAGCGTTTCTCCTGCCTCTCCCTGGCTCCCTTGCAGAGCCTGTCTTACGGCAGGAATCCGGTCCTGAGTGTGAGGCCTGGTCCCACTCCCTGCTCTTGGGTGACCAGAGAGTCAAGCAGGCTAAAATAATGCCACTGTCCTGAGCACGTGGGGATTCTAATCTGAGAGTGCCTGTCTGCTGATGTCCCCAAGGACATGGTGACACCCTTGCCTTTCCTGTGTGCTGGAGAGCTGCTCCACGGGTGGGGTCTCAGCAGGAGAGAAGCAGTTGATGGGCCGGAAAAGGCTGAATCCCAGGTCAGCCACCTGGTGCCCATGGCTGCACACAGATGTAGGAGCACATTGCAAAATTAAAACGTTCCATCAGGCAAAATGCAAAGCAGCCCTCAGTGTCTTTCCTTACTTTCAACTGATTTTGCAGCAGTAGATATACCCTGCAGCTTGTTTGCAGTTCAGAGTAATGCCTCCTTAAGGAAGGATCACTCTCCTTAATAGTTGACCTACTTGGACATGCATAAGTAACACGAATCAACAGCTCCCCTCCTCTGACCAGACCACATGCCACCAAGTCAACTCTGACTCATGGCGACCCCATGCGTGTCAGAGTAGAACTGTGCTCCATAGGGTTTTCGGTGGCTGGTTTTTCCGAAGTAGATCACCGGGCCTTTCTTCCAAGGCACCTCTGGGTAGACTTGAACTTCCAACCTTTCAGTTAGCAGTCAAGCACATTAACTGTTGCAGCACGCAGGGACTCACTCCTCTGGAAAGGGACCTTTACCGCTGAGAGATAGTTAGGACCCGTGTTGCCCTGCCTCCGCTTGGCAACAAATGACATTGCCCAGTGAGTGACTGGCCAGCCATGTTGTCTAAAATAAGATCTTTTCCTGCAGTGCGTCTGGAACTTGGCCTTCTCAAGGGTCCCAAAATAGCCAGGCCACTGAAAGGAGAACTTCCTGAGAGCACACGAGAAGGTCCCCAACCACACCTCGCCCCAGCGGGCCTTGTTGGCATCATGGACTGGCAGAGTTAACCCCGGTCATGTTCCCGTCCTGCGTGGCTTCTGCATTCCTGTGTCTTCCTTTCTTGTAGCTTGTTCTGGAAATATTCCTTAGAGGTAGCCTGCCCCCCACCCCACCCCTTCTCTGCCAGGATTTCCAAACAGTGTTCTGTGTTTGGGTCCGGTACACACACACCATTGTCAGGAAGCTTGCGGACCTTATCTGGAAGCAGAGAAGCTTGCTGTAATGTGGTGTGGTGGTGGTGGTGTGCAGCTGGGTTGCTCCCCTAGGACAGAGGAGTACTGCCTCGTCCTCGCTTCTGTTAGCGGCTCTGCTACACGTACTGCCGCCCGAAGGTTACCAAGAAAAGAAATCTGTCTTACTAGTTTGGGAAACTGGGACTGCCCTTGTGCTCAACAGATAGCTTGGCACAGCCTGCTTGCTCTCGATGCCCCTGGTCCTTAAACTACTGGTCCTGAAGCAGCCTCTGTAGGGCAGGGGGCGTTAGGGGCTGTGGGGCAGCCATGTTCCCTGGGCGCAGGTGTCCTGGCTGACCCCTGGGAACCAGATCGCTCTGTGGAAGGTCAGAGCGCCCAGCACCACGCTCTGCTTCCTCTTCAGGGGGTTTCCTTCCCAGTTCCTAAACGGTCTGTGCTTCTCTTTTTATTTTAGGGAACTCCGGCCTCTGCAAATGGCCCTTCCCGGGAAGGCTCCAGGCTGCTGCCCGTTAGGGAAGGCCACCCTGTGTACCCCCAGCTCCGACCCGGCTACATTCCTATCCCTGTCATCCATGAAGGCGCAGAGAGCCGGCACCCTTTCCGCACCTATCCCCAGCCTGGGCCACAGCGATTCCGAACCGAGGCAGCAGCGGCCGCAGCTCCTCAGAGGTCGCAGTCCCCTCTGCGGGGTGTAGTGGAAGCCACCCAGCCAGATAAACAGTCTGGACAGGCAGCAGCAGCTGTGGCAGCCCAGCCCCTAGCCGCCCACAGACCTGAGGTAAGGAGAAGCCTGGCTCGCGGGCCTCTGCAGGGTGGCCTGGGAGTGTGAGCTGCCTGCCTCTGAGCCTGGGCCCTGGCCCTCGTGCAGTACCCCAGCCGGGCACCTGTGAAACGCAGGGGGTCTGGGCCGGGCCTGTGGCATCAGACATCACTCGGCAAAGACACTCAGCAGCCCCGTGTTGTTCCCCCAACGTTTCACAGGTGTGCTTTTCAGCTGGCGGGGTGGGAGTCACATGGCCTCTTTGTAATTAAGGCACTGGGGCTCAGAGGGTAAGTTTCTCGGTCCAGATGCGAAGAGGTGAGAGTGGGAGGACTGGAAGCCTGGCCTCTGGCTCCTTCTCCGCTGCTCATTGTTCACGCCGGGCTTTCTACTTCCAGAAAAACGGAGACAGCTGTGTATTATTATTTCATTCATCTTAGTACATGTAGATGAGTGTTAACTGCTTGGAACTACATTGATATAAAGACGAGACACACGGTTGCCCTCAAGTTCCTCACAGTGACCCACAGCTTACAAGGAAACCCAAAATTGAGAGGCAGGAAGGCAGCTGCTTTAAGATGGGATTTGAAGCCTGAAGCCAAACGCCTCGTGGCAGGTTGATGGGCGCGGGCACTAATGTATCTGTATAGCTTCAGTGCCTGCTTGGGTGTGAAAAATTACCGTAACACAGGCTACCAGCAGTGGGGCCTCTTTCCTGTATTGGAGAACCAGTGCCCGCCACTTGCCACGGAGTCAACTCTGATTCACGGCGACCCCATGTGTTTCAGAATGGAACTGTGCTCCATAGGGTTTCCAGTGGCTGATTTTTCAGAAGTAGATCACCGGGCCTTTCTTCCAAGGTGCCTCTAGGTGGACTTGAACCTCCAAACTTTCGGTTTAGCAGCCAAGCGCGTTTGCACCACCCAGACTCTCCTTTCTTGGAGAAGCAGTACCTATATTTGTAATGTTATTATTGTAAAAATAAAAAATGACACATCAGTCAGTGATACATCAGAGAAATTTGAGCATATTTAAGCTAGCAGGGCCCTTTGAAGCCAGCCAGGGAAGCACCCTCCTCTGCTTCTAGGTGGAGAGAAAGTCATCCAGAGGGGAAGACCTACCCTGGGCCACACAGGGGCCATAGCTTCCAGGGGCTCAGTGGCATTCTCTGTGGGCTAGTAGAGATGGGTCAGGAGAGAGGGCGTGAAATGCGTCAGGACCTGCACTAAGGCATGTGCACAGACTGTTCATCTTCAGAACAGCCCTGGAGGGGTGGGAGGGACTCTTTCCCGCATTTTCCTGATGAGAAAGCTGAGGCTCAGGAAACTATTAAGAACTTGAATCCAGGCCTCTTGACTCCAGAACTTCCAGTCTTAACATTCTGAAAACTAACATGTGTACAGGTGGCAGGGCTTATGAAATGTGTTGCCATGAGCAAATACATATCGAAGACCCCCGTCTGTGGTCAGGATGCAGGGCAGGGCCACTGTTCATGGGGCCATGCCCTCTTACCATGAGCAGATACAAACAGAAGCCCCTGTCTGGGGTCGGAGCACACAGCAGGGGCGCTGCTCATGGGGCCGTGCCCTCTTACCATGAGCAGATACAAACAGAAGCCCCTGTCTGGGGTCGGAGCACACGGCAGGGGCGCTGCTCATGGGGCCGTGCCCTCTTACCACGAGCAGATACAAACAGAAGCCCCTGTCTGGGGTCGGAGCACACGGCAGGGCCACTGCTCATGGGGCCGTGCCCTCTTACCACGAGCAGATACAAACAGAAGCCCCTGTCTGGGGTCGGAGCACACGGCAGGGCCACTGCTCATGGGGCCGTGCCCTCTTACCACGAGCAGATACAAACAGAAGCCCCTGTCTGGGGTCGGAGCACACGGCAGGGCCACTGCTCATGGGGCCGTGCCCTCTTACCACGAGCAGATACAAACAGAAGCCCCTGTCTGGGGTCGGAGCACACGGCAGGGCCACTGCTCATGGGGCCGTGCCCTCTCCCTTTCTATCTTGCAGCAATCCCAGTCTCCAGCTGCCTCGGACTGCTCGTCCTCATCCTCCTCGGCCAGCCTGCCCTCGTCCTCCAGCAGGAGCAGCCTGGGCAGTCACCAGCTGCCCCGGGGCTACATTCCCATCCCTGTGATCCACGAGCAGAACGTTGCCCGGCCCACAGCCCAGCCCTCCCTCCACCAAGCCCAGAAGACCCACTACCCGGCTCAACAGGGCGAATACCAGACCCACCAGCCTGTGTTCCACAAGATCCAGGGGGACGACTGGGAGCCCCGGCCCCTGCGGGCAGTGTCCCCGTTCAGATCCTCTGCCCGGGGTGCATCAAGCCGCGAGGGCTCACCAGCCAGAAGCAGCACCCCGGTGCACTCGCCCTTGCCTGTCCGGGTGCACTCTGTCGTCGACAGGCCTCAGGTATGGAAAGCTAGTCATCAGCAGACATGCCAAGATGGCCATCTCTGCAGGGGCTGAGAACTCTCAGCAGGTGCCCTGGGTCCCCCATCAGAACTGCAGGAGGGAAGAGTCCAGAAACTGCTGGTCACCCTCAGAAACGTAGGACAAGGGCTGTGAGACCTCAGCACTTTCTGCAGCTTTTGCCTTGCTGATCCTTTCTCACTTGATGCCTTAGGGCCAGACCTCCAGCCACCAAATGGACAACACCTGGCAAGCCTCAGCTGTCACTCACACACTTGAGACCTAGGGCTCCTTATTGCCCACCCTGCCTGCCTTTCAGGGCCCTCCAAAACTCCAGAAACTGGAGTTGGAAGAATCATGCAAAGTCCCATATCCCCTTCAGCCAGATTCACTGTTGGTTAACATTTTTCTATATTGCTTTGTCATTTCTTCTCTCACTCTTTTATACATATATACACAGTTTTGGGAAACCCTGGTGTCATAGTGGTTAAGACCTGCGTCTGCTAACCAAAAAGTCGGCAGTCTGAATCCACCAGGTGCTCCTTGGAAACCCTATGGGGCAGTTCTGCTCTGTCCTGTAGGGTCGCTATGAGTTGAAATCGACTCAACGGCAAAGGGTTTGGTTTTTGTTTGGTTTATACACAGTTTGAGAGTTACAGATATCATACCCTTTGACCCTAAATACTTCAGCAAGTATTTCCTAAGAAAAAAACATTGTCATTCATAACCACAGTAGAATAATCAGATTCAAGAAATTTACCATTAGTACCATACTGTTAAACCACACAGTCCATATTCAGATCTCCTTTACAGCAATCCCCGCGACCCCCATTCCAGGATCTAATCCGGGATCACAAGCACCACATGTGGATGTCACGTCACTTTAGTCTCCTTTAACCTGGAACAGTTGCTCGGCCTTTCTTTGCTCCATGACCTTGACTTTTTTAAGAGTACAGACCATAGAATACCCTCTCATAAGGATTTCCAAAGTCAGTTCTTCTGCAGCCATTGTTTTTAAAACCCAAGGAGGGGTGTGTGACTGGTTTATGAGTGGTAAGGGCCAATGTTGAGGACATCTGGGCTGGCCAAGGAGACTTGATGGGGGTGGCTGGTGCTGAGTCAGCAAAGTGTCACACCAGATCTGTGCTTGGTCTCAGTAATCCTGGGAAAGAATCAGCCGTTTATAGAGCCCCCATAATTTGGCCACGTAACTGGGGAAACAGTACTTAATCTTACTTTCACCCCCTTTACGTGGTCCATGGTGCTCTCCATTCATAGCCTATTCAAAGATCCGTTTTTGGAGGCTTGCAAGGATTTGACCTAACTAAACGTCATAGAAGAATGTACTATTTTAAATGGGGAATGTTTTAAAAGTGACGTAGTCTGACTCTTACTTCCCAGTTGATCAAATTAGGGTGTCTGAGATTTTTGAAGGCTTTTTAGATGTGCGCACATATGCTCAAAGAGCCAAGATCACTCTGTTTTAAGCACAGTTCACTTAAGAATATGTGGCCCTAGCTTACAGTCCTATTAACAAATCTCGGCCTGCACCAGGAAGTCGGTGCAAAGATGCTACATCATAGCTGAGCATTAGCTCTGGCACAGATGTGCTGAAGCAGAGTTCTTAGAGGGTTAACTATTTTGAGCATCTTGCTCATTCTTGGAAAATACATCAGTCTGGGCAGAAACCACGAGGCTGTCACAGGTTTAAAAAAAACCATGCTGCTGCTGCTTGTTGTCGAGTCGATTCTGACTCATGGCGGCCCCATGTGTGCAGGGTAGAACTGTGCTTCACAGTTTTCAAGGCTGTGACCTTTCAGAAACATTACCAGGCCCGTCTTCTGAGGCGCCTCTGGGTGGATTCAAACTGCCAACCTTTTGGCTGGTAGTGGAGCACTTAACCAAAGTTTGTGCCACCTAGGAACTTCATTAAAAAAATCATAGGATTAAAAAGATGATGCCTTTGATGAAAAAGGAGATAAGAAGGTTATACCCTGCACAGAGATGGTCCCCATGGGCAAAGAAGGGGAACAAGTGGCGTGTGCTCCGTGGCTGCTTACCTGAGAGTAGGAATCCCCCAGTACTTTGTGTGAGGCTGTGAGGACTCAACTAGCTCAGCATCAGCATGAGGTTTTAGAATTTTCATTTTTGAGAATTATGTTGGTGTTCTTTCGTTGCTATAAGAATACTTTCTACAGAGAAATTCAATGAGAGGTAACAGACCAAGGTCATAAATGGAAGCATAACAATAGTTTAGACACATACATGGTTAATATCATATTTTTATTTTATAAAATTATTACCTGACTTAGAAAATCTCTTTTATGCTGTTAAACTTTAAAAAAAAAAAAAAAAATTCTCAGTTTTGTTTCTCACTGGTACTAGGTGTAAACTCTGACTCCGAGTTATTAAAACACGTCTCTGTGTCCTTTGTCCTTCTCAGCAGCCAATGACCCATCGAGAATCTTTACCTATTCCCCCACCTGAAAACAAACCAGAAAGTAAGCCAGGCGCCGCTGGACCAGATCTCGCTCCAGGGCACATCCCAATTCAGGTGATCGTGAAAGAGGCGGATGCTAAGCCTGTTTCCCAGAAGCCCCCACCACCCTCTGAGAAGGTGGAAGTCAAGGTTCCCTCTCTCTCTGCTTCAGTTCCTTGTCCTCCCAGCCCCGGCCCTTCTGCTGTCCCCTTGGCCCCTAAGGATGTGGCTGCAGAAGAGAAGGCAGCCCCTGGTCCTGCCCCGACGGAAGCTGTACCCCCAAAAGCAGGAGACGCCGAGCCCCCGCCAAAACATCCAGGTGTGCTGAAAGTAGAAGCCATCCTGGAGAAGGTTCAGGGGCTGGAGCAAGCTGTAGACAACTTCGAAGGCAAGAAGACTGACAAAAAGTACCTGATGATAGAAGAGTATTTGACCAAAGAACTACTGGCCCTGGATTCTGTGGACCCCGAAGGACGAGCTGATGTGCGCCAGGCCAGGAGAGACGGTGTCAGGAAGGTTCAGACCATCCTGGAAAAACTTGAACAGAAAGCCATAGATGTCCCAGGTCAGGTGCAGGTTTATGAACTCCAGCCCAGCTCCCTTGAAAGTGACCGGCCGCTGCAGGAAATCATGGAGATGGGTACCATGGCCACAGACAAGAAAAGTGCCGGAAATGAAGGCGAGCCCCAAACTGAAACACAGCAGCCAGAAGCCAAAGAAGCAGCAGCTCCAGACCCTGCCAGCACGACAGAAACAGCTGGTAACCCAGCAGCACCGTAGTCCCCGCTAAATAAAAATCAGGCCCAAAGACTTGGAATTGTGTGCTTAGGGAGCTTTAAGTTGCATGCGTTTCAGGACTTGAGATCAGTTGGTTTTTATTCTCTGTAGCCGCTTAGGACGCAGTAACAATGTGGGTGGAGGCAAGCACACAAATAAAAGGGCTAAGAGGGAAATGATGCTTTGCTTCTCTATCCTTATTCCGTACAAAGGAAGTTGCTTGTTGTTTCAAAGCTTAACCCCATCATCACTTGTTGTTTGGGGCGCTCTCTGTACATCAGCACCACATGTTAGCCATAGCTGTGAGCTGTCTTCTGTAGCTCTGGACTGAAGGAGTGTTTTTAAGAGTGGATGGGAGTCAATTTTCCCTTCCCATTAGGTACCAAATCCATTCTTCAGAAATGTTGCCGTTTGAGTGGGATGATTTTCTTCATCTCATAGTTCATAGACCTGACTTTAGATAGAAGAGAATGTTTAAGGAACCACAGGAATATCTGTATGTTGGATGACTTTAATTCTACATTCGAAAAAAGAAAAATAAAGTATTAACTGAATGTATTCTTGGTGGCTTCCGGGTTGTCTGTCACTGGTCTCAGTCAGAATAAATGGTAGGCACGTTGACAAGCCTGCCTTGGGATACCCAGCGTCTCTACTGGCCCTGTTCCGGAGAGAACGGGTCTCGGTCATTTTTCTGTCTCAGGTTCCGCTTGGAACCTGGGCCTGTGAACTCAGGTGACAGTACTGTGCCCGCCACACCCTTCCAGACTGCCCCACCCAGTGGCCACCAAGCCACTTGGGCAGCATCTCTGCCCACCCAGCCTCGGCCCACTCTCAGGCTACACCAAGGGGCTAAGATTGTTCAAAAGTGCTCAGGGAAGTGAGTTCCCAGAATTGCCCTGGGCTCAGTGGGAGTCTTGGATCATCTTTATTGACACCTGAGTCACCAGACCAGCAGCACCAGGTTTCCCTTCTCAGATCGGGTTCCTAGAAGCCACTCGGGTTAGGGACCGGCTGCACACACAAGCCACTGGGTAAAAGAAGATCCTTCTTCTTGGCCACTGCTTTTTAAAAGCTTGAGAAGGAAGGACCACAGCCCTAGAATTTGGAGAGGTGCTAGATTTTCTTTAACCACTTGACAAATCTGAAAATGAAAGGAAGTGTAAGACGGGCCTGAGACCTTGGAACTCCCAGTGAGCATCCTAACTTCAGAGTACTGAGCTGAATTCTCATGACTATATTGAGTTTAATGTTGGTGCCTGACGATGCCGCACAAAAATACACACCGGTGTACTTGCCACTCTTAGCTTGCTGAGAAACATTGACGTCATTCAGATGGGAGTGCGCCAGCGTCATTCCTGGGTGAACTCATTTGGGGAGTACGAGCTGACTGCTAAAGACATGCCACTGATTCTAGAAACTCAAACATGTAAATGGGAAAAAGCTACCCTACTATTTTTAAAATGAACAGTAGATAAAGAATGTGACCATTTCTCTTTGGGATTTGGGTGCTATTCTTGATGGCCTGAAAACAACATTAAGGCTCCTTCAGTGGTTACTGAATTGACATTTTTTATCACTCAGCGTCATCAATAAGTAGCTGTTTCATGTAGTTAAAGAGTGTTTTCAGTCATCAAATTACATGAGACATGGACATCAGAACAGGAATTACTTGGCCTGTCTGTTGGTGGCCCCTGGGCCTTGTATGGGGGCAAGAGGTTGGCACTGAGCCGGCTGCAAGTTCTTAACACAACTACCTTGATCCCGTGCAGGAGTCAGGGGACATGTCTATTGAGTATCTGCCAAATAGCTGAGGGTTTTTGCTTTCTAATCATCCCAATACCCTCTGGAGAATATCATATTTAGAGCACAGACTTGAATCACACCTGGGTTCAAATCCAGCTTCACCACGATAGCCTTGTGGCACTGGACAAGTTACATAGTCTTTTTCCCTCCCTGGAGAAAAAATATGAAATGATTGCAGGCAGGTGAGGCACTGAAAGTAGTGCCTGGCATGTGACAAAAGATGGCTCTTACTAGCATCCTGGTTTACATTTGAGGACATGAGAAATGACTTGCTCACTCTTAAAACCAGGAGCAGAGACAGGATTTGAGTCCAGGTCCGTGAGCCATCAAAGGCCACATTAGTGTCACCACTGTGCACCATCTTCTTTAGTACCAAGTGGACTGGGATGGCCACAAGGGCAAGGACCTTACCTCACCTCGTCCCAGCTCAGAGAGCCTTTGTTGTTTATATATTGTGCCAGAATCCTATGAGATTATTCCTGTTTCCCACATGAAGTCAGTAACTTGGAGCTAGTAAGTGATGGTGTCTACGCTGGAAGCTACGTGTAGCCTTCACACACCGTCTAGATCCCTGGGTGAGATTGGAAACCTCTCCCTGCCTTCCTCTCCCCTTTGTGGCCCCGTTCTTAACCTTTGATGTCTGTACTTGCCGTCTTTACCCAACTGTCCAGGTCTTGCCCACCCTGAGGCCCACCTTTTTGTGACACCTTCCCCACCTGGGCAGGATGCTCGCTCACAGGCTTTCCCAAACTCCCATCTCCCTCTGTCTACTTCCAGCGCCCAGTTGTTTTCTAGACGTTTTAAGGTCTTTAGTCATTTCTTCAACAAGACTCGATCCTCTGAAGACAGGTCCGCTCTGACCCCTCCTTATCCCCACAGTGTTGTCCAGACCTGGGCACATAAAGCACCCTGGGTGGCCAGGAGACCTGGAAGGCCCCCTTGAGTTAAGACCTGATGACTCTAAGGCTGAATTGATGTTTCTTCAGAAATAAACATCACCCGCCATCAGTTACAAGAGTTTAGAGCCCAACTCTCCCACCAATTTTCCCTTGTAATCCCCAGACATGTAATTTGGGGCAAGTGATTCCCTCTCTCTGGGCCCCATCTATACAAGGTAGGCATTGACCAAGGCCCCTGTTGGTGTTCTGGGTGATTCCGGTAAGTCCACACTTCTTACTTTTCTGGCCTCTGCCCTTGGTGTTTCTCCATCACCAGCCCAGCCCTGAAGCCCAGCATGGAGCTCCATTATGGGCTGTGCGTTCCTGCAGGCTCCTGTGTGAAGGTGGACGGCTTGTCCGCTGTCCTGTAACATTATACAAATGTAATCGTATGCCAACGGACAGGATCCAGAGCTGCAGTTATTTTGGGATGTGCAGCGGCCTGTGGGAAAATGCTGGCACATGTCTGAGTCGCTTGGGCAAATACCTTTCTTTCCGTGTTGCAGCATGTTCTGCACTTTGAGGCGGCTCAAAAACCGCTCGAGCTGGCGCGCACACCCTTTGTGATTTGGTGTGCCCTTCCTGAGTAGGGCTCCCCTCTCCTCCTCCTAAGCCACCACATCCGCTGGGCGTCGAGACGTTTAAGCGCAGAGGGGTGAGAGGAGCCTGGGCCTCTGCCAGGGCTGGATCAAGCCTTTGGAGGCCCTAAGCACAGAAAAGAGGCGCCCTGGTGGCACAGTGATTAAGCGCGCTCAGCTGCTAACAGGTCGGAGGTTCAAAGCCACCAGCTGCTCTGTGGGAGAAAGATGTGGCAGTCTGCTTCCATCAAGATTACAGCCTTGGAAACCCTATGGGGAAATTCTACTCTGTCCTATAGGGTCGCTCATTATGAGTCGGAATTGATTCGACGGCAGTAGGATAAACATGGAAAAGATTATGGTCCCTCCTCATCTGAAATCCAAAATAAAAACGATACTAAACATCACATCATATATAAAAACAAATTCCACGTGGATTAAAGAACTGACTGTAGAAACCAAAACTTTAACATGTCTATTAAAGAAAATTCTAAATATATTTTGTGCCTTCAGTGAAGCCAAGTATTAAAAAAAAAAAAAACAACTAAGCCACAAAAGAAGTATAAGAGAGATCTGAATTTCCTGGGTTATGCCTTGTTGTTTTAAAAAACATTAGAAATCAAATTCCTCCAGTCTGTGTGTGTGTGTGTGTGCAGCCCTGCTCTCCTGGTAGTCTGAGCCACCCGGTGCCCAGCACTGCCCGCAGGAACCAGTGCAGACCAGGAGGAGCTGCCTCAGTCCCAGGGAAGGGTGCTGAGCAGGTCGAGGAGGGACCAGGGCCACAGGAGAGAAGCCAGCAGGTGGAACTGGAAGCTAGCCAGAAGGATGTGTGGAGGGTTGGAAAAAGCATTCCAGGCAAAGGGAGCCTTTCCTAGGAACCTCCTTCCCCACCCCCGCACCCCGGTCCACTCTCGCAGAGCTTTCTCCTGATGCCCCGAGTTGCCCCGCTGTGGAGGCCTCGCCTTCTCCCACAGCCCCGTTAATGAGGAAGATGATCTCCTCTAGTTCAAAGAGAAATCCTGCTGCTGGCCTGTCCCTTGTTCTCTTCTGGAGTCACTGGGTGGCACAAACAGCTAACGTGCTACCTGAAGGCTGGAGGTTCAAGTCCACCCAGAGGCACCTCTGAAGAAAGGCCTGGTGATCTATTTGTGAAAAATCAGCCATGGAAACCCCTATGGGGCATAGTTCTACTCTGACACACATGGGGTCATTGGGAGTCAGAGGTGACTAGACAACGGCTCTTTTTTGTTTTCTTTCACTTCATGTCTCTCTCTCAGCTGGCTCCTTCCTTCTCCTTAGCCAACAAATAGCACAAAACAACAAGAAACATTTCCTGCTTCCTCCTCAGTTTACCCCCCGCTTCATTCTCAAGTACCTTGAAAGAGCCATCAAAGTCACCGCCTGGCCTCCCATTTACTGCTGGGCCCGCTTTGATCTGCTCCCTTACCCCCCTACCCAACGTGAAACCACTCCTGTGGGCACATGCTCCCACCTGACCTCATCGCCGCCATTACCACGATGTCTTCTTGACCTTCTTGACCCCCCGGTCAGGCTGCCCTGACTCACCTTCTTCCCTGCCCCCTCTTACACAGTGAGGTCCCCAAACTGCCTTCCTCTCCCCACTCCTCACTGGGCCACCACTTCCTTTGTCACTCCAGTCCCCTTCACCACTAGCTCTATGCTTCTGGTCCCCTCTTTCTCCTGAGCACCAAATTTAAATGCTCAGGTGCTTACAGGAAGGTGAACATTCACTTGATAGCCTCCAGGAACTAAGAATTCAAATTCCAGGGTCCCCAGCACCCAGTCAGCTCTGTCACAGCACAAGTCTCGAGCACCCACGGAGACCAGCCAGGTGGAGAGTGGCAGAGGCAGCTGTTCTGAGTGGGGGCTGGGGCAGGGGCAGACGGGCAATCTGGAGAGTGTGCACCCCCTGAGGGGCAGCTACTGCTCAGCCCCAGCCAGTGGTTGTCACATGGGGACATGGATCTGGTGTCCATTTTTCAAGAAAGGCCAGAAATCTGTTTATGTAAAGTCTCTCAATTTTTTAAATATTTTTAAATGTTTCTAAAAACCCAGGCAGGCTCAACAAAACCCATCTGCAGGCCAGATTTGGCCTTAAGGCTGCCAACTAGCAAGCTCCAAATCCCACTGTGCTGTAAATATTTTACTCTGTCTCCAGTTCCTCTTGTCTTTCTCTACCCCTGGGAGTGTCCAAGGGCCGGGATTGTGGCTTGGACTTCTCTGATTCACTGCACCCAGCTTGGGGTGGAGTCGATGAACGGGAGAGATAGCGACCACCGAGAGGAGGAGCTTGTCTCCCTGCTATTTCTCCGTCATGCTAACATCTTTTCTCATTTGGCCACCCCCACCCAAGGCTTTCATCCTGTCACTCAATGATCACCAACAGCACCTGTTACATCTGGTTCAGAGTTGGCCTGACATTCAAGGTCCCTCGCTCCTGACTCCACTTTTCTACAGAAGTCAGTTGGTTGCCTCCAGCATGCCCTGGTGTAAACAAAACTCACGTACAGACTCACCTGTTGCCTTTTTACTAGCCTGTGCTGTTTGTTCAGCTCTGGTATTTTAAGGGTGGTGGTTGAGAGTCTGCTCTAGAGTCAGATAGGCTGGGTTCAATCCCAGCTTCTTCACTCAAAAACTGTGCAATCTTAGGCAGGTTCTTAACCTCTCTGAGCCTTGGTGTTTCCTTTAGTTAAACAGTGAAAATAAGACACCTAAGAGCCCTGGTGGCACAGTGATTAAGCAGCCCAATGGCTAACTGAAAGGTCGGCGGTTCGAACCCACCAACCTCTCCATGGGAGAAAGATGTGGCAGTCTGCTTCCATAAAGATTTACAGCCTTGGAAACCCTATGAGGTCGTTCTGCTCTGCCCTGTAGGGTCACTGTGAGTTGAAATCGACCTGATGGCAATGGTTTTGGTTTTTGGTTTTAACTTTTTATAAAGTAACCCACATAATGTTGAGGACAAGTTGCCCAAGACAGTCAATAACAGGGTGTATTGTTACCACCATTCCTCCCTTCATACCAGCCACAACGACAAGGAGAAAAGGGCTAAGAAATAGGTCCAGGGTGTTGGTCCTTCTATCCAACCTCAAGATGGTATCTGGGCAGAGTCCAGGGGAGATGTAATCAGACACCACTCCAGTTTCTTCTCTCCTGCCACCCCTACTCATCTCTGCAACCTCCTCGCTCAAGTCTGGATGAAATCTTTTTACAATGTGTTCCAGGCAGATTTTGTGGTTGTGAGGAACAGGGAACAGAGACTCACTTAAAGTTCCTCAAGCAATGGGTTTATTGCAAAGATCTCTGAGCCCTGGAACCCAGGAAACACTCAGGCCAGGTCTCAGGGGAGCAAGAGCTGTGGCTCCAGGGTGGCCTAAGATCTGCCATGGAACTGAGCCACCAGCTCTTCCTGAATTTTCTCCTCTCTCCACCAATGACCAAGACATAAAAATCAGGACACATGATGTCATCAGGGAAGCACTCAAGTTGGCAACCACTGGCCATTCCAAATGCCCTGAGACGGGGCCTTCAGAGAGAACGGCAAAGGGCGACCAGGAGGCAGCATGGTTTCCAGGAGCTGAAACTGCTGTTGGTAAACACAAGGGAATATAGAAATAAGGCTGTAAGAGCAAACTGGCCCTTAATGCCCCTGGCAGTTGGTGCCTAACCATGGCAGTCACCCATAATGGTCCTTCAAGATTATGGATATGGACCGGAGCCATTGCCGTGGAGTCAATTCCAACTCATAGCAACCCTGTAGGACAGAGAAAAACTACACCATAGGGTTTCCAAGGCTATAATCTTTATGGAAGCAGACACCACATCTTCCTCCTGCAAAGTGGCCAGTGGGCTTGAACCTCTGACCTTTTGGTTAGCAGCTGAGCTCTTAACCACTGCTCCACCAGAGCTCGTTGTGTATATGGAAGGGTAATGATTAAGGGAGCCAGTCCAATTCTAAAGCCAAGTACAAAATATATGCCCCTTTATATATTTCTAAATAACATTTAAGCAAATCAAGCCTAGATGGTAGGGTGTTGGGCTGGATGAACAGATGAAGGAGCCAGCTCCTGCCCTAGTATCTCAGAAGTATAAGCGCCCAGCCTCACAAAACTCTAGATGCCCATGTTCCTTCCTACCATTCTCCTGCTGACACAGGAAGGGTGTAACAGAATACCACTTAGCCAAGCCTAGACAAACTTCCGGCAAAAAGGACTAGGTCGGGAATCAGTCACATGGAAATTGAGCAGACAATCTCCAGGAATGTCTATTAAGAGCTACAGATTCTTAGAACGGCTTAGCTTTCAATGACCACTGCAGTGTGAGAAAAAAGTGAGTAGTGGCCGTCTTAGTCATCTAGTGCTGTATAACAGAAATACCACAAGTGGACGGCTTTAACAAAGAGAAATTTATTTCCTCACAGTAAAGTAGGCTAAAACTCCAGATTCAGGGCGTCAGCTCCAGAGGAAGGCTTGCTCTCTCTGTCAGCCTCCTCATCAATCTTCCCTTGGTCTAGGAGTGTCTCAGCACAGGAACCTCAGGTCCAAAGGACGCACTCTGCTCCCGGAACTGCTTTCTTGGTGGTATGAGGTCCCCATGTCTTACTGCTTGCTTCTCTCTTTTATATCTTAAAAGAGACTGGCTTAAGACACTATCTAATCTTGTAGATCTCATTAATATAACTGCCACTAATCTATCTCATTACATCACAGTGATAGAGTTTACAACACATAAGGAAACCACATCAGATTACAAAATAGTACACAGTCATACAACACCGGGAATCATGACCCAGCCAAGTGACAGATATTTTGAGGGGACACAATTCAATCCATGACAGTGGCGTTAATGCAAGTTAGAAGGCTGTCAGGGCTAATTTCTTGCATTCTGGGGGACAAAAATGTGCTTCAGCTGACCGGCAGCTGTGTGAAGCAGAGAGTTCTAGATGGTTGTAGAAGAGTCTTCAGAGATTGTAGTAACTGCATTGGTAGCAGTGAAATCACGCAGCTGAAATCACACGGCTTTAGAAGACTCTTATCACTCACCTACCCACCTCCTTCATTAATCTCTACCTAGAGATAAAGCTTCTATATACTCATAACTTTGGTTTATACAGGTCTCTTTGTATCTGAACCTCTGAGCTTCCTCTGGAAACCTTGGTGGTGTAGTGGTTAAGAGCTATGGCTGCTGACCAAAAGGTTGGCAGTTTGAATCCACCAGATGCTCGCTGGAAACCCTATGGAGCAGTTCTACTTTGTCCTATAGGGTCACTATGAGTTGGAATCAACTCGATGGTGACGGGTTTGGGTTTTTTTTTTTTTTTTTAGCTTCCTCTGCCACTGTTGTCTCATTTTCTACATACAATTTTTTTTTTTTACAACAGCTTTATTGAAATATAATTCACATGCCATACAATTCACCTATTTGGAGTATATAATTCAATGGTTTTTAGTATATTCACAGAGTTGTGTGACCATCACCACTATCAATTTTAGAACATTTTCATCATCCCAAAAGAAACCCTATACCCGTTAGTAGTCACTCCCCATAAGTGGCACAGTAGTTAAGCATTTGGCTGCTAACCAAAAGGTTGGAAGTTCAAACCCGCTCCTCGGAAACCCTATAGAGAAAGTTCTACTCTGTCCCATAGGGTCACTATGAGTCGGCGTCAATTCAACAGCAATGAGTTTGTTTTTGGGTTTTTTTCCCCACTCCCAGCCCTAGGCAACCACTAATCTGATTTCTGTCTCTATGGATTTGCCTATTCTAGACATTTCATACAAATGGAATAATTCAATATGTAGCCTTTTGTGATTGGCATGGTGATTTCAAGGTTTACTGATGTTATAGCATTTATCAATACTTCATTCCTTTTTAGTGCCAAATAATATTCCATTATATGGATACACCACATTTTATTTATCCACTCATTAGTTGATGGACATTTGGGTTGCTCCATTTCTTGGCTATTATGAACAATGCTGTTATAAACATTTATGTACAAGTTTTTGAGTGGAGTTGCTGGATCATATCTAGGTAACTCTATGTTTAATGTTTTGGGGAAATGCCAGACTGTTTTCCAAAGAAGCTGCAATGGTGTCACCCCCCCATGCTAATTACCACGATATTGTAGCTAGAATACTAGAAAAATTGACAAAATCAGAGATTATAGAAACAATGGCAGCAACGAAAACACCAGTGCGCGCTTGTATCGCGTGTAGATGAAACCACGTGATTTGAAGCCTCATTGTAATTGAGTAATAACGATAGCTCTGACCAGACTGCCTTAGAAGATTCAAAAAGTAAATTAGCATAGAATTTTAGCCTTGTAGGTATATTGACCCATGTAAGCTGGGCTTACAAATATTTTTTTGTTGTTGCTATAACTAACTACAGGGATATTTTTATAAAAAATAATAAATTTCTGCTGGAACGCTGCACAAAAATTTTATAGAGTCATTTTGGTGTCACCCTCTGTGACAGTGTCACATAGTACAGTCCGCACCTCCCACACCCCCTAGTGACACATCTGAGAAGCTGTACCATTTTACATTCCCACCAGCAGTGCTTGAGGGTTCCAGTTTCTTCACATCTCATTCTCTATGTATCTTAGTTAAATGTTTAAGAGCAGGGATTTGACCTACAAGTCATCTCTTAAAAAAAATAAAAATCCATTGCCATGAAGCCACCCTATAGGACAGAGTAGAACTGTCCCATAGGATTTCCAAGGTACAGCTGGTGGATTTGAACAGCCAACCTTTTGGTTAGCAGCCAAGCTGTTAACCACTGTGCCACCAGAGTTCCACAAGTCATCTCTTAGCACCAGGTAATATAGTTCACTGGATAGCTCATGGATTGGCTGCTTTGGGTCAGGCTGCCTTAGAATCCTGGTCCAATCAGTGATCACCAGAGTGAAGAAGCTGAGTAACATGGTACAAAACATGGCTGCCAAATGCATATTCCTTCAGCAGGGCCTATTGGGAAGAGAAGAGGCCTGAACAACACTGATTCTCCGAAGGCAGAGCACTTGAGAATGATCACAGCTTCATCTCAGGGCCATACGCACAAAGAGGGCAGCTGACTAAAGGAAGAAAATGAAGTTTCTTTTCTTGGTACTCTAAATAAGGCAAACTAGACCATGCAACTAGTTTGACTTGCTTCAAACAACACCTTGGGGTCCACGTACAGCCAGGTCTCTAATTTTTCCAATTATTTGCTGAAGCACCTATATGCTGGTTATGGACTGAATTGTGTCCCCCAGAAATATGTGTTGGAAATCCTAACTCCTATACTTGTGGTTATAATCCCATTTGGCTATTGGTTTTCTTTGTTATGTTAAGAAGCCATATCAGTGTAGGATGTGCTTTAAGCCAATCAGCTTTGAGATATAAAAAGAACAGATTAGGCACAGCACGCACTTGGAGACGGGGAAAGATAGGTGCCAAGCCACGTGAGGATTGCCAGAGAAGAAGCTGAGCAGAAACAAAGACCTTCCCCCAGAGCCAACAGAGAGAGAAAGCCTTCCCCTAGAGCTGGTACCCTGAATTCAGACTTCAGCCTCCTAAGCTGTGAGAAAATAAATTTCTATTAAAACCACCCACTTGCATTATTTCTGTTATAGTAGCACTAGATACCTAAGACAAGGCCCTTATTACAAAAAAAAAAAAAAAAAGCCCAGTGTCTCCATCCAAAGCCTCCTCCTTTTGTCTTGAGTTGTCGAAGAACCTCAGACTCACTCAGTTCAGTGGAAGTCAATCCTGCTGGAGATGCCAGGCAGAGAGAGAGGGAAGGGAACATCTGATTTGCCATACCTAGTGTTGCTAGTAGTCCCTGGGTGGTACAAATGGTTAAGTGCTCTACTACTAACACAAAAGTTGGCAGTTCAAGCACACCTAAATGTGCCTTGGAAGAAAGCCCTGGCGATCTGCTTCCAAAAGGTCAAGGCCTTGAAAACCCTATGGAGCACATTTCTACTCTGTACCACATGGAGTCGTCACGAGTAAGAGTTGACTGGATGGCAAATGGTTACAGTGTTGCTGTTGAAAGCTGGCCTTTCCTTATTGTACATTGACCCTTTATATTCCCTCCCAGGTGTGACACAAAGGAGGGGCTCATCACCATAACAAGACTGTTCTGAACACCTTCACCTTAATAAGAGTCTTGTTGTTAGGTGCTGTGGAGTCAATTTTCGACTCACAGTGACCCCATGTGACAGAGTAGACCTGCCCCGTAGAGTTTTCAAGGCCATAATCTTTATGGGAGCAGATCAGTCTTAGCCACCTTCAACAGAACATAGCTGAATACAGTCAACTCATATTTATTTGTGGATGCCCATCCTGGGCCTTCTGTTATGTCCTCCTGTGACCGTCACTAACTGCCCTACGACCTCCATGAAATCTCCCCACCACTACACCCCTGGTGTCCAGTTCAGATTGCTCTCTCATAGAGTTTCCTTTGGGGCCTTTGGTATTCTTTCCTGTCAATGATCCTTGATCTTTTCTGTCTTAGAATATCAGAGAAAAAGGGCTGGGATCTGGAGATTTTGTCCTCAGGAGGCTCCTTGACTATAGACAAGTTTATACCCCTTCTCCATGGCAGCCAGCTTAGCTCAGAAAGAAGTATTAAGGGAGGGGCAGTCTTCATCAACACTTGGGAAAGTTTTATGCCACTTTCCACTCAGGACAATGAGTGCCTACTTGCCCTACCTTTTCGTAACTAAAAGAAGCAGGACAAAGACTCTTGCTCAAACAAAGAAAGTTCTAAGGTGACTCTTGGTGTCTACCCTCTGACAGAAGCAGCTGGCATAATTTTTAAAAATGTCTTCCAATAGCAGCCCAGTAACATTTTAAAATTCTGAGATAATTTTGACTAATTATTGGGTCCAGACTAAGACAGACTGGGAAGAAGGACCCAGAAGTCTACTTCGGAAAAGAATTATCCAGTGAAAACCTTATGAATAGCAGCGGAACATTGTCTGATATAGTAATGGAAGATGAGCCCCCCAGGTTGGAAGGGACTCAAAAGACAACTGGGGACGAGCTGCCTCCTCAAAGCAGAGTCGACCTTAATGACATGGATGGAGTCAAGCTTTTGGGACCTTCATTTGCTGATGTGGCATGACTCAAAATGAGAAGAAACAACTGGAAACATCCATTAATAATTGGAACATGGAATGTATGAAGTATGAATCTAGAAAAATTGGAAATTGTCAGAAATGAAATGGAACACATAAACATCGATATCCTTGGCATCACTGAGCTGAAATAGACTGCTATTGGCCGTTTTGAATCGGACAACCGTATGGTCTACTATACTGGAAATGACAACTTGAAGAGGAATGGCATCATCAAAAAGAACACTAAAGATCTATCCTGAAGTACAACACTGTCAGTGATAGGAAAATATCCATACACCTACAAGGCAGACCAGTTAATACGACTATTATTCAAATTTATGCACCAACCACGAAGACCAAAGATGAAGAAACTGAAGATTTTTACCAACTTTTTCAGTCTGAAACTGATAGAACATGCAATCAGGATGCATTGATAATTACTGGTGATTGGAATGTGAAAGTTGGAAACAAAGAAGAAGGATCGGTAGTTGGAAAATATGGCCTTGGTGATGTAAATGATGCTGGAGATCGCATGATAAAATTTTGCAAGACCAATGACTTCTTCATTGCAAATGCCTTTTCTCACCAAGAAAAACGGCAACCATACACATGGACCTCGCCAGATGGAATACACAGGAATCAAATCGACTACATCTGTGGAAAGAGACGATAGAAAAGCTCAATATCATCAGTCAGAACAAGACCAGGGGCTGACTGCGGAACAGACGATCAATTGCTCATATGCAAGTTCAAGTTGAAACTGAAGAAAATTAGAGGCAGGGCCAAGACAGCAGAGTGGTCAGATGCTTCCTATGGACCCTCTTACAACAAAGACCCCCCAAAAAAACAAGTGATTTGATTATATATGGCAATCTGGGAGCCCTGAACATCAAAGGCAGAGTTGAGGAACTGGACTGAGTGGCAGGGGGAGGGAGAGATGGTTTAGAAGCAGCGAGGAGTTGCCAGAACTGACCCAGTAAGAGACTGAGCCTTTCAGGCCTGATCAGCTCGGGGGTGAGCGGTGAGGCAGGCAAGTAGCTGTGCTTGGGAGGCGCATTTTCTGCACTGGGAGAGACCCAGCACCAGAGAATCTACAGGGCTACCCAGAACCAGTGAGAAGCAGTCGTCCACAAAAGATAAGTACTTGCGTACGGCTTACCACCCGGATCAAACACACCTACCTTAGGGAAAAACCTCTCTTCCATTTACCTCTCTGCTCCTTGTTCTGCACTGGGTCCCAGACTGGCTTCAGTAATTGCCAAGTCCCCTGGGCCGGAAGTAGGATCCGTCACACTCCCGGAGCCATTCTCCCTGCCTTGGAGAGTGAACAAATTAACAAACAGGGGAAAAAATAAACTGCCGGCTCCCCTAAGCCAGGAACCCAGGGTAGGCACAGCTCCTTTGCCTAGGCACAGGCATAAGGGATCCATGGACTCTGAGTGTCCTTCCCCCTGCAGAGACTAGTGTGGGCCCATTTCAACAGCATAGGCCCTCATTACCGCAGTGCAACAGGATTTATACCGGAACTCTAACTTCAACTGTTTCAGCTCTGAAGTGGCAGTTCTTGACATTTGACACTGCTCTACCCATTAAGCAGGGTCTGCACCTACCCACATCAGGGGCCTGATGACTGGTGGCTCCACCCGTGCCACCTAGCCACCTGCGATAGGGGCCCATGAATAAGAGATGCCCCCCAGTCCTTACAGCCAACAACATTAGGTGCTTATAGTCTGGCTGCAAAACCCACCCAGATACATGCTGTAGGGAACAGGGACATGTCTTCCTCCTGGAAACTCGGGGGCAGCCGTCAGCCCACTGCCTTGCTCAGAGTGTGTCCTTCTGCTGCAGCCAGATGCCTGTGCCTACACCAATCACCCATGCCTGTCTAGGACTGTAAGTGAGAGCCTACACCACACACTTGGTGGCTATTTACTTGCGCACCTAAGCTGAATCCATACAGGAGGAGTGGGTGGACTCCTGAGCTAACATACCTAGTAACAGATCTAACCACCTGGTGACTGGACATTAGAGTTTCAAAGGTGACAATAATCAAACTAGCTCATACAAGCAGCCTATTTGGGCATATGAAAACAAAACAAGAAGCTACGACACAGTAAGAAAACAATAAATAAATAAATATAATAACTTATTGATAGCTCAGAGACAACAGTCAGTATCAAATCACATAAAGAGGCAATCCATGATGGCTTCAGCAAGCTCCCAAAATAAAGAATCTAGAAATTTTCCAGAGAAGGAAAATTTCTTGGAATTACCGGAGACAGAATACAAAAGATTAATATACACTACTTTTCAAGAAATTAGAAAGGAAATTAAGCAAAACGCAGAACATGCAACAGTGGAAATTAAAAGCATCACAGAAGAGCATAAGGACAAATTTAACAGGCAGCAAGAATCCATAGAGAGACAGCAATCAGAAATCCAGAAGATTAACAATAAAATTTCAGAATCAGACAACTCAATAGAAAGCCATAGAAGCAGAATTGAGGCAATGGAAGTCAGAATTAGTGAGATTGAAGATAAAGCACTTGACACCAGCTTATCTGAGGAAAAGTCAGATAAAAGGATTTGAAAAAATGAAGAAACCCTAAGAATTACGTGGGACTCTATCAAGAGGAATAACCTACGAGTGATTGGAGAACAGAGCAGCGGAGGAGGTGGGGAGGGGGATAACAGAAAATACAGAGAGAATTGTTGAAGATTTGTTGGCAGAAAATGTTCCTGATATCGTGAAAGATGACAAGATATTTATCCAAGATGCTCATCGAAACCCGCATAAGGTAGATTCCAAAAGAAAGTCACCAAGACATATTATAATCTAACTTGCCAAAACCAAAGATAAAGAGAGAATTTTAAGAGTGGCTAGGGACAAACGAAAAGTCGTCTACAAAGGAGAAGTCAATAAGAATAAGCTCGGACTACTCAGCAGAAACTGTGCAGGCAAGAAGGCAATGGAATGAATATAGGAAGCCTTGAAGGAAAAAAATTGCCAGCCAAGAATTATATATCCAGCAAAACTGTCTTTCACATATGATGGTGAAATTAGGGCATTTCCAGATAAACAGAAGGTTAGGGAATTTGCAAAAACCAAACCAAAATTACAAGAAATACTAAAGGGAGTCCTCTGCTTAGAAAATCAGTAACATCAGATAACAACCCAAGACTAGAACACAGGACAGAGCAACCAGATATCAACCCAGATAGGGAAGTCATAAAAGTAAATCAAAGCTAAAACACTGAAAATAAGGAAACAGAGACGTCAATATGTAAAAGATGACAACATTAAAACAAAAAAGAGAGACTTAAAAAATGTAGACATAGATTTTGCATATGGAGAGGAAGTCAAGGCGATATAAAGAAATAAATGGTATAAACTTAGAAAAATAGGGGTAAATATTAAGGTAACCACAAACGAAACTAACAATCCTACAAGTCAAAATAAAAAACTAGAAACCTATAAAGACTCAGCGAACACAAAATCAACAACAATGAAAAACATGAAAAGAAGATACATAAAGAAAAATGACTCAGCACAGAAAATTAAGTGGAACAAAGAAACTGTGAACAACACACAAAAAAGACAACAAAATGACAGCACTAAACTCATACCTATCAATAATTATGCTGAATGTAAATGGACTAAATGCACCAATAAAGAGACAGCGAGTGGCAGATGTATATGCTGCCTACAAGAGACACACCTTAGACTTAAAGACACAAACCAACTAAAACTCAAAGGGTGGGAAAAATTATATCAAGCAAACAACACTCAAAAAAGAGCACGAGTGGCAGTATTAATCACTGACAAAATAGACTTTAAAGCAAAATCCTCCACAAAGGATAAGGAAGGACACCACATAATGATTAAAGGGGTCAATACACCAGGAGGACATAACTATAATAAATATTTATGCACCCAATGACAGGGCTTCAAAATACATAAAATTAACAGCACTGAAAAGAGACATAGACAGCTCCACAATAGTAGTAGGAGACTTCAACACACCACTTTCGGTGAAGGACAGAACATCCAGAAAGAAGCTCAACAAAGACACGGAAGATCTAAATGCTACAATCAACCAACTTGATCTCATAGACATATACCCGAACACTCCACCCAACAGCAGCCAAGTATACTTTCTTTTCCAACACACATGGAACATTCTCCAGAATAGACCATATATTAGGCCATAAAGCAAGGCTTAGCAAAATCCAAGGCATCGAAATATTACAAAGCACCTTTTCCGACTATGAAGCCATTAAAATAGAAATCAACAACAGAAAAAGCAAGGAAAAAAAATCAAACACATGGAAACTGAATAACACCTTGCTCAAAAACTACTGGGTTATAGAAAAAATTAAGGATGGAATAAAGAAATTCATAGAATCAAATGAGAATGAAAACACATCCTACCAGAACCTTTGGGACACAGGAAAAGCAGCACTCAGAAGTCAGTTTATACCAATAAATGCACACATCCAAAAAGAAGAAAGGACCATAATCAAAACATTAACCCTACAACTGTAACAAGTAGAAAGAGAGTAGCAAAAGAAGCCCTCAGGCGCCAGAAGAAAGGAAATAATAAAAATTAGAGCAGAATTAAATGAAATAGAAAATAGAAAAACAATTGAAAGTTAACAAGACCAAAAGCTGGTTCTTTGAAAAGATCAACAAAATTGATAAACCATTGGCCAAACTGACAAAAGAAAACTAGGAGAGGAAGCAGATAACCCATATAAGAAATGAGATGAGTGCTATCACAACAGACCCAACTGAAATTAAAAGAATCATAGACAGAATACTATGAAAAATTGTACTCTAACAAATTTGAAAACCTAGAGGAAATGGACAAATTTCTAGAAATTCACTACCTACCTAAATTAACACAAACAGAGGTAGAACAACTAAATAAACCTGTAACAAAAGAAGAGATTGAAAAGGTAATTTAAAAACTCCCAGCAAAAAAAAGCCCCGGCCTGGATGGCTTCGCTGCAGAATTCTACCAAACTTTCAGAGAAGAGTTAACATGACTACTCCTAAGGGTATTTCAGAGCATAGAAACAGATGGAACGCTCCCAAACTCATTCTATGAAGCCAGCATAACCCTGATACCAAAACCAGGTGAAGACACTACAAAAAAAGAAAATTACAGACCAGTATCCCTCATGAACATTGACGTAAAAATCCTCAACAAAATTCTAGCCAATAGAATTCAGCAACATATCAAAAAAATAATTCACCATGACCAAGTGGGATTTATACCACGTATGCAGGGATGGTTCAACATTAGAAGAACAATCAATGTAATCCATCGCATAAATAAAACAAAATACAAGAACCATGTGATCTTATCAATCAATGCAGAAAAGGGATTTGAAAAAGTCCAACACCCATTCTTGGTAAAAAACTCTCAACAAAATACGAATAGAAGGGAAATTCCTCAATATAATTAAGGGTATTTATACAAAGCCAACAGCCAACATCATCCTCAATGGAGAGACTTTGAAAGCATTCCCCTTGAGAACGGGAACCAGACTCCTAGTCAAAATTGTGCTGGAGGTTGTAGCCAGAGAAATTAGTCTAGAAAAAGAAATAAAGGGCATCCAGATTGGTACGGAAGAAGTAAAAGTATCTCTATTTGCAGATGATATCATCTTATACACAGAAAACCACAAGGAATCACAAGAAAACTACTGGAACTAATAGAAGATTTCAGCAAAGTTTCAGGATACAAGATAAACATACAAAAGTCAGTTAGATTCCTTTACACCAACAAAGAGAACCTCGAAGAGGAAATCACCAAATCAATGCCATTTACAATAGCCCCCAAGAAGATAAAATACTTAGGAATATATCTAACCAGAGACATAAAAGATCTATACAATGAAAACTACAAGACACTACTGCAAGGAACCAAAAGAGACCTGCATAAGTGGAAAAACATACCTTGCTCATGGATATGTAGACTCAACATTGTGAAAATGTCAATTCCAGCCAAAGCGATTTACAGATACAGTGCAATCCCAATCCAAATTCCACCAGCAATTTTTAATGAGATGGAGAAACAAATCACCAACTTCCTATGGAAAGGGAAGAGACCCCAAATAAGTAAACCATTGCTCAGGAAGAAGAACAAAATGAGAGGCCTCACACTACCTGATTTTAGAAACTATTATACTGCCATGGTAGTCAGAACAGCCTGGTACTGATACAACAACACATACATAGACCAATGGAATGGAATTGAGAATCCAGACATAAATTCATCCACCTATGAGCAGCCGATATTTGACAAAGGCCCAAAGTCTGTTAATTGGGGAAAAGACAGTCTCCTTAACAAATGGTGCTGGCATAACTGGATATCCATCTGCAAAAAACTGAAGCAAGACCCATACCTCACACCATGCACAAAAACTAACTCAAAATGGATCAAAGACCTAAATATAAAATCTAAAACAATAAAGATCATGGAAGAAAAAATAGGGACAATGATAGGAGCCCTAATACATGGCATAAACAGAATACAAACCATAAGTAACAATGCACAAGCACCAGAAGAGGGACTAGATAACTGGAGCTCCTAAAAATCAAACACTTATTTGTGCTCTTCAAAAGACTTCATCAAAAGAGTGAAAAGACAACCTACAAACTGGGAAAAAATTTCTGGCTACAACAAATCTAATCAGCACTTAATCTCTAAAATCTACAAGATATTGCAAAACCTCAACAACAAAAAGACAAATGACCCAATTAAAAAATTGGCGAAGGATATGAACAGGCACTTTGCCAAAGAAGATATTCAGGCGGCTAACAGACACATGAAGAAATGCTCATGATCATTAGCCATTAGAGAAATGCAGATCAAAACTACAATGAGATATCATTTCACCCCAACAAGGCTGGCATTAATCCAAAAAACAGAAAATAATAAATGCCAGAGAGGTTGTGGAGAGACTGGAACCCTTATGCACTGTTGGTGGGAATGTAAGATGGTGCAACCACTTTGGAAATGGATTTGGTGCTTCCTTAAAAAGCTAGAAATAGAAGTACCATACGATCCAGCAATCCCACTCCTTGGAATATATCCTAGAGAAATAAGAGCTGTCACACGAATAGATATATGCATGCTCATGTTCATCGCAGCATTGTTCACAATAGCAAAAAGATGGAAACAACCTAGGTGCCCATCAATGGAAGAATGGATCAACAAATTATGGTATATCCACACAACAGAATACCGTGCAACGATAAAGAACAACAATGAAGCCGTGGAAAATGTTATAACATGGAGGAAGCTGGAGGTCATTATGCTGAGTGAATTTACTCAGTCACAGAAGGGCAAATATTGTATAAGACCACTTTTATAACAACACAAGAAAAGGTTTAAACACAGAAGAAAACATTCTTTGATGGTTACGAGGGTGGGGAGGGAGGGTGAGGGTTATTTAGTAACTAGATAGCAGATAAAAATTATCTTAGGTGAAGGGAAGGACAGCACACACTACAGGGAAGGTCAGCACAACTGGACTAAACCAAAGCTAAGACATTTCCTGAATATAATCAAACACTTTGAGGGACAGAGTAGCAGGGGTAGGGGTCTGGGGACCATGGTTGCAGGGGACATCTAGGTCATTTGGCATAACAAAGCTTATTAAGAAAATGTTCTGCATCCTACTTTGGTGAGTGGGGTCTGAGGTCTTAAAAACTTGCAAGTGGCCATCTAAGATGCATCAATTGGTCCCAACCACCTGGAGTAAAGGAGAATGAAGAACACCAAAGACACAAGGAAAGTATTAGCCCAAGAGACAGAAAGGGCCACATGAACCAGAGACTTCATCAGCCTGAGACCAGAAGAACTAGATGGTGCCCAGCTACCACCAATGACCACCCACACAGGGAACAAAACTCAGAGGCCCAGATGGAGCAGGAGAAAGGTGGGGTGCAGAACTCAAATTCTAGCAAGAAGACCAGACTTAACGGTCTGACTGAGAATGGAGGTACCCTGGAAAGCACGGCCCCTGGATTCTCTATCAGCTCAGAACTAAAACAATTTCTGAGGTCAGCTCTTCAGATAGGGATTGGACTGGACTGTGGGACATAAAATAACACTCATGAGGAGTGTGCCTGTTAGCTCAAGTAGATACAAGAGAATAAACGAGCAGCTTCTGTCTGGAGGTGAGATGGGAAGGCAGAGAGGGTTAGGAGCTGGTTGAATGGACATGGGGAATCAAGGGTGGAAAGGAGGTGTGTGCTGTCACAGTATGGGAAGAGCAATTAGAGTCACATAACAATGTATGTATAAATTTTTGTATGGGAAAAAAATAAAAAAAAGAAACTGAAGAAAATTTGAACAAGTCCACGAGAGCCAAAATACTACCTTTAGTATCCCTACCTGAATTTAGAGACTATCTCAAGAATAGATTTGAGGTACCTAACACTAATGACCGAAGACCATACGAGTTGTGGAACGACATCAAGGACATCATACATGAAGAACGCAAGAGGTCATTAAAAAGACGGAAAGAAAGAAAAGACCAAAATTCATGTCAGAAGAGACTCTGAAATTTGCTCTTGAACATTGAGTAACTAAACAAAAAGGAAGAAATGATGAAGTAAAAAACTGAACAGAAGATTTTGAAGGGCGGCTTGAGAAGACAAAGTAAACTATTATAATGACGTGTAAAGAGCTGAAGATAGAAAACCAAAAGGGAAGAACATGCTCGGCATTCCTCAAGCTGAAAGAACTGAAGAAAAAATTCAAGCCTCGAGTTGCAGATTCTATGGGGAAAATATTAAACGATGCAGGAAGCATCAAAAGAAGATGGAAGGAATACACAGAGTCATTATACCAAAAAGAATTGGTCAACATTCAACCATTTCAAGAGGTAGCATATGATCAGGAACTGATGGTAATGAAGGAAGAAGTCCAAGCTGTACTGAAGGCATTGGCAAAAAACAAGGCTCCAGGAATTGACAGAATAGCAACTGAGATGTTTCAACAAATGGATGCAGCACTAGAAGTGCTCACTTGTCTATGCCAAGAAATTTGGAAGACAGCTACCTGGCCAACTGACTGGAAGAGATCCATATTTATGCCTATTCCCAAGAAAGGTGATCCAACAGAATGTGAAAATTATCGAACAATATCATTAATATCACATGCAGGTGAAATTTTGCTAAAGATCATTCAAAAGTGGCTGCAGCAGGGTGTCAACAAGGAACTGCCAGAAATTCAGGCCAGATTCAGAAGAAGACATGGAACCAGGGATATCATTGCTGATGTCAGATGGATCCTGGCCTAAAGCAGAGAATACCAGAAAGATGCTTACCTGTGTTTTATTGACTATGCAAAGGCATTCAACTATATGGGTTATAACAAATTATGGATAACTTTATGAAGAATGGGAATTCCAGAACATTTAACTGTGCTCATGAGGAACCTGTACATAGATCAAGAGGGAGTTTTTCGGACAGAACAAGGGGATACTGCGTGATTTAAAGTCAGGAAAGGTGTGCATCAGGGTTGCAACATTTCACCATACCTATTCAATCTGTATGCTGAGAAAATTATCTAGAAGCTGGACTATATGAAGAAGAAAGGGGCATCAGGAAGGGAGGAAGACTCTTCAACAACCTGTGATATGCAGATGACACAACCCTGCTTGCTGAAGGCGAAGAGGACTTGAAGCACTTACTGGTGAAGATCAAAGACCACAGCCTTCAATATGGATTACACCTCAACATAAAGAAAATAAACATCTTCACAACTGAACAATAAGCAACATCATGATAAATGGAGAAAAGATTGAAGATGTCAAGGATTTCATTTTACTTGGATCCACAATCAACGCTTAAGAAAGCAGCAGTCAAGAAATCAAACAACACGTTGCATTGGGCAAATCTGCTGCAAAAGACCTCTTTAAAGTGTTGAAAAGCAAAGATGTCACCTTGAAGACTAAGGTGCGCCTGACCCAAGGCATGGTATTTTCAATCGCATCATATGCATGAGAAAGCTGGACAATGAATAAGGAAGACTGAAGAAGAATTGACGCCTTTGAATTATGATGATGTCGAAGAATATTGAATATACCATGGACTGCCAAAAGAATGAACAAATCTGTCTTGGAAGAAGTACAACCAGAATGCTCCTTAGAAGGACGGATGGTGAGACTATGTCTTACATACCTTGGACATGTTGTCAGGAGGGATCAGTCCCTGGAGAAGGACATCATGTTTGGTAAAGTAGATCGTCAGTGATAAAGGGGAAGACCCTCAATGAGATGGACTGACACAGTGATTGCAACAATGAGCTCAAGCATAACAATAATTGTGAGCATGGCACAGGGCCGGGCAGTGTTTCGTTCTGTGGTGCATGGGGTCGCCATGAGTCGGAACTGACTTGACGACACCTATCAACAACAACAACAATTATTCAGTCACGAAGTTCCTTTGGGCATTAAAAAGACAAAAAAGTCATTACTCCAAATACATACATTTTTAAACCTTCAGGATTTAAAAATATTAGGAATATTATAACTCTTTCATTTTTTTAAAATTGTTCTTTAAGTGAAAGTTTACAGTTCATGTTAGTTTCCCATACAAAAATTTATACACACATTGTCACATGACCCTAGTTGCTCTCCCTATAATGTGACAGCACACTCTTCTTTTCCACCCAGGATTTCCCCTGTCCATTCAACCAGCTCCTATCCCTTTTTGCCTTCTCATCTCGCCTCAGGACAGGAGCTGCCCATTTAGTGTCATGTATCTACTTGACCTAAGAAGCATCCTCTTCATGGGTATCATTTTATGTCTAATCCAGTCTAATCTTTGTCTGAAGAGTTGGCTTCAGGAATGGTTTCAGTTCTGGGCTAACAGAGAGTCAGAGGGCCACGTCTTCCGAGGGCCCTCCAGTCTCAGTCAGACCATTCAGTCTGGTCTTTTTACTAGAATCTGAGTCTTGCACCCCACTTTTCTCCTGCTCTTTCAGGGCCTCTCTGTTGTGTTCCCTGTCAGGGTGGTCAGTGGGGGTAGCCAGGCACCATCTAGTTCTTCTGGTCTCAGGCTGATAGAGTCTCTGGTTTATGTGGCCCTTTCTGTCTCTTGAGCTAATACTTTCCTTGTGTCTTTGGTGTTCTTCATTCTCCTTTGCTCCAGGTGGGTTGGGACAAATTGATGCATCTTAGATGGCCGCTTACCAGCTTTTAAGACCCCAGACGTCACTCACCAAAGTAGGATGCAGAACATTTTCTTAATAAACTTTGTTATGCCAATTGATCTAGATGTCCCCTGAAACCATGGTTCCCAGACGCCTGCCCCTGCTACTCTGTCCCTCGAAGTGTTTGGTTGTATTCAAGAAACTTCTTAGCTTTTGGTTTAGTCTGATTGTGCTGACTTCCCCTGTATTGTATGTTGTCCTTCCCTTCACCTAAGATAATTCTTACTTACTATCTATTTAGTGAATACCCCTCCCTCTCCCTCTCCACTCTCATAACCATCAAAGAATGTTTTCTTCTGTCTTTAAACCCTTTCTTGAGTTCTTATAATAGTGGTCTTATACACTATTTGCATTTTATGACTGACTTTTTTCACTCAGCATAATGCCTTCCAGATTCATCCATGTTATGAGATGTTTCAGATTCATCGTTGTTCTTTATCATTGCATAGTACTCCATTGTGTGAATATACCATAATTTGTTGATCCATTCTTCCACTGATGTGCACCTAGGTTGTTTCCATCTTTTTGCTATCCTGAACAGTGCTGCAATGAACATGGGTGTGCATATATCTATTCGTGTGACAGCTCTTATTTCTCTAGGGTATATTCCAAGAAGTGGGATTGCTGGATCGTATGGTACTTCCATTTCTAGCTTTTAAGGAAGCTCCAAATTGATTTCCAAACTGGTTGTACCATTTTACATTCCCACCAACAGTGTATAAGGGTTCCAGTCTCTTCATAACCTCTCCAACATTTATTATTTTCTGTTTTTTGTATTAATGCCAGCCTTGTTGGGGTGAGATGATATCTCATTATAGTTCTGATTTGCATTTCTCTAATGGCTAATGACTGTGAGCAATTCCTCATGTATCTGTTAGCCACCTGAATGTATTCTTTGGTGAAGTGCCTGTTCATATACTTTGCCCATTTTTTAATCGGGCTATTTGTCTTTTTGTTGTTGAGGTTTTGCAGTATCTTGTAGATTTTAGAGATTAAGTGCTGATTGGATTTGTTGTAGCCAAAAATTTTTTCCCAGTTTGTAGGTTGTCTTTTCACTCTTTTGATGAAGTCTTTTGAAGAGCACAAATAAGTGTTTGATTTTTAGGAGCTCCAGTTATCTAGTCCCTCTTCTGGTGCTTGTGCATTGTTACTTATGGTTTGTATTCTGTTTATGCCATGTATTAGGGCTCCTATCATTGTCCCTATTTTTTCTTCCATGATCTTTATTGTTTTAGATTTTATATTTAGGTGTTTGATCCATTTTGAGTTAGTTTTTGTGCATGGTGTGAGGTATGGGTCTTGTTTTGCAGATGGATATCCAATTCTGCCAGCCCCATTTGTTAAAGAGACTATCTTTTCCCCAATTAACAGACTTTGGGCCTTTGTCAAATATCAGTTGCTCATAGGTGGATGAATTTACATCTGGATTCTCAATTCTGTTCCTTTCTATGTATCTGTTGTTGTACCAGTACCAGGCTGTTTTGACTATCATGGTGGTATAATAGATTCTAAAATCAGGTAGTGTCAGGCCTCCCACTTTGTTCTTCTTCTTCTTCTTCTTCTTCTTCAGTAATGCTTTACTTATCTGGGGCCTCTTCCCTTTCCATAGGAAGTTGGTGATTTGTTTCTCCATCTCATTAAAAAATGCCACTGGAATTTGGATCAGGATTGCATTGTATCTGTTGATCGCTTTAGGTAGAATTGACATTTTTGTAATGTTGAGTCTTCCTATCCATGAGCAAGGTATGTTTTTCTGCTTCTGTAGGTCTCTTTTGGTTTCTTGCAGTAGTGACTTGTAGTTTTCATTGTGTAGGTCTTTTACATCTCTGGTTAGATTTATTCCTAAGTATTTTATCTTCTTGGGAGCTATTGTAAATGGTATTGATTTGGTGATTTCCTCTTGGAGGTTGTCTTTGTTGGTGTAGAGGAATCGAACTGATATTTGTATTTTTTCTTGTATCCTGATACTTTGCCTAAATCTTCTATTAGTTCCGGTAGGTTTATTGTGGATTCTTTGGGTTTTTCTGTGTATAAGATTATATCATCTGGAAATAGAGATACTTTCACTTCTTCCCTACCAATCTGGATGCTCTTTATTTCTTTTTCTAGCCTAATCGCTCTGGCTAGGACCTCCAGCACAATGCTGAATAAGAGTGGTGATAAAGGGCATCTTTGTCTGGTTCCCATTCTCAAGGGGAATGCTTTCAGACTCTCTCCATTTAGGATGATGTTGGCTGTTGGCTTTGTATAAATGCCTGTTATTATGTTGAGGAATTTCTCTTCTAGTCCTAGTTTGCTGAGAGTTTTTATTATGAATGGGTGTTGGGCTTTGTCAAATGCCTTTTCTGCATCAACTGATAAGATCATATGGTTCTTGTCTTTTGTTTTATTTATGTGATTGATTACATTGATTGTTTTTCTAATGTTGAACTATCCATGCATACCTGGTATAAATCCCACTTGATCATGGTGAATTATTTTTTTGGTATGTTGTTGAATTCTGTTGGCTAGAATTTTGTTGAGGATTTTTGCATTTATGTTCATGAGGGATATTGGTCTGTAATTTTCTTTTTTTGTAGTGTCTTTACCTGGTTTTGGTGTCAGGGTTATGCTGGCTTCATAGAACGAGTTTGGGAGTATTCCATTCTTTTCTATGCTCTGCAATACCTTTACAGGAGTGATGTTAACTCTTCTCTGAAAGTTTAGTAGAATTCTCCAGTGAAACCATCAAGGCCAGGGCTTTGTCTTTGGGGTTGGCGTTGGGGGGAGTGGTTTAGTTAGCTTTTCAATCTCTTCTTTTGTTATAGGTTTATTTAGTTGTTCTACTCTATGTTAGTTTAGGTAGGTAGTGTGTTTCTAGAAATTTGTCCATTTCCTCTAGGTTTTCAAATTTGGTAGAGTACAATTTTTCATAGTGTTCTGTTATGATTCTTTTAATTTCAGTTGGGTCTGTTGTGATCTTGCCCATCTCATTTCTTATTCTAGTTATCTGCTTCCTCTACTTTTTTTTTTTTTTTGTCAGTTTGGCCAATGGTTTATCGATTTTGTTGATCTTTTCAAAGAATCAGCTTTTGGTCTTGTAAACTCTTTCAATTGTTTTTCTATTTCATTTAATTCTACTCTAATTTTTATTGTTTCCTTTCTTCTGGTGCCTGAAGGCTGCTTTTGCTGCTCTCTTTCTACTTGTCCCAGTTATAGTGTTAATATTTTAATTTTGGCCCTTTTTTCTTTTCAGATGTGTTCATTTATTGCTATAAATTGACCTCTGAGCACTGCTTTTGCTGTGTCCCAAAAGTTCTGGTGGGATGTGTTTTCATTCTCATTTGATTCTGTGAATTTCTTTATTCTTTCCTTAATTTCTTCTCTAACCCAGTAGTTTTTGAGCAAGTTGTTGTTCAGTTTCCATGTGTTTGATTTTTTTCCCTTGGTTTTTCTGTTATTGATTTCTACTTTTATGACTTTATGGTCAGAAAAGATGCTTTGTAATATTTTGATGCTTTGGATTCTGTTAAGGCTTGCTTTATGGCCTAATACATGGTCTATTCTGGAGAATGTTCCATGTGCATTGGAAAAGGAAGTATACTTGGCTGCTGTTGGGTGGAGTGTTCTGTATATGTCTGTGAGATCAGGTTGGTTAATTGTGGCATTTAGATCTTCCGTGTCTTTGTTGAGCTTCTTTCTGGATGTTCTGTCCTTCACCAAAAGTGGTGTGTTGAAGTCTCCTACTATTATTGTGAAGCTGTCTATCTCTCTTCTCAATGTTGCTAGAGTTTGTTTTATGTATTTTGAAGCCCTTTCATTGGGTGCGTAAATATTTTTATGGTTATGTCCTCCTGGTGTATTGACCCTATATAGTGTCCTTCCTTATCCTTTGTGGAGGATTTTGCTTTAAAGTCTATTTTGTCAGAGATTAATATTGCCACTCCTGCTCTTTTTTTGAGTGTTGTTTGCTTGGTATATTTTTTCCCATCCTTTGAGTTTTAGTTTGTGTCTTTAAGTCTAAGGTGTGTCTCTTGTAGGCAGCATGTAGATGGAGCATTTTTTTCTTCTGCTACTCTCTCTCTTTATTGATGCATTTAGTCCATTTACATTCAGCGTAATTATTGATAGGTATGTGTTTACTGCTATCATTTTGATGTCTTTTTTTGTGTGTCTTGTTGAGAGTTTCTTTCTTCCACTTAATTTTCTGTGCTGAGTTGTTTTTCTTTATGTATTTTCATCTTTTTCATTGTTGTTGATTTTATATTTGCTGAGTCTTTATGTTTATCTTGTTTTTGTTTTGATGTGTAGGATTGTTAGTTTCCTTTGTGGTTACCTTAATATTTATTTCTATTTTTCTAAGTTTAAATCAAACTTTTATTTCTTTATATAGCCTTGACTTCCTCTCTGTATGAAAGATCTATGACTGCATTTTTTAATCCCTCTTTTTTGTTTTAATGTTATCATCTTTTACATATTGACGTCTCTGTTTCCTTATTTTCAGTGTTTTAGCTTTATTTTTGTGACTTCCCTATCTGGGTTGATATCTGGTTGCTCTGTCCTGTGTTCTAGTCTTGGGTTGTTATCTGATGTTACTGATTTTCTAAGCAGAGGACTCCCTTTAGTATTTCTTGTAATTTTGGTTTGGTTTTTGCAAATTCCCTAACCTTCTGTTTATCTGGAAATGCCCTAATTTCACCATCATATGTGAAAGAGAGTTTTGCTGGATATATAATTCTTGGCTGGCAATTTTTTTCCTTCAAGGCTTTCTATATGTCATTCCATTGCCATCTTGCCTGCACAGTTTCTGCCGAGTAGTCCGAGCTTATTCTTATTGACTTCTCCTTTGTAGACGACTTTTCGTTTGTCCCTAGCCACTCTTAAAATTCTCTCTTTATCTTTGGTTTTGGCAAGTTAGATTATAATATGTCTTGGTGACTTTCTTTTGGAATCTACCTTATGCGGGTTTCGATGAGCATGTTGGATAAATATCTTGTCATCTTTCATGATATCAGGAACATTTTCTGCCAACAAATCTTCAACAATTCTCTCTGTATTTTCTGTTACCGCCACCCCCCCCCGCAAGCCGCCCTGTTCTCCAATCACTCGTAGGTTATTCCTCTTGATAGAGTCCCACATAATTCTTAGGGTTTCTTCATTTTTTAAAATCCTTTTATCTGGTTTTTCCTCAGATAAGTTGGTGTCAAGTTCTTTATCTTCAATCTCACTAATTCTGACTTCCTTTGCCTCACTTCTGCTCCTATGACTTTCTATTGAGTTGTCTGATTCTGAAATTTTATTGTTAATCTTCTGGATTTCTGATTGCTGTCTCTCTATGGATTCTTGCAGCCTGTTAAATGTGTCATTGTGCTCTTCTCTAATCTTCTTAAGTTTCTCTATTGCTTTGTCTGTGTGTTCCTAGGCTTGTTTTGTGTTTTGCCTGATCTCCTTCCTGATCTCTTGAAGAGTTCTGTATATTAATCTTTTGTATTCTACCTCCGGTAATTCCAAGAAGTTCTCTTCCTCTGGAAGATTTCTTGATTCTTTGTTTTAGGAGCTTGCTGGAGCCATCATGGTCTACCTCTTTATGTGATTCAATGTTGACTATTGTCTCCAAGCCATCAATAAGCTATTCTATTTTTTTATTTTACGTTTGCTCACTGTGTCCTAGCTTATTGTTTTGTTTTGTTTTGATATGCCCAAATAGGCTTCTTGTGTGAGCTAGTTTGATTATTGGCACCTTTGAAGCTCTAACGTCCTGTCACCAGGTGGTTAGATCTGTTACTAGGTATGTGAGCCCAGGAGTGTCTTTATTTTTCTTGTATGGATTCAGCTCAGGTGTCCATGTAACCAGTCACCAAGTGTGTGGTGCAGGCTCTCACGTACAGTCCTAGACTTGCAGGGGTGATTGGAGTATGCTCAGCTATCTGGCTGCAGTGGGGGGTCATGCACTGAGCAAGGCAGGGGGCTGATGGCTGCCCCTGAGTGTCTGGGAAGAAAGCATGTCCCTGTTCCCTAGAGTGCATAGGTGGGTGGGTTTTGCAGCCAGACTATGGGCACCCAATGCTGTTGGCTGTAAGGACTAGGAGATGCCACTTAATTCTTGGACACCTATCACAGGTGGCTAGGTGGCGTAGGTGGAGCCACCAGTCCTCAGGCCCCTGATATAGGTAGGTGAGGACCCTGCTTAATGGCAGAGCAGTGTCAAATGTCCTGAACCTGACACTCCGCCATATAGCTGATATAATGAAGCTAGGCTTCAGGTATATACCCTGTTGTACTGTGCTAATGAGCCTATGCTGTTAAAATGGGCCCACACATGTCTATGTAGGGATGAAAGACATTCAAAGCCTGTGGACTGCTTATGCCTGTGCCTATGCAAAGGAGCTCTGCCTGCCTGTGGTCCTACCTTAGGGGAGCTGGCAGATTATTTTTTCCTGTTTGTTAATTTGTTCCATCTCCAAGGCCAGGAGAATGGCTCATGGAGCATCAAGTGTCCTACTTTCCTCCCAAGGGAAGCAGCAATCACTGAGGCTGTCCCAGGACCTGGTGCAGAGAGGGGAAAGAGCAGGTAAATGGGACAGAAGTTCTTCCCAAATGGCCTGGTTTTTTATCTGCATAGTAGGTTAGGTGCACCCACTTATCTTTTGCTGATTGAGTGCCACTTTTCACTGGTTCTGGAAGCTTGAGTAGACTCTCTGCTGTTCTGTCTCTCGTGATGTGGAAAACGTGTCCCGATCGCCACTGCTTTCCTCACCGATCCAGCCTGTAGGGTGCTGGTTCCCACCAGGTCAGGTCTGGCAACTTCTTGCTGCTTCTGAACTGTCTCTCCCTCGCCCTGTTACACAGTCCGATTTATCAACTTTACCTTTAATGTTCAGGGCTCCTAGATTGTCATATATAATCAATTCACTTGTTTTTCGGGTCTTTGTTGCAAGAGGGACCACCGGAAGTGTCTGACTACTCTTCCTTCTTGGCCCCGCCTCATAACTCTTCACTTTTGATGTGTTATTCATTATATTTCATCCTAATGATCAGGGTATCAGAAAATGTATAGTTTAAAAACAAAATGACATCTCATAACCATTTCTTGAACAGTTGAAAGGATTAAGTTCCAGGTCAGAATGATGCGAAGGACGGGACAGAAGGAGGAAGGGCAGAAGGGAAGGAGGGAGGAAGGGAGGGAGGAGAGAAAACATGGGTCCCAAAAATAACTTACTGTTGATTAGTATAAGACAAACAGGCTGAAATGGTTAATTTAGCATAAATGTGATTTCTTGTGATCCATTGGAATGTGCAACTCAAAATCTGTCTTTAGTGTTAAGGCTTTACCTACGCTATTTGTCGGTTTAAACTCTACAAACAAACTTGTTGCGGTCCAGTAGATTCCAACTCACAGTGACCCTATGGGACAAAGTGAACTGCCCCATACGGTTTCTAAGGCCATAATCTTTACAGATAAGCAACACCATGACAAATGGAGAAAATACTGAAATTGTTAAGAATTTCACTTTACTTGGATCCACAATCAACGTCCATGGAAGCAGTAGTCAAGAAATCAAATGAGATATTGCACGGGCGAATCTGCTGGAAAAGACTTATTTAAAATGTTAAAAGGCAAAGATGTAACTTTGATGACCCAAGCCATGGTAATTTCTATCGTCTTATACACTTGCAAAAGCTAGACAATGAATAAGGAAGACCGAAGAAGACCGCCTTTGAATTATGGCGTTGGTGAAGAATATTAAACATAAAATGGACTGCCAGAAGAATGAACAAATCTGTCTTGGAAGAAGTACAGCCAGAATACTCCTTAGAAGCAAGGATGGCAAGACTTCGTTTCACTTACTTTGGACATGTTATAAGAAGAGACCAGTCCCTGGAGAAGGACATCTGCTTGGTAAAGTAGAGGGTCAGCGAAAAGAGGACGACCCTCGAAGAGATGAATTGACACAGAGGCTGCAACAACCGGCTCAAGTATAGCAACAATTGTAAGGATGGCGCAGGACTGGGCAGTGTTTTGTTCTGTTGTACATAGGGTTGCTATGAGCCAGAACCGACTCAAGGGCACCTAACAACAATCTTTACAGAACCAGACTTCCTCCTCTTTCTCCAGTGGAGGGACTAGTGAGTTCGAGCCACCAAACTTTCAGTTAGCAGCTTAACCCTTGTGCCACCAGGGCTCCTTAAAACTCTACAAGGGATTGATTTATGAGTACAGGTAAGGCTGGTGCTTCTGGCCTTGGTGGACTTTGGCGTTAAATTAGTCCCTGGAGTCCTGAGATCCAGCGCATCATCCCAGAGTCACCATAACTCACTGTGTGTTTTTTTGTTGTTTTTAGGTGCCGTCGACTTGGTGCTGACTCATGGTGACCCTATGTACAACAGAACGAAACACTGCCTGGTTGTGCGCCATCCTCACAATCATTGTTATGCTTGAGCCCATTGTTGCAGCCACTGTGTCAGTCCATCTCTTTGAAGGTCTTTTTGCTGACCCTCTACTTTACCAAGCATGATGTCCTTCTCCATGGACTGATTTCTCCTGACAACATGTCCAAAGTATGTAAGACATAGTCTCACCATCCGTCCTTCTAAGGAGCATTCTGGTTGTACTTCTTCCAAGACAGATTTGTTCATTCTTTTGGCAGTCCATGGTATATTCAATATTCTTCGACATCATCACAATTCAAAGGCGTCAATTCTTCTTCGGTCTTCCTTATTCATTGTCCAGCTTTCTCATGCATATGATGCGATTGAAAATACCATGCCTTGGGTCAGGCGCACCTTAGTCTTCAAGGTGACATCTTTGCTTTTCAACACTTTAAAGAGGTCTTTTGCAGCAGATTTGCCCAATGCAACGTGTTGTTTGATTTCTTGACTGCTGCTTTCTTAAGCGTTGATTGTGGATCCAAGTAAAATGAAATCCTTGACATCTTCAATCTTTTCTCCATTTATCATGATGTTGCTTATTGGTCTGGTTGTGAGGACTTTTGTTTTCTTTATGTTGAGGTGTAATCTATACTGAAGGCTGTGGTCTTTGATCTTCATCAGTAAGTGTTAAGTAAGACTGTTAACAAGTCTTCCTCCAATCCTGATGCTCCATTCTTCTTCATATAGTCCAGCTTCTTGGATTATTTGTTCAGCATATGGATTGAATAGGTATGGTGAAAGGATTCCCTGACACACATCTTTCCTGACTTTAAACCACGCAGTATCCCCTTGTTCTGTCCGAACAACTGCCTATTGATCTGTGTACGGGTTCCTCATGAGCACTGTTAAGTGTTCTGAAATTCCCGTTCTTCGCAATGTTATCCATAATTTGTTACGATCCACATAGTCGAATGCCTTTGCATAGTCAATAAAACACAGGTAAACATCTTTCTGGTATTTTCTGCTTTCAGCCAGGATCCATCTGACATAAGCTATGATATCCCTGGCTCTGCGTCCTCTTCTGAATCCGACTTGATTCAGTTCCTGGCAGTTCCCTGTCAATATATTGCTGCAGTCACTTTTGAATGATTTTCCGCAAAATTTTACTTCTGTGTGATATTAATGATATTGTTTGATAATTTCTGCATTCGGTTGGGTCACCTTTCTTGGGAATAGGCATGAATATGGATCTCTTCCAGTCAGTTGGCCAGGTAGCTGTCTTCCAAATTTCTTGGCATAAACGAGTGAGCACTTCCAGTGCTGCATCCATTTGTGGAAACATCTCAGTTGGTATTCTGTCAATTCCTGGAGCCCTGTTTTTTGCCAATGCCTTCAGTGCGACTTGAATTTCTTCCTTCAGTACCATCGGTTCCTGGTCAGATGCTACCTCCTGAAATGGTTGGACGTCTACCAATTCTTTTTGGTATAGTGACTCTGTGTATTCCTTCCATTTTCTTTTGATGTTTCCTCTTTCTTTCAATATTTTCCCCATAGAATCCTTCAATATTGCAGCTCGAGGTTTGAATTTTTTCTTCAGTTCTTTCAGCTTGAGAAATGCTGAACGTGTTCTTCCCTTTTGGTTTTCTATTTCCAGGTCTTTGCACATGGGTCATTATAATACTTTACTTTGTCTTCTTGAGACGCCCTTTGAAATCTTCCGTTCAACTCTTTTACTTCATCATTTCTTCCTTTTTCTTTAGCTACTCTACGTTCAAGAGCAAGTTTCAGAGTCTCTTCTGACATTCATTTTGGTCTTTTCTTTCTTTCCTGTCTTTTTAATGACCTCTTGCTTTCTTCATGTATGATGTCCTTGTGTGTATTAGCAAGCCGCTTCTCCATGGATTCATGAAATTCTGCTTCAGTTCCATGATTCTTAGAGGACTAATCTCCACAAATATTAAAATCTGCGGTGAAGAATTTTACTTCATTGACCAGTAGGGGGCGAGTCATGACTGTGCCTTCCATTTTACCCCAGCCCAAAGAAATCCTTTCCTGCTTTCTCAGGAAGTCATCTCTGTGATTTTCAGAATGAAAGACTGAAAATTTACTTCTTTGTTATTCTTTATTTTTATAATACAAGGGACACAAATACTAAGTTTTTATTTGAAAACCAAGTAAACAAACCAAGTGGTTCTGGTCTAGTCAGTGTCTTAGCTGATTAGAACACAGCCATGTATTCAGGCACTCTTCTGTGAATAAATGCAACACCTCCATTTTCTATAATTGGGGAGATTTGTGAGTCAAAAATAATCCAATCAATCATCTGATTAGAACTCCATTCTAATAATGGAAGTAGACCACACCCATCTAAGATCTTACCCAGTCACATTTTATGTTATTTTCTAGCAATGTAAGGCGGACGTTGGGGGAAAAGGCAAATGTTCTCAGCAGTTTAATATCAGGCTTAAGCTTTCATTCCCTGGCTGCTGTGATTGGTCAAGGACTGAGCATGTGACTCAAGCTGGGCCAACCAGAGCCTTATATCAGCTTTCTGCTGGAGATGCTGGGAACCTCTCTTGCTGTGAAAGTCTAAGAGGTCACCCTAGGTGAGGTTCAGGGCAACTCTTCCGAGATGTCTTGTTTCCATGGGGCTATCCCAGTGGTTGGTAACCCGGCCTGCACAACTGAGGCTGCACAACCAGAGATTTTTGAAAAATATGCAAGCTGTGGTGTGACTGGTTACATTTGTGTGGCCTTTCTAGCCATGGTCTTGTGGTTCCCACCCAGCTGATTGGGCAGGACTGTGTGATAGGGTGGTTGTGGCCAGCCAAGGAGATAGGTCAGTTTTGCCTTAAAAGAGAGCCAATTCCAGAGCAGAGAGGGGAATCCCAGCACCACTAAGGAGGTGGAGAGCGCATCCTTTGGACCCGGGATCCCTGCACTGAGAAGCTCCTGGAATCAGGAGACTGAGAGAGAGAGAGCTGTAACCCTGAAGACCGTGAGAAGAGAGACCCAGCATGGTGGGCTTCCCGGCCCACAGAGAGAGAAACCTGAGTGCCTCTGGGGAGAGGTCTTGGTCCAGGGAGAGGCTACCTGGGAGAACAGTTGAGAAGAGGCTGTCCTGATGAAAGAACTGTATCCTGAGTGTTCCTGAGCCTGAACTGTAATTGTTACTCCCCTTGTAATAAACCCCATAATTGTGAATATGGTCTTTGAGCTCTGTGTGGCCATTGCAATGAATTATTGAACCCAGCAGAGAAATAGAGAGTGCTGTGTGAGGGAAGGTTGGTTTCAGAATTAGTAAAGACAGTGGAGAGAGGAGGCTTGTCTGGCCTCCACCTCATGGGAGTCAGCCTTCCACTGTTGATCTTGATTCTCCTTCCCCCTTGTGGGGTTGGAGGAGGTCAGACACTGCCCCCACTTCCCACGAAAGAAGCCAGACACAAGAGGTCACATGTGGTATGATTCCATTTATATGAAATGTCCAGCATAGGCAAATCTGTAACCTGACCCTAACAATGCTAGTGAATTTCCATTAGTCCTTAAACTAGCCTAAGCCAGATTTGGCCTACCCTGCATGTGTAGAAGGGCCAGCTATGACCACTAATTGACCTCAACAGAGGACACAACAGGAGGAACAGATCAGAAGGAAAATCATCACCCAGACCCTATTTCGAAGCGAGAGGTCCAACAAGAACCACGTCACCTCCTGTTTCCTGGCTGCCTTCTAGAGTTTTCCCTCCCCAGAACACCTGTGGGGCCACCGTCTTGCTGCCCCAATCTCATATAAGCCCTGTCTACCCATACCTCAGGAAGCTAGATCTGAGGAACTTCCTGATGGCTTCTTGCAATAAAGTTACTTTCTCTTTCTCAAAGACCGGTGTCCAGATAATTGGCAAGTCTGAGCGCGCTGGACAAGAATCCATCTTCTAGGGTTCGGTAACAAATCCACAGAGACAGAAAGCAGATCAGTGGTTGCAGGTGCTGGAAGGACAGGGGAATGAGGACTGACTCATAAGGGGTACGGGCTTCTTTTTGGGATGATGAAGATGCTCTAGAATTAGATAGTGGTAATGGTTGCACAAAGGAGCCCTGGTGGCGCAGTGGTTAAAGCAATAGACTGCTAACCGAAAGGTCGGCAGCTGGAAACCACCAGCGGCTCTGTGGGAGAAAGATGTGCTTCAGTAGAGATTTACAGCCTTGGAAACCCTATGGGATAGCTATGACTCAGAATCAACTCAGTGGCAGTGGGTTTTTGGTTTTGACTGGTTGCACAACTTTGTGAATATACTAAAAACCACTGAATTGTACACCTTAAAAAAGTGAATTTTATCGTATGTGAATCGTATCTTAAATAAATAAATAAATAACACACAAGTCCACCCTCTACTGTAGACCAGTTAACTCAAAGACTCTGTATTAGAGCCCAGGCTTGGATACTGTTTATGAAGTTTCCAAGTGATTCCAATGAGCAGTCTGGATGAACCGTTGCTAGAGTGACACTCCTGGAGGAAGGGTGGCAAGATGGGGAGAGAGCTGCCAGCATGTTTGCTTGACCCTGTGTATCTGTCTCTCTCTTGCTCCTCTCTTTCTCAGTTCAGTGCGGAAGGTATCAGGAAGCCAGGTTATGGTCATACATCTCATCTTTACGCTTTGTTTTCGTTTCTCTCTTTTTTAAAAAAACAAAACAAAACAAAAAAAAAACACTTTTTTTTTGTGCTAAATAGCTAGGTAACAAAACATTTGCCATTTCAACAATCTTCACATGTACAATTCAGTGACACTAATTACTATGTTCATCATGTTGTTCAACCATCACCCTTACCCTATACGTGTCACCTCAGTGTCTGACCCAGCTGTATCTGTTACAGAGCTGGTATTTGGTCTCTGTCTGGTTCCTGAGTTTCTCTCTCAGTTGATCTAAACCCATGAGGGGGAAAAAGGCGACAATTGTTAACCTAAAACCCAGACACTCATTCTCCCATCCTCACTCCCCACCTGTGGGGAGAGTTAATCTCACAGTGTTTCAGTCTCTGCTTCCTGTTGTCCCTAAGGTCACACCAAAGCCAGCCTTGCCAGTTACACAGCCAATAGGTTCCCCTTTTCAGGGGGTGTCTTAGTTTTCTGGGACCGTGGTGGCGCAGTGGTTAAGAGCTTGGCTGCTAAACACAAGGTCACAGTTCGAATCTACCAGCTGCTCCTTGGAAACACTATGGAGCAGTTCTACTCTGTCCTACAGGGTCACTATGAGTTGGAATCGACTCGACGGCAACAGGTTTTAGTTTTCTAGCGCTGCTATACCAGAAATACCATAAGTGTATGACTTTAACAAACAGAAATTTATTTTTTCACAGTTTAGGAGGCTAGAAGGCCAAATTCAGGATGCCAGCTCTAGGGGAAGGCTCTCTCTGTTGGCTCTGGGAGCAAGGTCCTTGTCTCTTTTCAGCTTTCATTCCTACGTTCCTTGGGAATCATGTGGCCTGTATCTCCCCCTCAGTTTGTGCTTCCTTGCTTAATCTGCTCTTTTATATCTCAAAAGAGATTGACTTAAAGCCCACCTCACACTAATACTGCCTCATTGACATAACAAAGAAAACCCATTACCAGATAGGATTATAACCACAGGTATAGCGGTTAGGATTTACAATAAATATTTTGGGGGGACACAATTCAATCCATAACAGGGGGTAAACTTCAGGTTGGGTTTCTGTCACTCTTGATCTGGCCCCTGACTAGCTCCTGAGCCTCACCCTTCTCGCCCCTCCCATCTTCACACTCTACTTTCAGTCCACAGGGATTTCTCCCCCTTCCTCAACAAGCACGCCCTCTCTTATTCTCAGGGCTTTGAGCCTGCTGTGTGCTCTGCTCGCCTCCCCACTCCCTTCCCCAGCAGGCTCACGTCCATCCTTCAGAGTCTTCCTCTCTCCTTCTTTGCAGCGATGCGTGTCTCTATACCCTGGAACTGAGCTAGGACTTAGAAGCCACTTCTTCAACAAGCTGTTCTGAGCCCAAGACTGGGCTACCCAATCTCTACTTCTGTCCACAGTAGTAATCTGTTCTGTATATGACCACGCTGCTCTGTAATTGTCTGTCTACTTCTCAAACACTCCATTAGACACTAAGCATCTTGAGGGCTGAGGCTGCAGAGAGGCTTAGTCACCCCTCTGTCCCCATTAAAGCCTGGTCTGTGGGCTCAGCCACTGCTAGCTCATATGGCATCTTCTGTGACTGAGACAAAGATGCTCCATCTGGGCAGATACAGCCCTGCTCCAGGATGCTCAGTCAAGTGAGCAGAGTGCAGGCTGGATTTCAGCTCTCACTTGTCTTCCTTGGCTGGGCACTGTTGTGCAGTGCACAGCCTCTACGACAGAACAGTGACTCTGCGAACTGGAGTCACTCAGCAAATGTTAATTATATTTATTCATTTAAATGAATGAAAAAACTTTACCCCCCTTGAAAAGTAGATTCTGGTGAAATGGGGCACAAAGAGTGATAGGGCTGGGAGAACATAAAGCACAGGTGTGAAACTACAGGGAATTCTGGTTCCAACTCACATGTGCTGGGAGTAAGGGGGAGTTTGAGAACAGAAGTATATGAAGCCTTCGCTGGCCAGAGTCAAAATGCTTGGCTTAAGGAAACTGAGTGCTGATTTCAGTTGCGATCTTTTTAGCAGTGGGTGGGCCATGGTGCGTCTCTTGACTTTCCTTCTCTTGTTCCAGGACTTCCTCTCAGGTCTGGCTCATTTGATGAATGGGTCAATTCACCGAGCCAAGGCCAAGTCTTTTGTATCTGGAAATTCATAATAAGTCAATCAATCAGTCTCATGAGCACGCATTGGTTAGCATAGCCTTTGCTATAGATAAGGAAGCAACCAATGGTGTTTTTATTTCTTTATGTTGATGATCAGTATCAACTGCAGGAATGTTTGGTGACTACTGGGGAATCCCGGGATGGTGCAAATGGTTAATGCACTTGACTGCTAACCAAGAGGTTGAGGTTCAAGTCCACTCAGAGGTGCCTCAGAAGAAAGACGTGCTGATCTACTTCCAAAAAATCAGCACTGAAAACCCTGTGGAGCTCAGTTCTACTCTGACACACATGGGCTTGCCATGAGTTGGCGTCAACTTGACAGCAACTGGTTACTGGGTCTTTGAGACACTCTTGTGTCATAAATAAAATTTCCTTTTTTGCATAAGCTAGCCTGAGTTGGTTTCTCTTACTTGCATCTAAGGAGTTCAGATCATACCCATTCTCTACACATGAGCCTCAATATCTGAAAAATGGGGGAAGCTCAAACATGGGGTCTCTTTACCAACTGGTAATATTCTTGTGCTGCTTTTCAAAATTAGTATTATAGAATGTTGGCATTAAAAGCCCTGAATTCAGAGCCTAGTCAGTTTTCTAATTTAACTTTCTGTAGACCACATATCTACTTCAGTCAGCAGGTATTAGACAAAGTGCACTGAGCAGTTACGATGTGTCAAGGACCATGAGGGCTTTGGGGACCTACACTGAATACAATTTGGTCCCACACTAGTTAGTGGAAAACATTGTCTTTCCTCTTTTGATTATAATTACTTGTTTGATCTATGACCTAAGAGTTTCATTATTAGATTGTATTTGTGAGGGAAATCTACGAGTATACCATGAGTATATTTTTGAGTTATATAATTTCACTTCCTTTTGCTTTCTCAACACTTTTACTATTGGTAATACTGTATCAAAATTTCCCCTTTTTCCTTCTTTTCTTTGTACTTCTCTTTTTTGTAACGTTAAAAAACAGGGTGCCATGTTTCACAAACTTTTATGAAATCTTCTACCATCTACCCAAGGAAAGGACTCCTCAAAAATCTGAAGCTCCAGAGTAAGTTTCTGTACTTGATGGCCCAGAGTCTAAGATTCAACATTATCGCGCAGCCCAAGAGATCCACCAGCATAGTGATGTTATGAATATTTCTTATTTTGTTGTAATTAGGTGCCAACAAGTTGATTTCCACTCATAGCAACCCCAGGTGACACTAGAAAGCCTCATAGGGTTTTCTTGGCTGTAATCTTTACAGGAGCAGATTGCTAGGTCTTGCTCCCTCAGAGTCACTGAATAGGTTTGAACAGCCAACCTTTTCATTAGCAGCTAAATGCTTAACTGTTGGTGCCACCAGGGCTCCTTGAACATTTCTTATATATGTGTGGAATTATGTACAAAGAAGGAACCATTGCTGTGTCGAGGTAACTAAGACACCTGGGTTCTAGTGCTGGGTCCTCCGTCAAATTAACTGCATCACTTTGGGAAAATCCTTTAAGTTCTCTAAACCTTAGCCCTTCATCTGTAAAATGATGCTGTCCAAATAACTGAAAGTTCCTTTTTGCTTTAAGTCTCTATGCTTTTATGATTCTAGAGAGAATCATAAGGAAGAAAAAAACCAAACAGCTGATAACCATTAGGGAACTGTTTGGGGTGGGGGGCGGGAAGCAGGGAAAAGGAAAATTCCAAGGACAAAGAAGTAGCTATAAAATAAATCAGAACAGCAGAGAGTGAAAGAGTAAAGGGAAACAAGGTTTGTTGTTGTTGTTAGGTGCCATCCAGTAGACTGACTCATGGCTACCTTACATATAATGGAACAATAGTGGGTGTGTTTGAAACCATTGTTGCTGCTATGGTGTAGTGCCTTCTGCCTGGGGGGAGCTCATTTTCTAGTGCTATATCGGACCATATTCAACACAAGGTAAAAAAGGAGAAAACGGAAGTGTTTTCTTGGAATTGCAACAAGAAAGCACATGAAATTTCATTTTTAAGACTGAAGTTAAAGAAGAAATCTAGTCATTTGCATTTCTCTTGCATTAAGATGAAATCTTCGGGAGTGATTATTACTTGCCTCTCCAGGGTTTAGCAATTTCAACAACAACAAAAAAAAGAGAACTGGTATCTGGTAGCTACCTGAGCTATCAATTTGTTATAATTATTAGACAGTAGTTATTGAGTGAATAAATGATTCTAAAGAGAAGGTGGATCCCTGGTGGTGGTCAAGCTCTCAGATGCTAACCAAAAGGCTGGTGGTTCGAACTCACCAGCCACTCTGCGGGAGAGTGATGTGGCAGTCTGCTTCTGTAAAGATTACAACCTTAGAAAAACTATGAGACAGTTCTACTCTGTCCTGTTATAGGGTTGCTATAAGTCAGAATCGACTCGACAGCAATGGATGGGTTTTAAGGAGAAGGTGGGGGAAAGAATGTCATGGGGTACATTGAGGCAATATGGGGTCACTCAGAATGAATCATTCAATTTTGTTTGAGTTCCTCCACACTCAGAAAGAATGCTTGTATGTCATGATTTCACCCAGCCCTGCAACAATGCATTGTACAGATAAGGAGAATAATGCTTAGCTCTCAGCCACCTGACTTACACAACAATAGGGCCCTGTTGTAGAGTGTTCTAGGAGTTGCTTATTCTGATTCTGCTGGTCCATCGGAAATTCGCTGAGGTGCTAGAGGCAACATTGCTCGTGTAGAAACAGTAGCTCCTAACGTAGCCACTAGTGGTACAGAGGGAAGAAAGGAAGCTTCCATTCTGGGCCTCTCCCACTCCATCCTCTCTGCCCCCATCTCTCTCTCATCTGAGCTCTCTTGCTCTTGGGGTCAGAGGAGAGTGTGTGTCAGTCTCTAGCTTACCGTTTCCCCTCTCAGGAGCTATGACACCTTACTTGGCAAGTTCCTTGCATGATCTGCCTCTCATTTTCCACTTCTCTAATCTGGGATGATGGGACCATTGGAGATTCAGTGGTAGAATTCTCGTCTTCCATGTGGGAGACCCAGGTTTGATTCCCAGTAAATGTACCACATGTGCAGCTACCACCCCTTCATCAGTGAAGGCTTTCATGTTGCTACGGTGCTGAACAGGTTCCAGCAGAGCTTCCAGACTAAGACAGACTGGGAAGAAAGGCCTGGAGATCTATTTCTGAAAATCAGCCAGTGAAAATCCTATGGATCACAACAGTCAGATCCACAACCCATCATGGGGAAGGCAGGTTTCATTCTGTTGTGCATGGGGTTGCCATGAGTCAGGGACCAACTTGACAACAGCTAACAACAACAACAAATTGAGACAATTGGGTGAATCATGGTGAAGAGACTGAAGGTGCCTACCACAGGATCTTAGACAGAATGGAAACTCAAAGATATGTATTATTCTTATTATATGTTTCTCCCTCCACAGACATCTTTTCTTTCCTTCTAAAGAATGGTTGAATTGTTAGTGCAGACCACCACATATCAGACGTTTCCTCTGAAAAAGCCTGTTATCAGCTTTGGGGATAGAGATGTGAAAAAATTATAATGGAAAAATCACATAAGACTTTATAGATTCTGTAAGACAATAAGTTTCAAGTCACAGAATTAATGAATCTTAGGAAGAACTTTTAGAGAATGTATTCAGAAAGTATCTGGGTTATTTCACCAGTAAACGCAGCAATGTCTCTCTTTTTACCTGAAGAGTCATGGCCTTTGATGCTTTTGAATTCATTTACCAGTCCCTGGGTGGTATAAGGAGCCCTGGTGGTGCAGTGGTTAAGAGCTTGGCTGCTAACCAAAAGGTTGGCAGTTCAAGTCCACCAGCCATTCTTTTGAAATCCTATGGGGCAGTTCTACTCTGTCCTGTAGGGTTGCTAGGAGTCAGGATCAACTCAACGGCAACAGGTTTGGTTTTTGGTTACTTTGGGTGGGGTAAAGGTTAAGCACTCTACTACTAGCCAAAAGGCTGGCAGTTTGAACCCTCCCAGAAGCGCCTCCAAAGACAGGACTGGCAATCTGCTTCTGAAAGGTTACAACCCTAAAAACCCTATGGAGCAGTTCAACTCTGCACACATGGGGCTGCCATTAGTCGGAAGACACTGGACAGCAATCAACAACAACAACCCCTAGGTAACAATATCCTGGTCTTAAACTGACCAACTGACCTCATCTCTTTATCACCTCTCTCATTTTAATCTATAGAATGGGCTGATTCTTGCTCTCAATAGCTTTGAGATTTCTAATGGAAATTTAAATGTAATTATTAATACACCATGTTTTTATATTCAAATAATATATATTTGTTGTTGTGTTGTTGGGTGTCATCGAGTTGGTTCTGACTCATAGCGATCCTGTGTACAACAGAACAAAACACTACCTGGTCCTGCACCATCCTCTCAATCATTGCCTGGTTTGAACCCATTGTCGCAGCCACTGTGTCAATCTATCTCCTTGAGGGTCTTCCTCTTTTTCGCTGGCCCTCTACTTTACCAAGAAATATATATTTGGATTGGGGAAATCTCCTGATGACTGAGTTATAGGCTTCTAGTAAAAAAGGAGAAACTCTACAGACCACTTCCTGTGCTGCTGTATTCAGGGCTAGGAGATCCTGCCCTGGGAACCCAAGCACCACCTAAACATGTGATGCTGGAGCTTCACCAGTGCTGTTAATGCTGCTGTTACTTCCTGCTACCTCAGAATAAAAATAAGTCTCTTAAGTATTTTGAGCTCTACGGAGGCTGCTGTGGAAAATTAAAGTTAGCATTATTATCTTCCTCCGCCTCCTCTCTCTCTCTCTCTTTAACTGACTTTTCCTTCCTCAGAACTTGTTATTCACATCTATTCCCTCAAGACATCTTCTCCTTGGTACCTGACAATAATTCTTGTTCTGATGTCATTGGCGATTCCACACCTAAGCAAAGATGTTATTTTCCATTCCATCAGGAGCTCAGCTGTTTATTTCATTCCATTCAGAGACCTGTAGCAGGAGGGGATGTTGTGGTTGAACTTATTCCCTTACTTATTGGGTTATAAAGAGGAGTGTATATGGAATGCACTCTGGGTTATTTATCTGTGTGCTTTGTTTTGTTTATTTAGTTTTTTTAATGTGGTAAAAATATGCATAACAAAACATACACCATCTCAACAATTTCTGCATGTATAATTCAGAGGCATTGATTACATTCCTCAAGTTGTGCAACCGTTTTGGCTATCCTTTTCAATTTTTTTTTTTAAAGTGAAATTGATGTAAACCCTGTCAACCTCACTCTTTTTTACACCTCCCACTACTACAGTGAGTCAGATAGAAGCTGGAGCTGACACTAAGTTGTAGCCAATGAGTGGATTCCGACACTAAGCTAATACCAGGAGAAGGGCTCATGGGTTAGTTACATCATCATTATTGATAAACTTTCTGGTCTTACACTTTGTAACTACAAAAAATGTTCTAATTTGCCTGTTGAAAGAGGAATCCTTTGTCCTGGTACTAGGGCTATTTTCATGAGTTCACTTCCCGCTTCAGTGTTAATCCTTCTCTAGAGCATTATAAATACTTCTTTTTCTCATGCCCTAAAAGTAAAAGATGAATAGCTATGTGCTTTTATTTTTCTATTCCCACACCCTTTGGATCTCATTCTGTCTCTAAAACTTAGACTTTTTTGTTGACCGGCATTTACTTTTTTTGTGTGTTTTAAGAGGAAGACACTTTCCCACATTAAGTGTTGGTTATGATTTTTTTTTAAATAATTTTTTTAAAAACCTTGTGATTATTCTCTGTGAGCTTACTCACTCACAAAGTCTTGGTGTTATTTTTAGCACCCAGCAAACCTGTTGTTTTAGATTACATTAATAATGGGGCTAAGTTGGGTTCCCAACTCTCATTTTTCCCATCTTCTCAGTTAATAAAATATTTGCAATGTCTATAAAATGATGATTTTTAAAGAGTACCCTAATTTATCCAATAACTTTACAAAGTATATCAATCATGGGTAGATTGTTGCAAGTATCTGGTTTATATGTGTCTATCTTATTTCATATATTTCACATCATACGCTAAGAAAGAATTCCACATTCTGTGAGGTGACTGGAAGGATCCCAAGGATTGGGATGATGGAGAGAAGAGGAAAGGGTAGGTGAGCTGATGGTGAGATCTTTGGCTGGTTACTGGCCACGTCTTTCCCATGGTGAAGTTCAGTTTGAAGGGCAATGGAAGGGACATGGAAGAGAAGGACAAATGGCAGATCCATCAATTTGTAGATCTACTTGGTACAACTTTGAAAGCTCTGAGTAAGTCATCATATATAGGTTGGCTTCTTGAGGGTAGGGAAGGGGAGAAGCAGAGAGGGTAACAACAAAACACACTCAAATAGGCCAGGATAGAGGGAGTCGGCTATGACTATTCCCACTTTAATAATTCGGTTGTTGTCATACATGGATTCTTGGACAGCTGATGTTTTGTCTTTCCTAAAGAGTAAGTAAATCTGAACTCTCTAGAAATAGAAGGAAACAATACAATTAATTTGCACAGACTTCTATTACTCTCTATATGTTTTTTTTTTCTTTCTGAATGACATGAGGAGTTGGTGTATTAAAAAGGGGAGCAAATGAAAAAACAAGCTTTCCAAAGAATATGAAACCTACAAATCTCTATTGGGTTAGTGAGCAGGACAGGGGCAAGCATAATGCTTGACAAGTGCTTGATGGCTCCTGAGTGTCATCCAGTAGCTACAGTTCTAAACAAGACAGCTCCAAACACATGGTGAGCATTATATAAGTGGTAAAGTGTCTAGCACAAACCCTTTGTTCTCCCCTTTCCTTTCGAACACACTGCATGACAAATGGAAACTGTTGACTGAAGTCCCACGAGCACATAACTTGGGGTTATTCATTGTCTCAAACAAGATAACACATATAAAGCATTTTAGAGCTAGAGGAAACAGCATTAAACTGTGAGGGGATTATTATACCTCCAGTGTAAAGAATCTTCTGTATCCTGAAACATCAGAACAGCTGCTTTGGGATGTAAAATCAACTAACTTTTGAGAAAAGTTTCTTTCCCTTTATGAGAAGAATTATTATTTAGCAGCAGGTACAGGAAGGTAAGGAGCCATGGTGGCACAGAGGTTAAGAGCTCAGCTGCTAACTGAGAGGTCAACAGTTAGAACTCACCAGCCTCTTCTCAGGAGAAAGATGTGGCAGTCTGCTTCTGTAAAGATTACAGCCTTGGAAACCCTATAGGGCAGTTCTACTCTGTCCTATAGGGTCACCATGAGTGAGAATCGACTCGAAGCCAATGGGCTTACAGGAAGGTAAGTATAGGAACTGCAGTATTTTCCTAAATCTTTCAGATGTAAACATGAAGTAGGGATCCCAGGCTTTGATGTCTAGTGGTCTGCCTGTCATTTTGCCAAAAAGGGTAATATGAGGATTAGTGAAGTATATACTTGAAGCTGGTTGGAGATGAAATAGCATCATTCATAGACACTGGATTATCCGAGAGGCTGGGTGGTGTGATGGGAGTCATGCTGGATTAGAACTTCCAAGGTTGGTTTCTATGAGGCCTGATGTTTTCTGTAAGCTGCTGCCTGATCCTAGGCCAGTTGCTGCAACTTGCTGAATCTTCATTAGACTAGATGACTGCTAGAGTTCTCTATCCTTCCCATATTGAGTGGGGAAAGGAGAGGCATGGACCCCCTAAGGTCAGAAGAGCCCTGGAACAATAGGTCATCTCCACTAGTAATCTACAAGTGGGCAGGGCATTGCCCCATCTGATGATTAGTCAGTGCTGCCCACCCTTGCCAGACCAACCACTTACAGAATTCTGAGACGGATCATACGAGCTTCTTATAGCTGCTGTAACAAATTACCACAAACTTGCCTTAAAATAACACACTTTTATCCATTTACAATTCTGGAGGCCAGAAGTCCAAAGTCAGTCCTACTGAGCTGAAATCAAGGTGTCACAGGGCCTTACTCCTGGGACTCTAAGGGAGAATCCATTCCTTGCCTCTTCCAGTTTCTGGTGGCTTCCCACATTCTTTGATTTGTAGCCACATCACTCCAATCTTCAAGGCCAGTATCTTCAAATCTCTCTCTGCTCTGTCTTCACATTGCCTTCTCCTCTGTGTGTGAAATCTCCCTCTACCTTCCTTTCATAAGAATATATGTGATTACATTTAGGGCCTACCTGGATAAACCAGGATAATCTCCCCATCTCAAGATCCTTAATTAATTTATATATTGTTGTACTTTAAGTGAAAGTTTACAATTCCAATTAGTCTCTCATACAAAAATTTATACATACGTTGTTATGTGACCCTAGTTGCTCTCCCTATACTCTGACAGCACACTTCTCCTTTCCACCCCGGATTTCCCATGTCCTTTCAACCAGCTCCTATCCCTTTCTGCCTTTGCATCTCACCTCTGGATAGGAGCTGCCCATTTAGTCCATGTATCTACTTTGAGCTAAGAAGCACACTCTTCACGAGTATCATTTTATGTCCCATAGTCTGGTCTAATCTTTGTCTGAAGAGTTGGCCTTGGGAATGGTTTTAGCTTTGGGCTAACAGAAAGTCCAGGGGCCGTGTCTTCTGGAGTCCCTCCAGTCTCATTCAAACCATTAAGTCTGGTCTTTTTACTAGAATTTGAGTTCTGCACCCCACTATTCTCTTGCTCTGTCAGGGACTCTCTGTTGTGTTCCCTGTCAGGGTGGTCATTGGGGGTAGCCAGGCACCATCTAGTTCTTCTGGTCTCAGGCTGATGAAGTCTCTGGTTTATGTGGCCCTTTCTGTCTCTTGGGCTAATACCTTCCATGTGTCCATGGTGTTCTTCATTCTCTTTTGCTCCAGGTGGGTTGGGACAAATTGATGCATCTTAGATGGCTGCATGCTAGCTTTTAAGACCCCAGGCTCCACTCACCAAAGTGGGATGTAGAATATTTTCTTAATAAACTTTGTTATGACAGTTGACCTAGATGTCCCCTGAAACCATGGTTCCCAGACCCCTGCCCCTGCTACTCTGTCCCTCGAAGTGTTTGGTTGTATTCAGGAAACTTCTTAGCTTTGGTTTAGTCCAACTGTGCTGACCTCCGCTGTAGTGTGTGTTGTCCTCCCCTTCACCTAAAATAATTCTTGTCTACTGTCTAGTTAGTGAATACCCCCTCCCTCCCCACCCTCGTAACCATCAAAGAACTTTTTTTCTGTGCTTAAACCTTTTCTTGAGTTCTAAGATCCTTAATTTAATTATATCTGCAAAGATGCTTATTCCACATAAGGAAACATATACAAGTTCCAGGGATTAGGACCTGATATCTTTGGGGACCATTATTGTGCCTAGTACAGGGATTTAGATTGCACTTTTACTGAAAGGGATCCCTGGTGGTGCAGTGATTAAGAGCTCAGCTGCTAACCAAAAGGTCAGCAGTTGGAATCCACCAGCCACTCCTTGGAAACCCTATGGAGCTGTTCTACTCTGTCCTATAGGGTCGCTATGAGTAACAATCAACTTGAGAGTACACAACAACAGCAGAGCTAGAAGCTTTGACTCCATCTGATTTACTCTTTTCCTTACATCACTCAGGGTTAGGGAAAGGCCTCACAGTTTAGGTCTTCATAAAATGTTCAAAATGGATGATATTTCCTTGATTTTATCTTCCCAATTTTCAATCCTCTGTCTTCTGTCCTCCTTTAAGCTGCCTCACAATCTGATGTCTCCAGTCCCCTATCCTGGCAATTCCAACCTTCCCACTTGAGCGATCTGTCCTCTGTCTCCCTGCATGTCCTGTAATCTCTGTGCTTCAGGGTTCAGCCAGATGTTACTGAAGATGTTCCTCTCTTGGCTCTGGAGTGAAGGAGTGGCCTTGGGTTCCTGGCAACTGGGGAGACCTGTGGTACCTTGTTTGCTTCCAGGCAGTGCCTTGAGCAGCAATGTCTGTGACCAGGTTTTTTCTGAATCATCCAAGGACAAGCACACCTTGCCACACAGAGTATTACATTGCTTCCTACGATAACCCAGTCTAATTGCGTACAATGAAAACACTTTCTTCCTATTAATAGTACTTTTGAATCCACTCCTGGAAAATCTATAACCCTCGCATTATTGAATCAAAGGATTCTTCCTAGGTCTATTTTCACTATAAGGGCTCCACATTGACTGGGAATAGCTCTGAGTCATCTGGGGTGAATGGTGCCATCCTTGAACATACTATTTCCTAACTCTAAATTTATCCCTAATAGAAGCAATTGAGTGAATTTGTGTGTTTTCACCCAGTTACATGATTGTTAACAGATTAGATACCTGTAGGGAGCAGAAGATACACCTGAGATTAGAAAAGAGGAATGGCTAAAATGATACAAGAGAATGATCAAAGAGGGAAGGACAAATCAAGAGTACACACAAAATTCTCCTGGAGTATAGAAGCCCAGAAGGCTCTTTTACTGTAGTGCTGGGAGCAAGTTTAGTGGAGCCTGAGCTTCTAAAGTATGGAGGATCCTCTTTAGCAAGACATGTACAAAATAATGAATACAGAATTAGGTACAAGGGCTTTTGATGAAATAGAAATGTTCTGAAGCTTAAGCTTCATTAGCCCCAGGGGAAATCCATCCCTGGTTAGGAATTAAAGCCAACTATTTCCCAGTGATGTGAGCTAAAAACATTTGAAATATATTTATATATATATATATATATATATATATATACACACACAGAAACACACATATATGATTGAATCATATATACAAATATATGTAAGAATCTGTCAAATAATGAATTTAAGATCTATAGGAGAAAACTTTACACGTAAAGTAGGTGTATTTTCTAAATTATGAAACAATATTTCTATAGCACTTTATAATTTAGGATGTCCTTTCAAAGACCTTACATCATTTAATCCTGACAAGAACCCTGTGAAGAAAATTTTGTATTTTACCATCATTTAATATTTGGGGAAACTGACCTTGGAGAGTTGGTAGATTTGCCTAAGGACAGATAGCTGGTTGATAGTGGAGGTGGCAGGGGACCCAGAGCTTGATGCTTGCCAGTGTTGTTGGGGTAAACAACATTCTGGTTACCAAGGGCTGGAGCAGGGGTAGGGTGGAGGGGAAACAGACAACACAGCTTATCTGAACTGCCTGCCTCTCACTGTAGGATTTCTCAGCTCCAAGCTCGACAGGCAGAACAGTAAGTAACTTGCCCCAAATAGGCTGGGTCAGCAGAAAATAAGGGGCTGGTGACACTTTGAGAAATGACTTTAGATCTAGTGCTTGATCATCTCTGCCAGTGGATCCCAGTCTCCCCAAAAGCTTGCTGTCCATCTCTGAACCAAAGACATTCCTCAAGTTCCAATCACAAAATCACAAAGGGAGAAATGCCCAGATACTAGCCTGCAGGCCTTGAATGTAAGGGCCTGTCTTAGGCTTGGTTCTTTAGAGAAGCAAAACCAGGAAAGCATATAAATCGATATATATATAGAGAGAGATTTATATCAAGGAAATAGCTCACGCAGTTGTAGAGACTGTAAAGTCCTAAGTCTGTGGGTCAGGATTGAGGCTTCTCCTGATTCACATAGCCACAGGGGCTGATGAACCCAAGATTTGCAGGTCAGAGAGCAGGGCTTTTGCTCACAAGCTGTGAAGATCGATGAATCCCAAGATCAGCAGACAAGACGGCAGGTAATCTGATAGCTCATGTCCCAGAAACTGGAGGTCAGATGAACAGGAGCCAGCTGCAGGGTCCAGAATGAGCAAAAGCCCACAAGACTTACCAGAATATCCACTTATATTCAGTGCAGTCCACATGCCCAAGGAAACTCCTTTTCAAGTGATTGGCTACTCATAGCAGATACCATCATGGAGACGATCACATAATATCAAATTTCATTATGGAAGTGATCACATCATATGACTATCAAACCACTGAGAATCATGGCCCAGCCAAGTTGACACACAACCTTAACCATTACAGTCCACCCTTTGTCAGCCTGGCACCTGTACACATCTCCTCAAACTATACATCATCTCTGAATAAAGACAACTGTAAAGGCACATATGCGCCTAACATGATACAATTAACACACAAACAAAGCAGAAATATTCATAATAATTACAGTCCTGGTTTCTGCAACTGGCATGTGGTTGTAACCAGTATTTAGAACTACCTTCTTCCACCACCCATTCCATATTCTCTTTTCCCTCAGCAAACACCTCAGCTGGTCGTGGTTCACTGCCTGGTGGGGTGGCCCAAAACTTCACTCCTGAAGGATCTGTTCCATTAGTAGTCATGTCAGAATTGGGTTGCTGTAGTTTTCCATTGACTTTAATCAAGGGGCACGGTAGCACTAGGAGACGCCCTAAGGGATCTCCTACATTCCAGACATACTTTTCTTTACCTTCATTATGTAATATCAATTGGATTTCCTCTTGGTAATCAGGCTCAATCACACCAGCCAGTATGGTAACTCCTTTCTTTGCCTGTTGATCCAGAGGCTTAAGGAGCCCAAAGTGGCCAGGTGACATTCTTAGCTTGCAGTTCAGTGGAATCAGTGATGTTTATCCAGGCAAGAGCATTCCTGCCTTTGGAACTAAGACTTCTAGACACGCAGGGCATAAGGTCGTGGGGACAGGAAACAAAAATCTTGTGAGTGGGTCACTAGGGGTAGTAGTGAGTCTTGCCACTCCCATTTCCACCCCTTTATTCCTGGACTTATGAATCCTGGCTATGGGAGAAACAGCACTGTATATTGGATGCTGGTTTAGAACATATACAGCCTCCTGGAGAACATTGCCCAACCCTGCAGGGTATTGCCACCTAGTTGGCACCATAATTGTGTCTTTAGAAGGCCATTCCATCATTCTATCAAGCCAGCTGCTTCAGGATGATGTGGAATATGGTAAAACCAGTGAATTCCATGAACATGTGGCCCATTGCCACACTTCATTTTCTGTGAAGTGAGTCCCTTGATCCAAGGTGATGCTGTATAGGATACCATGAAGGAGGATAAGGCATTCTGTAAGTTCATGGATGGTAGTTTTGGCAGAAGCATTGCATGCAGGGAAGGCAAATACATATCCAGAGTAAGTGTCTATTCCAATAAGAACAAAATTCTGCCCTTTACTTGATGGAAGTGGTCCAATGTAATCAACTTTCCACCAAGTTTCTGGATGATTACCTCAAGAGATGGTACCATATCTGGGACTCAGTGTTGGTCTTGCTGCTGGCAGATTGGGCATTCAGCGGTAACTGTAGCTGCTGTAGCCTTGGTGAGTGGAAGCCTATGTTGCCGAGCCCGTGCATAACCTCCATCCCTACCACCATGGCTACTTTGTTCATGAGCCCGTAGAGCAATGATAGGAGTAGCTGGGGAAAGAGGATGACTGACTTCCACAGAACATGTCATCTTATCCACTTGATTGTTAAAATCCTCCTCTGCTGAGGTCACCCTTTGGTGAGCATTCACGTGAGACACAAATATCTTCACTTAGCATTTTATAATGAGCATGAAAACATGATTTTTAATGGCTGCATAATATTCTCCCATATGAAAGTGCCATAATTTCTGAACCCATCACCTGTGATTGCATATATAGATTGTTTCTATTTTTCACACTGCAGTGATTGTCCTTATACAGATTATTTTCTTAGGGGGAGTCTTAGGCTGGGTTCTCTAGAGAAGCAAAACCAGTAAAACATACATATATATATATATATACACACACACAGAGGGAGAGAGAGAGAGATTGAGATTTATATTAAGGAAATGGTTCACACAGTTGTAGAGGCTGGAATGTTCCAAGTCCGTGGGTCAGGATAGAGGCTTCTCCTGACTCACGTCGACACGGGCTGGTGAACCCAAGACTGGCAGGTTGGAGAGTAGGGCTCTTGATCGCAAGCTGTGAAGATCGACAAACCCAAAATCAGCAGGCAAGACTGCGGTAAGCTGATAGCTCAAGTCCCAAGAACCAGAGGTCAGATGAACAGGATCCAGCTGTAGGATCCAGAATGAGCAAAAGCCTACTAGCCTTGCCAGAATATCCACTTATATTCAATGCAGACCACAAGCCCAGGGAAACTCTCTTCCAACTGATTGGCTACTCATAGCAGATCCCATCATGGAGATGATCACATAATATCAAATCTCATCACGGAAGTGATCACAACATCATATGACTATCAAACCACTGATAATCATGGCGCAGCCAAGCTGACACACAACCTTAACCATCACAGGGCCCCAGACAAAATCTCTCACAGGACACAATTTTTGCACTCTTAAAATGAAAATAGTTTTATTGAATCCCAAGGGTTGAAATATGGTCATGCTGAGGTGGTGGGATAGACTTGGTTCATGTCTGAGTATCCCCAGCTTTTCCCCTTTTCTCTACAGCTGGAGTTTTCTGACTTAGCTTTGTGCTGTTCTTCCCTTTTCCCCCCTTCAAGGAGGGCCATGCTTCCCCAGGGGAAATAGTGAACCTTAAGTGATTTGCTCAGATTTCACAACAAAGAGTTGAAAAAGAGGAAGGAGGCTGGAAAGAGAAAGCATTGTAGAATTTTGAGAGGAGATGACTGAGTGGCATATAAGGACAGTGGTGAAAAGAAATAAGGTTGTTAAAAACAACTGTTACAGGGGCTTCATAGTATTTGAGAAACATACACAAAGAACTTGAGTTTTCCCAAATTATTTTTAATTGTATAGAATTAAAAAAAAAATTTTTAACCTCGATGCTGCCCTGGACTGAACTCCTTGGGCTGTAGCTTTATAAGCATTATACCTACAACTTAGAACCCTTGCTTGATTAAATTGGAGAATGGCAATGAGAAAAACCACAAGATGCACTGCTTTGGGGCAACTTAAATGTTCGTGTCTTGCCATTTTTTGAGAAGTAGCAACATGGAGGTAGTCCTCAAATCCTGCAATTAGATTGAGGGCCAAATTTTGAAAATTCTTTTGCCACAGCTGCAGGGGGTCTCTGGTTACCCATCACTGGCCTAGTTAAAAACACCATCATGAGATCTTTGCAAATCATATTCCACTCTTTGCTCCCCCAACCTATGAACTGCCCCCAAGCCCACACCCACCCCTCTGCTGATCCAGTCATGAGCAGTACAACCCTCCCAAAACTCCCCCCTTCACTGTACTCGCTGAGGCTCATTGAAGAATTGCTGCAAAATTGAGGCAGAGAACAGAGCAGTATTAGGAAAACCAGAATCCTATGTTCCTTTGTCACTGAGTGCAACTCTTAGTAAATGGTGAAACACCGTGAGATGTTACTATTTTTCTTTAACCAGGAGAAGAAACAATGTCAAGATCCATTTGGCAGCTTTTCTGAGGATGTACCAAGTTTCCACAGGGTAATTTCCTCTCTGTTGATTTCTGGTGCCGTACAAAGCATTCTTCTGAAAAATCATTAATGTGATTATCTGACAGAGAGCATTTCTGACAGTTGTTATTGACTTGTGGTGGTACAGGCCCCAACAAGCCAGAAGCCTGCGAATTAGGAGCAGCAGAAGGGAAGAATAAATCATAGCTATTGCTTTAGTTTAGAAAAGGTGGTAAAGAAAAAGCCTTGTTCTTTATCCTCCATTTGAAGGAGGATACAGCATAGAGAGGTGGTTTATATACTTAACTGTAGCTGGCTTTGACAGCATTTAAGGTATTTAGAAAGCTCAAAAATATTAAGCAGAGGACCTAAAAGCGGTGACATGAACAGACATATGTACACCTATGTTCATTGCAGCACTGTTCACAATAGCAAAAAGGTGGAAACAACCTAAGTGCACATCCACAGATGATGGATAAACAAAATGGGGTCTAAACACACAAGGGAATACTACTCAGCCATAAAGAGAAATGAAGTCCTGATACATGCTACTACATGGATGAATCTCAAAGACATTATACATTATGCTGAGTGAAATAAGTCACTCAAAAAGGATAAATATGTATGACCTTGCCTACGTGAAATGACAAGAATAGGTAAAGATATAGAGAACAATGGTTATTAGTGGATCCCTAGAGTAGGAGAAGGGAGAAAGGTAACCATTCTCTGAGAAATAGTGAGTTTATATCTACAGTGATGGGAAAATTGGCATTGATTAAGGGTAGGGAGTCCTGGTAGTGCAGTGGTTAAGTGCTCAGCTGCTAACCAAAGGTCAGCAGTGTGAACCTACCAGCTGTTTCACAGGAGAAAGATGTGGCAAGTCTGCTCCCGTAAAGATTACAGCCTTGGAAACCTTATGGGCAGTTCTACTCTGTCCTATTGGATTGTGAAGAGTCAGAATCAACTCAGCCTCAGTGGGTTTGGATTTTTTGTTGTTGTTGTTTTTTGGAGGGGTAATGGTTACACAACTTGACTTATGTAACTGATATCACTAAGTTGTACACCAAGAAAAGGGCGAAATGGCAAATGTTGTATTATATATAAAAAGAGGCTGCAATTGCTGATATTACTTAGGCACAACCAAAGACTCATGGGATTAGTTCTCTTGGTTCAAAGTATTAGGGTCATGGCTTCATGAGACTGTCCAGTCCATTGGCCTAATACTGTTTTTAAAGTTCTTGTTCCACCCCCTAGTTAACGGAGTTAAAAGCTTGTTAATGGCCACCAAAGATACAACAAGTGGTCTGTATTCACTCGGAGTAGCCGAGGAAGAAGGAGACCGAGAAATTAGAGAAGGAACTGGACTTCAGGTCTAACAGTCTTCATGAACTACTGCCTCCTTTGCCTTCAGATCAGAAGAACTGGATGGCGTCTGGCTACCTTTACGTTTTGATCAAGGACTCAATCAATGAATACTGATCAAAAAGGGAAAAAATGTGGAAAAGAATTTCAAATTCTTATGGAATTCAGACTTACTGGACCCACTGAGATGGTAGAAACTCCCAGATCTACTGCCCTGAAAAAAATCTGTAAACTTTGAACTGAAACTGTTCCCTGAAGTCATCATTAAACTAACCAACACTTTAACTACATTATAAAGAATGTTAGCCTTGAGCATTGCCCTCTTTTAAAGAATTATCTATGTGAGATTAAACTGACAACAGTAACTCTAAAACATAGCTGAGAAGTTTAGGGGACAGTAAGTCTAAGTCAATGAAATGATATGAGTAGAGATAATGAGAATGATAACACAATGTGAAGAATGTAACCAATGTCACTGAACTGTACATGTAGAAAATGTTGGATGGGTGTAGGTTCGCTGTGCATATTTACACCAAAAGCAAAATAAATATTAAGGAGAACATGAAGAATGAATAAGAAGAGCTTAAAAAAAAAAAACAAAACAAAACAAAACCCGTTGCCCTCAAGTTGATTCCAATTCAGAGCGACCCTATAGGACAGAGTAGAACTGCCCCATAAGGTTTCCAAGGAGCAGCTGGTGGATTCCAACTGCCGACCTTTGGGTAGCAGCCGAACACTTAACCACTGCACTGCCAAGGCTTCAAAAGAGCTAAGAATGAATAAAAAAAATCACTTGGACTGCTGGTTTGCCAAGACAAAGTTTCTAGAGCCCTTAAATATATTACAATATTTTTTTGAAGAAGAGGAATGAGTTTTACTCACATACACACACAATATTCTACTACTTTCTTTTTAATTTAAAGCATTAAAAGATCAAAACAGTATATACAAGAATATAAAGTAAAAAGGGAAAGTCTTTACCTTCCTTCCTGTATTCCTTATTCCCATAGCCACAACTCCTCCTCCATTTCTACTCCTCAGAGGTAACCAACACTTTCTTGTGTTTGGTTCCAGAATGTTCTTACAAAAACATAATTATCTTTTCCCTTCCCCCTTTAAAAAATCCAAATGGGATACTATAAAATACTATTCCGCAACTTGGGTTTTTTCTATTTAACAGTATGTCTTGGACATAGTTTTCAAATTAGCTTATTTAGAACTACCTAATTTTTTTTTTAGCTGTCCATTTTTTTTTTAAAATTGAGAAAGTAATGCATAACAGAAAGGAAGTGAGAGACAGCTGGCTTTAGACAAATATGAAATTACCCACTGTAAAGGGCTAATTATCGTCCCTCTGCAAGGAGAGAAGAGAAAGATGTGAGGCAGAAAATACATTTTCTCACACACACAAACACAAGAGTTATATTAGTAAATTTATAACTATACATCAAGTCCTTGATAATTTTATCAGGCCATACAATTAAAAAGCCATATTTATTAACCCTCAAAGTATGAGTATGAAGTGGAGATAGTCTTCTACACAAAAGGAAGTGCTCTCTCTCTTTTAGACTAGCAAGACAGTCTCCTTATGAGAGACTTTCCCCTTTTTGTCTTATGGTGCTTCTCAAATGAACAATTTTTATTTATGTCAAAGTTCTCTAAAATGGTCATTACAATTCCCAATTGTCCTTGATGAAGCTACTTCAGAATGTAGCACAAGTTCATTAGCAGATAAATCCATGACAAGTTGGCTGACAATTGGTCAAATGTAAAAATAAGGCTTGTGAATGTCTTGGGCTCTTAACCTGAAGCTGCCCTGACTGCTGGCCTGAGAAATCTGTGGACTCCTAACAGGTGGAATTTATATATATATATCCCCACACCCCCCTAAAAAAAAAAAAAAAAAAACAGCTGCTGTCGAGTCATTTCCAACTCATAGCGACCCTATAGGACAGGGCAGAACTGCCCCGTAGGCTTCCCAAGGAGTAGCTGGTGGATTGGAACTCCTGACCTTTTAGTTAGCAGCCAAGCTCCTAACCACTGCACCACCAGGGCTTCATATATATATATATATGTATGTATGTATATATAAAATTTATTCCAAAGCCAATATCTCATACATAGATGTGACTGAGGAAAGTGCTCATAGATAAACAACAAACAAGACTGTGGACAAATAGAGGACAGGAGTTGATGCTATGCTAGAAGTAAAGTTTCAGCACAGGACACCAAAGTCTAATCAGAACCCCAAAGTCCTGAAGACAAATAAAAAACCTGGCACTAAAGGGCCAAAGAGATAATCAGAGTTTAGATTCAGCACAAAACCCACCCAATCGGGAATAGAGAGGCCTCAAGGAGTGAAATTCAAGGGGTCTCAGATGGGCACATTATTACTTAGTCGAGAGACCCAGTCCATAGCAGCAAGGGTCACAGCCAAACCCTTGGTAGAACCTCCACAGAATGCCAAGGTGGACAATTTTATCGCATGGTGGAAGATCTAAGACATGGCCACCTGACCTGGTTGAGACATTTTATGTAGGTTTAACTAGGTGGACACATTTCTTCACATTCATAGATTTTAGGGCTGGAAGAACCCTTAGTGATCATCTGTTTTAACAAATAAGGAAAATGAGACTAAAAGCATTAAGTGGCTTGATGGAGATAACACAGAACTGGCTAGAAACTAACTCCCTAGGGAATGCACTTAAACTATTATAAATACGCCATACATGTAAAAGAAGAGATATAACATGTATAATGGTCATCTATATTTAAAATATAAGATAACATCATATGAACTTTCCATTATAATCTAAGTGACACTGGCGCAGCAGTACCTTGAATTAGGACTCTGGAGGATGGTGAAAAAGGCTGGCAGGCAGCCACAGGCCAAGGATGGGGAAGCTAGCCAGGGAGTGGAGAAGCTGCAGGGCCTGGAGCTTCAGGCAGGCAAGCAGGGTTCAGAGTTCAGGAAGTCCAGGGCAGGAGCATGGCAAGGCAGCTGTGGGAGATTGAAGACTTGATGTCTGCCAGCCACAGAGAGTGTTTACTCTTTTCATTCATTCTGCTCAGCCAGGCCAGAGCTCTGCCTGCCCCAAAGCTGAGCATGTGTTCAGAGCGTGAGGGATAGAACAATCTGCATTTGGGTCAGGTAGATTACAGGAGTATCTTTCCTCCAGGTTTTCTCTCCTCTAAGGATTCTGCTTGTTAACTCTGGATTTATAGGTAACCAACCCCATACAGTGGTATTCATTATTGACTGACTTCCTTTTTCTGCTTAGAGGTTGTCAAGCATTTTTCTAATTAATTTTACTGGTTAGGATAAATTTTTTTTTCTAATTGATTTTGTGGTTCTGAATCTTGGCTGCACATTAGAATCATCTGGGGAATTTAGGAAAAAATACTGATGCCGAAGCCGCACCTCAGAGATTCTGATTTAATTGGTCTGAGATCCAAGCATTGGTATGTTGGAAAAACGCCCCATGTAATTCTAATAGGTAGTCAGGGCTGAGAACCACTGATTGGAAACATCTGGAAAATTTTCAATCAAGTAATAAGTTGTTTTAAAACAGTTACAAGAGCATTATTTTCTTCACACTAGGCAGTGTGATTCATTAAAAACTAATGAAATAATTTGCAGAACATACTGTCTTCATGAACTTTCTCATTATTTACTCAGTTTTGCTAAGGAAAGTCAACATATGGCTTAATTCAACAATAAATCAGAAACTGATGTTTTCACTGAAGCTTCTTTATCGTCTTGTCTCCATTATTTTCTTTGTTCAAATCATATCACACAAATGTGATACAGTAATCCACCCTCTTGAACCTTCTATGGAGTAAGGTAACCCAGAAGGCATGGTAGGCAGAAAAGATTCCGGGATATTTTTTCATCTTGTGACTTCCTGTGCATTGGAAATTCAAAGGAGCAACCAGTGTGGGCTGGAATAAACCTCCCCTCTCCCCAGAACAAAACAAAAACAAACCCGTTGCTGATGAGTCGATTCCAACTCATAGCTACTCTACAGAAGAGTAGGACTGCCCCACAGGGTTTTCAAGGCTGCAAATCTTTCTGGAAGCAGACTGCCACATCTTCCTCCTGGAGGGGCGAACCCGCTGACCTTTTTGGTTAGCAGCCAAGGGTTGAACCATGGCTCCACCAGGGCCCCCTCTCTGGAATAATTAGGAATGTGGAACTCCTTCTGGCTTTTGGGGCTTCTCATTCCTCTGAGCAGAAGGTAGAAATATTGCCTCCCTTTTCTTGTCTTTTTTCTTTCTAAGGCATTAGATAAGGCAGGAGACCGGAACAGAAAGACTGATCTATAGAACTGGTTGTGTAATTAAAGGGCAGTTAGCTCAACCACCATCTGTAAACCAAGAGACTTTCCCAAGCTCACATAACTAGAGAGACCCAGAGTTGAGTCTGGAACTTGCAGGCTTGACTCCCAAGCCTCATTCTGTCCAAAATACCACCTGGCCTTTCAAGAGAGACTTAGCCCAAAGATGCTGGAGAGGGATTTCTCTTCCCACAAGAGGTTTTCCAGCCATTTTATGAAGCAAACGGTTAAGCCCTTCACTACTAGCTGAAAAAGACTGGCGGTTTAAACCTATCCAGAGGTGCCTTTGAAGACAGGCCAGGAGATCTGCTTCCAAAAGGTCACAACCTTGAAAACCCTATGGAGCAGTTCTACTCTGCACACACGGGGTCGCCATGAGTCAAAATGAACTGGATAGCGACTAACAACAACAACATAACCCTTCCACTTCGTTACTTGCTTTCTTTTGAAGTCTGCTCAGACCCATGCTGGTTAACCCAGGACACAATTACTTCTGTATTTGCTCTCTTCCTTGTCTATGTAGGGCCCTGTGCTGCTAATACTGGAAACTCTGGTGGCACAGTGGTTAAGAGCTATGGCCGCTAACCAAAAGGTCGGCAGTTCGAACCCACCAGGCGCTCCTTAGAAACCCTATGGGGTCGCTATAAGTCGGCATCGACTCGACAGCAACGGTTTTGGGGGCACATTTTCCGGTTCTCCTGGTCTTGTCTCTGCAGGCAGCTCAGGCCTGAGGGGCACCACACCGCTTGGGCAAGGGGACAGGGTGGCCTGGCTTTTCTCATGGTTGACGGAAGGAGCAAATAATCCTACGGCAAAGGCGGGGGGGTGGCCCATAAGTGGGCTTCTGCCCCAAAGGCGGAATCCGGCCGGGCTCAGCCACGGCTAGGTGCTGCCCGCAGTCGCCACCAGCCGGAAGGCGGGCTGAGCAGGGGAGGAGCCTGGGGAGGCGCGGGAGAAAGAGAGGGAGGAGAAAGAGCCTAGGGGGAGGAAGGGAGGGAGGAAGAAGGGTCGGTTGGAGGACGAAAGGGAGGAGGAAGAGCCGGGGGATAGGACCCGGAGGACAAGCTCGCGGAAAGCCTGAGGAGAAGGAGCCAGGGAAGGGCAAGAGGGAGGAAAAGAAGAAAGAGGCGAGGAGTTCGCGGAGGGGAGGAGCAGGGGGAGGAGCCAGGCAAGGGGAGGGGCCGGGGGAGGCCTCCACCACCGTCGCCGCTGGGGCGCGTCTTCCTCCCCGGGTCCGGCGGGCGGTCGCTCTCTTAGCCGCTGCTCCTCGGCGCTGTCCCTCCTGGCCTCTCCCGAGGCGTCGGCTCTGGCGGCCCTGGCCGACGAGGACGCACCGTGCGCCCCCCTGGGGCCTCCGCCGCCGGGGCCGGGAGGCCGCGGAGACGCGGACGCGCCCGGGCCGCCGCCCGCGGTGCCCGGGGCCGGCATGGAGCTCTTCCAAGCCAAGGACCACTACATCCTGCAGCAGGGCGAGCGCGCGCTGTGGTGCAGCCGCCGGGACGGCGGCCTCCAGCTGCGGCCGGGTGAGCGGGGGTCCCGGGGCCGGCGGGAGAGCAGGGGGCGCGGCCGGGCCTCTGCGGGGAGAAGTGGGGGGCGGCGGCCCTTTGCGGGGAGGTCGAGCCGGCGGCAAGGGCGCGAGCTGTCATGCTTCCTGACGGGAGGGAGGTGGCTTTTCCCCGAGGGCAGCGCGCCCTCGTCCACTCCCGTCCTCTGCGAGGAGGAAAGGGCGGGCGACCCTCGTCCCCTGGGAGCACCCCCTTTACCCGCTTCCTGGGAAAGCAGCCCCAAGACGAGCCGCCGCAGCCGCCAGAAGTCAGGGTCCGGGGACCCGGAGGGCTGAGGCCAGAGGGCACCACCGCGGCCCTTCACAGCTGCGCCGGCGGCCGACTGAGTAGCCCCTTCCACCAGAAAGTTCTAGCGAGGTGCCCTGGTGTTAAAGGCCGCTTCCATTCCTGAGGGGCCGAGTAGTGGTCTTACATGCGGAGTCCTTCACCCAAGTTCTGGGTTCTAATTCCGATTTAGAACGTTGGGCCAGAGATTCCCGCCTGTTGACATCTGTGTGTTTCTGGGCCCTTATCATTTAAGGTGTGAGTTCATTATGGTTACCTCATAGGACCCGATTGAAAGCACCTTTCCTTTGATTTTTAATAATTAAGCTGTATTGTGATATTATAATTTTAATATATTTGCGTGACTCGATTTTATGCAGTACAAAATGTATGGTGGGTTGATTTTTGGGTGTCCTGCAAGGCTGTTAAACGACTGTGATAATACCCAAGTCTACAACAGTTAGTTCACCTTAGGAAAGTTTGTTTTACAGTGGTGAGACAGACCAGCCCCTGCCCTCAGAGAGCAGACAGTCCAAGGAGTTTCCTCTTTGAAGGGACTTCCACTTTTTTAGGTTGCCAGTCCTTTTTCCTGATCACCTCAGGTCTTTGGACTTTAGGAAAAGTGTGAGAATATGGTTCTTGAATAAAGAAATAGCTAGATCATCTCAACTTTACTTGTAATTCTTGTATGTGATCTAGACAAAAGAATTATTCCATGGTATGAATCAAGGTGTAAAAGGTCCAAATGAACTTCTCATGTTATAGCAGCTAGCATTTATGGGAGGGTTTTCAAGGCAGACCCCTTAATATATTGTTCTCAATCCCCACAACAACCTTGCAAAGCAGGTGGTAGTATCCTTATTTTTCAGGTGAGGAGAGGAATATGAGAGGTTATGAGTAACTTGTCTGTGGTCACAGGGAGAGTGGAGTTTGGACACTCATTTAGGGCAGTTTGACAGCCCCCAGAATGCTTTCCGGCAAGCCCTACTGCTGTTTTTTTTTTGCGGGGTGGGGTTGGAGGCAGGGACCTGCTAGTTGATTTGCTAGAGCAGTAAAGGAGAACTTATTTTTTCTAGGCTCAGGCTGCATTTTCTTGCTGTTGCATTTTATTTTCTCTCTTCAGAATGGAAGGAGCCCTGGTCGCGCAGTGGTTAAGTGCTCAGCTGCTAACTGAAATGTCAGGGGTTCGAACCCAGCAGTGGCTCCATGGGAGGAAGATGTGGTAGTCTGCTTCCCTAAAGATTACAGCCTTGGAAACTCTGTGGGGCAGTTCTGCTCTGTCCTATAGGGTCACTATAAGTCAGAATTGACTCTAAGATTCAGAATGGAGGAGAAACAAGTGCACTCAGACAAGATTCTTGATAATCTTGGGACAGAAGCTGTTGTAGATAGGCTAATTTGACCTGTCTCCAGTCATTCTCTTCTCACTTCTGTTTTTCCTGATTTGACCCTTTGCCTAGTTCCCTCTCCACACCTCCCAAAAAACATTTGGGTAAGTCTTCAAATGCAGCTTGAATAAAAGTGATTGCAAAATTTTCTAGACTGACAAAGAACCAACTCCGTGGAGTCTAAGAGCTTAGACCTGTAGATCTGGATGGAACGTGAGATCATCTCCAACTCGTCTGACAGATATAAACTTTTCTGTCCCTTAGTTTCTTCAACTCTAAAAAGAGGATTGGGTGTTTTTGTCTACTTGTACATAGTGAAAATATATATTTTAAAACAATACCCTTCTGTTCAGGGTAGGTCTTGGGGGGCCAAGAATTGATGTATTTCATAGAAAAACAGGAAGTTCCTGTGTGGTTACTTGTGCTTTTGGGTGGTGAATTGAAGCATATGTAAATAGGCTGGACTTGGTTGTCTCCATTTCTAGGGCCACCCCTCTCCTTTCTCTTAGCCCCTAACATTGACAGAGATGAACCAAGCTGGTGCAATTACATGACACAGGACAAGGTCACTGGAGTCTTCTGAATAGGAAGGGTTTTAAAGAAATGACTTGTTCTGTTTGGTCTTTGTTCGATTTTTGTACAGAGGAGGCCCTCCAATCCTAATGGCTGCTTGGGGACAAACTACTCCCCTCAAGTGAAGTTAAGTCCACTCTTGCAGGATGCTGGCTAACAACTTGCCTTTCAGTGGAATACTTACACCCATACTTCTGAGCTAGAGAAACTCACATAGATGAGCAGTGCCACAGGTTTAAGCCTTTAAGGGATATTTACAGGGTAACCTGGCCTAGATTTCGGATTAAGCCTTGTGGTTTGAGTTACTGTTTGTTTATCCAGTTTCTGTATCAGAAGCCATATTAACTTTTTTTTTCTGAATAAAATGGCTCTTGCCTTTGCAACTAATTCCCTCAAGCTTATCTCACTTCTTAGACTATACCAGACCACAGTCTGAAGCAGACCAAAATCTAGATAGAGGAGGGAAGAGGCCAGAAGTAATGGCCAGTTTTGATCTTTACGTGTTCAGGTATATAGCCAGTGAATAAAGAATCTCATGCACTTGGCCTTACCACATAGTTTATTCTGTCAATACTCAAGTTCCTTTCTAAATAATGGCTATTTAATAATGGTGTTTTAATTGAATAAATGCTTTTTAGATCTTTTCCTATATATGGAATCGTTTAAAATTCTCTTCATGTTATTGGATTCCCCCCCCCTTTGCTTTTATGGCCAGTTTTGCTATTGTTTGTAGTGACAGCATTTAAAAGCTTTCATTGTTTCCTATTGGTTATTCAGCTGAATAGATTGCTGACCAAGACCTTTTTTTTTTTTTTCTCCAAAGGGCAGTATTATAAGACCAAAAACGCCCTTGGGCACTGTGACTTTTGTATTTGTGGCTATTGAACAACCTGAGGCAGGATTTTTCTTTTTTCTAGAGACATCAGAAGAATCAGTATTGGTGATATGTAAAGTTAAATGCCCGTTTCCTTAGCCTGGAATGTTGGTCAGCCCCTTTCTTGCCTAGTTCATTCTGTAAGACCCAGCTCTGATGCTACCTTCATCCTATGTTCACCCCAGTCCTCATCCCTGGGGCCGAATTATGGGCCATCTTTATTGTGTTTCCAGGCACTTTATACACTAAGCAGACACTTTGATTATAGTCTTTACTGCATCATTTAACTTGCTTGCTTCTTCCCCAGTGGACAGTGTATTCCCCAATGTCAAGGAATATACTTTACTCATCTTGATAGCTCTGGGCTTTAGAGGGCTTAGGACGTAGAAAGCATTTTTGATTGTGTTGAGCTGAATTAAATTTAAGTCCAAGGTTTTTTTTTTTTCCCCCCTGAAATTTGTTTTGTTGTTGGGAATATACACAGCAAAACATACACCAGTTCAGCAGTTTCTGAATGTACAATTTAGTGACATTGATTTCATTCTTCCAGTTCTCACCCTCCTTTTCAAGTTGTTCCTCCTTCATTAACATAAGCTCACTGCCCCCTAAGGTTCTTATCTAATCTTTCAAGTTGCTGTTGTCATTTTGATCTCACATAGTTCTTGAAAGAGCATAACGTTCAAGGTAGGCCTTTTTTTTTTTTTTAATTAGTTAAGCTAAACTGTTGTTCAGTTTTAAGATGACTTCCGGGGATAATTTTGGTTTAAGGTTTAAAGATTATCTCAGGGCAGTTGTTTCAGGGATTCATCCATTAAGTCCAAGTTTTCTCTCAGTAATATCATTGCCTGAAAATAAGATGTGTTATGATTACTTATTTTAGGCCCAGTTTTGAATGTCTTTTAATTGGGGCAGAAAAATCTCTGTCCACTTGGGGGAGAAAATATGAGGACGAGTGCATTTCCACTTGTGTTATTTTTGTATCTGATTTAGCATTACTTTTTTTTAAATTTGGTGATAATAATTCCTTTGTATTTTCTTCTTTAGCATTGTTTAAATTTTCTTTTCAGTTTGTTCTTCTGGAAAAACAGCTGACTACTGTTATCTTTTCTGGTATTTACATTTTTTTTTTTAAAGGGTAGTGAGTAGTTAGTGTTCACACATAGCACCTGGTTTTGGTGGCGGCTTATGTCTATTGCAAGCTGATGACCACCAGAGGAAAGTATTTAGGTGGCTTTATTTTATTTTCCACCAGGGAAAATGATAAAGCACAGTGTAAACATTTAAAAGTCTCCCAAGAGTGGAGTTTAATATGAGAATAGGAATTGTAATTTAAGACTTAAAAAGGTATATAATACAGTCCAGTTTTGGGGAAGGGCGATATGGTCTTATCTCTTCCATCTTAAAATTGCTTCCACTAGTCCTTATGGCTTTGTCTGATATGACAGTGTTACATGTGTGTTACCTCATTCTATTCAGACCCTGAGTGACCACGGAAAGATCTCAGAGCATCTGCCATACGCATAACTTTCTTGAGCATATAAACTATATATAGAAAGACAGTACTCTGAATGATGAATACTACTGATTTTTTTTTTAATCCTGAAGGGGATACTAGCTATCAGAATTCACAGAAACAAAGTTTTCTTGTTCTTAGAATTTTTTTTAATAATGAAATTATTTTCATAGTTTATCATATGAAATTAACTCTTTTTTGAATGAGAAATTATACTCATGGAATTGAAATCCACATGGAATATTTATCTCTTTTGAGGAATCATATTTCATGAAACTATATTCAGTTTGGAGTTTTGTGTCGTCTGGTATTTGCTAAATAAAGAAAAGATTTTGTGCTTCACCTTTTCTTTGTTTTAATTCATATTTGTTAAAAATTCAAGAATTACCTTGACAAAATTTAATAGACATCTTAGTTTAAAAGTTAATTACTAGGCCAGCTCTTCAGACAGGAATTGGACTGGACTGTGGGACATAAAGTGATACTTATGAAGAATGTGCCTCTTAGTCATGTAGATACAAAAGACCAAAGGGGCGACTTCTGTCCAGAGGTGAGATGGGAAGGCAGAGGGAGTTAGGAGCTGGTTGAATGTTCATGGGGAATCGGGGCGGAGGGGAAGAGTGTGCTGTCGCAGAATGGGGTGAGCGGTTGGGGTCTCATAACAATGTATGAAAAAAAGAAAGTTAATTACTAAATGTAAAAATCTGTTTTGATGTTGTTGTGTAACCAGTTTTTTTTTTCTATTGCCTTTAGCCTTCAGTTTTCTTTTGAATAGCTTACCAGTTTTATATCCTGAACTTCTTTTTACCTGACAGGCTAGCAGTTAGGTTGAACAGGCCTGTATGTTTATTTTTATGCATGCAAGATAGAAAAGAATCATCTTTCCAAACTCCCTCTCTCCTTGGTTTAAAAAAAAGAAGGCTGTCTAAGGGGACTGATGACAGTTTTTGGAATTATGCTTTACAGATTGAAGGAAGTTTTTGTGCATACTTTGTTGTCTGTATCTGCAACTGAGTGATTAATAGCTAATAATAATGGCTTTTATTTGTTGGGAGCCCTGGTGGTGCCGTGCTTAAGAGCTTGACTGCCAACCAAAAGGTCTGCAGTTCAAATCCACCAGCCACTCCTTGGAAACCCTATGGAGCAGTTCTACTCTGTCCTATAGGGTCGCTATAAGTTTATTTGTTGAGCACTTTTTGAAATCAGACACTGTTCAAAGCCCTTTAAGTGCATTATTTCATTTCATCCTCACAATAACCGCAGGGGGTGGGTTCTGTTATTATCCTCATCTAATAGATGAGGAAACTGAGGCACAGAGAAGTAATTTGACCAAGTTCACAGAGTAAGAAAAAGCCAGGCTTTTAACTCAGTGTATGACTCTGTCTTAACTAGTGCTATTATAACAGAAATACCACAGGTGGATGGCTTTAACAAACAAATTTATTTCCTCACAGTTTAGGAGGCTAGAAGTCAGAATTCAGGCGCCGGCTGTAGGGGAAGGCTTTCTCTCTCTGTCGGCTCTGGGGGAAGGTCCTTGTCTCTTCAGCTTTTTCCCTGGTTCCTTGGAGATCTCCATGTGGCTGGGCATCATTCTTCCCCCATCTCTGCTTGCTAGCTTTGCTTTTAATCTCTTTTATATCTCAAAACAGATTGACTCAAGACACACCCTACACTAATCCTGCCTCGTTAGTATAACAAAGACAATCCATTCCCAAATGGGATTATAACCACAGCATAGAGGTTAGGATTTACAACACATATTTCTGGGGGACATAATTCAATCTATAACAGACTCCAAACCCAAATTTTCTTCAGTGATGACAAAAATATTTTCTACATCTTTCTATCTCTTGACTACAAAGTTATAGAAATTATGGTTTTATAGATAATATCTGAAATGTATCCTTAGCTATCAATCATTACAGTGTAGGCTATATAGAGAATATAGCTTCTCAAATGTCAATGCAAGCACATTGAGGAAAGGTCTATATAGAATTAAAGGCTGATAATGGGACTACTGGTTTGTTCTTTGACCTTCCACCTGCCTTGACTCCTTTCTTGCAAAATTAATTTATATAGTTAAAGAGAAGGTTGTTATATAACAGATTGACTAGTCGTCTTTTTTTTCCCCCAGCTATGATCAGTTTATCAGGTTTCTCTTAAGCTTTTAGAACATCTGTAGTTTGGGAAGGGAATAGATATAGGGTAGATCTTTGAGCAGAAACATTGATATGTACCGAATGGGAACTATTTCAGCCAGTAATGAGCAACCTGAAGCCTTTCCTAGTCTAGCTTTTCAAGAGTCCTAGATCCGGTTTCATGGGTGTCCTTTCAGAGCATGCAAAGCAGAGAGGGAAAGGAGGAAAAAAAGTCTTTAGTGCAACCACCTCCAAAGAGGGGAGGAGCCTTTGTAGAGTCTCTAGTTCCTAAACACTTGTGTTCTGGCTAGGCCATGACCAACAGGGGCCAAGATTTGTGAAGGCTGCCTCAGAGGACAGGCCAAATCAAGCCTTTTTTATGTAGGGTACTAGAAACCATGGGCCTTGATGACTTGGTCTTGTGAGAATCTGGCCCTGTTGGTGCTGCTTCAGGATGTCCAGCTTACATGGCTCTCGTGTCCCACCTGCTCAGCCTAAAGTAGCCCAAGCAAGAAGAGATGTAGGTTTATTCCTGTACCCCTAACAGCTCACCAACAGTAGGCCTTCAGTAAAAGTTGTATTGAATGAACTGAAATAATTCTTGTCCCTGGTCTCTTCTGTATACCTTAAACAGCCTACTCCATCTGACTGGGTTTTAGCATTGCCGGTTGTATGGCTGTGCAAATACAGTAGGCTCCCCCATGGTGGGCAAATTTCAGCAAAGCTTCAAGACTAAGACAGACTAGGAAGAAAGGGCCTGGTGATCTACTTCTCAAAATTAGCCAGTGAAAACCCTATGGATCACAACACAATGTTGTCTAATACGGTGCTAGAGGATGATCCCTCCAGAATGGGAGGCACCAATAGACTCAGACATGCTGGCAATCATGAGGCTGGTGCAGGACTGGGCAACATTTTGTTCTGTTGCACATGAGGTTGCCCTGAGTCAAGTTGACTCCACGGCAACTCAGAGCAACAGCATTTGTATGGCAGGGGTCCTGATAGTTCCTATCTCAAAGGGGTAGTTGGGATGATAAATGAGGAGTATAAGAACAAAAGACCAGAACACAGCAACTCTTTCCACCTAGAAAAGCTGTGCTGATTTCTTATGGTCATTTTATTCAGTAAAGGGTAATCTAATTTTTAAGCCTGTGGATTCACTAAATCTGTTCTCTTTTTGAATGAAAATAAATGAGGCCCATAGTTGTTTTTGTTTTTCTTGAAACAGAAAAGTTTGCTTGTTGCTGATTTAGCCGTTGTGATTTATGATGGAGTTGGTTGGTGTATTTGTGGATGGATAGAAGACTACTGGAAAGTCAAACTAGTTTGGCCGTGCTGTTGATTCATCTCAGTCTGTGAACCTTGTTTTGGCATAGTTTTATGAGGATTTAAGTATGTTAGATCTTTACAAATTGTAGGAGCCCTGGTGGCACAGTGGTTAAGCACTCGACTTCTAATGGATAGGTTGGTGGTTTGAACCCACCAGCTGCCCCTTGGGATAACATTGTGGCAGTCTGATCCCATAAAGATTACAGCCTTGGAAACGCTATGGGGCAGTTCTACTCTGTCCCATAGGGTCTCTATAAGTTGAAATCGACTCAACAGCTGTGGGTTTGGTTTGGGTTTACCAGCTGTTTTCTGTGTCCCTGTGGCCTTTTTGTAAACTGGTCTATTCCTGTTCAAATATGTTTTAAAATATAACATTTTTAAGTCTAGCCTTGCAAACAAATGGAAGTCTAAGAAGTAAAAGAAATGTCACAGATACTCTAACAAATTACGGGTTAGCTATTCTAAGTCATAATAGTTATTTGTCAACTGTCCATGATTAATCTGAGAATAACATTTGAATCAGTATATTTAAGAAAACGGAAATAATAAATTTTTTATTATCAATAACTTGATAATATATTAAGTATTGATGTATAAGTAGTATTTTTATAGTCAGGATAAACACTGAACAGTTAGAATTATAGTACTATCACAGCACACACTGGTAGATCTTAATTAATGCGCGCTCTGTTGGGATGACTCATTTGGTGGTTGCTGTGAGACCCTTAAGAGAACTGCTTCCATTCAAAAAAATGCATCCACTCATGCTTGCTTTGGTAAGGAAGGCTGGTTGAGTGAAATAGAGGTTGATTTTAGGTCAGTGTTCTTTCTTTTAAATTGTTTCAATTTCAGGTTCTTTCAAGTTTAACTTGATAGGGTATTTAAGAGTACATTAATTTTCTCTGAATCTCATTCTTTAAAACAGCTTTTCGCTTTTAAGTTACACTGAACTCAAAATTTCATGATTTCTGTAGTGGTCAGTACATACAATTTGAGACAGCCATAATATCTAACTGAAATGTTAGGAAGTTTTGATCATGCCATATGCTTGTATTTTCAGTAGTTTGCATGTATATGTAATATTACTGATGTTTCACCGTGTAATTATACATTGCTTTTATGCCAGATGTAAACATTCTTTTCCCTATTTCCAGCCTAAGATACTTTCCCCATCCCTCCTCAGGGGTTAACTGTGGTGGGCAGACCAAAGGGTTTAGCAGAGTAACAGTTTACAACTGTGTTTCTAGATTTCCAGGATTCATGTCTCCAGTAACTGTGGCATTTATTCTCCTTTGCACCTTTCAAATACTCCGTTTTGTATTATGTTTCTTTATCGTCCAAATTACATTAAACTTGAAATTCTGTGAAGTCATCCATTATTCATTCAACAAGTATTTATTGAAGACCTGTCTGCTAGGCCTTGTGCCAAAGTAAAGAGATGGATAAGACACTGCCCCTACCCTAGGGGTGGGGGTGCAGCTTAATGCGGGAGAGACATACACCCGAGTTGAGAGTGACAGACTGTGATCAAGCTGTAGACAGAATTCTGTGGGAGATTTGAGCTGGTTCGTCAAGGCATTGGTCAAATTAAAGTGCTCTTTAATTTGATTCTGTGAAGTTCCTTCCAGCTGTAAATAGTCTGAGATTGTATCTGTAACAGTGGAAAGCCCAGGAAGATACTGACCGAATGCACTATTGGACTTTTACGGACTTTCCTTTTGTCTTAAGAGAAATAGCTATGTGTACAATGCCTTCGTTCTGAGTGCCAAAAAAGGTTTGAGAGAATGAATAGTGCCTAACTGGCCAAACTAAGAATAGTACAGATCCCCACCCCCCACCCTCCCAAGACACTATCCTGTGACCCTTGTCTGACCCTAAAGCAGTTCTTCGCTTGAGGCCAAGGAAAATGGCAAATCCTGAATTTGATGGTGCATGTATTTGAAGGCAAAGCTTTTGTTGATGAGGATTTATGGTGGCAGAATGACTGTACAGTCTGAGAATAGTGAGAGTAAGTTAACTTTGAACAAAGTTTTCAGGAAAATCTAGGAAAGTATTTCAACACCAGATGGGAGAAAACGTATCTATTGAATGATTGAAGTGCTAATTTCATGCATCTATCTCTGTTAAGGGTTCTAGCATGAGGAAAGAAAAATAATAATTGTTATCTCATCTGTGGTTTGATACAGCTCTCAGAATCCTGTTTCTGAAAGTGATATTAAAGGATGGTTTTGGGGATTGCAGAAGGTGAGGGGTATATCCCAAGATGATTCCCTGGGTGATGCATTATGAATTTATTACCAAGGATTTATCTAATCCTTGTTTGTATCGGTTATATTTTTATCTTCTCACAGTTTGGAAAGTTTTAATTTAAGATGTACTTCCTTTCATTGTTCCCAAACATTTGTGTGTCTCCTATACTGCTATTCCAAATGTGCTGTGATGTCCACACCTTTCATGATTTTATAGGCAGAACGTCCTAATATTGTCCGAACTTTCACAAAAGTTCTTTTAGCCATCCTGCAATGGATCTTTCTTGAGATGTGACAGTTAGGACTTTATGTTCCAGATAGAGAATCATAACCTTTTGCATTTGGATATTGTAGAGTTAAAAAAAAAATGTTTCTAATAGCCTTCATGATGATGATCAAAACCTTGTGACCCAATGAGAAACTCATTTGCACTGTAAACTTTCACCTAAAACACACACACACACACTTGTGACCCTCTTGTTGCACTGTAATTAGATCCTTAATAGAAAAGTGTTTAGAAATTCTTAGATATCTTTATTAGGTGATAACTAATAGATATACAGTATTTTTCATCTTTTAAGTTTTCTTGGTATTATTTTTTGAAATGTATTTCCTTCTGCTAGCTTAGCCCAAGATGTCTCCTTTCATGCCATCTCCCATATTATGAGACCTTTATGCAGTTTAGGAGCCCTGGTGGCTCAGTGGTTAAGAGCTTGGCTGCTAACCAAAAGGTCGCAGTTCAAATCCACCAAAACCCTTTTCTTCATCTGTTTGACATCGATGTTGGTGATTGTCTTTTCAGAGCAATAATATCCTTTATCTCTTGGAAGCCTGCGCGGCAGTTCTACTCTGTCCTGTAAGGTCGCTATGAGTCAGAATTGACTCAACGGCAGACTCAGAATCGACTCAAACGGGTTTGGTTTTCTGGTTTTTTATGCAGCTTATGGTATGTATTACATGAAATAGTTATAGTTACACACACCATAGGCACCATCTTTGAATCAGATTGATATTATAAAAATAAACTACTAATTCAGGTTCCACCCAGTGACCTATGATCATTTATACGAGTAATTGTCAACCTGGCTGCACATTAGAATCACCTGGGTGACATTTTAGACAATACCTATGCCAGACCAAAAAACCTGTTGCCATCAAGTTGATTCTGATTCATAGTGATCCTGTAAGACAGAGTAGAACTGCCCCATAGGGTTTCCAAGGAGCAGCTGGTGGATTCGAACTATCAACCTTTTGGTTATCAGCAATAGCGCTTAACCACTGTGCCACCAGGGATCAAATACCTATGCTAGGACCTACCAACTGAGTATGAATCTCTGAGGGGTGGATCCCAGGCATCAGTATTTTATAAAGCTCCCAGATGATGGTCATTAACAGCCAGAACTGAAAACCACTGAGTTAGATTTCACACTGGGAAATGACCAGCTTCTAGGACTTCTAAAATTGCATTTTCTTTTTAGCTTGCTGAATGCTGGAGAATAGTTACCATTAGAGAGTTCAAAGAAACGTATCAAACTTTGCATTTGAAAGATGGCACCTGAATCAAATTATTCCTTAACTTGTTTTCCTGACCTAATTAAATTCTGAAAACTAAAGCCTGGATGAGCTAGCAATCGGAACTTTCAGTTCCTCATTTTAGAATCCTTTTCTTCATCTGTTTGACATTGGTGTTGGTGATTGTCTTTTTGGAGCAGTAATATCCTTTGTCTTAAGCAGGAAATGAAACTTGGGTCTGATTATTTATGCATGCCCTGACACCTTTTTTTTTTTTTTTTAAAAGATACAAGTGAAACTGCCTATGAACTTCAGCTGCTGTGCAAACCACAGGCTTGTTCTTGGGCTGAGGGAGCGCCTTCTTCACTCTGGGCTCTTGGAATGAATGACTCACGCCCTATGCCGGCATACAGTACTTAATCACTTGTTTTCTGTGTACCAGGAAGAGGCAGGCATATGAAAATAGAAGCCTTGTCTTGCCAAATGGATCTAAGAGTGGAAATGTTGACCTAATGGGTCAAACAGTTGAATTTACGATTTAAAAAAAAAAACTTATGTCTTTAGGGGTATTTAATTATTTCATTAATTGAAATTTGGCACTATTCCTAAAATGCTATATGTTTCGTAATTTGTAAGCAGCTCTACTCCTAGTGAGATAACTTTGATCTTAAACTTTCAAGCTTATTTGAGAATTTAAAATGTTTATCTTTTGAATTTGTATGAAGGATTAGAAAACAAAATGTTTGCTGAAGTAGTTCAATTACGTAGTTGTTCTTGATGGAAGGAATTCCTGGATGGTACAGTTTATGGGCTCGACTGTTAACTGAAAGGAGTTTACCCAGAGGCACTTAGGAAGAAAGACCTGGCTGTCTGCTTCTAAATAATCAGCCACTGAAAACCCTATGGAGCAGATATGGAGTCACCATGAGTCAGAATCGACTTGATGACAGTTGGTTTTTTGTTTATGGAAGGATGGTATAAGCACCATTGGCCATTTTCTTTGCCAATTCCAATGCCTTTTGCCTCCAGAGTAGCCATTTAATATGGGATACTGAGGGTATCCACTACTAAGTATAGTTGCTGCAGATGCCTAAACTAAAATTGTCTACACATGTCCCCTATACTAATAAACTCTGCTAATGTCGGCTTGTTTTATTTTGTTAGTGAAGAGTAACAGATTTTTGAAAAAATACACACATTTTGACGTGTCTGTTGTGTGCCAGGCACAACACCAGGCAGCAGTGACACAGCAGTTAATCAAGACAGACACTGAGGCTCTGTTGTGCCAGTTACATTGTCTCTTTGGGACCTTCCCTCTTGTCATCTGTCTCTATTGGTATGAGAAGCCATGTATACCTGCTAGAAATTTTAAGATAATTTGAAGTTGTCCAGAATTTTTAGATAAATCTTTCATTGTGAGAAATCACAGTCATCATTTATTATATTTACTGAAAGGTAAATACTTCTATTATTAAAAGCAACAATATGGCAAAGACTGATATTTGGGGGGCTTCCTTAAAAAACAGTAAAAACTTAAGGTGTTAACCTTGTTACAAGTCATTGAGAAAAGCAGTTGGTAGAAATCCATTCTCCAATTCACTCTTTCATGTTTACTTTTATTCATTCATTTACTCATTTGATTCAGTAACTTGAATGAGTGTCTGCTATGTGTCAAGCACTGTGCTAGGCCACAGGTATTCAGTAGGAAACAAAATAGTCAAAGAATTAAGTAAACCGATATAGGACTTAGTAAGTCCCTTAAGACTTAATAGTCTGCTTTTGCTTGGTTAGTTGAAACTGTTTACATTTACGTCTTGGTTATCTAGTGCTTCTAAAACAGAAATACCACAAGTGGGTGGCGTTAACGAACAGAAATTTATTTTCTCACAATTTAGGAGGCTAGAAGTCCAAATTCAGGGTGCTGGCTCTAGGGCTTTCCCTTTCTGTCGACTCTGGAGGAAGGTCTTTGTCTCTTATAAACTTCCGCTCTGGTGCAGTCTTCATGTGGTTTGCCATTCCCCCCTCCTTACTAGCTTGCATTTTCTCTCTTTTATATCTCAAAAGAGATTGACTCAAGATACACCCTAGGCTAATCTCACCTCATTAACACAACAAAGACTTTTCATTGCCAAATGGGATTATAACCACATGCATAAAGGTTAGGATTTACAACACATATTTTTAGGGGACATGATTCAATCCATAATATTCCACCCTTTGGCCCCCCAAAATTTATGTTCTTGCTACATGCAAAACATATTCATCTCATCACATGGTCTCAAAAGTCTTAAATTAGCTCCAAGTCCAAAATCCCATCCTCTGAATCATCTAAATCAAATATGGGTAAGACTTTAGGCGTAGTCCGTCCTGGGGCAAAATCCCTGTTCATCTGTGAACCTGTGAAATCTAGATTACAAATTATGTTTCCAAAGTACAATGGTGGGACAGACACAAGGTAGACATTTCCATTGCAAATGGAAGAAATTGGAGGGAAAGAAGGGATAACAGGCGCCAAGCAAGTCCAAAACCCAGCAGAACAATTTACATTGGCTCTCAAGGCTTGAAAATAATTCTGTTCTCTGAGGCCATCTGGGCAATCGCCCTGCCCTCCAGACTCTGGGTGTCGGCCATGCTATGGATTCTGGGTGGAGACCCCTCATCCCTGGGCTTCAGCTATGCCTTCCAGGCCCACTGGAACAGCAACTCTGCTCTCTCGTCTTTGGGTGGCCACATTCTCTTAGTCCGTCTAAGTGGCAACCCCACCCTCTCAGCCCTGTCAGGCCTCGTTCTTCTGCCTGTTGGGTATGGCAGCCCTGCCCCCTCAGCTTTGGGTGGCAGCCCCATCCTCCTGGCATGGCTTAATGGCAGCCCCACACTCTGGAACTGAGTTGGTGAAGATCTGACTCTTTGGAACCTAGGGGGCTGTGTTTCCCACCCTTTGAGATCTAGGAAACTGTGGCCCGACCCTTTGAAACCAAGAAAGTCCTTCTTCTTGTGCTCCTTCCAGTAGTTCTGCTGATCTCCGAGCCGCTCCAGGGATGGTTCTTTTCTTTTCTTGAAGGACAACAGATGTAACTCCTTTGGCCTGTTTTCCTGCCTGTAGAATTCCAGGAGGCAGACAGCATTCTCTCCTTGTGTTCTTTCTCTGGCCCTCTCAGTCTAAGCTTTTGGGTTTTCTGCTGTGGTAGTTGGTTAGATCCATCAGTCACTGGCATTAATAATCTCTTTAACAGAAGATTGTGTAGCCACGACCTTGGTGAACATTCTAGGACATGTGTCCTTAGTTTGTACAACAGAATTTTCTAAATCTTTAAGTTGTATTTTTATTTTGCCCTATTCATTTTTAAGTCTATCTCTTTCATCTTACATTTTACTATAAGCCGCAAGGAGAAACCCCTTTAAGATCTTACTTAGAAATCTCATCAGCCAGATATCCAAGTTCATCCCTTACAAGTCCTACCTTCCACCAGACATTTGAACGTAATTCAGACAAGTTCTTTGCCACTGCAGAAAAAGCGTCGCCCTTCCTCCAATGTCTAATGTTCATCATTTTCTTTTGGAGCTTGGCTGCTAACTAAAAGGTCGGCAGTTTGAATCCACCAGTGCTTGTTAGAAACCTATGGGGCAGTTCTACCCTGTCTTATAGGGTCTCTATGAATCCGAATCGACTCGATGACAGTGGGTTTGGTTTTGGTTTAGAAGCACATATTACGTCAACATTTCTAGCAACATTCTGTTACTGGCACCATATGTGTTCTCTAAGGTATGGAGACTTTCTCTATAGCTCTCCTCACTTCCTTCTGAACCCTCACCAGAATTGCCTTTGACGCCCATGATTCTACCAACAGTTTCTTCAAGGCAATCAAGGCTTTTACTATTAGGCACCTTAAAACTCTTCCAGCCTCTACCTATTACCTAATTCCAAAATTGCTTCCACATTTTAGGTATCGGTTAGAGCAGCACCCTACTCTTCCGGTACCAAATTCTGTCATAGCTATCTTGTGCTGCTGTAACAGCAACACCACAAATCGATGGCTTTAACAAACAAATTTATTTTCTCACAGTTTAGAAGGCTAGAATCCAAATTCAGGGTGCTGGCTCTGGGTAAAGGCTTTCTCTCTGTATCGACTCTGGAGGAAGCTGCTTGTCTCTTCAGAGCTTCTGCTCCTGAGCAGTCTTCATTTGGCTTGGCATCTCTCTTGCCGCATCTCTGCTTGCTAGCTTGCATTTTATCTCTTTTATATCCCAAAAGAGATTGACTCAAAATACATCCTATACTAATCCTGTCTCATTAACATAACAAAGGCTACCCGTTCCCAAATGGGATTACAACCACAGACATAGAGGTTAGGATTTATAACGTATTTTTGGGGAGTACACAAATCCATAACAATTTATTATAACTATGGCTACATTAGGAATTATTTCTACCTTTTATTTGTGCTTTCTATTTGTCATGCTTTTTTCTTTCTTTCTCCTACCATCTATTCCTACCTTCCATTGGCTAGCTTGTGTTTTTGTCAGGTGTCTCTGTTGCCAATTAAAAGTTACGCATTCTTCTATTTGTATTCTTCTGTGGTTTCCTGAAACTTAGGACCCAGTACTTACTTTGTTTTTCTTTTTTAATTTTATTGTGTTTTAGGTGAAAGTTTACAGTACAAATTAGTTTCTCATTCAAAAATTTATACACAAATTGTTTTGTGATGTTGCTTGCAATCCTTGCAACGTGTCAGCACTCTCCCCCTTTCCTTTTCCACCCTGGGTTCTCTGTGTCCATTCGTTTAGTTTTCCTGTCCCTTCCTGCCTTCTTGGCTTCGCTTTTGGGCAGGTGTTGCCCATTTGGTCTCATATACTTGATTGAACTAAGAAGCACACTCCTCACGTGTGGTATTTGTCCTCTCTAACCTTTGGTTGAAAGGTGGACTTGGGGAGTGGTTTCAGTTCTGAGTTAGCAGGTACCCAGTAGTACTTATTTTCACAGAGACAACTAAAGTTTGTCAGTGTCTCTGTCATTTTCCCAAGCATGTTTTTACCTCCTTTTACACTCCACCTCTAGGTTCCCTCCATGTAGGGATTTGGAGGAGAGCAGGAAGCTGGCAGTCAGGCCTGATTGGCCATTTGGACCAGAATTCGGTTGCTGGTACTGAGACTGGATACCGGGTTCTGAGTTGCATCAGAGCTGCAGACTTCGTTTCATGTTCTGAGGAGAAAGAACGTAGTTCTGAGGGCAGATCTAAGATATTTTCATAGAGCACTTCTGGTGCAGTGGTTAAGTGTTGGGCTGCTAACCAAAAGGTCGCAGTTAGAATCCACCAGTTGCTCCTTGGAAACCCTATGGGACAGTTCTACTCAGTCCTGTAGGGTCATTATGAGTTGGAATGGACTCGATGGCGACAGATTTGGCTCTTAGATGGCTTTCAGAAATTATGGCCCTACCATGAGGTTTACGAAGTAAAAGACTTATTGAAGTGTTTTTTTTTAAACTACGTGTAAATTCTTAAAGTAATAAAAATCTCTGGTGGAGAGTTAGGAACCTAGAATTTTGAGTGCAAATATGTTCCCCAACTTCAGCTAAAATTATTGAATGTTTGCTGTGTGCGATATATTGTGCTAGTCACTTTCACATCATTCTCTCATTTAATCCTCATAAAAATCCTATAAGTTTGCAAATGAGGAAACCGAAGCTGAGAGGGGTTCAGAGACTGCCAAAGCCCGGTAGCAGAGCCTGGGTTCTTCACCTGTGACTTCAGATGTCAAAGTGCAGGCAGTTTGCACATTGAACTGCTGTCCCTGGACTCCCTCTGGCTTCAAACTCCAGAATCAGCCCCAGGCCACCCTGTCCAAGCTATCTGTCACCTTGATCTCTAGCCTCAGGCCTGCCCTTTCATATCTGCCCTCTACACTATTGTCTTAATGTTAATCTCAAATGCCAATCTGCCCTGTCTGGAGGAAACCAAAAAACCAAACCCATTTCCATCCAGTCCGTTCAGACTCATAGTGACCCTGTAGGACAGAGTAGAACTGCCCCATGGGTTTCCAAGGCTGTAAATCTTTACGGAAGCAGGCTGCCACATCTTTCCCTCGTAGAGTGGTTGCTGGGCTCAAACCGCAGACCTTTCGATTAGCAGCCAAGCACCTTAACCACTGTGCCACCAAGGCTCCTGGTAAATGACATAGGAGTGCTAAGGATTAAATGAGTTAGGATGTGACAAGCAGAGAGAATAGTGCCTGGCACATGGGAAGTGCTATCTATATAAGCGTTACATATGATTCTTGTTGTCGTCGTTGTCATTGTGTGCCTTCCAGTCAATTCTGACTCATGGAGACCCCTCCTAGGACTGTTGGGAGGATTAAAGGAAATAGCTTAACCTATAGTGCCAGAATCCAAAAAAAACCAAACTCATTGCTGTCAAGTTGATTCCAACTCATAGAGACCCTGGAGGACAGAGTAGAACTGTCCGTAGGATTTCCAAGGCTGTAATCTTTACGGAAGCAGACTGCTACATCTTCCTCTTGCGAAGCGGCTGGTAGGTTCGAACCTCCGACCTTTTGGTTAGCAGCTGAGTGCTTAACCACGCTTAACCACTGCGCCACCAGAGCTCCTGTCTGGAGGAAAGGGCTCCCGAATTTCCTTTTTGGTGTCCTCCTGATTTGCTCGTCGCTTGGTTCTTCAGCCGCATTCTTACAGCTCCCTGCCTCAAACCTTAGAGCCAACAGAACCAAACTGCTTAGAGTTCTCAGTGTAGTCAGTGAGTATTGGAGAGCCTGCTAGATGCTGGGAAAAAGCAGCTGTTTTAATGATCTTGGTGGTGAAGGTCTTGCCCCTGACAAGGATAGCAGAATTAGGGATGGAGGAAGTGAAGATTCACCAGATACTGAGGAGATAGAAGCATTAGGACTTGGTGAGGATGTCCCTCTCAGGTTCTGGCTTGGGCAGCTGGAATCATGGTGGTGAGCTGAAAGCCCCATACAAAATATGAAATGAGAGTACTGTATTACACCAGAGAACATTTGGTAGGGAAACTTACGGTGTTAGAAAGTATGTTAGAAAGAGTGGGAAATTGTGTTCTGATTTTAACAGGCTATGTTATGCTGGGCAGTCACTTTACCTTGGCCAGCCTCATGTCTTTATCTGAAGCAGACCAGGTTTGCCACTTTATATAGTTCTGTGAACCAACTCTTCTAACTTGATTCAATGCAAATTCTTGTCTGATCTCAATTTGCCTCTCCTTTATGTGTTGTTCATTCATCCGTCTGTTCAGCATTTCGGAGCCTGCTGTGTATCATGCAGTGGGGACATAAACAAGAGCTTCTTGACATGCTTCCTGGTCAGTTAGGGAGATAGGCAAATCAGCAGTCAGGTGCAGGAGTATGTGCAGGGTTCAAAGGAGGCACAGAAGGGAGCTGGTCTGTTCTGGGTGGGTGGAGTGGGGAATGTGGCAGGGAAGACCAGTGGCTTGTTCTAAGTCTTGAATGAAGAGCAGGCAGAAGTGGATGGGAGCAGCATTCCAGGCCAAGCACTGTGTGTGGTTCTGAATGATTGAAGACCAGGGGGCTGGGGCTGGGGGATGGGGAGTCAGGAAGAAGGTAGACAGGGCCAGCCCATGCAGGCTTACAAGCCTGTCCAAGGAATTTGGACTTTGTTCCCAAGGCTGTAGAGAGTAGAAGTAACCTGATCAGATTAGCAATGTTCACATTTATTCCTTTTGAATGCCTAATATGTTTCTTTCACAATATTGATGTTACACAAACTAGACCTTAAGGCAAAGAGCGTTACTTGAAATAAAGGCATTTATTGCATTCCCAATAAATAGGACAGTTCCCCAGGAAGATATAATCATCCTGCATGTGTATATGTCTGACAACATAACCTCAAAAAAAAAAAAAAAAGCAAAAATTAAGAAGGAGAAATGGAAAAAAATACACAAAGCATGAGATTTATTTATTTATTTTTAATTTTTTTTTTTTTTTGTGCATTAGGTGAAAGTTTACAGAGCAAATGAGATTCCCATTCGATAGTTTGTGCAAAAAGTGTTTCACAGCCTTGGTTTCATTCGCTGCAGTGTGCCAGCACTCTCCCCATTTCTGCCCTGGGTTCCCTGTTTCCTCTTATTCTGATTTTCTACTCAGTGCCTTCTCATCTTTGCTTTTGGGCAGATGTTGCCATTTCGATCTCGTATAATTGTTCTAAGGAGCACATTCCTCTTGGGTGTTATTATTTTATGGGCTTGTTTATTGTTTGGCTGGAAGGTGGTCTCCAGAAATGGCTTGAATCCCAGGTCAGAAGGGTGTCTTAGGGCCATAATCTCAGGTGTTCCTCCAGTTTTCTGACAGACTAGTAAGTCTGGTCTTTTTGTGAATTTGATTTTTTGTTCCACATTTTTATTCCATTCTGTTTGGGACCCTTTGTTGTGGACCCAGTCAGAGCAGTTAGTAGTGGTAGCCAGGCACCATCTGCTTCTTCTGGTTTCAGGGTCGCGTAGGCTGTGGTTCATGTGGTCCATTAGCGCTTTGGACTAATTGCTCCCTTGAGTTTTTGGTTTTCTTCACTCTCCTTTGCTCCAGAGGGAAGAGACCTATAGTTTTATCTTGGATGGCCGCTCACAGGCTTTTAAGACCCCAGGTGCTACTCACCAAAGTAAGATGTACAATATTGTCTTTATGAACTATGTTGTGCCGGTTGATGTAGATGTCCCCCGAGTCTGTGGTCCTTTGCCTTGGAGCCTAGGAACTTCATCCTGTGAGATTCTTTTTTTTTTTTTAATGCACTTTAATTTTTAGAGCAGTTATATAGGTTTACAGAAAAATTGCGCATAAGTACAGAGAGTTCCCATATATCCTTCTCCCCTCCTGCACTTTGTTTCTCCTATTATTAACATCTTGCATTCCTGTGATACATTTGTTACCTTTTTTTTTAAATTGCACTTTAGATGAAGGTTTACAGAGCAGAGTAGTTTCTCGTTAAACAATTAACACACATATTGTTTTGTGACATTGGTTGCCAACCCCACGATATGTCAACACTGTCCCTTCTCGACCTTAGGTTCCGCATTACTAGCTTTTCTATCTCCTCCTGCCTTCTCGTCCTTACCCCTGGGCTGCTATACCCATTTAGTCTTGTTTTGCTTTATGGGCCTGTCTAATATTTGGCTGAAGGGTGAACCTCAGGAGTGACTTCATTACTGAGCTAAAAGGGTGACCGGGGGCCACACTCTTAGGGTTTTTCCAGTCTCTGTCAAACCAGTAAGGCTGGTCTTTTTTTTTTTTTTTTTCTTTTTCTTTGAGTTAGAATTTTGTTCTACATTTTTCTCCAGCTCTGTCCAGGACCCTCTATTATGATGCCTGTCAGAGCAGTCAGTGGTGGTAGCTGGCACCATCTAGTTGTGAGGCTCAGTCTGGTGGAGGCTGTGGTAGTTGTGGTCCATTAGTCCTTTGGACTAATCTTTCACTTGGGTCTTTGATTGTCTTCATTTCCACAAGGAGATTTTTTTAAATAGCCCTCACTCAAAAACTAATAGGTCAAGCAGTCAAAAAAAAAGAGAAAGAAACTAGCAAGTATATAGAGAAATTGAATAAAATAATTCACAGGGTTGGTATAATGAACCCTCAAGCAAAAGTTAAATAATTTTCAAATGTTTCCGCCATACATAGTAAGAAATCTTTTTTACATTATGATCTAGTGAACAGATACATCTACGTAAGTGCCAGAAACAAAAATTTCATGAAACGATTTACCCTTACAGTGTGCAATTTTCTATTTTCTGTTCTATTTCATTGTTGTTAATGCGGATCTTATTATACAAAATTGATTTCATAACCCTCTAATGGATTTTGGATGGTGTACATGGTTTACCCTCAGCTGCTAACTGAAGGGTTGGTGGTTCAAGTCCACCCAGAGGTACATCAGAAGAAAGGCCTGGCCGTCTCCTTCCAAAATAATCAGCCATTGAAAACCCTGTGGAGCACAGTTCTACTATGACACACATGAGGTCTCCGTGAGTTGGAATTGACTGGATGGCAACTGGTTTTTTGATTAACGGACTGATACCTTTTTTTTTTTTCTTTGAAAACACAGTAAAAATGATATACGGACTTTTTTCTGCCCGGAGTAGGAATCAACTCAATGGCAACTGATGGTAGTGGTAGAAAAACAAGTAAGCCAACAATGGAACAATTAAACCAAAACCCACTGCCATCAAGTCGATTCTGCCCCATGGGGTTTCCAAGACTGTAAATCTTTTTATTTATTTTTATTGTGCTTCAGATGAAGGTTTACAGAGCAAATTAATTTCTCATTAAACAGTTAATGCACATATTGTTTTGTGACATTGGTTGTTAACGCCATGATGTGTCAACACTCTCCCCTTTTCAACCTTGGGTTCCGCGTTACCAGCTTTCCTGTCCCTTCCTGACTTCTCTTCCTTGCCCCTGGGCTGGTGTGCCCATTTGGTCCCATTTTGTTTTATGAGCCTGTCTAATCTTTGGCTGAAGGGTGACCCTCAGGAGTGACTTCATTACTGAGTTAAGAGTGTCTGGGGGCCATACTCTTAGTGTTTTTCTAGTCTCTGTCAGATTAGTAAGCCTGGTCTTTTTTTTCTTTTTTTTTAGTTAGAATTTTGTTCTGCATTTTTCTCCAGCTCTGTCAGGGACCCTGTATTGTGATCCCTGTCAGAGCGGCTGGTTTTGGTAGCTGGGCACCATCTAGTTGTGCTGTACTCCGTCTAGTGGAGGCTGTGGTGGTTGTGGTCCATTAGTCCTTTGGACTAATCTTTCCCTTGTATCTTTGATTTTCTTCATTCTCCCTTGCTCCAGACAGGTTGGGACCAGTGGAGTATCTTATCTTAGATGGCCGCTTACAAGCTTTTAATCCCCCAGACACTGCTTACCAAAGTAGGGTAATATACACAGACTTTTTAAAGACACACAGAATGTTTACTAAGAGACTTCCTGGATTCCCCTAGCCACTGCCAAGCCTCCAGTATCCTTCTGTTCCCCTCTGTCCTTCTCCTGCAGACTTCAAAGATGTCTTTGACTCCTGTTTTTACTGAGTCAAGGCTGTCCGATACGCTCATCTGCTTCTCTTCTCCATTTCTATATTTAGCCTTTCATCTTTTGTTCCAGACTTAGAAAAAAATAGTCTTCCTTTTCCAAGGCTAACTTTTATGCCTGTACTTTTGATTTGATCATCATCTGCTTTTCCTCCTTCAGTATCTCTTCTTGCTTACGTCTAGACATTTCCCCTTGATTATCACATTGGTAAAGTAGAGGGCCAGTGAGAAAGAAGAAGACCCTCAGCGAAATGGATTGACACAGTGGCTGCAACGATGGGTTCAAACATAGCACAATTGTGAGGATGGCGCAGGACTGGACAGTGCTTCATTCTTTTGTAGATAGGGTCACTAGGAGTCAGAACCGACTCGACATCACCTAACAACAACAATAATATCCCATCATGAGCTCAGTCTTAATGGGCTTAACTGGTTCTGTCTCTGAACTGCTAAGATTATCAGTGATTATTATTTTTAGTCATCAGACTACAAAACTTAGTCATCTTTATAGTTTTTAAAAACTTTGTATTGAAAATATTTTTCTGTTTTTTTTTTTAAAGCTGAATTTTTATTTTCTTAAATGGATGATACATTCACATGGTTCAAAATGCAAAAGATGCAAAAAGGGTATTGAGTTAGGAGGTTCTCACTCGCCTGTCTCCCTGCTCCCATCCTTTCTGCCTCATTGTCTTACTCTCCTGTCACGTGCTCATCTTCTCCCTCTCCAGAGAGAATAGATGTTTCAGCGTCATCTTCAATTTACTCTTCTCTTGTCTTTTATATATCTTCCTTTGAGGCGGTTCATGTTAATCTCTGTGCTTTTTTTTTTTTTTTTTTTTGGGTCAGTTGACTTTAAAAAAAATGTATTGCGATAAAATACAAAAAAATTACCATTTTAACCATTTTAAGTGTATGATTCAGCAACATTAATTACATTCACCATGTTGTGCAACCATCACCACCATCCACTTCCAAATATTTTTCATCACTCTAAACAAAAACTCAGTACCCCTTAAGCAATAACTCTCCATTCTCTCCTTCCCCTAGCCCCTGGTAGCCACTGATAAACATTTGTCTCTATGCATTTGCCTATTCTAGATATTTCATATACATTGGATCATACAGTATTTGTCCTTTTGTGTCTGACTTATTTCATACTTATTTCAAAACTCAACATAATGTTTTCAAGGTTCATCTATGTTGTAGTATGTATCAGAACTTCATTTCTCTTTATGGCTGAATAATACTCCGTTGTATGTATATACCAATTTTGTGTATCCATTCCTAATGATGGACACTTGGACTGTTTTCACCTTTTGGCTATTGTGAATAATGCTGCAGTGAACATTGGTGTACAAGAATCTGTTTGAGTCCCTGCTTTCAAGTCTTTTGGGTATACACCTAAGAGTGGAATTGCTGGGTCATATGGTCACTCTAGGTTTAATTTTTTGAGGAACTACCAAACTGTTTTCTACAATGGCTGAACCATTTTACATTCCCTCTAGCAATGGATGAGGGTTCTAATTTCTCTACATCCTGGCTAATCTGTGTGCATTCTTCACATACTGCCAACCCCACTCCCCACTTAGTTCCATGCCATTCCAGCCAGGACTCTTGCAATAACCTTCTCACTGACTGCCTACTCCCATCTTCCACCTTCTTCCAATGCTGTCCTCTCAATCCCTGGCCGTAATCTTTGCTTATACCATTATTTGCCTGCCAGGGTCTCCAGGAAGTGTGAACTCATTAGCCTTGCATTCATGCCTCACCATAACTGGCCTCAGTTTACCTTTCCAGTCTTATCAGTTCACATCTCCACTGTACCACCTGGTCTTCTATTATCTAAACTGTTTTGTTCCTTTATTATTATGTCTTCTTAGTCTAATACACTGCCTGGTTCCTGGCACGTACTTAATGCTTCCCCACTGATGGGTCACCCCCCAGAACAAACCTTGTGCTTTCTTTCCTTTACTTTATTGTCCTTACTGCTTTCCTTGTGCTCAGAATTTACCTGCTTCCATGTAATTGTCCCTGACTACTTTAGCTTTAACTTCTTCCTCCTCCTCCAAACTCCTCGAGCTCATTTGTTACTCAAGGGACAGACTCTTACAACCGTCATCTGTTTATCTGAGGGCAGGGTTCTGGGTATCCGGAGCTGCTTTCTTTAGCAGGGATGTCTGTGTTAGCAGGTGTTGAGACTTGGCCTGCCTGATACAGGGATCCTGGATCACTGTTTGGAAAGAAATCAGGGCATTATTGTCTACACCAACATGAACTCCAGTGGAGTTAGATGTAAATTTTTAAAAATTAACAAAGAGATAAGAATATTAGTAAATATCTAATGATATTGGGTAAGGAACAATGTTTAAAGCATAAAGATACTGAAAAATGATAGATTTGTATAAAAATGAAAAACTGTGGAAATCAATAAGGAATATAAAGAAAAATTATTAGAGGATATGAATAAGCAAATCACAGCAGAAGAAGAAACATAAACAGCCAGTTCTATAATTAAATGTTTAATCTTACCAGCAATGAAAAAAAAAAACATTAAGCAATGGATGCTATCAAATCGGCAAAATTAAAAAAGAATCAAAATGCTGGCAAAAGTACTTTAAAACAAGCCTTTTCATATGCTTTTGGAAGATATCTAACTTGGTATATTTGAAACTTTAATTTTTTAAATATTTTAACCTAGTAATTTCATTCCTAGGAATCTGTCCTAAAGCTATTACTTATGGATGCAAGTAAGATATTTGCATAATATTAATCGTTTGTCACACTGTTTTTTATAATAGGGAAAAACTAGAAATCACTTAAACACCCAAGAGTGAGAAAGTGCTTCCTTAAGTGGTAAATTAAGCAGCCATGAAGTTATGTTTTTCAGGAATATTTTAAAGACATGGGAAAATACCCATGAAATGCTGCAAGAAAAAAATCAGTATATAATGCCATATTCATACTATTACAATTTTATATACGCACATACACCCCTATAACTTGAAATGTGGCAAAATAATAAGTTATTTCTGAGTAGTGGGGTTGGAGGTGATAACATTTTTTTTCCCATGTCTTTCAGTTTTATGCAGTGTTATTTTTGCAGTGAGAGTGCATATTATGTAAAAATTTAAATGTGTTACTGGTTTGTTCCATTTATAGTTTCTGAAAGAGGCACTGTAGCATGATGATCAAGAGCACAGGCCGTGGAGTCATGCAGACCTGGCTTTGGATACAACTCTGCCTCTTATCCTTTGTATGATTTTGACCATGTTACTTGCCTAAGTCTCCATTTCCTCATCTGTAAAACGGAACTCATAGTACTAACGCACAGAGATGTCAGGATTAGAAATGATAATATCTATAACAACCTTTTGTGACCTGAATTCCACAAGAGAATCAAGACCTAATGTCCTCATCAGACATCTCTATAGAATTGAATTAGTTTCTCTCCTCTGCATCTAGAATGGTACTAGTTACGTGCCATTCTTAAGAGAATTGAGAAAGCAGTCACCTCAGTCATTGTCTGTGTTCAAGGTTTGGATGAGGAACCTTGGTTAAGGTGCTTGGCATGTAGTAACCAAAAAAACCCAGACACATTATCATGCAGTCATTTCCAACTCATGGTGACCCTGTGTACTTCAGAGTAGAACTGTGCTCCACAGGGTTTTCTTGGCTATAATCTTAACGGAAGCAGATTACCAGGACTGTTTTTTTGTGGTGCCACTGGGTGGATTTGAACTGCCAACCTTTTGGTTAGTAGTCTAGAGCAAAGCATTTGCACCACCCAGGCAACTTTTGGCACATAAAAGGCACTCAGTAAATGGAAGCTGTTTCTATTGCTTTTGTCCCAGAAGTGACAGAAAAGAACAGTGGCTTTCTGGATGTCTTTGCTTGGTGTAAGCATCTCTAGGAAAGGCATTTTCCTGAGTGTGCCCTGGTAAGCAGGCATCTGTATAGCATCTTGTTAGGCCTTATTTTTCGGTCTGGGACTAGCTATGCCTGTATGACTGGGGGCATTTTCCTGAGTGTGATCTAGGAAGTTGGCATCTGTATGGCATTTAGTCAGGCCTTATTTTTGGGTCTGGGACCAGCTATGCCTGTATGACTGGGTAACTCATCCCCTACGCCCTCTTGTGATGAGCCAGCTTCTTGCCTCTGCCATAGTGCTCTGCACTACTGCCTCCTCTCTGGGAAGAGTTTCAGAAGTTTGGTTCTCTCCCCATAACTGTCCTTGTATCAGGAGCCTTATTCAGGCCTCGGATTTAATGCTTTTTCATAAGTTGCTGTATGGTAATATATTCAGTTCTGGATGCTCATACTGCTTCATTGGGACCTTGTTCATTTTTTAAATATACTGCTAAAGATGATTGTTTTAATATATTTTCTGATGAATATTTTCTCATGACTGCTTTTTTTTTTAAATTTTAGCTACTGACCTACTTCTTGCCTGGAATCCCATTTGTTTGGGGTTGGTAGAAGGTGTTATTGGGAAAATTCAGCTTCATTCAGGTATGTTTCTATAAATACCTTAAACTTGTCGGATTTAATGTGGCATTCTATAAAATTTTTCTCTTTATGGTTAAATGTAGATTCTGTTATGTCTTTGATTACTTTTCCTTAACTTTGGGTCTGTCTAAAATGGGCATATTTCCGCTTAAGTTAAATGAAATAAAAATAAAGCTTTAGAGAAAAGGAGGCATAATATTATAGTCCTTTCTTTTGTTTAAGAAAATGCTTATTAAATGCCTACTGTGTGTCAGGAATTGCTGGTAGAGCACAGTAGTGAGCAAAAACAGGCCCATTCCCATCCTCATGGAGCTTACAGTTTAGGGTAGACAGACGTTGATGAATGATCACTAAAAGAAGTGTATAATTGTTTGGTAATTGTGGTAGGTACTATGAAAGAAAGATACCAAGTGTGATATCAAGGGAAAGAATAGCAGAAATAAGGGTGGAGAGGTAGCCAGGTGGCAGACATGGATTGGCCGGCTTTGGGTCAGGTATCCATCTCTAATATAGTCAGCTGTGGCCAGGAAGAGTCTAGGTCTCTTAATATTATGTGGTGTGGTCCTTTCCAGGAGCCTTTTCCGGGGCAGGCAAATTTATGGCGGCCCTAGATGGAAGGATAGGCATCTGTGCCCTGGGCTCGGAGGCAGTTTTGTTATTGGGAAATACAATAGGTGTTAAACAAGTTGAGTACCCAAAAGCTAATGAAAAAGGACTGAATTAAATATTTTTAAGCACTATGGTTAAATATCTTACTTCCCTTGGTATCAATTTTAATATGAGTTATTAACTATAGGAGGCTTTGTCATTATTGCTGTGTAATTGGGAGAATATCTCCCCTCTGGAGTGTGCCCTTTTTATTCTTTGTAAATAAAATCATTGAGCATTTGGGAGCCAGGTTGATTTTTGTGTATTATAAAGCACATATTGCTGGAGATAATCTCATTTTGCTTCACTAGATTCTTTGGTTGGTTTTTAAAAATTAGTTTTTATTATGAAGTATTTTATAGCAACAAAAAGCTGAGTGTCACAGATATATAAGTAATTTGAAAACAAACACATGTATCTACCACCCAGATGAAGAAACAGAACACGACCAGTGTCTCTGGAGTCCTTTGGGTACCTTTCTTCAAGTGAATCCTGCTTCCTTCCCTTCAAGAGAGCCTACTATTTTGAATTTTGTGTTGATTATTCCCTTTGATTTTCACTGTAGTGTTTGTTACTTATTGTATCCCTGAACAATGTGTTGTTAAGGATTGTATTTTGGGGACTTCAGATAAATGATATTAAACTGTGGGGTAAAATTGTTTTTCTCACTCAGTGTTTTAATTTTGAAGTTTATACATGATGATTATGAAACCGTGGCTCTTTGTTTCTGCTATTGTATAGTAGTCCATTGTGTGAATATATCATAATTTATCCTTTCTCCTGTCATTAGGTAATTGAGATGTTTCCAGTTTTTTGCTATTGCAAATAATACTGCTATGAACATTCTTGTACATTCTGCCTTTGGTAGTTTTTTAGAAGGGGGAGAAGGTTGCCAAGTGGCATGTCGACATCGTTCAACCATGCTGATTATTTTATTAGTAATTAGTCCTACTGATCTATATTTACATATATATATATTTTTAACCATTGGTCAGATTCTTTAGTCATTTTTTTTTTTTTTTTTACATTTACTTTTTTAGTTTTAATACACTATTTTTTAGAGAAGTTTTAGGTTTACGGACAAATTGTGCAGAAAGTATAGAGAGTACCCATATACCCCTTCTCCTCTCCCCATTCCCTGCAGTTTCCTCTGTCATTAACATCTTGCATTAGTGTGGTATGTTTGTTACAACTGGTGAACCAATATTAATACATCATTATTAACTGAAGTCCATGGTTTACATTAGGATTCAATCTTTGTATTGTACAGTCCTGTGGCCTTTTTTTTTTTTTTTTTTAATTAAAATAAGATTTTATTGTGTTCTTGGTGAACGTTTACAGAGCAAGTTAGGTTCCCATTTGACAATTTCCACACAAACTATCAGTGACATGAGTTACGTTTTCCACGTTGTTACATACATATATTTTTAATTTATTTACATGCTGAGAGGATAGTTTCATAGCTAGTTTTTTGAACTGAAATACATTTTCTGTTATTTAAATGATGTTTATGAAACCTTTGAATTACTTTTCTTCAGTTTGTTCACATCTTGGAGCAGTGAAGCAATCACTGAGATCCGAAGACCTGGGTTCAAGCTCTGTGAATTAGCTTTGAAATATAGGGGAAGTTACTCGATATGTGTTTCATTTATTTATTGCTGTGGTTTAAGCTGCCCCAAAAGTTAATGGCTTAAAACAACACCACTGTATAATATCATGAGTCTATGAGTTGACCAAGCGGCTCTTCTGCTTTGTGTGGTGTTGGCTGGGGTCATTCGTTTGGCAGCATTCAGCTGAGAGGTTGGGCTGGGGTGCCTAGGTTTTCCTTCACGTGTCCTCTCTCTCCACGTGTCTCATGTCACAGGGACTCACCCTGAGTCCTCTCACCTGGATAGCCTGAACGTTTTTTCAGAGTGGTGGTGGTGGCTGGGCGCCAACGACAAGCCTCAGTGTGCAAGTACTTAATCAACCTCAGCTTGCATCACTTAGCTTACTAATATCTCATTGGCCAAAGGAAATCTCATGGCCCAGGCCAGAGCCAGTGTGGGAGGGGACTTTACAAGGGCATGAATCCCAGGAGGTTGGTTCATGGGGCCACCAGTGTAACAGTTGACCACAATGTCTCTGAGTCTCAACTTCTTAAGAAACAGTAAAAACGAGTAAAAATAACTGCTCTCTTGATTTCTGTAGGGTTTTGTGAGTCAAATGAGATGATATACCTGAAAGTACTTCTTAAATTATAAATTACTGTTTTATCTAGGGCTGTTTTGGTTGCAAATACAAACCTACTAGCTTAAGCAAAAAAAAACAAACAAACAAAAAAAAGTTTTATAAGGAACCAAGGTACCAGAACCAAGAAGTGGGACGTTGTATACTTGTACCTATTGCTGTTGAGTTGGTTCCGTCTCACAATGACCCTATTGGACAGAGTAGAATTGCCCCGTAGGGTTTCCAAGGAGTGGCTGGTGGATTCAAACTACCGACCTTTTGGTTAGCAACTGAACTCTTATAACCATTGCGCCACCAGTGCTCTGGGGACATTGTATATGATCTGAGATTACTTTATAGAGGCCGGGGGTCTCTGACTACCACTCCTTATGTGTCCACTTCATTCCTATTCCTCTCTTTTCTTTGCTTTCTCTGTTTCTGTTTATGTAGGACCAAGTATTTCTGCTCTTAAATGACATCCTCAAATTGACAAACATCTGTTCCCTGTAACCACTGGAGACTAACCTAGTTCAGACTCCTAGAAAGAGGCTCTTATTGGCCCAGCACTGGGCCATGAGCCTTCCCTGGTCACAAAGTTCAGACATGCTCCAGAAACCCACTCCCCCAGGTTGGGGGGCAGTCAGAGCCATAGGGCTTGGACTTGGCAGGCAACCCTGAGGTTGTCTTCTGCAAGCAGTGTACAAATACAAGTTAATGGCTGTGAATTTATGATGCAGTACCATATGGTCATTTATGAAGTGGTGGAGGTGTGGTCATTGTTAGCCTTTGTTTGGAGCAACAACAGGTGGTTGGTAGGCAGTGGGGGTACCTGTTATATAGGATATATTAGAAGGGGGAGAAGGTCCGTAAGTGGCACAAACGTTTTGTCCTCAGCTGCTAACCTAAAAGTTGGTGGTTCGAAGCCACCCAGAGGTACATGGGAGGAAAGTGCTGGTGATCTGCTTTCATTAAGATTACAGCCAAGAAAACCTTATGGAGCAGCTCTACTCTGTAACTCGTGGGGTCGCCATGAGTCGGAATCGACTCGACAGCAAATAACAGCAACAGAATGGGGAGACGTGGGAAATAGAGTGGGTTGCGGAAAGAAAATGTAAAAAATGAAAGGACAGGGAAATCCTCAGTTTTTCACTATCTTAACTCCTGTATCTTTTTCTCCCCTTGTTATATCACTTATAAGGTTTGATTGTTAAAAAACAGGGCAGAGAAGAATCAAAGGTAAATCTTTTCTGGGCCCCCTTGCCACTCTTCTTCCCTCACTCTGGAAGGGAACTAGCTGCAAACCCACCGCTCTGCATCACTCAACCCCCCAGCTCCACACCCTTTAACCATCCATCTTATTCTTCTCTTTCTTTGTTCTCTGTCCTCGGGGGTGCCTCGCCCCATTCTTTCCCTGTGCCCTCTTGCCCTGAGTAAGTGGCCGTACCCTCAGATTGGGCAGGATGGAAGCTAGGTTCCTAGTATACATTAGAAGTCCAGATACACTTTCCTGTAGGAGCTTCTTCTTGGTAGAAGATGAGGGAAGAAAATGCTGTACTTAAAATCTTTTCTCACTCCCATTCCCCTCCTACTCCTACTTGCTCTATACATATTAATATATTAATTTTTCTTCTTGCCTAATGAGATGGGAACATAAATCTATTTCAACAGATGTCATTGACAGTTTAAAAACGGCGTGGGTGAACTGTGCTGCTGTTCCTCTCACTGAACTCTGAGCTCATGGAACGTAGCAGGCTCATGGGACTGAGGAACCTAACATCCACAACAATGGTTATTGCAAAGCACGTCAAAGAGAATTTGCACTAGTCCAGTATTGGAGCCCTGGTGGCGAAGTGGTTAAGAGCTTAGTCTGCTAACCAGAAGGCTGGCAGTTAAAATCTACCATCTGCTCCTTGGAAAACCTATGGGGCGGTTCTGCTCCGTCCTATAGGGTCGCTATGAATCAGAATCGATTTGACGGCATTCAACGACAACGATATTGCCAGCTGTTTCCCTTCTTCTTGGCCTTTCTTTCAGGTTGAGACAGGCCATTCCCCAGACATCATTGACTAGGTGCTCACCCCAGAGATGGACGATTCCTGAGAGGCCATGCATTGTTTCCTTAAGCATTGTTTTGCATCGGATTGCTTCATCTAAGCCTCAGTTGCCTGTTTATAACACAAAGGTGATAATACCTCCCTAGTACAGTTATTGTGAAAATTTACAAAAGTTCATGTGAAGTGCTTAGTACCGTTCTTGGTGGTAGTAAACATTATTGTGATGACTATTATTTTCCTTAGTTTTAATGGTACTTTGAGGGGTCAGATATTCTACTAGAGAATCATTTAAATGTTAGAGAATCAATTTTGAACAAGTTTGAAACTTGGACTTTTTTTTTCAGTAATGTTAATATTTGCTGAAACTGTCATACTACATGTCACTAAAAGACTGCATGGTGGGAGGAAAATATTAGTGGCATTTAGTGAAGGTTATACTTCATAAACTACGTGCCCACTTCCAAAATGGGATAGGAGAATTTTAAAGTATTTTTTGGTTGTGGTATCCTGTGCTGATAATCACCCTTGTTTTCAGCAAGGTCTGCCAAAAAATTCTTCTGCTGACCTTGGAGCTTAGCAAATCTCTCTTTAGAACTGTTTGCCTTTCCGTGGGTCGCAAGCTTTCTTCCCTAGACATTAACTGGCAGATGGACTTTCAGGCGAGTGTTAGGTAAGGTAGTGGAATGCAGTCTGTCCCCAACAACTGCCGTGTATCTGGCTTTGGGATTTAATTAGTTTGAGAAACAAGAAGTAGGAGGGACGTGTAATGTGACAAATAGATTTGTTGTTGTGTGCCATCAAGTTGATTCCAACTCATAGCGACCCTACAGGACAGAGTAGAACTGTCCCGTAAGATTTCCAAGAGTAATCTTTCTGGGAGCAGATTGCCAGGTCTTTTCTCCCAGGGAGCGGCCGGTGGGTTCGAACTCCTGACCTTGCAGTTAGCAGCCAAGCACTTTAACCATTGCATTACCAGGGCTCCTGACAAATAGATTAAAGAAAAGGAAAGTACAGCTCCATGAAAATCAATGTTTTTGATTGGCTCTAGTGTCCAGGAGGAAGTACAGAATGATAGTCAAATTCTTTTCACAATTGTAGTTACACGTTGATTTTTTGTTTTATTCTTATGTCTGTCTCCCCTTTGGAAGATAAGCTCCAAGAAGACAGGGGCTGTGTGTTTTGCTCACTGCTGTGCCTTTTGTCTGGCAAGGAGCTGGCTCACAGCAGGAGCTATTCAAAAATACTCAGCAGATACTCGTTAATTTAACAAATATTTATGGAGTGCTGAGCTCAGTACTGGAGACTGCAGGGGAAACAAAGCTTGAGGTTCCAGGAGCATAGACTTGAATGCAAGAGATGGATATTTTGTCATTACAGGCTTAGGCTTCTGAAGAAAAGTTTGAGGTGCTGTGGCGTGTATCAGAGGGGCCTGACCAGGCTGGGGTCGGGGTGGGGAGTCCTGGAAGGCATCCCTGAGGAAGTGCTGTATGAGTTGAGGCCTGAAAAATTAGTGGAGATAATCTAGACAGGGCCAGTGTGTATGTGTGCCTGTGAGTGCATGTGTGTGTATGTTCATGCGTGGTTTTGGGTGAGAGATGAGGGGTGGGGAATGAGGAAAATTCCCCACATTATTGATGTGTTTCTTCTATTTATTTTCTACATTATTAATGTCCAGGATATAGCTGTATCTTTACACAGATAATCCATAAGAGATTGCTTTATGCTGGGGATTTTAAATGCATCACAAAAGCTATTTAAGTTTAAATCTGTTTTGAAGATTGGGAAGAGGGTAAGCTTAGTTAGCTTAAGAAGTATCTGAATATAAAAAGCAAAGACATTCATTAGCAAAAGTCTGCCCTTTATCCCATGATATATTCAGAAATAGTCTGAAGAGAAAATTGTCAGGAATCTTGATTTGGCAAAAGAGACTCTTTGTTTAGTAATTAAGTGAATTCCTACTTGTAGTACTGAATAGTCCATAGACAGAATTCACTCAAATAGATCTCATTCATTAAAATAGTACTTACCATCTGCTCTTTTTCCACTTTTGATGTGGTGAAGATCATTAAAATGGTAAAATGCATTATGCATATGATTTAAAAAGTGTGATTTTGGTCTTCTGCTGTTTATGGAAACTTTTTCTTGATATGACAATAATGGCATAAATATAAACCATTTTTTATATTTTAGTGATGAATGAGAATGCTCGTGGTGTAGTGGTTAAGAGCTATGGCTGCTAACCAAAAGATCAGCAGTTGGAATCTACCAGCCACTCCTTGGAAACTCTATGGGGCAGTTTTATTCTATCCTATAGGGTCTCTATGAGTTGGAATCAACTCGACAGCAGTGGGTTAGTACTTTCCTAAAAAAACACTGGAAAACGCCACTCCTCAAGGGCACTAGAGAGAAACAGAGAGAAGCATGGCAGAGCCCGGCAGAGCTCTGAATGTTTCTGAGCCTTCTAGATCTTGCTTCTGTTTAAATGTAAGTTTAATTGCCTGTGTACAATTACATAGTGAGATAAGCAGATTGTTTTAGTGACTGACAACTCAGGTTATTAAAAACAGTCAAGGACTGTGATGATGGTTGTACAACTATAAATTTATTAAAATCATTGAGTTTTACACTTACAATGAGTGAGTCTTACAGTATGTAAATCATATCTCAAGAAAGCAGTTGAAAAACTTAAAACAGAAGATAGCTCTTTGGTATAGATTGTTGTCATTACTTCTGATCTTATCTTAATTAAAAACTTAAATACATGTATGTTTTCGTAACTTATAGATTCTTTTTTTCATGTCCTGAAATTTTTTAGAATACTTCCTTCAAAGCAACAGTATTAATTTGTAACAGAACATGTCTACGAAAATGTAAATTATCTAAAATGTATTTCGAATACAGTCGTTATATATTCATTTTGTAATTCATGAGGATCTCAGAATTACTTATTTTCCAGGTAAGATTTTCTTTAGTAATTAGTTTCCTGGTTCATCCTGAAAAGATTCTTTAACTATAGTTATTTTTCCTGTTTTGTTAATAGTTTTTGATCTTGGAAGCAGGCAGCTCAGTGGTGTGAGAGAATTCTCTTCTTTGGCATCTTCTCATCTCTATTTTTTGCTTCCTTCCTCTTCCTTTTACCCTCTCCCCAGGTATCCAGGTGCTAAGTGACTCATACCATCCTTTCTCTGTTCCCTACAGCCTGTTCTATCACTTCATGCTTCAGAATTTCCTGCTTCCCTTGTCCTTAACCTGAGCTCCAGTCCCCTCAGTACGGTTGGTTCCAATTCCCTGGTCGGAGCATTGTACTGGGCTTGAAGTAGTCACATGAGTGTGACCCATAGTTCTGAGTTTTCTCAGAGGGTAGTTAAACTAACATACTTCTTATTTTTGCGTACATCTTTGAAAGGTTTTTATATTTTCCAGGCAGAGACATTTAGAGTCAGGCCAACTTGCCTCTTGCACTGTTCCCCCATTGTTCCTTTTTCTGTTCATCAACCTATTTGTTCTTAAGCATCAGTTGTTTTCCTCAGTGATTCCTATGGCAGTGATATTAGAAGCTTTGGTTTTTAGCCTTGGAAAGAGAGGAGGATTGTTAAGGTAAGAATGACTATGTGTGGGTCACCTGTAAAGGTACTTTCTATATTTATTCCCTCTGTCATATTCTTTTTGAATTTTTTACTTACTGAACATTTGGAAATAATTACAATAAAATTATTACTGAATCTAGTAATTTGTAGCAACCCTATAGGACAGAGTAGGACTGCTCCATAGGGTTTCTAAGGAGTGGCTGGTGGATTCGAACTGCCAACCTTTTGCTTAGCAGCCGAGCTCTTAACGACTGTGCTACCAGGGCTCCTTGAGAAAGGATAGTCTTGATAAATATAGTAATTTCTCTCACTTACTTAGATTTGGCCAGTATCAGCCATTCAGAGCAGAGAATGAAGATTGTTTATTTAATTGACTTGGTTATCCGTTTTTTTACGGTCTTGGGTCCCTTCATGTAGGAGCCAGTCACTTCCAACTTTGAGAGCATCCTTATGTCACCTCTCAAAGCAGTGATTAAACCTGCATCATGAATAAAAATGCTGATTATGTTTGCAATACTGGTATTTAATAGATATGAAAGCATGTAATGTATTAAAGTTTTAAATAAACATAAAAAGACATTTTAGCAACTTAGGAGGATAAGCTGTAGTTATCTGGAAAATGTACTTTTATATAGGACATCATTTTACCCAACAGTACTTTATAAGTAAGACTTTTACAGTTTTCTAAGACTTTTATGTCTTTTATAGATGCAAAAGGGATTATATTTTTATAAACTATTGTAGATTATTTCATTTTATGGCAGATCTTTATTAGGAATTTAAACTTAGTCCTAAGCTTTACAAGCTAAGCTGAATATTATCCAATTGCACCATTTGGTACTTTTGAAACAGAGCCTATTAAAACTGCGTCTTGCCCTAGATGCTCTCCCTGTGAGTCATTGTCAATTTTCTATAGACCCATGTTTAGGACACTTTAGTAGGCAGCAGAATGACCAGTCAAGAAACACTGAGTAGCTACTGTGTTTAGAAGGTGAGCAGATTAATAATTGGCTCTTTAGTCACTGAGAGCAGTGGAAGTCCAATGTAATATACTTTTAGCTACCAGGTATCTGAGATTGAGCAGTGGAAATAGAGGCTACAAAATAAGTTATGGTTGTATGCTAAAGAAAACAAAAGTCATTTTTAAGCTCTCAAGTAAAATTAAATAGACAAATACCAAGAATACCAAATGTTCTCCATCTCGTTGGCCTCCTTATGTGAGAGAACTCACAAAGCGGGAGTTTGGATTAGATCCAAAGAGTATTCCTGAGTTTGAGGATAGTGGTCAAAGGGAGCTTCAGCTGTGTCTGTAACATTTATTTACTTATTTTAACAAGGGGAATGTATTTATATATTCCCTGTATGATTGGATTAATAAAAATAAAAAGGATTGCTCAACCTGCATTGTTGGGTCAAATGCGTGTCCTTTCTATATGCCAGTAGGATAGATAGCCGTGTAGTTAGAAATATAGAGGTGATGTGATGAGTAGGGGGAAATCATTTTTTCCCAAATTGAATGAAAGTCTTTACCCCACAATTACTTACTCCTTTTAAGTGAATCACTTATTGTACATTGCTAGTAATTGAATATTTTCCAGGACTATTGTTTTAGCTTGCCCTACTGGTCATTCTTTTCAACATAATCACTTCCTTATCAGTTTTCTTATCTTGCTGGGGAAGTTCCCTTGTCTTTCTTTTCCTGGAGGAGCCAGGGTTACAAAATTGACTTTAATTTTCCTCCATTGTAATATATTTATTAAGTTGAAAAAGTATCTTTATGCTATCAGACCCAGCTAGATGAGATTATCTTTTAACTCTGTTATACTATATATCTAGATCTCACTGTGACAACTTTAATTGAGCCGAGTTTCATTTCTTGGTGGGTAATATAAATTAATTTAACAATAGCTTGCTTTGACACTTTAAAAATTTTTATGTACAAAATTATACTTGAATGGATACTAGGATTGCTAAACAATAGTGAGGTTATACTTCTACATTTTTCTTGGCTTAAAATTCAGACTATAAAAAGTATATTTGTAACTCAGCATGCATTTTCCTACTTGAGGTCCTGGACTTTTTGTTCATTGCTGTGTTTTGATTCACCCAAGGCAAAGTAATTACAGGAAGGGAGATGCTTCTTATTTCCAGTGAGGTTTTGTTTGTTTGTTTTGTTTTAGAGGGAATGATTTTACCTGGAAATCTCTCAGTGTTCGGTTCATAATTTTACTTTTCTTTCTATTGTAATAATTTTAATTATTCTGTTAAACATTACTGTAAACAGCTACATCTTTTCATTAATGTTTTGGCTTGCCCTATTGGTCATATGTTTCAAGAATTAATAGACTGCCCTAGCTTAAAACCTCTGTCTTTGGCAGAAAATGCACTTTTTAGTTTTTTATAGTCTGCTCTAGTAGGTAGGACTCTTAACAAGTTCTTCTTTTGTTCTTCAGAAAGAGCTTTCTTTAAAAAAAAAAAGTGGAGTATAATACACATACCATGAAATTCACTCTTTTAAAGTGTACAATTTAGTGGTTTTTAGTATATTCACAAGGTTATGTAACCATTGCCACTATCTAATTCCATTTTATCATGTCAAAAAGAAATTCTGTGCTTGTTTCTCCCTCCCCCAGTTCCTTGCAATGACAAAATCTTTTCTCTATGAATATGCCTATTCTGAACACTTCATATAAATGGAATCATACAATACGTGGTCCTTTGTGACTGGCTTCCTTAACTCAGTGCAGTGTTTTCAAGGTTCATGTAGTAGAATGCGTCAGAGCTTCATTCCTTTTTATGTAGTGTTGTTGTTGTTAGGGGCCATGGAGTTAGTTCTAACTCATAGCAGCCTTACATACAGCAGAACAAAACACTGCCTGGTCCTGCACCATCCTCAAAACTGTTGCTATGCTTGAGCACATTGTTGTAGCTATGGTGTCAGTCCATCTCATTGAGGGTCCTCCTCTTTTTCGCTGACCCTCTACTTTACCAGGCATGATGACCTTCTCCAGGGACTGGTCCCTCCTGATAACATGTCCAAATTATGTGAGACAAAGTCTCACTATCCTTATTTCTAAGGAGCATTCTGGTTGTACTTCTTCCAAGACAGATTTTTTTCATTTTTCTGTTCAGTCCGTAGTATATTCAATATTCTTTGCCAACACCATAATTCAAAGGTATTAATTCTTCAGTCTTCCTTATTCATTGTCCAGCTTTCACATGCATATGAGGCGATTGAAAACACCATGGCTGGGGTCAGGCGCACCTTAGTCCTTAAAGTGACATCTTTGCTTTTCAACACTTTAAAGAGATCTTTTGCAGCAGATTTGCCCAGTGCAGTGTGTCGTTTGATTTCTTGACTGCTGCTTCCATGGGTGTTGATTGTGGATCCAAGTAAAATGAAATCCTTGACAACTTCAATCTTTTTTCTGTTTATCATGATATTGCTTATTGGTCCATTTGTGAGGATTTTTGTTATCTTTATGTTGAGGGGTAATCCATACTGAAGGCTGTGGTCTTTGATCTTCATCAGTAAGTGCTTCAAATCCTTTTCACTTTCATCAAGCAAGGTTGTGTCATCTGCATATCGCAGGTGTTAATGAATCTTCCTCCAGTCCTGATGCCGTGCTCTTCTTCATATAGTCCAGCTTTTTGGATTATTTGCTCAGCATATAGATTGAATAAGTATGGTGAAAGGATAGAACCCTGACGCATACCCTTCCCGACTTTAAACTACGCAGTATCCCCTTGTTCTGTTAGAATGACTGCCTCTTGGTCTAAGTACAGGTTTCTCGTGAGCACAATTAAGTGTTCTGGAATTTCCATTCTTCTCAGTGTTATCCATAATTTGTATGATGCACACAGTTTGAATGTCTTTTCATAGTCAATAAAACACAGGTAAACATCTTTCTGGTATTCTCTGCTTTCAGCCATGACCCATCTGAAGTCAGCAGTGATATCCCTTGTTCCACAACCTCTTCAGAATCTGGCTTGAATTTCTGACAGTTCCCTGTGATGTACTGCTGCAGCTGCTTTTGAATGATCTTCAGCAAAATTTTACTTGTGTATGATATTAATATTTTTCAATAATTTCTGCATTCTGTTGGATCACCTTTCTTTGGAATGAGTACAGATATGGTTCTCATCCAGTTCGTTGGCCAGGTAGCTGTTTTCCAGATTTCTTGGCATAGACGAGTGAGTGCTTCCAATGCTGCATCTGTTTGTTGAAACATCTCAATTGATAATTCCATCAATTCCTGGAGGCTTGTTTTTTGCCAATGCCCTCAGTGAAGCTTGGACCTCTTCCTTCAGTACCATTGCTTCTTGATTGTGTGCTACCTCCTGGAAAGGTTGAACGTTGACCAGTTCTTTTTGGTACAGTGACTGTATTCCTTCCATCTTCTTTTGATGCTTCCGGTGTCATTTAATATTTTCCCCGTGGAATCCTTCAGTATTGCAACTTGAGGGTTGACTTTTTACTTCAGTTCTTTCAGCTTGAGAAATGCCAGGCATGTTCTTCCCTTTTGGTTTTCTGTCTCCAGGTCTTTGCCCATTTCCTTATAATATTTTATCTTTTCAAGCTGCTCTTTGAAATCTTCTGTTTGGCTTTTTACTTCATCATTTCTTCCTTTTGTTTTAGCTGCTCTGCATTCAAGAACAAGTTTGAGAGTCTCTTCTGACATCCATTTTGATCTTTTCTTTCTTTCCTGTCTTTTTAATGACCTCTTGCGTTCTTCATGTATGATGTCCTTTATGTTGTTCCACTACTTGTCTGGTCTTCCGTCATTAGTGTTCATTGCATCACATCTGTTCATGAGATGGTCTCTAAATTCAGGTGGGATATACTCAAGGTTGTACTTTGACTCTTGCAGACTTGTTCTAATTTTCTTCAGCTTCAACTTGCATATGAGCAATTGATGGTCTGTTCCACAGTTGGCCCCTGGCCTTATTCTGACTGATGATATTGAGCTTTTCCATTGTCTCTTTCCACACATGTAATTGATTTGATTCCTGTGTATTCCATCCGGTGAGGTCCACATGTATAGTTGCTGTTTATGTTGTTGAAAAAAAGTATTTGCAAAGAAGACATTGTTGGTCTTGCAAAATAATATCATGTGATCTCTGGCATTGTTTCTATCACCAAGGCCATATTTTCCAGCTAGCAATCCTTCTTTGTTTTCCAACTGCCGGTAATTATCAATCCATCTTAATTGCATGTTTGATCGATTTCAGACTGCAGAAGTGGTAAAAATCTTCAGTTTCTTCATCTTTGCTCTTAGTGGTTGGTGCATAAATTTGAATAATAGTTGTATTAACTGGTCTTCCTTGTAGGTGTATGGATATTATCCTATCACTGACAGCATTGTATTTAAGGATAGATCTTGAAGTGTTCTTTTTTGACGGTGAACGTGATGCCATTCCTCTTTAATTTGTCATTCCCAGTGTATAAACCATAGGATTGTGTGATTCAAAATGGCCAATACCAGTGCATTTCAGCTTACTAATGCCTAGGATATCCATTTCAGTTTTGACAATTTCCAATTTTCCTAGATTCATAATTTGTACATGCCGTATTATGATTATTAATGGATGTTTGCATCTGTTTCTTCTCATTTTGAGTTGTGCCATATCAGCAAATGAAGGTCCCAAAAGCTTGACTCTATCCACGTCATTAAGGTTGACTCTACTTTGAGGAGGCAGCTCTTCCCCAGTTGTCTTTTGAGTGCCTTCCAACCCGGGGGGCTCATTTTCCGGTACTATATCAGACAGTGTTCTGCTGCTATTCATAAAGTTTTCACTGGCTAATTTTTTCAGAAGTAGACTGCCAGGTCCTTCTTCCTAGTCTGTCTTACTCTGGAAGCTCAGCTGAAACGTGTCCACCAAGGGTGACCCTGCTGGTATTTGAAATACCGGTGGCAAAGCTTCCAGTATCACAGCAACACACAAGCCACCGCAGTATGACACAATGACAGACACACATAAAAGCTAGCACACTAATATCTGTATAATATTGCACTGTATGGAAGTATCATAATTTATCTAGCCTGTTTTGTATCTTACTTTATGATAAATAATGCTGCTGTGAATAACCTTGTACCTTTGTAGCTTACCTCATTTGTCAGCATATCTTTAGGATAAATTACTAGAATCAGAATTGTTCCATCAAAGGATAGAAGCATTTATGATTTTGATAGATATTCCTAAGTTGTCCCCATAGAGATTGTGTAAATTTACATTCTCACAACAATGTCTGTTTACCCACAGCCATATAAATTGCATAATAACATTTTTTGTATTTTTCCAGTATGATAGAAAATACATTTTTGTATTTCATTAGTGTGAATGATGATGTCTCAGTGTAGTTTTAATGTGCATTTCACTTGTTATAAATGAGGTTGAGGATGTTTTCATATCTTTACAGCCACTTGCGTTTCCTTTTGTCTGACTTGTGTATGCGTATGTTTGGCTCATTTTTCTCTTGGATTATTTGTCTTTTTCTTTTCAGATTTTAGGAACTCTTTATAAAATAGGGAGATTAGTTTTTTGGCTGCAAATTTTTTTTTTCTAGTTTGCCTTTTAACTTTGTTCTGCTATGCTGAAGTTTTTGATCCTAGCCTAATCAAATTTAATCAATGTTTTCTTTTATGCCTTCTTTACCAAGGAAATTTAAAGCTAAGTTGGGAGGGGAAAAAAAATTCCAGCAAGCTTATCACCATTTTCCAAAGAAGAAGGAAGTTTTAAGGTTCGATTACTTAGATTATAACTAGTAGATATCAATTTCCTCATCCATTTTACTGTTCGGTTGATTTTTCTTTTTGATCAATGTGTAAAACTGACAACACTCAGGAGATTGACATTGAACTCTTACTCTGTGTTTGGTACTTTTCATTTGCTACACCTTTGTTTCTACCTCATGAAAAAAGCATAGACTTTAGATACAATACAAAAAGTGAAAGAATAAATATATATGTTGTAAAGAAAAGAAATAGTATTACTTACTTAGAAAATCTCAAAGAATAGGAAAACACCTTGGTGAAGCCAATAATAATGAGGAGGATAACTACATGGTTCTAAATGTTGGCTTGTCTGGTCTTCTTCCTCCTCCTTCACTATCTCCAACTAATGTGTCAGTAACCAATCTCAGTAATTTCTGATTTATCCTTTATGTCCCCTTCCCTCCGATGAGCAGATACATGTGTATTATATCTTCTTCTTTCTTACATGAAGGGTAGCATACTCTAGCTACCTTTGCACTTTGATTTCTTTACTTTATAATATATTCAGGAACCGCTCCTTATCAGTTCATGGAACTCTTCATTCTTCTCTCAGCTGCAGAGTACTCCATTGTGTGGATGTGCTATTGTTGATTCAGCCACTCTCCCATGTGTGGGCATGTAGGTTGTTTCCAATATTTCACAATTACAAACTGCTGCAATGAATAGACTTGAGTATATATCTTTGTAGTGTATCTTCAGGGCAGATTCCTAGGAGTGGGATTGCTGGATCAAAAAGTAAGCGCTTCTGGTATATTGTTTGGTATTGTGATATTGTGAAACTTCCCTCCAGAAAAGTGCCAGTTTTTATTCCCACCCACACTGTACCAGTGTGCCTATTTCCTCATAGCCTCGCTAACAGGATGTGTTGTCATACTTTTTAATTGTCCCCAATCTGATAAGTGAGAAATGATGTAAATGTTTTCATTTACGTTTCCCTAGTTATGAGTGAAAAGGAGCCCTGGTTGCACAGTGGTTAAGCGCTTAGCTTCTAACTGAAATGTGGGTGGTTCAAACCCACCAGCCACTCCTTGGGAGAAAGATGTGGCAGTCTGCTTCCACGAATATTACAGCCTAGGAAACCCTATGGGGCATTTCTACTCTGTCCTGTAGGGTTGCTATGAGTTGGAATCAACTTGATGGCAACAGGTAATTATGAGTGTAAGGAGCACTGGTGGTGCAGCGGTTAAGCACTGGGCTGCTAACCGAAAGGTTGGCTGCTTGAACCCACCAGGAGCTCTGCAGGAGAAAAGACCTGTTGATCTACTCCCATAACTGCCCCTGTTGGGGCAGTTCTACTCTGTCCTGTAGGGTTGCTGTGAGTTTGAATCAACTAGACAGCACCCAACACACTCAATTAAGTATCTTTTTACATGCTTAAAGCCGAAAGAACTAAAAAAAAAATAAAATAAAATAAAATTCAGGCCTCAAATTGCAGTTTTGAAGGATTCTGTGGACAAAATATTGAATGATGCAGGAAACATCAAAAGTAGATGGAAGGAATACACAGAGTCACTGTACCAAAAAGAACTGGTTGACATTCAGCCATTTCAGGAGGTAGCATATGGTCAAGAACTGATGGTATTGAAGGAAAAAGTCCAAGCTGTATTGAAGGCATTGGGGAAAAACAAGGCTTCTCCAGGAATCAGTGGAATGCCAGTTGAGATGTTTCAACAAACGGATGCAGCGCTGGAGGTGCCCACTCGCCTATGCTAAGAAATTTGGAAGACAACTACCTGGCCAACCAACTGGAAGAGATCCATATTTGTGCCCATTCCAAAGAAAAGTGATCCAACAGAATGTGGAAATTAACAAACAATATCATTAATACCACATGCAAGTAAAATTTTGCTGAAGATCATTCAAAAGGAGTTGCAGCAAAACATTGACAGGGAACTGCCAGAAATTCAAGCCGGATTCAGAAGAAGATGTGAAATGAGGTATATCACTGCTGATGTCAGATGGATCATGGCTGAAAGCAGAGAATACCAGAAGGATGTTTACCTGTGTTTTATTGACTATGAAAAGGCATTCAATTGTGTGAATCATAACAAATTGTGGATAACATTGCGAAGAATAGGAATTCCAGAACACTTAATTGTGCTCATGAGGAACCTGTACATAGATCAAGAGACAGTCATTTGAACAGAACAAGGTGATACTGTGTGGTTTAAAGTCAGGAAAAGTGTGTGGTCAGGGTTGTATCCTTTCACCATACTTATTCCATCTGTATGCTGTGCTGAGCAAATAGTCCGAAAAGCTGGACTATACGAAAAAGAACGAGGCATCAGGATTGGAGAAAGACTCATTAACAGCCTGCGGTATGCAGATGACACAGCATTGCTTGCTGAAAGCGAAGAGGACTTGAAGCACTTACTGATAAAGATGAAAGACCACAGCCTTCAGTACGGATTACACCTCAACATAAAGATAACAAAAATCCTTACAACTGGACCAATAGGTAACATCATGATAAATGGAGAAAAGATTGACGTTGTCAATGATTTCATTCTTCTTGGATCCACAGAACACCCATGGAAGCAGCAGTCACAAAATCAAACGATGCATTGCATTGGGCAAATCTGCTGCAAAAGATCTCTTTAAAGTGTAAAAAAGCAAAGATGTCACTTTGAGGACTAAGGTGTGCCTGACCCAACCATGGTGTTTTCAGTCTCCTCATATGCAAGCGAAAGCTGGACGATGAATAAGGAAGACTGAAGAAGAATTGTTGCCTTTAAATTATGGTGTTCGTGAAGAATATTGAATATACCATGGACTGACAGAAGAATGAACAAGCCTGTCTTGGAAGAAATACAGCCAGAGTGTTCCTTGGAAGTGAGGATGGCAAGACTTCTTCTCATGTACTTTGGACATGTTATCAGAGGGGACCAGTCCCTGGAGAAGGACATCATGCTTGGTAAAGTAGGTCAGCGAAAAAGAGGAAGACCCTCAACGAGATGGATTGATACAGTGACTGAAACAGTGGGCTGACACGTAATTACAGTTGTGAAGTTGGCGCAGGACTAGGCTGTGTTTCATTCTGTTGTGCACAGGGTCACTATGAGTCGGAATCAACTCGATGGCGCCTCACAATAACAAGACGGGCCATTTTTACATCTTTCTTTGTGTTTTACTTTAACAAGTTGTGTCTTTTAAATGTGTGCATTTTTGTTGTTGTTGTTAGATTATTTATCATCATCTTGCCAGGATATTGGCACTCTACATAGCAGCTATTGATAACTCATTTTTCTTTCAGATCTTCCATGGTGGCTTATTCTAATTCGGCAGAAAGCAGTGGTGGGCAAACTTCCAGGAGACCATGAAGTCTGTAAAATTACCAAAATTGCTGTGCTATCACTTTCTGAAATGGAGCCTCAGGATCTTGAGCTAGAGGTAAGGTGAAATCACAGGAAATTTTACAGAAATTAGATATAAATGTAATAGCAAAGATGAGGATTTGGTTTAGTAGGCCAGAATCATGCAGTTTTAAAGCTGGATTAGCAGTTGCCATTGGGTCGACTCCGACTCGTAGTGACCCCATGTGTGTCAGAGCGGAAATGTGCTCCATAGGGTTTTCAATGGCTGATTTTTCAGAAGTGGTTCTCCAGGCTTTTCTTCCGAGGCACCTCTGGGTGGACTTGAACTTCTAGCCTTTTGGTTAGCAGCTGAGCACGTTAAACGTTTTCACCACCCAGGGATTTCCTAGAGCTGGATAATATCTTTAAAATAATTTAATCTTGTGATTTTCAAACTTCTTATTTTTAGTGGAGCCCTTGTCTTGAAATTTGTAAAATCTAGTATATAAAACACATAAAAGCAGAGCTGCTTTGGTTGAGGTGGTAATGGGGGATCCTTGGGGCTCTGTCCACTTGACCTCTCCTGGGAAGCCTCCCTCATCCAGGGACCCCCTAGGCTCTGCACAGACTGTACTGATTTGGGAGCAGGGGAATCAAGAAGGGAGGATTTAACTTTTACGCTATCCTGTTTTGTCTGTATTTCTCGAAACTTTTCTAGGCATTATTACTTTTGTCATTAAAAAATTTTTTTTTTTTTAAAGAAAGAAAACCACTGATCTAGTGCAGTCTTTTCATTTTCCAGGGAGGAAACCAAGCCCACAAGTCGAGCGCCTTAAGGTCAAAGTATTGAGAGTGCTAGGACTGGTGTTTTTCCAGCCCTCTGTGCCGCCTCCTGGTAGAGGACACCCACAGGAGCACTTGTGTAACGTCAGATGTCTGTGTGGGATGTGCGTGTAGGGATTGTCAGCACTCTGCTAGAGTCCTAGCCTATTTTGTTTATTGTGTGCCAGGCAGGCCTTGTAGGTTGCATAGGCTATCATACTTAGTCCCTGAGACCACTCTATAAGATGGGGACTGTTCTGATCCACGCTGTACAGATAAGGAAAGGAGGGTTGGCCAGGATTAAGCCACATAGTTGGCACATGATAGGGTTTGGACCTGGACTCCAGTAGTCCAGTTCTGTATCACTCTGCTGAGCTGCCTCCCTGTTACCTGAAGAGTAGGTAACATAGTACCACATGTTTTTCCATGCTGAGTTCTTGGGGAGGAAGTTTAGGGGCAGGATTAAATCGTTTAAAAAATAAGTAAAAATATGAGTATTTTTATGCTTCAGATTTCACTAGAAATTCTACAATCTGATTTTAAGAAACATTAAAACAAAATTAAGAGGGCCTTGATTTTAAATATTTGTTACAGGAATTAAAAAAGAGATTAGAGTACTTTTTATTCTGCTTTCATTGGTATTTCTGCTAGAACACTATTCCCTATTGCTGATCCAGAGGCAAGTAACTTAGATGGCAATTAAAAAAACAAAACATAACCCATTGCCATCAAGTCAGTTCCAACTCACAGTGACCCTACAGGACAGAGGAGAACTGCCCCACAGAGGTTCCGACTCATAGAGACCCTACAGGACAGGGTAGAACTGCCCTGAGTTTCCAAGGAGTGCCTGGTAGATTCAAACTGCTGACCTTTAGGTTAGCAGCCATAGCACTTAACCACTACACCACCAGGGTTTCCAGTCGGCAATTAGACCTATTGAAAGCAAATGTTTGCATTTTTTGTTTGCATCTTACTTTAATGAAGAACAGCCAGACAAGCAAGAATTGCGTTAGTTTACTAAGACAATAAATTTGTGATCAATGTCTTTTGAATGGTGTTGCTGACAAATTGAAAGTTCAGCATGGCTTGCTGCCTAGGGGGCTGAGCACCCCCTGACTGGCACTCTGGTTTGAGCTGACAGCTGGGGGCCCTGGCAGTTAGATTTAGAGCAGGAGACCAGCTTGCCCAGCACCTCATCCCCCTGCAGTCATTCCCTTGATGGTTCTACACTCCCAGCCCTGGAGATATTAAATCACTCCTCATCCAGAGAAGATTGGAACCCCTCTTACACTTTCCAGGGAGATTTTCTGATACCCTTCTTGGCCACCAATCTGTAACATTTCTGAGACTAGCAGCTGAGATTGCTAAGGCTAGTGTTTCCATTTATTGTTTAAAAAAAAAAAAACTTAGGAAATAACATTTACATGAAATTTTTAAACAGAAAAGAGTAAGTATTATTTAAGCTTTGAGGACTTCTTTATGCTTCAGACTTTTCCTTTTCTTTCTTGATATTCTTGCGTGAAAGAGAATATCTTCAAATTAATATATATGAAAATGAACCCTCCCCCCATGACATAGTTGAGTGTTTTTACAGTACTGTTGGACTGTGTAAGCTGCAGCCACTAAAGCTTATGTTCCATGTGAAGGGCTGAAATATGTTAACGCTTGCTAATTAAGGGTAGAAGTCACTATAAAGAAAGCATTTCCAAATCCTGTTTTAGCAAATAGTTTGCTGTTCCTTTCTCTCAAGAGAATATAATTTTTAAAATTTGCATTTAAGCCTTTTTCCCTTCCTTTAAATCCTGTTTTATGGCAAAAGGGCTTTACACAGTGAATCATAGGAGGAGGGGTGAAGAACGGCTATGTTGAAAATCAGGAATCACTTGCTTTTTTCCTACATGTTAATTTAATTCTCTGGGATCCTTGTTTCAGCTCCCATACAGCTCCATTTAAAAGGAGCTTTCAGGAGCCTAATCATTTTTAAGTTTCGTTTTTCTGATTATACAGTAAATTGTGAAGGAGGAGAAAAAAAATCCCACCACTTAGATATAATCATTGTCAGTATTCTGGTGAGTTTTAATGGTTGTTTCCATTTGCCCCAAGCTCTTTGGAGGAGAAATATGATTTTCAAATTTTTCAGGATAGTGGTTTTTTTTTTTTTTTTTTAACATATTTTTTCCTACTTTTATTCTGTTATTTCTTCATGAACATACATATTTCATGCACATAAAAAGACATTTTTAAACAAAACTGATTCTTTTGTCTTCGGAGGCTTGTGTATCACTTTGACTAGCATGCTGCTTTCATTCTTTCCCAGCAGGACCCTCAGGCTCTTTAGCGGGGTCACTGTTTCTGCTTTGCAAGGGTCTAGCCTGACTTCTGTAATTGGAGCAGAAGCAATTCGTTTCAGAGCCTAGTATTCATAGAAATTTCTAGTTTTCTAGCCTCAGTTGCCTTTTTATCTCAAGTATATGCTTTATTTGTTCGCCAGTTTTAAAATAACAGCTTTATTGAGCTGTAATTCACATACCATAAAATTCTCTCATTTAAAGTGCACAATTCAGTAGTTCATAGTATATTCTCAGAATTGTGCAACCATCTTCACAATCAATTTTAGAACATTTTCATCGTCCCAGAAAGAAACCCCACATCCATTAGCAGTTACTCCCCATTTCCTTCCTTCCTCTCAGCCCTAGGCAACCACTGATCTGCTTTTAATCTCTGGATTTGCGTATCTCGACATTTCATATAAATGAAATAATACAGTATGTGATCGTTTATGACTGGCTTCTTCAACTTAGCATAATGTTTTCAAGGTTCAACATGTTGTATTATGTATCAGTACTGCATTTCTTTTTATGGCCAAATAATATGCCATTATATGGGTATATCCACATTTTATTTATCCTTTTATTAGCTGATAGATATTTATGTTATTTCTGCTTTTGGGCTATTATGAATAATACTGCTGTGAGCATTCATGCATAGATTTTTGGTATAGACATATGTTTTCATTTCTCTTGGATTTATACCTGGGAATAAAATTGTTGAATCATATGGTAACTTTGACCTTTCGAGGAACTGCTAGACTATTTTCCAAAGCGTTGTGCCAGTCTTTTAAAATGATCTATATAGCGTATGAAGAATCATGAGGTTCAAATAAATTGAGAACATAGATGTTCTTTCTTTTGAAAAAAACACGCTTTAAAGTTTTGTAGGCTTACATTCCATGCCTGCATATCTTGTTTGCTTTATCTCATCGTCTTAATAGATAACTGCATCGTTTTCCATATTTAGTTTCCCATTAGACATCTGTTTAAAATTTCAGTTCCAGGTGGATATAGCTAGATACAAACTTTTAAAGTAAAACAGTTTGTTTTCCTTTTCTTAAATAGCAGCAGCACCATCAGTCCTTAATCTTGGTCGTGAAATGTAAGTTGTAACAGCAATAGAAAAAGCAGGGGAGCGTATCGTGTGGCCTGTGGTGGTGGTTTTCTTTCTCAGATCACGTGTTTCAGAGTTGTGATAAGGTCCTAAGCACAGACTACACAGAACTGGCTGGGCCTCTGGAAAAGGGAATGTGATCCCACTGTCAACCCTATACCTTGTAATCCCAAGGGCTCTGTTTAAACAAAACATCGTAGGACTGGAAGGGATCCCAAGAGGTAATTTTCTCTATTCCTATTTTTTGGCAGGACTGAATTTAACCCTTTCAGAAAGATAGTGGTCTGTCTTATCTTTTCTAAAGGTAACTATGTAGAAGCTTCTAAAATATTCTTTGAAAATGTGTGTATCTAAAATAATTTTAGTTTCTATTTAGAAAAATTAGTTTTAAGAGACAGAGAAAGACTTCTGGTTAAAGTCTGAGTTTGCGCTTTGCTCTGCAGATCTGTACTGATGTATCTGAAACCTTTAGGGCCATATTTGGTTTAGAATTCAGAGTTTTGGGGATTTTCAAAAGGTTATTCCAAGTATTTTATATACCTTAGTGAGTCTAAAGCATTATCCCCACAATCTAACACATTAATATTTCTTAAAGACTCATGAATATTCATACTAAAGGAGGTCAGCATTGACTATCCATAACCTCGTATCAGTTTAGGGCATGTTTTGTCATTTAATGAGTTTGCAACAAACTTTTTAAAAACTATCAGGTTTCAGAGTTTTTGGCATTTTGGAGTTGTGGATAAGGAAGTTAAGGGATAATGGGCCTATACCAATTATGTTCCAACCACAGTATGAGGATAGGTAAAAAATAAAAATAGAAAAACAGAAGACATTGCCGGGCTCAGAGAGAAGTAGCATCCCTGTGGACCAGAAATTGCACAGTGCAAAGAACTGAAGGCACTGGCCACTTGGGTTCTGGGTCCAGAAGCAGGCGTGACAGTTGGAAATTTGGCCCCTACACTGTAAATAAAGGGGAGTAAAAGGCAAAATGGGGAGATGAGGACCTGGGGCCGAGCTCACTACTTGCAGCTTGGTGCTAGTGTGGGACTCCTTAGCTCATGAGAAAGGAAGCTGTTAGGTTGTCTGTACTATGTGGGATAATCCTGCATAAAGAAGAATTCTCCTCTATCATACTGGGTCTACGATGATGGGTCTACCATGTGGGAGAATGTGCTTTGAGAAACACTGGTCCAGACAAAAGATGAAGGTCTAAATTAACACAGTAGCAGTGGCCATGAAGTGGTTGGGTCGATAGGAAAAACATTAAGGAGAATAACGGAGGATGATGCCAAGGCCTTGCTTAAGTGATCCAGTGGGTCAGCTGTTACCTGACCAAGGGCATGCCAGAGGAGGAACAAGATTTGGGAAACAGATGTTGACTAGTGTGTCAGTGACGGGGAAATGTTGAATATATGAGTCTTGAACTCGGGGTAAAAAAATGAGTCAACAAATACAGTGGTAGTTGACCTGATGAAAGAAGATGAAATTTTTTAGACACAGCATGAAGAATGAGAAGAGAACTAAGGATAGAACATTGGGAAACACCAACATCTTAGGGACAGAAAGAGACACCAACAAAGGAGACTGAGAAGGAATATTCAGAGGTGGGAAAGAGCCCAGAGTGATTGGTGCCCTAGGATCAGAGGAAGAAACAGCATGGAGAGGACATCCATAGAAGAGAGAAAAGCTTTATCCTTTTCAAAGCTGAGGAGGTTACTTGTTTCAGTCTGCCCAAACTTAATTGGGGCCTTCATTCTTTAACCTACCCCAGTCAGACTGTAGTCCTCACAGGTCCAATGACCGAGCTAACTGTGACACTGTTTGAACCCTGCTGACTCCCAGTGGGAATTCCAGGGTTGAAGAATGGATTTAAAAGAAAAAGTTCTGGCATACTAAACATGTTTATAGGTGGCAGGAAAGGAGCTATTAGAAAGAGAGGTTGGAACAGAGGAGAGAGGGAGTGAATGGTGAGGCAAGGCCCTGATTCAATAGGAGACACAAGCAGGAAATTAGCCTTGAAGAGAAAAACCTACTGTACCCCCCTTTTTCTGGGAGTGAGGAAAGGGTGGGTGCAGAATAGGAATGCTGTTACAGATTTGTTTTAAAATAGTTAGATCTTTAGAATAGTTTTTTATTCATCCTTTTGGGGAAATTTTGCTGATTTGAATGCATAATATCCTGTTTTGAATACTAAAATTGCAGCAATCTGTAACTAGGTTTGGCCATGTCTTCAGATTTTGTGAAAGAAAGTGTTATTAATACGACTAGATAATTACTAACATTCTATATAAAAATTGCTAACCAACAATTGCTTAGTGCTACAAGCAGAAACAGCAGCAGGGGACTAAAAAGAAAGCATCTTTAAAATGCTTGTCTGCTGTCCCAGTGATATTCTCCCAAGGAGGGTGGTAGTGGGGGGTGTGATATGTTGATAGAGGGGAGTGATGGTTTTCCTAGGACTACTTACCTGGCCCATGTGTAAATCTGGGGCTGCCACTTACATTTGTATGCTGAGGGCAGTGATTCAGCTGAGAAAGGGGAGAGCCGCTGGAGGTGTGTCTGTGTACTTAGTTCTTCTCTCCTCCTCCATCAACCTAAGATCTTGTCAGTTTCACTGTTTGAAGGGAAATTAAGTTAGCTCCATTTTGGCAGGACTGTCAGTCTTTCTACTTCATCTTTAGTTCCCTTGTCTTTAACATCAGGGCAGGAGCAGTGTAAAGTTATAATCATGTTGTGAGACCCATGTGAATGGAGTTTTTATTAGTCATAATTTTGAAAAAGACAAAGTCAGCTGGAGGTTCCATAGCATCTGAAAACTTGGTCCAGTTATCAGTCTCCACTTCCAAATTTGATTAAGCATAGATGGCCTTTGGTTTGTTTTGTTTTTACATTTATAGTCAAAGTTTGAATTTTAGTCTCCTCATTAATTTTTCCATCATCCTGTTCATCATCTGATAATAGTTACTCTGTAAGTAAGACACCAATAATAGTAAGCATTTAGTGACTGTTAACTCTTGTTAATAGGAGTCTACTACTTAGTGGAGCTATAAAACTAGTGTGTTGAAAAAATGGATTGGTCTGCATATGGTTAATAGAATTCTTGTGTACCTTTCTGAATATTTGCTTTGTATGCTGAGCCACGTGAAATTGTATGTAAAACCCTTGATTTAACCAAGTAGCCTTCTTTAGAACTTCTGTGCCTTTTTCGTCTTAACAAAGCCATGTTCACGTTCCCATCCTCTTCTTCACCCTAGTCAGTTGGATGGTACATTTCCTGCAGCCCCTAATTACTGCGTCTTAAAATTTAACAAATCTCTGGACCCAAAGAGTGTGTATTATTATGTGTATTTCATTGGGGAAGAGAGGGAGTGATTGAAATGTCCATCTTTTAGGATTCCCAATAGAGCACTCTTAAAACATCGTCTCAACCAAAATACTCAGTCAACTTGCATTAATGAATATTTATCACAGATATCTGTGAAATAATAACCCTGAAGCATAGCAAATGTGTTTTGCAGTATTTTTAATCTTAGACACCAATTTTTGAAACATTAATAACCTCAGCTAGAACATTTTGTTTTTCAGCTATGTTAGGCATGAACTTACTATAGTTATGGTCCTAACCTGAATTTCCCACCTCTAAGTCCTAAGTATACCCTGTCCTGTATTCTTTGTGTCTTCCCCTCCACTGTAACTTTCTAATCATTGGAACCACAGCTGTGTTTCCTAACATCAGTTGTCGTCTTGGTCATTTTACTAACCCTCGAGGCTTACTTTTAACTAAAATGCATGAGCAATAGCCGTCACTTCTTCACTCATACTTGAACATTCAACAAGCAGATATTAATGCTAATGAATCATCTTTCTCTCTAATTATTTAGCTCTGTAAGAAGCATCATTTTGGAATTAATAAACCAGAGAAGATTATACCATCTCCTGATGACTCAAAGTTTCTACTGAAGACCTTTACGCATATTAAATCCAATGTGTCTGCACCTAATAAAAAGAAAGTAAGAGTTTGATTGATACAACTTGGAATGCATTTTTGATTAGTTTAAATTAGGGGCTAATTTTCCTGCCAGTAAGTTTATTTTCAAAACCCTCTGGCATATTGTCTCTGCATGTCCTTGGGATTATTTTCTTTTTTTTTGCGGTTGAATAGTATTTTATTGTATGGATATTTTTAATAAACTTTTAATTTTCGAATAGTTTTTAGTTTACAGAAAAGTTGCAAAGATGGTCCAGAGTTCCCTGCACACAACTTCCCCTAATGTTAACATCTTACATAACCTTGGTACATTTATCAAAACTAAGAAATTATCGTTGGCACAATACAATTAACTGAACTTCAGACTTTATTTGGATTTCACCAGTTTTTCCTCTAATGTCCTTTTTCTTTTCCAAGATCCAGTCCAGAATCTCACATTACATGTAGCATGTGTGATTTTTTAATTTCTACTTATTTTTTTATTTTTTTCCATACAACAATTTATACATACGTTGTTATGTGACTCTAATTGCTCTCTCTCCATACTGTGACAGCACACTCCTCCTTTTGGGATTATTTTCAGTTCTCTCTTAGGAAGCTGTGTGTTATCTACATAATACTTTACATTTTATTCCTGTAATAATAGTAGATGTCATTTCTTATAGGTTAAGGAAAGTAAAGAAAAGGAGAAGTTGGAGAGGAGATTACTTGAGGAGTTGCTGAAGATGTTCATGGATTCGGAATCCTTTTACTATAGCTTGACCTATGACCTGACCAATTCAGTGCAGAGGCAGAGCACTGGGGAGAGGGACGACCGCCCCCTCTGGCAGAAGGTACTGCTAACCTCAGAGCAGGGTTTGCCCTCCGGACAATGTACAGACCCGTTTGGCTTTTATAGGAAAACATAAATAACGTGTTTCTGAACTGCTTATTCTCTTCTTTTTCCAGGTTGATGACAGATTTTTCTGGAATAAATACATGATACAAGATCTTACTGAGATTGGTGTGAGTAGTTGTTTCTAAAATACCCTAAGTGATAGCTGTTGAGCAAGTGTTTTAACTTGTGTTAAAATAAAAGTCTCACTGTAATGTCATTCTCTGTAGAATGAGGTCATTTAGGAATTCCAAGCCATTATTTTAAGGTGGGTCACAGTCCCACTACATAGCTACAGCCTCTCTTTTTAGTAAGTTCCCATAGGATACTAATAATTGAAGGCTGTGGACCTACTGTCTGCAGAATTCTGTAAAGGGGGTATTTTGTTTGTACCCATTGAAAGTGTGAAGCCTTCGATTCCTCGTCTTAAAGAGAACAGAAGTAGACGGATCTCTAAGGCCACTCCAGAACTGCCAATATCTGATTAGGGAAGACAGGGGACATGATGAGATTATCACGTGAGGTTCCTTCTGGTTTAATGATTACTTTCTTTACTCTGTCCAAGGAAAATTGGTTCATATATTCATTTAATCATCAAATATTTAAAAGCCTACTGTGTGCCTGTTGCCGTTCTTTGCAATAAACAAAGCAGGTTGATTGCTGAATAAGGTCATACATTATTTATCTTTTTTTTTTTTTAACTTTTCAGAAATTTCAAACCTTTTAATTTCTTTGTTTCTCCTGATACACCTCATTCATCTGTACTAACATGGTTAGTATAAATGATTTTGACTTTTTCTAGTGGTATCTAACCAGTGTATCAGGAATGAGGTATGAAGTTGTTCTCACCTCTGTTTATGATGCTGATCAAGCTATGACCATCAAACCCAGTGATAGAAGAGAAAGATGATAAGAGCATTTATAATGATTATTTGTCCTGTCCACCGGCATCTGCAGTATCGAGTTCAAATATGTTTTGCAGAGTTTTTATTAGAACACGTTTTACATTACTGTTCAAAACTGATAAGGGCGGTATTTGGTAACATTTATTTCTCTGTTCCTGCCAAGTTTTGCGTTTATTGCTAGAACAAATATGCAAGTAGTGGGAATGGTGATAAGAATAATGAATGCAGGTAGTCCCTTCATCCCATTCACTATTTTCAATTCTAACCACCTTCCTGAGATCCTATCTGCAGGCTCCATAAAACTGAGATAAGACCTGGAGTATATGGTGAATGAAGAGGAAATGGATTTGAAGTTGATTGTGTGATTAAGTCTAGATACAGCTATGGAGATAGAGGGAGAGAAAAGTGGAACTGAGAATAACTCTCCAGAGTACTTTTCATCCTTATACTGTCTCTATATATAGTCAGTTGAGAAATCTGAATATTCTTAGTCTGAAAGACACAGAAGAGGAAATCTCTAATTAATACTCCCCTAATTATGTTAGATTGGGGCCCTGGTGATGCAGTGCTTAAAGCGCTCGGCTGCTAACTGGAAGGTCAGTGGTTTGAACTCACCAGCCTCTCTGTGGGAGAAAGACGTGGCAGTCTGCTCCCGTAAAGATGATAGCCTTGGAAACCCTATGGGACAATTCTGCTCTGTCTTACAGGGTGGCTATAAGTCTGTCCTATAGTGTTGCTATGAGTCAGCAATGGGTTTGTTTTCTTTGGTTTTAATTATGCTGGATTACTTTTTAAAGTAAGATATTTAAGGAAACGCATTTCCCCCCTTCATTTGCTACTTGGATTTTGGCTTAGTGAAACAAGTTTTTTTCTAAACTAGAAAGTAGAGTAGATCTATGTGTTTCATTATAAAGTGATCAGAATTGGTTATATTTTATTAAAGGCTTAATGTAATTGGGAGTTAAAAATCAATTTTTAAGCTTTATTTCTCTATATCAACAACAGTAATGATAACAGCAACATTTGTTAAATACTATGCGATAACTACTATATGGCATGGAATATGCTAAACACTTAACACATATTATTCACTTAACCTTCACAACAACCTACGAGGTAGTAGTTATGCCTGTTTCACAGAGGAGGAAGTCGAGGCACAATAAAGTGAAACGTTCACCTCAGTGAGTTTATAACTGGTGAAGCTGGAATTTGTACCCAGGCAGTCTGGCTCCTATACTGTGTTCCCGCTCAGTCAGCTCTTTTGAAGTCACCACCATAAAGAAAAGGGAGGGAAGGAAGAAAAGAAGAAAGGAAAGCCTCCCTTCTTCCCTCCTTCATTTTCGTTCTTTTTCTCCTTCCCATCTTCCCTCTTTCCTTCCTTCCTCAGTTTCTTCTTTAAACAGAAAATATGGTTAAAGAATGAAAGGTTTCTACTTTTTATAACCTGACAAATATTTGCTAACTACTGTTTCGGGTTAAGAAAGTAGCAGTCCTTTACAGAATAGAAACGTGATGTTCATACTGTTTTCAGATACCAGATGTGAACTTTTGGATCATCCCCATTATACAAGGTTTTGTGCAGATCGAAGAACTTGTGGTTAATTATAACGAAGCATCTGATGATGAGAAAAGCAGCCCAGAGACCCCCCCTCAGGAGTCCACCTGTGTAGATGACATTCACCCACGATTTCTAGTGGCTCTCATTTCACGCCGAAGCAGGCACAGAGCAGGTGAGCTGTGGTGCTCAGATAACAATAATGCGCAAATCAAATCCAGGTGAGAATGGAAAATTTGCAGGTGTGTTAAAAGGCTAACGACAATGATGGGTTTGGAAGCACAGTTGGCTCCAGAGTGCTGCTGTTGTTAGGTGACATCGAGTCGGTTCTGACTCATAGAGACCCTATCTACAGAAGAACGAAACACTGCTGGTCCTGTGCCATCCTCACAGTCTTGCTGTGCTTGAGACCATTGTGGCAACCATTGTGTCAGTCCATCTCATTGAGGGTCTTCCTCTTTTTCGATGACCCTCTACTTTACCAAGCATGATGTCCTCCAGGGACTGGCACCTCCTGATAACATGTCCAAAGTACATGAGATGAAGTCTAGCCATCCTCCCTTCTAAGGAGCACTCTGGCTGTACTTCTTTCAAGACAGATTTGTTTGTTCTTCTGGCAGTCCATGGTATATTCAATATTCTTCGCCAACACCATAATTCAAAGGCATCAGTTTTTCTTCGGTTTTCCTTATTCATTGTATAGCTTTCACATACATATGAGGTGATTGAAAATACCATGGCTTGGGTCAGGCGCATTTTAGTCCTCACTTTTTAACACTTTAAAGAGGTCTTTTGGAGCAGATTTGCCCAATGCAATATGTTGTTTGATTTCTTGACTGCTGCTTCCATGGGTGTTGACTGTGGATCCAAGTAAAATGAAATCCTTGACACCACAGTCTTTTCTCCATTTATCATAATGTTACTTACCGGTCCATTTGTGAGTATTTTTGTTTTCTCTATGTTGAGGTATAATCCGTACTGAAGGCTGTAATGCTAAGTGATTCTAAATACTGTGATGTACATGATTGGGGACTAGTTTTTGCAGAGAAGTGAATAGGGAAGAATTAGCAAAAGGGGAAAGAAAAGGAGGTATAAATAGAGAAGAGGACAAAGTGAGTTGGGATGTGCTTCTAAAGACTAATGTTCCATTTGACAGCTTGTGTCACAGTGATAAATACTTCTGGAGTGCTAGTACCTGTGGGAAAACCCTTCTCTTTCAGTTTTTAACTTCAGCTTTTTAAAAACAATGATATGTATAATTATGATTTTGGGTAACTTGATACTGTTCTGTCTGGCAGTTGCACATTGGATCCCAAGGCAATCCTGAAATACGTATACTTGGTTGAGAAGATAATCTAGTCAGACTAAATACATTTTTTAAAATGTTGCTATTTTGTATTTTATTTTTCTTTCAGGAATGCGCTATAAAAGAAGAGGAGTTGATAAAAATGGAAATGTTGCAAATTATGTGGAGACTGAGCAGTTGATTCACGTTCATAACCACACCCTGTCATTTATTCAAACACGAGGCTCTGTGCCTGTGTTTTGGAGCCAGGTTGGGTATCGATATAATCCAAGACCTCGGCTGGACAAAAGTAAGCATGCCAATTATGTGGTTTTCAAATGATGATTTCAGAGAGAATATTCTTTTTTTTTTTTTTTTTTTAAATTAGGTATTGATAGATTTGCTTTGACAGATAACTTCACTCAAAACAATAACTCATAATGTCAAATTTAATAGAATGTGATATATTAATTACAGGGATCATAATAGATGTTGACTATTTAAATTATTTATTTAACAGTAAACAAAAAATTCCAAACAGTAGAGCAAAACAAATCTTATTTCACAGATTTTTAATTGCGATTGCTTTGAAGAATATGTTATTGAATGCTTAATTTTGGTAAGGGTAAATGTAGCTATTATTTATAGAAGCAGGAAGTATCTTAGCAAGATGGCATCTACCAAAAATAGATAAAATGCCTCTACTTAAATGTCTCTCCATGAAGGTTTTTTGTTTTTGTTTTTTTAAATAATAAGATTTCATTTCTTCTAGTATTTTAACTGTAGCACTATAATAGTTAAGTCATTTAAATCAAATCAGATTATTGAATGAGGCTGATTTTTAAAATTGTTTACAAAATATTTTTCTTTCAAAACTTAGTTTGTATTCTTCAAGACTATGGTAACTTTGGTTTTTAAAAATCCCTGTTTTAGACGGGTTTTTATTTTATTGTAAGCGATATGAAATCTTTAGATATGAAATCAGGTTGAATGTATACATAATAAATGTCATAACTGCACAGTTTATGCTTTCAGATATGTTTCGATTTAGTCTACTTTTGAAGAAAAGGTTAGAGATCTTTGGCATAGCATTTCATTTTAAAATACTGCTTTTAGACAATCTTAGTACATTTGAGCTATCAATAAATTACTTAAAAGTAAGGGTAAAGATGGAGTAGACACTAATTTCTGTCTTAAACATGGGAAGGAAAAATAGATTTTGTATCACTTCTTTGTAGGTGAAAAGGAAACTGTTGCCTATTTCTGTGCCCATTTCGAAGAACAACTGAAAATTTACAAAAAACAGGTGGGCTTTGATCTGTAGTAGTAAAATGTTCCTTCGTATTTAGAAATGATTGTGTATCTCTTTCTTTAAATTTCATGAAAATAACAATGTACTGTTGACAGTCAAACAGCAGCATTTATCATGAAGTTAAAAATACATATAAGCTAAGAATATTCTTAATATTCTTTAAAAATAATCGAGTTAGACTATTTGTGTAACATAAAGAGATTAGACTGTTATCGATTATTACAATCCATGAAACAGAGTAAGAAATGAAAGTCAGCTCTTAGTACCACCCGTACTGTTGCCTTCTGGAGATAACAATTTGGTATTATCTTTTAGTTTTTAAATTGTGTTTTAGGTGAAAGTTTACAGCACAAATTAGTTTCTCATTCAAAAATGTATGCACAAGTTGTTTTGTGGTACTGACTGCAGTCCCAGCAACGTGTCAGCACTCCTCCCCCTTTCCTTTTACACCTGGGTTCTCCATGTCCATTCAGCCAGGTTACCTATCCTTTCCTGCCTTCTCTTTGCTTTTGGGCAGGTGTTGCCCATTTGGTCTCATATATTTAATTGAACTAAGAAGCATGTTCTTCACGTGTGTTATTGTTTGTTATAGGACTGTCTAATCTTTGGCTGAAAGGTGGACTTTGGGAGTGGCTTCAATTCTAAGTTAGCAGGGTTTCCAGGGTTCATAGTCTTGGGGATTCCTCTCAAAATCTTTCTCTGCCCACCTTTCATATGTATTCATACACTTACATATAGGAATGAGATCATATAAGCCAAAACCGATTGAAAACTATTAGATAAATACAAGTTCAATAAGATAACCAGATTTGAGATACAAGATTAATACGTAACAATCAGTAATCCTCCTGTCATTGTCAGTGACCACTCCGAATGTGTAATGCCAGGAGCGATGCTTAACAGCAACAGAATAAAATATGCAGAAATAACCTGAAATCTAACAAACATTCAAAAAGATTTATGTATTATATATAGTATATATATATATTATATATAGTATAACATATAAATTATATATATACTATATGTTGTAATATTGTGTGTGTGTGTGTGTGTGTGTGTGTGTGTGTGTATACATATATGGGGAAAAAAGAGAATAACCAAAGAACAGAAAAGAAAACCTGAATAGAGAGAAAATACCATATTTCCTGGAAGGGAAGACTCAATATTGAATAGATTTTATTTTTTAATTAATATATACATTCAGCATAATCCCAAACAAAGCCCAATCAGGGAAATAAAAAACAAGCATTCAGATTGAAAAAAAGATAAAGTTTGATAATAAGAGATAAAGGCAGGTATTTGGGGAAATGAGAACTGTCACACATTGCTGTTGTTAGTTTCCATTGAGTTGGCGCCAACTCATGACGACCTTATATATAATAGAGCAAAGCGTTGCTTGTCCTGTACCATCTGCATGATTGTTGGTATGTTTGAATCCATTGTTGTGACTGTTGTCTCAGTCCATTTAATTGAGGGTTTCCTTCATTTCCATAGACCCTCTACTTGACCAACCATAATGCCCTTTTCTAGCAGTTGGTTTTTCCTGACAACATGTCCAAAGTAAGCAAGCCAAAGTCTCTCCATTCTCACTTCTTAGGAGCATTCTGGCTGTATTTCTTAGACTGATTTGTTCATTCTTTGCCAACGCAATTCTAATGCATCAGTTCTTCTCTCTTCCTTTTTCATTGTTTCGCTTACGCATGCATGTAAGGCAATTGAAAAGGCCATGGCTTAGGTCAGGTGAACCTTAGTCATCAGAGTGATATCTTTGCTAGAGGGAGCATAAGTAGATACAGCCATTTTGTGGGTGGCGCAGACAGTTAAGTGCTCAACTACTAGCTGAAGGTTGGTGGTTCGAACCCACCCAGTGGCGCCTCAGAAGACGTGTGTCACTATGAGTTGGAATCAACTGGAAGCCAACTAACAACAATTAAATGAAATATGCTTATATTGTTTGACCTAGTAATTTCACTTTTGATATCTATCCTATATACCATATACAAGCGTCAGTTCCAGTTAGATTATGGATCTAAGTGTGAAAGGTAAAGCAATAAAATTTTTAGAGGAAAACAACATCTTTGTGACCTTAGGTCTTAAATAAGACTGAAAAAGCACTAACCATAATAGAAAGATTGATAAATTTGACTTATTAAAATAAAGAAATTGTATTTATCGAGAAGCACCATTAAAGAATGAAAAGGCAGTTCACAAAGTGGGAGAAGATATTTTCAGTACACACATATGACCAAGGACTCATATCTTGAGTATATAAACTCCTGTAAATCCATAAGAAAAAGATAGACACCCCAAAAGGAAAATGGACAAAAGACTTGAGCAAACTCTTCATGAGAAAGGATATCCAAAAGGCTAATGATAAATACATGGAAAAGTGTTCCGCTTCATTGATCATCAGGGAAAAGCAAATTAAAACCACTACTCACACACCAGAATAGCTAAAATAAAAAAGATGGGAAATACCAAGTGTTGGCAAGGATGTGGAGCAACTGAAACTAATTCACTGCTCCTGGGAGTATAAATTATGCAGCCACAGTTCATGGCCCAGGAATTCCACTCTTAGACACATAGGCTTAATAGAAATGCATATGTATATTCACCATAAGGCATATACAAGCATGTTTATAGCAGGACTGTTCATAAAAGTAAACTAGAAACTACCTAGATTGTTCATCAACAGTAGAATGGATAAATAAATAGTGGTATATTCACACAAAGACTTTACAACAATGTGAATGAACAATTTACAACTGGCAAAAGAAGCCAACCCATAAGAGTACATAACTGATTATTCAGTTTATATAACCACAAAACAAGCAAAACTAATGTCTGTGGCCAGAAGTCAGGGTAGCAGTTACCCTGGGTAGTTTGTCCCGTTCCATTTGAGTCATTTTCTATATTAGTACTACAGTTTTGGAGCCCTGGTGGCACAGTGGTTGAGAGCTTGGCTGCTAACCAAAAAGTCAGCAGTTCGAATCCACCAGCCACTCCTTGGAACCCTGTGGGACAGTTCTGCTCTGTCCTATGGGGCCACTATGAGTTGGAATCCACTGGACAGCAACGGGTTCGGTTTGATTTTTACCATAGTTTTAATTGCTATAAACTTTTGTTTTGCTCTCCAACAGGGCAAGTTCCCCTTTATTGTTGTTTTCATTTTCCCCCACATATTTCCTCTTCTAGATGAATTTTAAAATTAATTTGTCAAGTCCATAAAAGTTCCTGATCAAATTTTGATTGGGATTATTGAATATATAGATTAATTTGGGGAGACTTGACATCTTTACAACATTGAATCTTCTCTTCGAGCAACATGACATGTCTCTCCGTTTATTCAGGCTTCTATTGTGTATTTCAACAAAGTTGTATAGTGTTGGCCATGTAAGTCTTGTCCATTTCTTTCAAAATTATTCTGGATGTTTTAAATATTTGTTATTATGAAAAACCTTTTTTCCTTATGTATTCTAATTGGTCATTGCTAATGTATAGAAGGAGCCCTGGTGGCGCAGTGGTTAAGAACTCGGCTGCTAACCAAAAGGTCAGCAGTTTGAATCTACCAGGTGCTTCTTGGAAACCCTGTGTGGGGCAGTTCTACTCTGTCCTGTAAGGTCTCTGTGAGTCCGAATTGATTTGACGGCAGGGGGTTTGGTTTTGGCTAATGTACAGAAAAGCTATTAATGCCATTGATATAAGCAGTTCCCATAAACCTGAATGTAACAAGTGAAAATTCAATTTTATTGGAAAAAAATTGAGGTTTGAAAGGATTAATGGCTAAGTATAGCTCTAAAATATTTCTAAAACATAATTCCAAATACATCATTTAAAAAATCACATTATGATTCTAACATCTGATTAAACTTAATTTTTTTCTTTTTTTCCCCTCACTGTCACAGGTTATTATTAACTTGGTAGACCAGGCAGGAAGAGAGAAAATTATCGGAGATGCTTACCTGAAGCAGGTGTTACTCTTTAACAACTCACACCTCACTTATGTTTCATTTGACTTCCATGAGCACTGGTAAGGTGGCTTCCTGAACTGAGTTTTGATTGGTTCCAATGCTTATGGTAGATGCTGCCTCAGGGACCTTAGGTTGTCTTCTCTTTCCTAAAAATAGAAATGCCTTCCTCTCCTCGTTTTTAGAAAGGGTAAAGAATATCATTTCTTTACTTTTAATTTTCATATGGGTTTTATTTTGGCCAAAAACATGAGTTAATTGTCCTCAAAATATTTACAATCTTCTTATTCTAAAGTGACTTGAAGACTAAGAGCCCCATTTACCCACCAGTTGAAGAACTTCTGGAGCCTTTCTCTCTGCTTGGGTCTGAGCCTGGCAGAAATAATAGAGCTCTCTTACTCAAAAATCATCTTGCTGGCTTGTCTTCATGCTTTGTTCGTACTACCTCTTTCCCTATTGATCAACTTCACCAGAGTTTGCTCTGGAAAAACAATTGGTGAATCATTCCCATGTCCCTTTTAACGTGTGTTCATTCTGTAAGCAAAGTTCTTTTGTTGTAATCCTGGCTCTAGCTTGGGTTAATCTGCCTGCATATTGGGGGATTTGGTGGGGAAAGAAGCATCTGACACCTGTGATAATATATTTCAGTGTATCCTTAAGTGTGCTTATTTCACAGTGCAGACTATTATAAACATTTGTATAATCTCTTGTATAACATATAGTAGTGTTATACTTTTGGCAATAGTTCTCTTTAATTTTTACAAGCTACTTTAAATATTATCTCTTACATACATTTTAAAAAATTTCAGTTATTATATAAGTTTTTTTCTTTCTTTTGGCATGTATTTTAGCCGAGGAATGAAGTTTGAGAATGTTCAAACACTAACAGATGCCATTTATGACATTATTCTTGACATGAAGTGGTGTTGGTAGGTATTTCATGAGAAGTCAGTTTGCCAGACTCTGAAATCATATGTATTTTTTCTAGCTACCACTGAACACTAAAATAATAGCAGCATGCTGAGAAAGTATTTTTGTTTTGCTTCCAAATTCCTGTTCTCCTTTTCGAGAGAGAGTTACTCTTCATCAGGCAGTGTTAGCCTTGAACAGGGAGAGGGTGTCAGATGGTTGGGCAAAACGGAGTGAAGTGCTCTGTGACTGTTGAGGACGTAAGTCTGTTCTTCCTGAGCTCCAGGGTCCACGTTTTCTCTTTCTCACCATCCCTAAAATGGGCAGTGAGGCTTAGTGGTGAGTTGCTGTCAGTTTTCAGGCATATCCAAATTGTCAGAGAAGGAAAATGGTTCTCAGATGACAGTGGGGAAATGTAGGCAGGAAATTGCTTTAAATGACAGCGAGAACCCCTAGATTAGACTTTAAGACCACATGGGTGGCCAGAGACGTTAGATGGGGGAGGGCGATGCATGATTCCTCCCTGGGAGGTAAAGGTAAATTAGTCTGTTTTAGATAACTTAGATCCATTTCTCCCTGGTATCAAAAGGGAGGAACGAGATGGTGTTTGATGTGCTTCCTGATTTTGAGTATATAGAAAAGCGTAATACGAGTTTAAGAAGCCCTGGTGGTGTAGTAGTTAAAACACTCAGCTGCTAACCAAAAAGTCGGTGGTTTAAACCCACCAGTTGCTCTGTGGGAGAAAGATGTGGCAGTCTGCTTCCATAAAGATTTATAACCTTGAAAACCCTATTGGGCCGTTCTACTCTGTCCTGTAGGGTCGCTATGAGCTGGAATTGATTTGATGGCAGTGGGTTTGGGTTTTTTAAAACCTGCGTTTGTCTCAGCTCTGCCTCTTGGTGGTTGTGAGATCTGTGTCACAAAACTGTTTCTGCACTCCACTCCCCCCTCCCTAGGAATAATATATTTCTTGCCAAATGATTATGTGAATTAGCAATAATATCTATAAAGGACTTGGTAATGCCTCGCATATCATAATAATATTCTAAACCACTGAGAGCTACTGCTACTGTTGTTATTGTTATACTTTAAAGAATTGTGGTTTTTGAAAGCATATTAAAGTATTTTACATTGTAAAATGCCCCTGTCCTGCTTTTGAAAAGGGTGGATCAAGCCGGGGTGATATGTAAACAAGAGGGGATTTTCCGTGTGAATTGCATGGACTGCCTGGATCGCACCAACGTGGTCCAAGCTGCCATCGCACGGGTGGTCCTGGAGCAGCAGGTAATGTGGAGTCCTCTGGAGGGTCAACATTCATCTTTAAATGGTTTTTTTTCGTATGTAAAAGAACAGCTAAAATCTTTGTCCAGTAGAACATTTACAGCATACCAACATCCTTGCTGCATTCACACTTAGAAAGCTCAAACTTCACTAGAAATAAGCTGAATAAGGTGGCATTCTCTTAAGTACTTATTTCAGGCATGTCAGACCCAATAAAATGTATTGGGTGGCATTGTGTGGTCATTTGCCTTTTTTCCTTCAGTTCCAAACTGACCCTTTTGTAATAACTTCCCAGGACCTCGTTGTTAGTTGCCGTCAAATTGATTCTGACTCATGGGGACCCCAAGTGTGCAGAGTAGAACTGCTCTGTAGGGTTTTCAAGGCTGTGACCTTTCAGATGCAGATTGCCAGGCCTGTCTTCCGAGGCACCTCTGGGTGGGTTCGAACCACCACCCTTTCGGCTAGTAGTGAAGCACTTAACCGTTTACGCCACCCAGGGACTCCCTCCCAAACACGCCCTTCTGTATTCCTTCTGGATGCTGGGCCCGGGACTCTATATATCACACGTCTGCTTGGCCAGCCGGCTCCTTGTCAAACTCTGTCAAGAGGGCTTGCTAGAGGGAGACCACCAGGCAAGCAGAGGAAAAGGGACAAGCTCCTTCACCTGTGCTATTCCTGCCAGCACTGCCGTCTCTGGGCTTGTCGGTTCCTTGGCACCATGGAACCAGTCTCTCCCTTTGTGCCTCAGCTCTAGGGGTGGCAGCGGCTTCCTGCAGATGTCATCGCTGCTGCCTCAGTGTCTCCTCTCAGGTCTTTCAGCCCCCCATCACCTGAGTTACAGATTCTCTGTATTAAATTCCCAAGGTGGACATACCCAGCATGGTTTCTGTTTTTTCCTGACAGGCAGTTTAATGTAGCATTTAAGCATCTAGGGTTTTGAGTCAGCTCCCTGTGTTCAAACACTGACTCTACCACATGCTAGATGTTGGCCCCATGCAAACAGCTTAACCTTTCCAAACCTCAGTGTCCTCATCTTTAAAATAGGGATAATAAGAGTATGGATTGCACAGAACTGCTAATGAGAAATAAATGAGAGTTTTTGTAAAAGCACTCAGAGCACTGGGCCTGGCCCAGGGCTAATGTTTGCTGGACACTTGCTACTATTAATGTTACTGTTGCTTCTATATGTTTTTTTGATACTTAGTTTCACTTCATAGGCAAGTTTTAAAACAAAGACAAAATATAATAGTGTGAATCTATACACTAAAAATTACACCAACACAATATAAATATTTTATTCAGCTGTAGTAATTTATAAAGCTGTCTTCCAGGCGGCACTTTATTAAAAAAAGAAAAGTCTGGAAACATGACTGCTTTTTTTTTAAGGGTCCTAAATTGTATATGATTACACTTCCTTTTTTTGCAGCATACATTTTATGCTGTGGTTTCCTGGCTCCTATGCAGTTAATCTGCCCATGTGTTCATTTTAGCTAAAAAAACTCGGTGTGATGCCCCCAGAGCAGCCGCTGCCAGTGAAATGCAATCGGATTTACCAGATAATGTGGGCCAACAACGGCGACTCCATTAGTAGACAGTATGCCGGGACAGCCGCTCTCAAGGTAAATGCATGCAGCAAGCATTCATGGGTCCGTCTGTGGGACGCAGATCAGATTGTGGTTTAAAACCAGCTTTGTTTCTGAGAACGGTATGTGGACTACAGGTGTGTGTCCTTGTAGTTATCTCCTTTCTGGAATGTTGGCTCAGGCAGGGTCATACATTCAAATTCCCGCAGGGCACAGGTAAGGTGACTCGGAGGGAGACGTGAGGCTGTGTAGACCTGAGGAGCAGCACAGGCTGCCGTGGCAGAGGCTGTCTGTCCTTGCCTTATGGGACAGAGGTCCCCATATGGGGCCATGTTGCCAGGTCTTCCAGTTTTCCAAGGGAGTCTGGAAATCTGGAATTCTATATCAAATGGCTGGTTTTTAAAACTTTGTTCAGACAAAAGAAAGCATGTCTGTGGACAGGATTTGACCCCCTGTCTGATAGTTTGCCTGCTCTCCATGTGAATCCCATCCCTGCCTCTACTGGCTCTGTGACCTGCTGCTTAACCTGTGTGCCAGTCTCCTCATCTGTAAAATGGGAATATTAGTAGTGGGCTTACTTCAGAAGGCTGTCACTGGATTATATGAGTTAAAGTATGAAACTAAACCAAACCCACTGCCAGTGAGTCAATTCTGACTCCTAGCTACTCTGTAGGACGGAGTAGAACTGCCCCCATAGAGTTTCCAAGGAGCGCCTTGTGGATTCAAACTGCCGACCTTTCAGTTAGCAGCTGTAGCTCTTAACCACTACGCCACCAGGGTTTCCAAAGTATGAAGGGGTTTAGAACATTCCCTGGCACATAGTAAATGCCCAAGAAATACCTCATTAATTTTTGTGGTTGTTACTAGTAAAGACTTTGAGGATTCTGGAGAGGTAATCCTCGCAGGATTTTAAGTTAAGTGTCAAAAGATGGTCCCTGGTACCTAAAAAAAAACCCTCCCTCTATGGGCAATAGGAGAAGCCCTGGTGGTTGCAGTGGTTAAGAGCTCGGCTGCTAACCAAAAGGTCGGCAGTTCAAATCCACCAGCTGCTCCTTGGAAAGCCTATGGGGCAGTTGTACTCTGTCCTGTTGGGTTGCTGTGAGTTGGAATTGACTCGATGGCAGTAGGTTTAGTTTTTTGTTTTATGGCAATAGGAAGTGGTTAAGTTAGTTCAAATTAGATTTATGTTAATTTTCCTTCAAGGTAATAATTCATTTGCAGATATTTCTTATATGGCAGTTGTATACCCTCAAGACTTCCACAGGTACCAGATAGTCCATCTTTTGGTTAAGTAATAAATATCAAAAAGCTCTTCATTAAATTAAGGGAAGTGAACTTTAGAAGTCCTTGTATAAGTTACAGTTTAAAGGGAAAGACAGTGAAACCTGTGAGAGCTGGAACTCAACAGGGCTGCCTTGTTTTTCCAGGTCTCGCAAGTTTTCCACCTTTGCAGTCTTACCACATTTCTGTTGCTCTCTATTAGTGGAAAATATTTGAGTTTTTCTTCTCTGACAAGTTCCTGCGTTACACAGGTTTCAGCTTTCACATGTTTTACTGTACTTCTTTTTATACTTCTATTTTAAACTTCTTTGGAATCAGCCTTCACGCCTCCCTCTTCTGTAATAGATTGTTATTGTTGGCTTCCGTAAAGTCTGCCCTGGCTAATGGCAACTCCATGCACAATGGGATAAAATGCTGGCCGGTTCTGTACCATCCCCATGATCAGTTGCGGATTGGACCGTTATGATCCATAGAGTTTTCAGTGGTTGATTTTTGGAAGTAGATTGCCAGGCCTTTTTTCCTAGTTTGCCTTAGTCTGGAAGCTCTGCTGAAACCTGTTTAGCATCATAGCAACAGGCAAGCCTCCACTGACAGGTGGTGGTGGCTGTGCTTGAGGTGTATTGGCTAGGACTGAAATCTGGGTCTCCCACGTGGAAGTGAAAATTCTACCACTGAACTACCAATGCCGTCTCCTGTAATAGATACTCTTGCTACACAGGTAGTCCCCGACATACGAGGTTTTGTTCTGACGACTCTGTTGTCAAAGTCGAATACCTAATTTTTCTTTTTTTAGTTTTTATTATTATTACCTTTTATTATCAGTGTCTTTATAACTCTGATCTTTATTTGTCTTTGGAGGTTGGAAGCATTACATATAAACTTACAGATACATTTTAACATTGTATGTAGTACATATTACTAACGATAAGATGTACACACACAAAAAAGACAATGGTAAGTGTGGTTTGTCATAATTCAAATACGTCGTAAGTTGGGGACTACCTGTACTAATAGTTCCTGTGAGTGACCCAATTAATAGGCAGCAGTTTCAGGGCAAGGCCTCTTTCTAAGATTGCCTTGGATACAAATTAGTGGTGTTGGGATGGGGACAGAAGAGACAGTACCTTCCTTGCCTTAAGTTTAAGTCACTATCTCTCTAGAGACTTGGTCTGACATCTTTGTTGTGAAAAGCAAAGGAAACAAAACAATTTATATCTTCGTTGGATCATTCTGTGTATAATTGTAATGTGCAGCAGGTATGGAAAGCTCTGTACACTCTTGCTTGCTTGCTCGCTCTCTCTACACACACACACACAAACACACACACGTTAAATCCCATTGTCATAAACTTCAGGGAACTGTCCAGGCTTTCTTGCATGAGAATTTTGTGGTTTTTGCATATTATACCACTTTGAGGCTTGAAAATCTTTTTGTTGTTTTGGTCTTTCTTGTATAATAGTTCATCACATGTGAACTAGAAATTCTAGATTGCCAAGAATGGCTTTACCCTAGCAGACCATCTAGCTGTGGAGACTTGATCCCACAAAGCATATATTAACTACACCATTTGGAAATTTTGAAAGTTCATGGTAGCCTTTAGAATTCTAGTCCTGAACTGACAGCCCATGATTAATTTGGGAACATTCTTACATTTGAATAAATTGTCAAAATGACCTTTTCTTTGACAGGGTGACTTTACAAGGACAGGGGAGAGGAAGTTGGCCGGAGTAATGAAAGATGGAGTGAACTCGGCAAATAGGTATTACCTTAATCGATTTAAGGATGCTTATAGGCAAGCTGTCATAGGTAAGACACAGAACTGCTTTCCTTGCCTTAAAATGTGTTATTCTTTCTATGACTAACATTTTACAGAAACCAACTTTATTAACATAACTCATGTTTTGTAATATACTTGTGTTTGTATAATGAACATCTTAGATTCAAATGTTTACAAGATTAGAGCTTGAGAAGTCTTTTAGGCTGGAGCAACAAAAGAAACCACCTATTTTCATACAGATTTGTCAGTTTGCTATTCACATAAAAGACAGCAGAGTTGAGGCTCCTGGAGTGTGGAATAAGGTACCCTAAGACCTCACCAACTGAAAACCCTGTATTCCACATGTTTTCCCATTATTTAAGGCTGAGAGATGTAATGAAATAATCCCCCCACCCCTTGCTATTTATCATGTGTTCTGACTGTGAATGAATACACCACCCTTGTCTATAATCATGGCTTAATATCCAGGTTTAGAGATTATCCTAACCAACTCATCACTTTTTAGAAGAGGAAATGGAGGTTATATTACCCAGGAGAATTAATGCCTTGGCTTGTTTTTTGTTAATTTTTTTATTTTTTTTATTGTTGTACTTTAAGTGAAAGTATACAATTCAAGTTAGTCTCTCATACAAAAATTTATACATACATTGTTATGTGACCCTAATTGCTCTCCCTGTATTGTGACAACACACTCCTCCTTTCCACCCCTGATTTCCCGTGTCTGTTCAACCATCTCCTTCCTGACCCTCTCTGCCTTCTCATCTCCCCTCCGGACAGAAGCTGCCCATTTAGTCTCATGTGTCTACTTGAGCTAAAAATAAAAAGCATACTCTTCACGAGTATCATTTTATGTCCCATAGTCCTGTCTAATCTTTGTCTGAAGAGTTGGCCTCAGGACTTGTTTTAGTTCTTGGATGACGGAGAGTCTGGGGGCCATGCTTTGTGGGGTTCCTCCAGTCTTAAACCATTGAATCTGGTCTTCTTACTAGAATTTGAGTTCTGCACCCCACCTTTCTCCTGCTCCATCAGGGCCTCTCTGTTGTGTTCCATGTCAGGGTGGTCATTGATGGTAGCCAGGCACCATCTAGTTCTTCTGGTCTCAGGCTGATGAAGTCTCTGGTTTATGTGGCCCTTTCTGTCTCTTGGGCTAATACTTTCCTTGTGTCTTCGGTGTTCTTCATTCTCCTTTACTCCAGGTAGGTTGGGACCAATTGATGCATCTTAGATGACTGCTTACTAGCTTTTAAGACCCTAGACACCACTCACCAAAGTAGGATGCAGAACATTTTCTTAATAAACTTTGTTAATGCCAGTTGACCTAGATGTCCCCTGAACGCATGGTCCCCAGTCCCCCACCCCTGCTACTCTGTCCCTCGAAGTGTTTGGTTGTATTCAGGAAACTTCTTAGCTTTGGTTTAGTCCAGTTGTGCTGACTTCCCCCGTAATGTGTGCTGTCCTTCCCTTCACCTAAGATAATTCTTGTCTACTGTCTAGTTAGTGAAACCCCCTCCCTCCCTCCCCACCGTCGTAACCATCAAAGAATGTTTTCTTCTGTGTTTAAACCTTTTCTTGAGTTCTTATAATAGTGGTCTTATACAATATTTGTCCTTCTGTGACTGACTAAATTCACTTAGCATAATGACCTCCAGATTCCCCCGTGTTATGTTTCAGGGATTCATCCTTGTTCTTTATCATTGCACAGTATTCCATTTGTGAATATACCATGATTTGTTTATCCATTCGTCCACTGATGGGCAGCTAGGTGGTTTCCATCTTTTTGCTATCGTGAACAGCGCTGCAGTGAACATGGGTGTGCATATATCTATTCGTGTGATGGCTCTTATTTCTCTAGGATATATTCTAAGGAATGGGATTGCTGGATCATATGGTACTTCTATTTCTAGCTTTTTAAGGAAGTACCAAATCAATTTCCAAAGTGTTTGTACCATTTTACATTCCCACCAACAGTGTATAAGGGTTCCAGTCTCTCCACAGCCTCTCCAGCATTTATTATTTTGTGTTTTTTGGATTAATTCTAGTCTTGTTGGGGTGAGATGGTATCTTATTGTAATTTTGATTTGCATTTCTCTAATGGCTAATGATCGTGAGCATTTCTTCATGTGTCTGTTAGCTGCCTGAATATCTTCTTTGGCGAAGTGCCTGTTCATATCCTTTGCCAATTTTTTAATTAGGATATTTGTCTTTTTGTTGTGGCAGTTTTACAGTATCTTGTAGATTTTAGAGATTAGACACTTAACGGATTTGTCGTAGCCAAAAATTTTTTCCCAGTCTGTAGGTTGTCTTTTTACTCTTTTGGTGAAGTCTTTGGGTGAACATAAGTGTTTGATTTTTAGGAGCTTCCATTTATCTAGTCTCTCTTCTGGTGCTTGTGCATTGTTACTTATGGTTCGTATTCTGTTTATGCCGTGTATTAGGGCTCCTAATGTTGTCCCTAATTTTTCTTCCATGATCTTTATCATTTTTGATTTTATATTTACGTCTGTGATCCATTTTGAGTTAGTTTTTGTGCATGGTGTGAGGTATGGGTCTTGTTTCAGTTTTTTGCAGATGGATATCCAGTTATGCCAGCACCACTTGTTAAAGAGACTGTCTTTTCCCCAATTAATGGACTTTGGGCCTTTGTCAAATATCAGCTGCTCATAAGTGGATGAATTTATGCTTGAATTCTCAATTCTGTTCCACTGGTCTATGTGTCTGTTGTTGTATCAGTACCAGGCTGTTCTGACTACCATGGCAGTATTAACTGGTTCTAAAATTAGGTAGTGTGAGGCCTCCCACTTTGTTCTTCTTGAGTAATGCTTTACTTATCTGGGGCCTCTTCCCTTTCCGTATGAAGTTGGTGATTTGTTTCTCCATCTCATGAAAAAATGCCGTTGGAATTCGGATCAGGATTCCATTGTATCAGTAGATTGCTTTGGGTAGAATTGACATTTTCACAATGTTGAGTCTTCCTATCCATGAGAAAGGTATGTTTTTCACTTATGCAGGTCTCTTTTGGTTTCTTACAGTAGTGTCTTGTAGTTTTCATTGTATAGATCTTTTACGTTCCTGGTTAGATTTATTCCTAAGTATTTTATCTTCTCGGGGGCTATTGTAAATGGTATTGATTTGGTGATTTCCTCTTGGAAGTTCTCTTGTAAAGGATTCCAACTGATTTTTCTGTGTTTATCTTGTATCCTGACACTTCGCTGAAATCTTCTATTCCAGTAGTTTTCTTGTGGATTCTTTGGGGTTTTCTGTGTATAAGATCATATCATCTTCAAATAGAGATACTTTGACTGCTTCCCTACCAGTTTGAATGCCCTTCCTTTCTTTTTCTAGCATAATTGCTCTGGCTAGGACTTCCAGCACAATGTTGAATACTAGTGGTGATAAAGGGCATCCTTGTCTGGTTCCAGTTCTCAGGGGGAATGCTTTCAAAGTCTCCCCATTTAGGATGATGTTGGCTGTTGGCTTTGTATAAATGACCTTGGCGTGTTTTTAATTTAATTTTCATGAAAGTATTACCTTAGAGGATTAAAGCAAATGCATAATGTTCGAGTTAGAGCCAAATGTAACACACCTGACCCATGGTCCCTGAGACTCTTTTTTAAATCCTAGTTTTTAACCCAATTATGTAGCACACATGAAATGATAGGGCCTAGCCACAAACCAGTTAGGAATTTGACAAGTCTGGTGTAAAGAAAAGCAGGGCTTCAAACCTGTTTATTCCTGTTCAAACCACTGCTGAGAGTTTGCATTTCTAACAAGTTCCCTGCCGAGACTTTGCATTTCTAACAAGTTCCCAGGAGGTTATACATAAGAATCACCTGGTAATCTTGTTAATTTGTAGATTCTGATTTGGTATATCTGGGGTAGAAATGCAAATTCTCAGCAGGGAACTTGTTAGAAATGCAAACTCTCATCTGAGACTGTAACTGGAACTAACTAGCTTGAAGCCCTGAAGAAAAGGAGCCCTGGTGGTGCAGTGGTTAAGTGCTTGGCTCCTAACTGAAATATCACCATCCGCTCTGAGGGAGAAAGATGTGGCAGTCTGCTTCCGGAAAGATTATAGCCTTGGAAATCCTGTGGAGCAGTTCTGCTGTGTCCTCCAGGGTCACTGTCAGTTGGAATTGACTTGATGGCAACAGGTTTGGTTTTGGTTTGGTGTAAAGAAGAAGCTTGGCTCACAGATGTGGTGCCTGCTATGATTGGAAAATTAGATTTTAGCAGTTTATTCAAGAAAAAACAAGATACTTTGTTTCCATTGGTTGATCTAGTGACTCAGTTATGTGATTAAGGTTCTGTCTGTCTCTTAATTTTTCTATCCCTAGTGTTGGCTTCATCCTAATCCTGAAGCTAGCCGTCTTCAAGGTTGAAAGATACCAGCTAGTAACAATCTGGGTTTACTGTTTCCCCTTGTAGGATTAAACCCACCTAAAACCTAACCCATTGCCGTCAAGTTGATTCCGAGTTATAGCAACCCTATAGGACAAAGTAGAACTGCCCATAGGGTTTCCAAGGAGCAACTGGTGGATTTGAAAGGCCGACTTTTTGGTTAGCAGCCAAGTTCTTAACCAGTGTGCCACTACGGCTCCCTTGTAGGACCAAAAACCTCAAAAAACCAATCCCGTTGGCATTGAGTTGATTCTGACTGATAGCGACCCATGGGTTGGCAAATCTTTCCCAGAAACCTTGGTTAGTCTCATTGGCCCAAATAACTTCATAGAAGTGGGATTATGATCATTTGCTAAGGTTTGAGCCATATGCCCCACCAGGAGAATGATGTCCAATGTATCTGTTTTTCTTTTGTTGCTTGCACTTTTGGTGTTATAGCTAATAAATTATGCCTAATCCAAGGTTATAAAGATTTACACTTATATTTTCTTCTAAGAGTTTTATAGTTTTAGGTCTTAGTTATTTTGTTTTGTATAAATATATTAGTAAACTAAGATAATGATAGATATTAACATTCCCGTCTTAGATTTGATGCAAGGCATTCCTGTCACAGAAGATCTTTATTCCATATTTACCAAGGAGAAAGAGCATGAAGCTTTGCATAAGGAAAATCAGAGAAGCCACCAGGAACTAATTAGCCAGCTCTTACAGAGTTACATGAAGTTACTGCTGCCGGATGATGAAAAGTTCCATGGGGGCTGGGCCCTCATTGACTGTGATCCCAGGTGAGTTGGGTAACTTGCTTAACCTTCTGATGCTGGTAGTTGTCACAATTAACATTGGCAGCTGTCCATAAAGCTGTGGACATGGTTGCATGGTGCATGGCAGTTTTCAAATATAGGGCTGCTACTAAGGCATGATGAATGAGCAAATCATTAAGGGCGCTGAAAAACTCTGTGCTCAAGATAAATAATATTTTAATGCAATGTTGAATTTAAAAAATTCAGAATGGCATATTGCGGCCTGTTGCTGGGGCATGTTCTCCCTCCCCCCCCTCCCCACCTATAAGCTAGGTGTAGTGTATTAATACTCATAACTGAGTGCAGCAAGATATGTAACAATGCTGGCTACTTGTATTGGTTATCAAGTGATCCTAGCCTTTAATAGAATAAAATAGGCCATTGATGCATAACATTTTTTTAAACAAAAATTATTCAGTTTCAAGTGGTTCCTCAAAAAAATCAATGAGCAGCAGAATCTGAATTTATCCACCAGATCGAATGCTTGCTTTTTTGCTGAAATCTAAGATTATAAAATTTAATATAATGAATCAGAAATACTTCAGAAAATTCTAGGCCAAGCTCTGAGAATAAAACACTCAGATCTTTTCTTATTTTTACACATTGTGGTTTTAATAAAAGGGCACAAAATGAAAGAACAATTAAAGGCAAGGTAGTTTTTATATATATTAAAGTGAATAAAATGCAGAGGCAGATTAACCAGTAAGCAAGGTACACACAGGCTTACTTGTGTTTACTTACTACTGTATGGTCCACAGTTTCACATGGGTTTCACCACATCTTTGTTAGTCTTTGATCTTCATCAGTAAGTATCAAGTCCTCTTCACTTTCAGCAAGGTTGTGTAATCTACATATCAGAAATTATTAATGTGTCTTCCTCCAATCCTGATGCTGTGTTCCTCCTATAGTCTAGCTTCAAGGATTATTTGTTCAGTATGTTGTTGTTGTTAGGTGCCGTTGAGTCAGTTCCAAGTTACAGCAACCCCATGTACCACAGAACAAAACACTGCCCAGTCCAATGCCATGCTGACAGTCGTTGTTATGCTTGAGCCCATTGTTATAGCCACTGTATCAGTCCATCTTGTTGAGGATTTTCCTCTTTTTTGCTAACCCTGTACTTTACCAAGCATGATGTCCATTTCTAAGGACTGATCCCTCCTGATAACCTGTCCGAAGTATGTAAGACGCAGTCTTGCCATCCTTGCTTCTAAGAAGCATTCTGGTTGTACTTCTTCCAAGACAGATTTGTTCGTTCTTTTGTCAGTCCACGGTATATTCAGTATTCTTCGCCAGCACCACAATTCAAAAGCATCAATTCTTCTTTGGCCTTCTCTTTGTTCAGTAGACAGATTGAATAAGGTGAAAAGATACAACCCTGCTGCACATCTTGTCCAATTTTAAATTACACAGTATCCCCTTGTTCTTTTCAAATGACTGCCTCTCGATCCATGTACAGGTTCCACGTGAGCACATTCCCGTACGATGTTATGTTCTCTGTCTCTCTGAAATTGCCTGTTCTAGACACCTTATATAAATAAAACCATATACGTGGTCTTTTGTGACTGGCTTCTTAGCATAATGTTTTTTTTTTTTTTTTTATATTTTATTGTACTTCAGGTGAAAGCTTACAGAGCAAATAGTTTCTCATGAAATAGTAGTACACATGTTGTTCTATGACATTGGTTAACAACCCCACAACGTATTAAGCCTCTAAATTCTCAACCTTTTTTTTTTTTTTTGATGAAAATTACAGATGGCCAAAGATACACCGTTTCAAAAATTTCTACATTCACAGTTCAGTGACATTGACTACGCTCTTCCAACTGTGCTGTTATTCTCACTTAAGATGAAGGCTTACAGAACAAAATAGTTTTTCATTTAACAGTTACTACACATGTTGCCCTATGACAATGGTTAACAATCTCACAGCACATCAAGAATATCCTTACTCCACCTTGTGTTCCCTATCACCAGGGGACTTCCTTGTCCCCTTCTGTCTTCTGGACCTTGTCACTGGACTACTGTACCTCTTTAGTCTCGTTTTTTTTTTTTTTTTTTTTTTTATTTTATTTTAACACCATTTCAAAACTTTTTACTTACACATTTAAGTGATATTGACTATGCTCTTCCAATTGTGCTGCCATTCTCGCCCAAGATGAAGGCTTACAGGACAAAACAGCCTCCCATTTAATAGTTACTGCAAATGTTGCCCTATAGCAGTGGTCAACAATCTCACAATACATCGACAGTGTCCTTATTCAATTTGTGTTCCTTATCATCAGTTTCCTACTCCTTAGCATAATGTTTTTAAGCTTCATGTGTGTTGTGTAATACATCAGTACTTCATGCTTTTTTATGGCTGAATAATATTCCATTATATGGCTATGCCACGTTTTGCTATTCATTCATTCATTGATGGATGTTTTGTTTTTTTCCACTTTTTGGCTACTATGAATAATGCTACTGTAAAGACTTGTGTGCAAATTTTTGTGTGGATATCTGTTTTCATTTCTCTTGGCTATATACTTAGGAGTGGAATTTCTGGTCCATGTGGTAATTCTGTCTTTAACCCAGGACTCTGAACTAGTTCTGTCGAGTTCAGTCATGGCTGACAAAGTGAAACCTGAATGGACCCAAATTTTTAAAATGTGGGTAAACCGGAATGATACCCAGAATGGAGAAAATTATGGGTTGAAGCCCTGCTGGAAACTTAATCTCCCTCTTAGAAAACAAGGGCAGCGTGCTTGTTGCATAGCAACCAAATCTGGACTGGCAGAGTTGGAAACAGTGGTGCCCTGCTCAAAGATGGCAGCTGACCATGCTGTGTTGCTCTCCTCTCTCCTGACAATAATCCAGTCTCCCACATCAGGCTCCTGAAAGGACTCACTACACCTCTTCTGAGTCTCCCATTCCAGGGCTTCAACCCGTAATTTTTCCTGTTCCAGTTGTTGGTCTGCTTCACCCAAATTTTTCAAATTTGAGTAAATTTGGATGTTTCAATTTTGCTTCATTGGCTATGACTGAACCAGTTCAAACCAGTTTGAAGCCCTGGTTTAACTTTTTGAGAAACTGCCAAACTATTTTCCACAGCAGTTGCACTATTTTACATTTCCACCAGCAATGTATGAGGGTTCAAGTTTCCCCACATCTTTCCAACACTTGTTATCTTCTGGTTTTTGGGTTTTTTTTTTGTATTACATCCTAGTAGATGTAAAGTGGTATGTCCTTGTGATTTTGAGCCCTGATGGCACAATGCTTAAGAGCTACAGCTGCTAACCAAAAGACAGCAGTTTGAATCCACCAGCCGCTGCTTGGAAAACCTATGGGGCAGTTCAGCTCTGTTCTGTAGGGTTGCTATGAGTTGAAATTGACTCAACGGCAATGAGTTTGGGTTTTTTGTTTTTGGTAATGACAAATGACATCGAGTGTCTTTTCCTGTGCTTGTCGGCCAGTTGTACATTTTCTTTGGAAAAATGTCTATTCAAATCTTTAACCTGTTTTTAAAATTGCCTTGTGTTTTTATAAATAAAGTGTTTATATTTTAACTGACTGGGATTAGGGTGAGGTGAGTGAGGCAGAGATGCACAAGTGCAGGGTCAGATCCTGTCTTTATTTAAATCTTTGATATTTTGTTCATGTTGGATTTTTTTTTTTTTTTGTATTTTGATTTTTTAAAATATGGCATTAACATTTATTTCTCTTGATGAGAAATTTTGGTGCTCCCTTAAATTTGCGCCAGAGGCTAATGCCCTCACTTACCTCACTGCAGTCCTGGCCCTGTTTAAAATATCTGGTAGAAAAAGAGTTACAGCAGGCATTTTACAAATACTCCTGACTACGCATAGAAGACTGGAGCCCTGATGGTGCAGTGGTTAAGAGCTATAGCAGCTAACGAAAAAGGTCAGCAGTTCGAATCCACAAGCAGCATAGCAGCCAGCGTTAACCTCCTAACACTCAAGGGGAACTGTCCAGCACTGGAGACCAGCGGAGCCGTGGGTTCCGCGCAGGTCGCTTGGTTTCCTCCCTCCGTCATGATAAGGCGGTCCCACTTTTTTCTTTTCAAACACTGGGCACAGCTCATCTCTTCCCCCTCAGTAGACGGGACCTCTCGGGCCTTTTCATGTTCTTTTCCTTCCTCATCCCACCCTCGCCTCCACCTCCAGCCCTGTCACCTCAGGAAAATCACTAACTTTAATCACATCCGTTAACTCCTGGCGGTGCGCTACGGGCCGGAAAGAGGAAATCCTAAATTTGAAAGGAAATCAGATGTTCTGTAAAAGTGCCCTTCTGAATCACTACCAAGCCAGCTTTTTATTTTATCCAACTCGGTGTTTCAAACGCTGAATGAAAGTGTATCGCCACCGCCTTTTCTAGTCTGTGGGTGAGCGGTAGGCGTGCAGCAGCTGCGCTCACTGCCCGCCTCAGTGCAGGCCACAGACATTCGGCCACGCTGTCCCAACCGTCCGCCCGTGTCCCCTTGTGTTGTCGTGGAAGCAGGGTGGGTGCCCGGGCTGCGGCCACCTTGGCGCCGCTCCCTGCGATGTCTAGGGTTTGCACCCTCGACAGTGTGCAGGATGCGCAGTGGGGGCCGCGCATGCGCGCTGTCCGCCGGCCGCAGCCGGAAGTGGGCGACCGGAAACCATCAGTGTTCCCTGGGCGTGACTTGGCGCCGCCGCGTCGCAGTTGCCGCATCCGCCGCAGGCGTGAGGCAGTGTACCGGCAGCTTCCAGACTGAGCTTCGACGCAACGACGGACGGACCGACTGACAACCTGACGAGATGCCGCGCTCCCACAGGCCTCCGCCTGCGGCTCCGCGCCCCGCCGAGCCCAAGTCCGACGGCGTGCTGGCGATGACTTTCAAGATTTTCCTCCTTTTTGCAGGACTTATGGTCAAAGTTCCTGTGGGGCTGTATTTTTCCTGTAAATTACTCCTTTTCCAAAGTCTCATGTTAATGTCCCCCGAAGACAGCGCCTTTTACGCGACCATAGTCGCAGTGGTGGGTCTTCATGTGGTGCTGGCTATTTTCGTCTTCATAGTGTGGAAGGAAGGCTTGCCCCAGTGGCGGGAAAACAAAAACCAGTAGAGCAGCTTCTCCCAGCTGCAGGCGTCGGGGGTGGGAGGACTCAAAGGGTTACTTCTTTTTCTTTTCTTGTTCGTATTAAACTTTTTTTTTTTTTTAATGGGGAAGGGTGGATGGGGAGGGGGTCATCAGTACTGCAGCTGAGACTTCAGTAAAAATGGGGGGGAGGGGGTCTGACCTTATGCGACCGCCTGTCAACGTGCCCAGTGCTTTTCGTTCAGAACTTAATGTTTTTGACCGAGGATCATGTTTGACTGATGTAAATATTCATGCCAAAATATGAAGCTTGGTTTTGTGAAAGTAACATTGTAATTAGTAGGATTTGATTATTTCATACCAAAAGATGTGTCGTGATGTAATTTTTATGGCCTGGCTCAAGCAACAATTTTCAGAGTGCAGGTAAGTATCAACGTACAAAACTAAATTACCTTTTATGGTGGGCTTCTCAGTTATCAGTGAAGCTGTCAGGATCATTGCATCTGTGGTGGGCTTTTTCCCAGTGATTGATGGATTTAGTGCTGATTTGGGTCCTGGAAGTGATCTGTGTGTTACCAGATTCTGGCCTCTTATTACCCCATTCGTAGTATTTTTTGGTCTGTTATCTTGGGGAAAAATTGAGGTGAACCTGTTATTTCAGATTAAGGCTATATCGGCAAGAGTTCTGCTGCAACAAGGTGCTGCTGATGTCAAACTGCTGTTTAAGATCTTGGTAAATTTCTCCCTTGGGAACCAGTTAAACAATGACCTCATTCTCACGCAGATTTTAAGTATGGGCTTACATTTCATCCACAAGTGATTTTTTTTCCCTACTGTTTTCCACTAGCATTTTGATAAGTCCTGGCAAATAGTTATGAAATCCTGAGGCAGAAATTTCCACTCTTGCAGTGGAATTTTGAGGCCAGCATAAGAACGCAGATTATTTTCCACCTTTTGGTGAAAAGGCTGTTATTAATATTAGATTAAAAGTTTTATTTGATTTCAAATTCTGCCTATGTTTTCTGTGGTTTATTTGTGGGTTTTCTACGTTGGCCGTTCTCTTATTAGTAATCTGATAAGGATGTTCATTTTGCTGTAGTTTTGGCTTAATGGTTCTCAGCACTTAACCTGATTGCTAACCCTTATTCTGATATTTGATTTTCAGAGTGGATACGAATATGACAAAATGGACTTAGAATATGGAAATGTTTAGCTGTTTCTTGAAAGCCAAGTAAATAAAATACGTAGTGAGAAAAATACAAAAACAGCTTGGGCTTGTTCCATGTATGCACATATTATCTATGCAAAATTCTTTCAAAAGATGCATTCTACACAAGTGTAAAAATATCCTAAATATACGGTGTTATTTTGAAGTTTTACATAATGCGAAATAATTTTCTAGTTGATTTCTCCCCTCTCAGCCATGTCTTTTCCTCCTCCTCTCCACCCCGTCCTCCTATTTCTCCTGCGGCCTCCTCCCTCCTCCTTGGCGACCGCCTTTACAATCAGCCCTTTCCTTCTACTCTCCCCTTCTAAAGTCCTGTTTTGTTATTATTTTTTTAATTTTCAGATGGATGGATGATACACATTTTACCTAAGTAGCACTTATTATTTGATTTTCTTCATTTTTTTTTTCCCTGGCTAGTCTTTTGTCATAAAAGTGGCTCTGCTGTAGAAATATGCTTGGCAGAAATGCAGATGAAAATGAAAATATTTAATTCCCTGTGTCATGTTTGTTTAGCCTCATTGATGCTACTCACAGAGATGTGGATGTGCTGTTGCTGCTTTCTAACTCTGCCTACTACGTGGCCTAGTAAGTTGCTTATTGATTTAAAGCTTTTAATTTGTTCCTTTTTTAAAACTTGAGTGAGTTTCCTTTTTAGAATATATAATGTTAAAAAATATGAGTCTGGTTTTACTATTTCATGAAATTTCATTGAACCCTTTTATCATACATAACTGTTAAATTATTCTTTCTTTGATCCTTACTAGTTTGAAAATGTGATTTTAGAGTTACAGTCGCTGGGTTCATACACTGTTGTGTTCTTTTTAGCATTTAGTATTATTTCTTACATATCTCCTGGCTTTTTGATGTACCTTGTATATTTTTATTATTAATGGCCATATGTCATTGTTTTTATTACTATAGTTAAATGTTCTCCCATCATTAAGCATTGAGTTACTTCCATTTTTTTTTTCTATTATGAATGATGCAGCTGTCTTCGCAGATAACGTGTGCATACGTGTGTCTTTCGTTACAAGGGTATGATGAATTAACACGACTTTTGTGATTTATTGTCAGATTGATCTCCAGAAAGACTACCAATTAACAATGCCACCAACAAAAGACAAGCACTTGTGTCCTCATAGCCTTACCAGAATTGGGCTTTATTGTTTTTTTCTAAGTAAATACTCATTTTTTTTTTTTTTTTTTTTGCCTACTGTGAGCTGCCATTTCTTTAATCATTGGCCCAGGTGTCTGTTGGCTTCAGTCAGTGGATTTTTCATTCTTGATTTTGGATATCAGATTTACCTGTTGTATTATTCACATAGTTCCATTGTATGTATGTGTATGTATTGCCTTTCTTTTACGTTTGCTTTTCTTTCATAAAAATTTTTATAAAACAAATTACTTTTGCCTTGTAATTGATTTCTTTTACTGAAAGATCTGTAAGCCGATTTTCTTTTAGTTGCTGAACTATATAGGATATTCTTGTTTCATCTGGCTTTTAAAATATTACGGGTTTAACTCTTTAACTACTCCAGAATGTATTATGCTGTGGAAGATTTTATTTTAAATGCATATTAATTTGTTACTATTATACCTCAGCTGACAAGCCAAATATGCTTTTGATTTTAATCCTCTTTTTACACCCTTTCTATCTAGTTACGATGATGAAGTTGATAAAGTAAACCAATATCAACGACTAAGTCTCGAAGACCTGGAAAAAATAGAAATAGGTAAATTTTAGTATACTATCCAAGTGATAGGAAAAAAATGCTGTTTAAGAGTTGGTCACATTATTTAAGCAACTGTTATAATATTTTATTAGGACTAGAAAGAGGTATATACTACACAGTCTATTTCTTAGGGCTTCAGTTCTGTTTTTAGAACTTAGTGGCGGATTTCATCTAATAATAGTAACTGTAACACTTGTATTACTCCCCTTGTGAAGATCAACCCAAGGATGAAGAAGGTTGAAATATCTGAGCTGGAAGAAGGGTTTCTGTTTTATTTGCAGTCTCATCAAACCAAATGGTTATGACAAACTTACATTTTGTGTGCTCTGGTTTAGGTAATGAAGATGCTAGAAATACGTAACTGATGAATGTGTGTTGGTCCTTTGAAGATAATAGAAGAGAAGGTGAATATCATATGAAAGATGTAACTTTACATGTATTCATCTGGGTCTTTAGGTCCTGAACCCACTCTTTTTGGTAAGCCAAAGTTCTCCTGCATGAGGTTGCACTACAAATGCAAAGAAACAAGTGGCTATTTCCACACACTGAGAGCTGTGATGCGCAATCCAGAAGAGGATGGAAAAGGTAATGAAGAGTCTACTTTAAGCCCAGATGGAATTTGGGACATTACATGCTATTACCACCTGAAGGAGAACTGATTCAGGGAGATAGTTTTTGTGGTTTGAGACTTTAAAACAGCAACTTTGTTCCCAGCAAATGGGATTATTTGAACTGATAATGTAGTTTTGGGCAAAGGAATCTGTAATGGAAATTCTCAGTGTGTTTGACTCTGTAAGGAGTCATGTGGGTGCCAGGGCTTTTCCCACCACATATTCTTCCTCAGTGGTAGTTGTCGGGGATCTTACCTGTCTGATGCACTGCTATTGCCTTGGCACACAGCACAATACTTTAACAAACAAGAACTAGAACAAAGTAGTTGTTGTGTTCATATTTTATTTTTTGTTATTGAATATACAAAGCAGAACATAACACCAATTCAGTGATTTCTACATGTACAATTCAGTGGCGTCAGTTACATTCTTTAAGTTGTGTAGCCATTCTCACCCTTCTTTTCCACATTGTTCCCCCCTTATTAACATAAAGTCACTGCCCCCTTAAGATTCCTGTCTGAACTTTTGAGTTGCTGTTGTTGATTTGATCCCATATAGATGGTTCTTAAAAGAGCACAGTGCTCAAGGCAGACATTCTTTACTAGTTAACCTATTGTTTGATTTGAAGACAACTTCAGGGGATATTTTTTCTTTAAGGATTATCTCAGGGCAAAAGTTCTGGGGGCTCATCCAACCTCCGTGACTCCAGAAAGCCTGGATTCCATGAGAATTTGAAATTCTGTTCTGCATTTTCTCCCTTTTGATCAGGATTCTGCTACAGAATCTTTGATCAAAACATAGAACTAGAACAAAGTTTTAATTCCAGTTGATTTGATTCTCATTAATTTCTTGGAGTATGTTTTGGAGAAAGTGGCAATCAGTTATATCTGGGTTTCAGATACCCTTCAGTGCATTGCAGAGATGCTACAGATCACCAAACAAGCCATGGGATTGGATGTACCTATAATTGAGAAAAAACTTGAAAGGTGAGTATACTACTTCGGTTTTCTCCCAAGAATAAAGATACTATTATCCAAAGTCTTAACTTCTCTTCTTTAAAAATATTTGTAAAGGGGGAAGGTCACATTATGGTAATGTGCTGGGGAGCTTTGAAAAGCTAGGCTGCCTCTTTTCATCTCCTGGGCTCTACCAGAGAAAACCATGGAGGAAGAAAGCTTGCCCAAAACCCCGTGGCTGTCAGGCATGTCTCCATACAACTTTCAGCATTAAAATATTCAGCTCGTTGCTCATCATACAGCTTAAACATTAAACTGTTCTCTTTTGCACTTGAACTTGTAGTGGACAGGCTTTTCCAGAAGAAACATTAACACGAAGTTCATTCATTCTAGAACTACTTACTACTGAGACATTTGTGGTGAATGGCCCTGAGATTTTTTTTCTCAATTATAGATGTGATGAGAGGGATGCCAAAGGGTAAGACACTAAGATTAGTTATGTTAAATGTCTCACATCTTTTCACGTAAATTCAGTTAACTCACAGGAGATCGTATTAGGACATGGAATCTCCCCCGACCCTCCCAAACACACACACTTGGAATGTGTCTGGGCAGCTTTAGTTAAGATGCTGCAGATTTTCATCTGGTTAGCGGTGCATTTGTGCTGGTGGTTTACATATTCTGGAGGTGCTAGACCTGTGCCACTTGAAGCAGTAGCCACTAGCCACATGTGGCTAATCTAAACTCAGGTGTGCTATAATAAAAGACTTAAGAAAAAGAAAAGACGAAGAAATGTAGTAAAGTATCTCAGTAATCATTTTTAAGTATTCATTAGTGTTGAAATGATATTTTGGGTATATGGGGTTAAATCAAATGTTACTATAATTAATCCCACCTGTTTTTAATGTAGCTACTAGAAATTTTAAAATTACTTATGTAGTTCACATATATACATTGGACAGCATTAGTCTAGATTTAGCTGAGTTACCCAAGTTTATCAATTAGCAATGCACTATTTTCAAAAAATCGGAACCAATTTTACAAAGCAAAGTTTTCACTTAACATTAGTAATTGCCACTGATAAATTGGATCCTGTGGGGAATTAACTTTTTCACTTCTAATTTACAGGAAGAGCAGTAAACCTCATGAAGACATCATTGGTATCAGATCTCAAAACCAAGGCTCTTTGGCCCAAGGAAGGAATTTTTTAATGAGCAAATTTTCATCTCTAAATCAAAAAGTAAAACAGACAAAATCCAACGTAAATATTGGCAATCTACGAAAGCTAGGAAACTTCACAAAACCTGAAATGAAAGTTAACTTTCTAAAACCAAACTTAAAAATAAATCCTTGGAAATCAGATAGTAGTCTTGAAACCATGGAAAATACAGGCATGATGGATAGTAAAGACCAGGCAGAGTCTGATGGGGAGATGTCTTCCGATAATGACTCATACCACTCTGATGAACTCCTAACAAATTCCAAGTCTGATGAAGACAGGCAGCTGGCTAATTCTTTAGAGAACGTAGGGCCAGTAGACTATGTTCTTCCTAGTTGTGGTATTATTGCTTCAGCACCTCGGTTAGGCAGTCGATCCCAGTCTATGAGCAGCACTGATATTAGTATTCATGTTCCTTCAGAGGTTACTGCCACTCATGGAAGTGGTCTTGGAAAAGGCCATGAGTCTCCTTTGAAGAAAAGTCCTTCTGCTGACCACATAGAAATATTGACTGGCTTTGCCAAGCCTGTGGATATTTATTGCCACACATTTGTACGAGATGCACAAAATAAAATGACCCAGCCATCGGAAACCAGGTCTCTTTCTCAGCAGGGTACTGAGGAAGGAAATCAAGTGACCAGTCAAGTTTCTAATGAAGAAACCCAACCAGAAGCAATGGAGCAGACACCTTCTCGACCATCTCAGTTAGAGGTGTCTTTTTCTGCAAAAGACCCGCAGTTTTTGTCAGTTGAATCAGGGCATTCAGTTTTATCTCAAAAGATCCTGGACTCTGGATCCACCATGCTTGATTTTGAGTCAGGGCTTAATGTAACAACTCCACCTTCAGAAGGCAGTAGCAGTAGAGCAGTTTCCCCCTTTGCAAAGATCAGGAGTTCCATGGTCCAGGTTGCTAATATTACCCAAGCTGGGTTAACCCATGGGATAAACTTGGCAGTGGCAAAAGTTCAGAAGAGTCCTGCAGAACCTGAAGTGGTTAATGAAGTTCAGCAAAATGAACTTAAAAACATGTTTACACAATGCCAGACACGAATAATTCAGATTTAGTTTTTAGCTGTAAAGAATCCTATGGCTTTTAATCCAAAAGGAGGCCGTTTCATGTATTAGCCTATTGTTACTTGTACTGTCTTTGAATCTAGGGATCACAAATTCTGTTTATTGGGAAAAGTTTTAAAGGGAGTCTGAACCTGAGCAGATTTCCAAATTGGACAGCCAAGATGACAAGTCCATTGTCTGAGAGTATGTAGATCTGAGTAGCTTACACACTACAAAGCAATCTGTCCCTTTGAAAGGAATTCAGGAATAGGTCACTTCGGGACATGACTTGAACCTTTTTGGATGGGGGGTGGGTGGGTGGGCGGAATGTATGAAGTGGACACAAAGAATGGGCACTGACACATTTAGAGGATTAGTGTTTCTCATAATTTGTTCTGTTTGTCAGATTGTTCTTATGTATGGTACCTCTACAGGGTAGGTAATACATTTCATTTTTAGTGACTAAAATGTTATTAGTATGGAAAAGCATTTGAATACAGAACGTACTGGCTTGCTTCTGACGGCGTAACCATTCCCTGTGAAGAGTTAATTGAGGGTTACAGACAGTACTGTCAAGAAACGTGCTCATTTGAACAAATTTCAAGTATTTTGTAACCTGTACACCCCACAGTATGGCAGCATTAAGACATGTCAGTAGTAAAGTAAACCTGAGTACATCAGATGTATATACCAGCATCCTATTAAATTTAGTCCTGTTGTTTTCAGGAAGACTATATTGGCTACTGATGATTATAGAAAGAAATCTTCAAATGTTAATTTTTTTCCAGGGGCCACTCCTCAATATCTTGTGTAGACTATTAGAACTACAGAAGATTTAGTCTGAAGCACAGCTGTGCTCAAACTGGTTTTATGACCAGAATCCTAACCACATAGAACCAGTGCCTCTCCTGTGAACCCATACAGTAGTAGGAAAGTTGCACATCATACTCCAAATAAGTATTGGTTTCTCTGGTTATCTTCAGAGCCTTACTCTGTTTGAAGTGATTCTCAGCTAAACATGTCTGTTGTAACTTTGCTAAGCATTTCCACTTTTGTTATTTATTAGTGGTATCCTTTTTTTTTTTTAAGTGTCAAATCTTGTGACTATTTAAAATAAAGTACCATTGTAATTTAAAGTGACAATATGTATGAGAATTACTTGAATAATACTTTAAAGATAAAGGTTTGGTTTTAACTCAGATTAAAGAATTTATAAAGAGGATAAATTTACTATAACTGAACACTTAATCCCAACCGTTCCATGTTTTTTACTGTTTGAAGTGTTTTTATGACTTTATAAAAATGATGAAATGGATCACAAACTTATCAGATTTGAAAACTTAAGCATTTGAAACTGCATGTTTTATTCTGCTCTCACCTGTCCCTCTGGGTCTGGAGTGTATTTAAGTGTTCCACAATGTAAGAGAAAACATAAGCCAAGGTCATGTGGTAAAATAATGCATTTAAAGCTCCACAGAAATTAGTTCCAAAGAGGTTTTTTAAAAACTAAAATTATCTGAAGGCATTGCAATGCTTAGTTCCAATCAAAGTAATAAGGATGTCTGTTTAGTTTCCTGGGAATTCAAACAGAGTGTCTTCCTTTGATCAACAAATTTGAATGTCCACAGGTATAGCCAAGGGAGAAAGGGCTTCTGAAGCACCAAGAATTCCGATCTCCTGACTTGAGGAGGAGGACACATCCCTGTACTTCCCACAGCATCTGGTAATGGTTTTCCATCAAGAGGACAAATAGCATACAGATCACATGGGATGCTGAGTATTATAATTCACGAAAAACAGCCCCAGGTACTTGTAATTTGGGAAGTTTTATTTATTTGAAAGAGGAACCAGTTCTCCTTCCAAGGGAACTTTTCTGCAAGACCAAGCAAATTATGTACTTCTCTTTGGTAAATTACAGTTCACATTGGCACAATAAACACATTGGTAACTAATCTACTCTAGGCCAGTTATAGAAAATGAATTTTCTCACAAATCCAGTTGAGCCATCATTTTATTTCTAAAAGTTTAAGGTCTAGTCTACCAGTTATAAAAAAATGAAAACCAGTTAGAATTCTAAATATAAACAGATTATTTACATTTGTTTATAAAAATAGATTTGAGTTTAGGAAAAGTTAACAATGTTGTTAAACAATTAGTAATTTTCATTTCGGTTCATGAGGCATAACAAATTCCTTGATTTTCAAGGCTGACCCTGTTTCCTTGGTTAGCAGTGTCAGTTTAGGTCTTACAGGAAGAAATTTAAGGAATCATTAAATTGATTTCTAATGTTTTCAACTAAGGAATTACTGATTAAAAGTTTATATATACAATTGATACCGTAGGAAAAGTAATGTTCTAACCTTTCCAAAGATTCTTGTTGCCACAATTATACTCTAGAGTATTACTAATTTGCTTTCTAGCGACGGGTGATGATATTTTTCTTCTTTTGAAAACTTATATTAAATAACTGTTAATTGGTCTGGGGAAAACCTACCTTCAGTTGTCTCAGGCCATTACTGAACTAGCAGATAATGTCACTTGATCTAATACATCTGGAACTAAACTTAGGTAAAAAATTCAAAATTAATACAATCACCAAAGCAACTAAATGACATTAGTAAAATAATTAAAAACCATTTTTTGTAAAAAGGGTTTTTTTTTTTAAGAGTTGACAGCACTCCCTTAAGTGAGTGGTTCCCAAATGCACCAGGTGAAATGAGGAAAAAAGGACAATGTTTTAAGGACAGTGTTTTTTCCCCACCCCCAAAAAGCTACATTTATTCCATTTAAAGGACTATCTTATTCTGAGATTGTCCTTTTATGAAAAAAAGTGATAATACACAGTGATTTATTTCACATTACTTAGCAAAACAAATTGGCAACCTTGTCCAAAAAAGTTTTGGAACTATTACTGGTCCATGAAATCCAAAAGTCTGGGAACCACTGCAGTATAAAAGACTATTTTTGCTTGCTGTTAAACAGCTGTTATGTGGAAAAAAGCTTCTGTGGTCAAACATTTGGGAAGTGATACTACAGAATTTCTCATGGCCTTAACTATACTCGTGTGAATCACACTAGTGTGAATCAATGGCAAGTACACCCCATGTCCCACACATTGACCACTGAACACTCAGAACCACTGTTAACTGGAAAGACAGAAATCTGAAGTGAGCAATTCCTCTGACTCTGAAATCACAACAATTTTCCTCAAATGAAATTAATTAGCATTTTAACAGTCACCTGTAACTTAAACTGAAGCTAAGAAAATGGTGTCATCTGCAACATTGTCAATATTAAACTTTAATATCAAATACGTTTTTGTACATCATTACTAATTAATTATAAAACAAACTTCAAAAGCTCCATAAAATCAGTAAGGTAAAAACTCTTACTGGACATTATATAAACTTAAGATGTTACCAGGCTTGATTTCAGGAAGTCATTGGTTTTTAATACAAATTATCTACAAAACAATGGTATAAATGATACTTGAATTTTACAGTAATGTGGCTATAATTTGCACATTACTTTTCATAGGTATCATCTTTAAAGTTCATTTCCATTCACGCATTTCTGCTGTTGAAGCCTGGTTCTTCTTAAAGACTCTAGCTGCTTTGCTCTTAGCCATCGTTCTCGTGACAGCGTTGTCTGACCAGCACTGAGAGACAGAAACCTGGTGTGAAAATACAGAAACAAATTTAAGTCCAGACCTAGGAATATTTACACAGCCCACATTAGCAGACAAGAGCTTCGGTAGCTATAAAGGAGTCAAGTTAGATGGCGGCTCCACCTTTAATGCTTAGAGAACCAGCAGCACATCTGTTCTACTGAAGGGATCACCAGCCAAACACTATCCCCCACAATAAGCCCTTTCACAGGGTGTTTTTAAAAGGAAAAAGTCCATTTCCAATTTTAGAAGTCTGCCTCAGTTAATTCTGACTTAGGAAAATCACACACAGCCTACTGAACTATGTACACACAGTACTTACCGAGCAACGACGAGCAGCTGGTGGAGATCATCAGCAGTGATGCTCTGGGGATCGTTCTTGCGCATTTCCACAAAGTCATCTTCAACTGCCTGCATCAAGAGTAAAGGTATTTTAAAACCACCTATTACAAGGAAAAGACATTTGCCTTTTTGAAGGAAAGGAAAAGTTGCAGGTGACTCCCCATGGCTGATATAAAAATGAGGATGTCAGCCCTGCCTTTCAGACACATGAGACAATATAGATGAAAGGACTCAGAACCAGAACTTTACACACATAAAATGATGCTACTGATGAAAGTATTCTAAACAAAATAACAAAAAGCAGATTCATCTGAGAAGGTGAAGCCCACGTATAAATCAGCAGCCGGCATAGCGAACGTAATACCTTTAATCAGAGAGGAGTGATGTCAGTGAAATGGAATAAGGACCTCTGAAAAGTCTCTCCTCCATAAAAGCAGCAACGCAGGGAACATTTATTCAAGAAAAATGGCTAAATCTTCGTTAAGAACAGCAAACTTTATGGCATTTTAACTTGTCCTACCCACCTCCCTCACCCCCTATCCTAGCTCTGTGCATGCCCAGGGCAGTGCATGTGCTCAGGAAAGATCTGAGAAGGCCCTAAGCTCCCACATCTGGATAACTTCGAGGGTCTGTGCAAGCAGGAAGCGAAGGCTAAGGCAGAACTGTAAAGTGAAGGCATGCCCCAACATGCATACAGAGCACCTCAGCACAGACAGGGAGACTGTTGCTTCCAGGCATCAAAGAAAATTTCTGACCAATCATGAACTGACCACCACTAAGCTAACTGAGTAGAGACTTCATGGCCACACACAGCAAAGAATACAGACTCTACAGAATTTGTTAAAAAAACTCACTAAACAATAACAAACAGCAACAAAAACAACACACCCTGGGGAAGGGTTAGAATCTGATTTCTAGAGTAGAGTTGCCACATTATTTTAAATGTCCAGTTTTCAAAAATTTTTTTACAAGATATGCAAAGAAACAGCATGAGTCATACAGTAGGGAAAAAAACCAGTTAATAGAAAACGTCCCTGAGAAAACCCAAACCTGAGACTTACTAGATAAAGACTATTTCGGCTATTTAAAATATATTTGAAGAACTAAAGTATGAGAATAATGTCTGACCAAATGGAGAATATCAATAAAGAAAAATAATAAAAAGCAAATAGAAATTTTGGAGTTGAAAAATACAATAACTGAAAACATTCACTAGAGGGGCTCATCAGCAGAGATGAGAAGGCAGAAGAAAGATACAGTCAGTTGAGATATCCATTCTGACGAATATAAACAAAAAAAAAAGAATGAAGAATTAACAGCCTCAGAGACTTGTAGGACACCATCTAACATACCAACATACATAAAATGGGAATTCCAGAAGAAAAGGAGAAAGGAACAGAAAAACTGAAGAAATAATAGTCAAAAACTTCTCAAATTTGGTGAAAAACATCAATCTACAAGAATTTCAACAAATTCCAAGTAGAATAAACTCAAAAAGATACACACCTAGACATAATCATAATAAACTTTTAAAAGTAAAAGAATCTTAAAAAACAGCAAGACAGAAGCAATTCATCACGTATAAGGGATTCAGCGATTTCTCATCAAAAACCATGGAGAACAGTAGGCAGCAGGACAACATATTCAAAGTGCTGAAGGAAAAAGACTAGAAACCAGGATTTTAAAATCCAGCAAAACTATCCTTGAGAAATGAAGGTGAAATTAAGACATCCCCAGATAAGCAAAAACTTAAAAGAGAATTTGTCATTAGCCAGCCTGCCATAAACAAATACTTAAGGGAGTTCTTCAGTTGAAATGTAAAGGACATTAGACAGTAACTTCAATTCCCATTATGAAATAAAGAGCACTGGTAAAAATAACTATAGGTAAATATAAAAGTAAAAATCCCTTTTTTGTAACTTTTTTGTCTGATTTAAAAGACCACTGCGTTAAGCAATAATTATATATCTGTGTTGATGGGAGTACAATGTACAAAGATGGGAGGAATGGAACCATACAGGAACAAAATTTTTGTATACTATTGTAATTAAATCGGCATTAATCCTAACCTGATTGTTACACATTAAGATGTTAACTGCAATCCACAGAACAAACACTAAAAAAATAACTATTTCAAACAAAAGAAGGTAATCATGGAGAAATACAAGAACAAAAAGACATGGCATATACAAAATACCAAAATTATCAGGGAGGCAGGGACAAAATGGTGAAGTAGTCAGACAGTTCCTGTGGTTCTTCTTATAACAAAGACCCAAAAAAAGCAAGTGAATCAATTATATTGCAATCTAGGCACCCTGAACATCAAAGGCAAAGTTGAGGAATCGGACTGAGTGGCAGGGGAAGGGAGAGATGGTTCAGAAGCAGTAAGGAGTTGCCAGACCTGACTCAGCAGGAACCGGCACCCTGCAGGCAGGATTAGCTGGCATGTAGTGAGGCAAGCAGTCACATTCGGGATGCGTTTTCCACATCTGGGAGAAAGCAGGCGGCAGAGAGTCTATTCAAGCCTCCAGAACCAGTGGAAAGTGGCACTGAATTGGCAAAAGATAAGTACATGCATCTAAACTACGTCACGGATCGAAAAATATCAAAAAACACCGTTTGGGAAGAACTTCTCTCCCATTTACCTGCCTGCTCCCTCCCCTCTCTGCTGGGTTCAGTGACTGCTGCTTCCCCTGGGCTGGAAGTAGGACCCTTCACGTACCCTGATCCATTCTCCCGGCCTTGGAGAGGGAACGAATTAACAAACACAAAAAAATCTGCCAGCTCCCATAAGCCAGGAACTCAGAGCAAGCACAGCTCCTTTGCCTAGGCACAGGCATAAAGGGTCCATGGACTTTGAATACCTTTCACCCCTGCGTAGGCCTGTGTGGGCCCATTTCAACAGCATAGGCCCTCATTAGCACCGAACAACAGGGTATATACCTGAAGCCTAACTTCATTGTATCAGCTACATGATGGAGTGGCAGGCTCATTACATTTGATCCTGCTCTGCCCATTAAGCAGGGTCCTCACCTACCCACATCAGGGGTCTGAGGACTGGTGGCTCCACCCATGCCACCTAGCCATCTGCGACAGGGGTCCAAGAATAAGTGGTGCCGCCCAATCCTTACAGCCAACAGCACTGGGTGCCCATAGTCCAGCTGCAAAACCCACCCACCTACACTCTCAAGGGAACAAAGACACACTTACCTCCAAGACACTCAGGGGCAGCCGTCAGCCCCCTGCCTTGCTCAGCACATGACCCCCCCCTACTGCAGCCAGATACCTGTGCCTACTCCAGTCACCTCAGCCTGTCTAGGACTGTAGGTGAGAGCCTGCACTACATACTTGGTGACTGACTACCTGGACACCTGAGCTGAAGCCATACAAGAAAAGTAAACAGACTTCTGGGCTCACATACCTAGTAAAAGATCTAACCACCTGGTGATAGGATGTTAGAGCTTCAAAGACAGTGAAAATCTAACTAGCTCATACGAGCAGCCTGTTTGGGCATATCAAAACAAATCAATAATCTAGGACACAGTAAGCAAACATAAGTTATTGATGGCTCAGAGACAACAGTCAATACCAAATCACATAAAAAGGCAGACAGTGATGGCTTCGGCAAACTCCCAAAACAAAGAATCAAGAGATCTTCCAGAGGAAGAGAACTTGGAATTATTGGAGGTAGAATACAAAAGATTAATATACAAAACTCTTCAAGAGATCAGGAAGGACATCAGGCAAAATGCAGAACAATCCAAGGACCACAAAGACAAAGCAATACAGAAACGTAAGAAGATTACAGAAGAGCACAATAACAAATTTAACAGGCTACAAGAATTCACAGACAGACAGCAAACAAATCCAAAACATTAAGAAAAAAATTTCAGAATTAGACAATACAAAGTCATAGGAGCAGAACAGAGGCAATGGAAGTCAGAATTAGTAAGACTGAAGATAAAGCACTTGACACCAACTTATTTGAGGAAAAATCCAATAAAAGAATATTAAAAAAATGAAGAAACCCTAAGAATTATGTGGGACTCTATCAAGAGGAATAACCTATGAGTTAATTAGAGTACCAGAACGGGGGAATAACAGAAAATGCAGAGAGAATTGTTGAAGATTTGTTGGCAGAAAACTTCCCCAATATCATGAAAGATGAGAAGATATCTATCCAAGATGCTCACTGAACCTCGCACAAGGCAGATCCCAAGAGAAGGTCACCAACACATAATCAAACTTGCCAAAACCAAAGATAAGGAGACAATTTTAAGAATGGCTAGGGATAAATGAAAAGTCATCTACAAAGGAGAGTCAATAAGACTTAAGCTCACACTACTCAGCAGAACGGAAACCATGCAGGGAAGAAGGCAATGGGATGACATATATAAAGCCTTGAAGGAAAAAAATTGCTAGCCAAGAATTATACATGCAGCAAAACTGTCTCTCAAATATGATGGTGAAATTAGGGCATTTCCAGATAAACAGAAGTTTAGGGAATTTGCAAAAACCTAACCAAAATTACAAGAAATACTAAAGGGAGTCCTCTGGTTAGAAAATCAGTAACATCAGATAACAACCCAAGACTAGAACACAGGACAGGGCAACCAGATATCCACCCAGAAAGGGAAGTCACAAAAATAAATCAAAGCTAAAACGCTGAAAACGGAAACAGAAATGCCAATATGTCAAAGATGACAACATTAAAACAAAAAAGAGGGACTAAAACATGTAGTCATAGATCTTTCATATGGAGAGGAAGTCAAGGCGATATAAAGAAATAAAAGACTGGTTTAAACTTAGAAAAATAGGGGTAAATATTAAGGTAACCACAAAGGAAACTAACAATCCTACACATCAAAATAAAAAACAAGAAAAACATAAAGACTCAGAAAACACAAAATCAACAGCAATGAAAAAGATGAAAAGAAAACACAATCCGTCTACATGCGGCCTACAAGAGACACACCTTGAAGACACAAGCAAAAACTCAAAGGATGGAAAAAAATATATGAAGCAAACAACACTCAAAAAGAGCAGGAGTGGCAATATTAGTCTCTGGCAAAACAGACTTTAAAGTAAAATCCACTACAAAGGATAAGGAAGGACACTATACAATGATTAAAGGGTCAGTACACCAGGAGGACACAACCATAATAAATAAATACGCACCCAATGACAGGGCTCCAAAATACATAAAACGAACTCTAACAGCATTGAAAAGAGAGACAGCTCCACAATAGTAGGAGGAGACTTCAACATACCACTTTTGGTGAAGAACAGAACATCCAAAAGAAGCTCAATAAAGACACGGACAATCTAAATGCCACAATCAAGCAACTTGACCTCACAGATGTATACAGAACACTCCACCCAACAGCAGCCAAGGATACTTTCTTTTCCAACGCACATGGAACATTCTCCAGAATAGACCACGTATTAGGCCATAAAGCAAGCCTTAACAAAATCCAAAGCATCAAAATATTACAAAGCATCTTTTCTGACCATAAAGCCATAAAAGTAGAATCAATAATAGAAAAACCAAGGGAAAAAAATCAAACACATGGAAACTGAACAACACCTTGCTCAAAAACTACGGGGTTAGAGAAGAAATTAAGGATGGAATAAAATTCACAGAATCAAATGAAAATGAAAACACATCCTACCAGAACCTTTGGGACGGAGCAAAAGCAGTGCTCAGAGTTCAGTTTATACCAATAAATGCACACATCCAAAAAGAAAGGGCCAAAATCAAAAGATTAACCCTACAACTCTAACAAATAGAAAGAGAGCAGCAAAAGCAGCCCTCGGGCACCAGAAGAAAGCAAATAATAAAAATCAGAGCAGAATTAAATGAAACAGAAAACAGAAAAACAATTGAAAGTGTTAACAAGACCAAAAGCTGGTTCTTTTCCTGAATACAGCCAAACACTTCGAGGGACAGAGTAGCAAGGGTGGCGGTCTGGGGACCATGGTTTCAGGGGACATCTAGGTCAACTGGTGTAACAAAGCTTATTTAGAAAATGTTCTGCATCCCATTTTAGTGAGTGGCTTCTAGGGTCTTTTTTTTCCCATAGTATTTTATTTTTTCCCATACAAAAATTCATACATACGTTGTTATGTGACTCTAATTGCTCTCCCCATACTGTGACAGCACACTTCTCCCTTCCACCCGATTTCCATGTCCATTCAACCAGCTCCTAACCGTCTGTACCTTCCCATCTCACTTCCAGACAGAAGCTGCCCATTTAGTCTTTTGTATCTACTTGAGTCCAGAGGCACACTCCTCATGAGTTATCACTTTATGTCCCACAGTCCAATTCCAATTCCTGTCTGAAGAGTTGGGCTCAGAAACTGTTTTAGTGCTGGGCTGATACAGAATCTAGGGGCCATGCTTTCCAGGGTTCCTCCAGTCTCAGTCACACCATTAAGTCTGGTCTTCTTACTAGAATTTGAGTTCTACACCCCACCTTTCTCCTGCTCCATCTGGGACACTCTGTTGTGTTCCCTGTCAGGGCGGTCATTGGTGGTAGCCGGGCACCATCTAGTTCTTCTGGTCTCAGGCTGATGAAGTCTCTGGTTTATGTGGCCATTTCTGTCTCTTCGGCTAATACTTTCCTTGTGTCTTTGGTGTTCTTCATTCTCCTTTACTCCAGGTGGTTGGGGCCAACTGATGCATCTTAGATGGCCACTTGCAAGCTTTTAAGACTCCAGACGCCGCTCACCAAAGTAGGATGCAGAACATTTTAATAAACTTTGTTATGCCAATTGATCTAGATGTCCCCTGAAAGCATGGTCCCCAGACCCCTACCCCTGCTACTCTGTCCCTCAAAGTGTTTGATTATATTCAGGAAATGTCTTAGCTTTGGTTTAGTCCAGATGTGCTGACTTCCCCTGTAGTGTGTGCTGTCCTTCCCTTCACCTAAGATAATTCTTATCTACTATCTAGTTAGTGAATAATCCTCACCCTCTTCCCCACCCTTGTAACCATCAAAGAATGTTTTCTTCTGTGTTTAAAACTTTTCTTGAGATCTTATAATAGTGGTTTTATACAGTATTTGTGACTGACTAAATTCACTCAGCATAATGTTCTCCAGCTTCCACCATGTTATGTTTCACGGCTTCATCATTCTTTATTGTTGCGTTGTATTCCATTGTGTGTATGTACCATAATTTGTTTATCCATTTGTCCACTGATGGGCACCTAGGTTGTTTCCATCTTTTTGCTACTGTGAACAGTGCTACAGTAAACATGGGTGTGCACATATCTATTCGTGTGATGGCGCTTATTTCTCTAGGATATATTCCAAGGAGCAGGATAGTTGGATCATATGGTACTTCTATTTCTAGCTTTTTAAGGAGGCATCTGGAGTCTTAAAAGCTAGCGAGTGGCCATCTGAGATACAGCAATTGGTCCCAAGCCACCTGGAGCAAAGGAGAATAAGGAATACCAAAAATTCAAGGGAAATATTAGCCCAAGAAACAGACAGGGTCACATAATGAGAGACTCCATCAGCCTGAGACCAGAAGAACTAGATGGTGCCTGGTACCACCAATGACCACCCTGACAGGGAACACAACAGAGAGTCCCTGACAGAGCAGGAGAAAAGTAGGGTGCAGAACTCAAATTCTAGTAAAAAGACCAGACTTAATGGTCTGACTGAGCCTGGAGGAACCCTGGAAGACATGGCCTCTGGACTCTCCATTAGCCCAGAAATGAAACCATTCCCGAAGCCAACTTTTCAGACAAAGATTAGACTGGACTATAGGACATAAAATGAATCTCGTGAAGAGAGTGTTTCTTAGCTCAAGTAGATACATGAGACTAAATGGGAAGCTCCTGTCTGCAGTCGAGATAAGAAGGCAAAAAGGGACAAGAACTGGTTGAATGGACATGGGAAATCTGGGGTGGAAAGAAGGAGTGTGCTGTCACATTATAGGGAGTGCAGCTAGGGTCACAGAGCAATGTGTGTATAAATTTTTGTATGAGAAAGTGACTTGAACTGTAAACTTTCACTTACAGCGCAATAAAAAAAGAAAAAAATTATCAGTGATTACAGTAAATGTAAATTGTTTCAGCACAGGGAAATCCTTTACTTCAGCCCAAACATACCTTGGTTATTTCATCAGATATGCTATAATCTAGGAATCTCAAAAGGGTCAGATAAATCCGGAATTTATTCAGCACAGAAGGCAGCACCGCTGCAAGAAGGCTGTTCATGTACTCCTCCATGTTTGGTGGAATTATCTGCGGTTGTAAGTGCATCTGGCAGTCTGCCTGGAAAAAGAAATAGTACACAATATTCTTCAAGTTTCTAAATTAATCTAAAATTTCAGGAAGATGTATCATCTCTATCAACAGCATAAGCGAATTAGAAATACCATTTATTACTGGGGCGGGGGGATCAGCTTTTAATATTGATTATAGGAACTCTAACTATTTCAGCAATAAAGATAAGTTAGTTTTTTTGGTTACTTATTTCCTCCACAGTATCAGTAAGCATATAAAAAGGGAGCTAACCTCTAGAAAGCAGCTAATTACAATGTTTCAGATGTTTCCTTAATCGTGTATTCTTACTGAAATAACTTTCTAGAAACCATTTAAAGCAAATCACAGTTCCCTGGAGAAAACTTACCACTGGGCCATCTCATCTTAATCACAGGCTCTGTTTCTCATAAGTCCGAGGTGGACACTATTATACAGATAAACTAAACACCTTTTAAACAACTGGGAGAATTTCTCATCATCTTCAGAATTAAAAGCTCTCTTTATCAGACTAGACAAAGACACTCCGAGGACTAACAGAACATTTCACAATAAAACATAATTACCAGGTGATTACAAAAAAAAAAAAAAAAAAAAAAACCCCAAACCCATTGCCACAGAGTCGATTCTGACTCATAGTGACCCTATAAGGACATTTAAAAGGTAAGAATGGCAGAAAATAATGTTTTTCATCAGAAAATGTACTGACAGATTCTACATTCTATCCCCAGATTTGGGAGTTTCTACCGTCCATAGCTTTGCTTGCCTCATGATTTGCTGATACTTGGTGCTTGGGAGATGTAAGGTTTGTGTTCCAAGGCAGGAACAAAATAGATTCCCTTATAAATAGTCAAGAGCCATCATTTTCAAACAAAGCTAACTTACTAAAATTAAACAGTACCAAAAAGGAAACAAAAATGTAGATATCTTTCCAATGTAACCCCTGATGAAATGACTCATCATACCGGGAGGAGAGATCTCCCCTCTGAAGTGATTAAAACATTGATACTGCAGGGGAATTCCATGTGGTGGTAACTGAAGTCATAATCCACCTTCTGCCAAGTTATCAGGTTGCTCAGAGCAGTCACATTATGCACGCCTAGAAAAACAAGAATAATTTCTCAGTCATTTGATTTTAATCATCTGAACAAATCAGTTTTGCTGACACTAAGTAACGTTGTGTTGTGTGCCATCAGGTCGATTCCGACTCACAGCGACGATGAACGTGAGACATGAGATTTCTACCGCTTTAATGAAGGCGCTGTCCGGTCTACTCCGTATCACTAAGCTAAAGTTTCATTAGGTAATAGGCTTCACAAAAACTATTAGTCAAGCTAGAAATTGAGGTCTTGACCCCACAAAATCTAATACCTAGACTGGAACCAGACATAAAATAAATTCCCAATAAATATGATTACTTTCTAGGTGGTGAGTTCACACGGCTGAAATACTATGGCAGGTCCATTTTTTTATATTCACATTTGTCCTAAAGGTACGCAGTCCACGTTATTTTCTTCCATCCTCACCTCTTGAGCTTATTAGGATCAGCAAAGTATCTTCTCAATTCCCCCCACTGGAGCACAGATAAAGCAGTCTTAGAATTTTCTAACATGTTCTACAACTGAGGTTAATTTAAACCATCTGATCTACTAAATATTTTCTTCATGAAGTCTCTGGAATTTTTTTAAAAACTCCACAACAGGAAGTGCAGACTGTTTTATTAGACCTTCTCTCCACTTCACTCGAGATAGTTAACGACTAAAGACAACATCTTTCAAAAGGCTGCCTGCTGCTGACTTGTTCCGTTATTGTACTGCTTTCTTAATACTATTAAAAACACATGCTTGGTATACACAATTTAGTTTATAATAGACACTTTAATCAAATCCATATGCCAAGCCTTTAAATATTTGTTGACCGGGGAGTGGACAGCCCCATAAAACCAAATGGGACTAATGAGGCACAGTAGTCCAGGGACAAGGTCCAGAAGGCAGAAGGAGACAGGAAAGCTGGTGATACGGAACCCACGGTTGAGTAAGGATAGTGTTGATGTGTTGTGAGGTTGTTAACCATTGTCATAGGGCAACATGTGTACTAACCGTTAAATGAGAAACTAGTTTGTTCTGTAAACATTCATCTAATGTGAGAATAGCAGCACAACTGGAAGAGCATAGTTGATGTCACTGAACTGTGCATGTAGAAATTTTTGAAATGGTGTATCTTTGGCTATGTATATTTTCACCAAAAAAAAAAAAAAGAGAGAGAAGGGAGAAGGCTGACATGTTGTGGAGTTGTTAACCAATGTCATAAAACAATATGTGTACTACGGTTTCATGAGAAACTATTTGTTCTGTAAGCCTTCACCTGAAGTACAATAAAAAAAATTAAAAAAAAAAAAAAAAATTTGTTGAATGTGAATTTATCATTGTCCATGGACCTTCTTTTAAAGTCATTATCGGATCTGGCTTTAACAGGAGGTTAGCAATGGAAGGGAAGCATCTACATACGTACCTGGTGTGTCCAGCTGCCCTTGCTCCAGAAGACTTTCATCAATTACAAAAGAAGTATTGTCGGGCAGCTGGAGAAGTCCACTGATCAAGCGATTGGCAGTGTAATCTTTGTGGGGAATGAATTTCAAACGGTTCATGTTCTCTATAGTCATCTGTAGACGAAAAGACTGCAAAGAGAAAATCTTAATGAGTAAGGAACTAACTTTCCCTGTTTCAAGACAGTTCATATTTGGGATTAAACACTGTGTTTTATATGGAAAGAATGATTTTATAAGTTTCCAAGAGAGTAGAGTCTTATGGTTTATTGGACTCTTAGGAGCAAAAGTAGTATCTATACCCTAAATAAGAATTTCACTGATTCTATGAGCTGCTTTATTCTCAAATGCCTTTTTCAATATTGTTGGAGAATAATTTTTATTTTACCAAATTTCACAAACAGATTGGCACCAACAGACAGTATAATTTTAAGTGAGTCAACTATAATTGTGTTGCTAAACTTACAGAAATTTGTGCTAAGACAATAAAAGTGAAAGAAAAAGGGAGAGTACATTTTAAATTATGTAACCTTGCAGCTTACGTTTCCCCTTAAATGTGATCTACTAAAATCTCAAAGTTAAATCTTTGCGTTAAATGAAAGACAATTAGATGGGTTTTTAAAGCATTCTTAGGTTTATAATATATACATGTATTTTTATATAGCTCTTACTGCTGGAACAAGATGCTGAATAATCCGATATAAGTGCTCTGTGAAGGTACTACTCCGTGGGCAACCACTCAAGTTAAGTGTGAATTTTCCTAGTGGAAGAACATCTCTTCTTGTGTATCTAAAAAATAAAATAAAATACTCAAGTGTTTCCCCAAAAAGCAAATAAACAAAAATTAACTTAATATTATCGTTAAAAATAAAGTTGGTAATACCTTGACCAGTTATTTATCAGAATGACAGAAATAAAAAGAATAGCCAACACTTATACATAAACGCCGGCAATGTGCCAGGAACTGTTCTGAATTCTTAAGTGCTTTCTTATTTAATCCCAAAGCACTCAGGAAGGTACTATTTTATTTTACAGATGAGAATTCTAAGGCACGGAAATTTTAAGTAATGTGCTCAAGTTCATGTAGCCAGGAAGTGGCAGAGCTAGGATTCAAACCCAGGTACTTTGGCTCCAGAGTCTAAAGTCACAACCATTATGTACTACTGTCTCAGATCCTATCCCAGGAAGGATTTGATTTACAGTACAAAGATGTTTACTGCAGTGTTACTTATTAGTAAAGAAAAACTAGGGAAACCTGACATTTAGGGACATGGTTAAAGAGAATGGTACAACTGTCTATAATGAAATACTATGCAGCTATTAAAATGTTTGTAAAAAAATTAGAATGGGAGAATGTTTATTTGAAATGATGACAGCGAGATACAGGTCTGTGTTCAGAGATCTACGTAGATGTGCACACACAGAAACAAGAAAGGTGCTATGACATGTACCAAAGCGGTGGCTGAGATGATGTCCAAGTGGTGAGACCACACGATTTCTATCTTCGTTATGCTCTTGGAACTTATCAAAGGAGCACACGTTACTTTTGAAATCAGAAGACAAAGAAATACACTGGAGTCACAGGGTGTGATGCTAAAAAGCCAGCGTACAAGTTCAATGTGCACAAGATGTGCCCCTACTGTTTTTAGAAGCATAGCATTTGAAACAGAATGCAAACAGGGTAAGTAGCTTGTTTTACTCATCAGCCAGGTCCTTCATCTGATTTATGCTCAAGGAAGCATAATCAGAACACAGAGAAAAGGTGAAAAAAAAAAAAAAAAAGAATCTGTGCGTGATCAGGTATTAACACTTGTTACACTGAACAAAAGAAAACCACCTGATGATGAAGCCTGATAAACCGACACAGAAATGACCTCAGAAACCTTCCCGCTCTTCCCGATGTTCTACAAGCACCAAACCTCCTTAATTCCCATCAGGAATAAAGCACTTACACTGTAGAGATGAGATGTAATATAAGGTATTCAGCAGCCAAACTGTCTCCCAAGAGGGCATGAGTGAGGAACCCAAGCAGCTCTGCTCTGACTGGAGACAATTCGGACATGAAGCCTGAGACAACTGGAGAAGGAGGAGAGCCAGAGTCAGGAGACACACACCAGTTCCTCAACTCACAGGTCTTCAGTTAAAAGAATAACTGCATGTAACACAGCACTGTAATTTAGCAGAACACTTCAGGCAAACTTACCGTATTTTTACATAAATAACGTTCGCCTTCTATGTTTGTCTGTCAACTGCGCCTCCCCTCCCTGCAATGTATTTTCAGAAATGCCGCTATACCATTTTTTGTTGTTGTTGAAAAATTAACACAGCGTGCTTTCAAAAAGTACCTGGGAGATGGGGGGGTGCGGCTGGCAAAAAAACCTTAGAAGGTGCGCGTTATTTGCATAAACCATGGTAAAATATTAGTCAATAAATGATGCCAATCTTAAACATAAGATAGCTATCATACTTTCATTTTGCCACATTTCAAAGAGTGGGGCAAAGAAACAGATCCTGGAGAAACTGAGTCTGGTGACTAAGGATCTGCCTTTCAGTTCCACTAGGAGCACATGTCACAGGAAGCTCTGGAAACACACTGAGGACAACGTGTGGCTCATTGGGCTTTAACACTTACAGGTTTTGCTCTCCTCTTTGTTCAGGCAAGCAGGCAACAATGGATTGATGTGCTGCAACTTGTGGGCTAAAATCACATGAATTCTTGGCACTAAGGAGGCGGGAGGGCTGTGGACTCTCTGCTCTTCCGTGGTATCTGTGCATTCCATCGGATCCAGGAGTGAAGAGGCGTCCCTGTGGAGGGACAGCAAAGCTTCGCTTCGTGCATGCGTCGACAGTACAGATGCAGAAAACAATACGCATCTCTCAAAATAAAATCAGAACCTAAGCCAAGAACATTTCCACTCTCCTTAACTGACAATGACACCTCATTCTAAAATATTACATCACAGATTTCAGCCTCGTCAGATCATGTTATGATGTACTGACTTATTCCATTCTTTAAGAACAATGAGATTTTTTACTCAGTGTGCTATCATTGCAAGAAATGGGGTACAGTATGTCACTCATAAGGTTATTTCAAAACAAATATTCTTCTTTGAGCTATCCGCTGGGACAAATCAAATATTGCAGAACATCTCGAAAGCTGGAGTTTTTCACTCAAAAGCCATCTGCTTGCTATTATTCAGTGTGCGGAAGATCCGTTCACCTCTCAACTGTTTTTCCTAAATTTTATTCTTATATGATACCTCCATTGAGTAGTGAGTGAACAAGCAATGAAAATAAACGTGGAATTTTCAGACTTGCTCGATAGGCAGGTGATAGATTTATTGTGAGATGACGGAAACAAATGACTAAAACATTTTTAATCTTCAGACTTTACGAATTGATCCTACAGAGTAATAAACTGATACTACCATCCTCCTTTGAGAATGATAATGACAACCTTTTACATAGCACTTACCATGTGCCGGACAATGCTCTATGCTTTGCACACACAAATTCATTCAATCCTTACAACTACCTTCATTTTACAATGGGGAAACCAAGCCACAGTAAGGTCAAGCCCAAGGTCACACAACTAGTAAGTGGTCAAACTGGGATACCAGCCCAGGCTGTTGGCTCAGCGTCTATGCTCTTAACCTCAACACTAAGCTGCTTCTCTAATGAAGGTAACTAAAACAGACTCACCTTTCATCATTATTCAGTATACTTAGCACGGGATCCACAGACAGTATGCCATATAACTCAAGAACATCATTTACTTTGAAACAATCCCAATCCTCATAGACCTAACAAGAAACCACGTGAAATTAAGTTGTTAGGACTAAATGACACAAAATTAAGATATCAGTCTTGAGGCTAAAGTAGTAACAATAATATCTTAGAATTTTAAATCAGGAAATGGACCTTAGAGACATCTAAAGCAACTCCTTCCTAAGTTGAGACCACGAGAGGTAAGGTACTTGCCCAAAGTCATTCTGCTAGTCAGTGATAAAAACTAAAACACAGGATTCCTGACTTCCAAGCCACGGTTTGTTTTCAATATACCACACTACCTTAAAGAAAGGCTTTTCTCAAAGAATGATGTTCAGCTGAAACTAGAGACATGCATTATCTCAAAACCTATTAACTATACCAAAGGAGGAAAAAACCAAGACCACAAACTCTGTTTGGGTTTATCCATAAACTATGCAACATTAGGAGGATTAACATCACCTTAAAATGAGAATTTTTCACAATAAAAAAACAAACGTTCGAAGTTGTCTGTCATGACAGACTTCCGTAACACCTGACAGAAGCATGCAGGAGCAAGTAATGCAGCCCTGTGCCGCACAACTAAAGTGACGTTTGAGTTAAAACCATTAACACACGAGAATGGAAATTCTCAATGGTAATTCTGAAACTCAATATCCCTTGTTCACCTATCCTAAAAACAGAATAAGCAAGATAGGAGAACAAACTATTAATAGGCTTTTATTTTAAATTCAAGTGAGAAACGGGTTATGATAAGAGAAGGAAGAACAGTAAAACTGAGGTAGATACCAGGAAGATCCAAATGATATGGGAAGGAAGGAGACATGAGTTAAAAAGTTGCTTCAGCTTCAGCTCCTCTCTTAGATTGAAGAATGAAGTATCAGATTCTTTAAGAATGTTGGCGTAGCCAGAACAATGTCCCCCACCCAAGACCTCCAGGTCTTAATCCTGGGAATCTGTGAATGTTGCTTCACGTGGCAAGAGACACTGTAAATGTGATTAAGTCAGGGACACTGAGATGGGAAGATTATTCTGGATTATCTAGGTGGGCCTAATCTAATCACACAGGTCCTTAAAACTGGAGAATTTTTCCTAGCTGTGATCAGGAGATGTGACTATAAAAAATGGTCAGAGATGCCACATTGGTGGCTTTGAGATGGAGGAAGGGGGACATAAGCCAAAGAATGCGGGCGGCCTCGAGATGCTGGAAAAGGCAAGGAAACAGATTCTCTCCTGTCAGTCCTGCCGACACCTTAATTTTACCCCAGCGGACCCATGTCCGACTTCTAACCTTACAGAACTGTAAGACGATAAATTTGTGTTGTTTTAAGCGAATAAATTCGTGGTAATCTGTTACAGCAGCGGCCATAAGCAACTAATACAAACGCCAAGAGTTTCCCATTTTAATTTCTGAGACACACAACACATCTGTGTCAACGTGAGTCTGTGAAAGGTTTATTACCTTCACAAGGCATGCGGGGCCTTTCTCTCCCGGCAGGGGGAAATTCAGATCAAAAGGAGAAGACAGGTTCAGGAAGTTGAGCTGTTGTCCAGTGGAAGCTTCGGTTTCTAAACGTTTTGGCTCTCCACACCACTGAAGACCGCCAACACTCCCTAAAATCAAAGGGTATCACTGTACTGAGTCACTTCACAGGCCTCCTAGACAAAATCAAGCTCCCTAAATAGCCTTCCAAGTTTGACATAAGTGATGCTTCTGAGCTTACAGAGTTCAAGTTGCTACAGTCTTTAATGAAGTAACACACACCAACATAGCCCTTTTTTTGACTTATAAGAAAATAAATATGAAGATCTGAAAATTTTAATGATTTTTTCCTATTATAAATGGCAACATATTCCCCCAAATTCTATGTTAAGTACTTTTAAAAGTAAATATTCAATATGGTTACGTTGACATCTTTGACCTAAGGAATAACGTGCTCTACGGTCAACAAAACCACTTTGGCAGAGCCTACTTTTTCCTACTGCTTAAGCAGAATAAAGCTATACAGCAGCAACACATTCATTTACCAAATGGTTATTAATACCCAGTATGTACCCGGAATCAAATCTGTTGTCAGAGATACAGAGATGATTAAAGGAGAGCCCCTACCTCTGAAGGAGTTACAGTTGAGGGCTGGTAACTAAGTCATAAAGATTCGACTGGACTGTGGGGCATAAAATGATACTCGTGAAGAGTGTACTTCTTAGCCCAAGTAGATATGTGACACTAAATGGGCAGCTCCTGTCCAGAGGCAAGATGAGAAGGCAGAATGGGTCAGAAGCTGGTTGAATGGACATGGGGAATCTGGGGTGGAAAGAAGTGTGCTGTCACAGTACAGAGAGAGCAACTAGGGTCACATAGCAATGTGTGTATAAATTTTTGTATGAGAGACTAACTTGAACTGTAAACTTTCACTTAAAGTACAACAATAAAAAAAGAAGCAAAATATAGCCCGTCATACAATGGAATTCCACTTGGCAATAAAAGGAACAAACTAATGATACATGCAACAGCTTGGATGAATCTCAAGGGAATTCTGCTAAATGAAAAAATTCAATCCCCAGAGTTACATACTGGATGATTCCATTTATATAACATTCTTGAAATGACAAAATTATAGAGACGGAAAACATATTAGTGGTTCCTGGGGGGGGGAGGGGGGAGCAGGAGAAAGGTGGATGTGGTTATAAAATGGCAACATGATGGATCCCTGCGGTGATGGGAACTCTGGTGGCGCAGTGGTTCTAAGAGCTTGGCTGAGAACCAAAAGGTCGGCAGTTCAAATCCACCAGCTGCTCCTTAGAAACCCTATGGGGCAGTTCTACTCTGTCCTATACGGTCGCTACGAGTCGGAATCGACTCGACAGCAACAGGCTTTTGTTTTTGTGGTGATGAACTTTTCTGTATCTTGACTGTGGTGGTGGTCACGTGAATCTACACAAGATAAAACTGCATAGTAAATACACACACATACACGAGTGCATGTAAAAATGTGAAACCTGGGTCTGTCAGTGAATTGTACCATGTTCATTTCCTGGTTATGGTACTGCACTCTGATTATGCAAGACGTCACCTCTGCGGGAAGCAGGGGGGAAGGTATATGGGATCTCTATTATTCTTCCAACTGCACGTGAATCTACACTCGTCTCAAAATTAAAAGTTTAATTTTATTTGCATGAGAAATTAACTTGAGCTGTAAACTTTCATCTAAAGCACAATAAAATTTTTTAAAAAGTTTAATTTTAATAAACATTAGCAAGTGGGGAGAGAAAAAAATACTACATTTATATATATTCACATAAAACATTCCAATTTTAAAAATATTAAAATATGCCTTAGCCCTAAGGCTATACAATAATATGAGTATATACAGTAGGAGGGACCAGTCCCTGGAGAAGGACATCATGCTTGGTAAAGCAGAGGGTCAACGAAAAAGAGGAAGACCCTCAGCGAGATGTACTGACACAGTAGCTGCAACAATGGGCTCAAACACAGCAATGATTCTGAGGATGGCACAGGGCTGGGCAGTGTTTCATTCTGTTGTACACAGGGCTGCTATGAGTCAGAACCAATTTGACAGCACCTAACAAGCATGCATTCATATTACTTAAAGAGTTGGGATAAAATAAGTAAGAAAGTAAAGGGATCTTTCTCAGCTAACCACCTGAGAATGTAAAAACTTAATCTCACAATAAATCTATCACTTGCCTATTTAGCAAGTCTGAAAATTTCACATTTATTTTCATCGCTTGTTCACTCACTACCCAAGGGAGGTATCATATAAGCTGAACAGCAGAGCAGCCACTTCTAAGTGATGAGTAATGACTCAGGTGCGAAGTATAGTCTGACCAAACAGTACTGCAAACACTCTCAAAACTGTCTATCATGCTGACAAGCTTGAAAGCAAGGTTGCCACATCACTGCTGGCTCTTAAGTCCAGAGCTATATTATAAAACAATTAATTCTGAAAATGAATCTACTGCAAGAGAGCACAAGTCTACGGGAAGCCTGCTGGCATATACTACCTGCTTGTCTGGCTCCTGCGTGCTGCTCTTTCTGTTTATTGGGCTGTAGGTCCATGTCTTCATCATCTTCGTAACTCCTCTTATGACGACTGGGAGTGTAGGATGTCGAGGGACTGACCCGAGCTTGGCTTGCATTAACATAGGCGTGAAAGGAAAGGTTAAGAAAAGACTACATGAACTGAAGAACATCCTAAATTATGGGATGTATATGACTAATAAAAGATTAAGTAGTTTGGCAATTTGGTTAGAATGAAATGTATTTTTCATAGGAGGCTGGACTTCTGGCGCTGGTCAGGAGAAAAACTTGTGCCCCTATCCTGCTGTAAACAAGGACAAAGCTGAACCAAACATATGACGCACAGGACACAGGGAGTATCAGCTGGGATCCGTGCATAAGGAGAAACACTCCAGGCAGACTCCACACTCTCCCCAGCTCTCTCGAGGCATTTCCCAAAGTGCAACAAAGAGAAGGAGAGGTCCTGCTCTTGCTGGGTAGAGCACACAGTTTAGGGCTACTGAAGCAGCTGGACTTTGCAGAAGAGTACTGAAGAGGAAGGAAATGTGAACAGAAGGAAATCCAGAAGTCTGTGCAGGGTCTTAGGTTTAAGTCTTAGGCTGGAACAGCTGAGAGCTAAATGGAGTCCCTGGAGGTCATACAGCACTAGGACTGGACTTGCTGAACGTCCCAGGCATTTAGGTGAGACCCAGAAAGAGCACACCAGATGAGTTAGGACCACATTCTATGCAGTAAGGGCTCCTCTGTACCCATCTTAACAAAACCCAAAACCAAGCCTTGACAAGATCAAAGTGATCCACCAGTAAATTATCTGCCTGCCAGAACAAAATGCAAGTATTGAAAAGAAGACAAAAATCTCAACTCTCTACCATGTAGTAGCACACAATAAAACCTACTAGATACCAGGGAACTTCCTGGGGTGGTGGAAATGTTCTTTACCTTGACTGTGCATGTATGCATTTATCCAAATCCCTGAACTCGGCCTTTATGATCTCTGCATTTCAGTGTATGTGAACTATTCCTAAAAAAACTGCTAACCAAAAAAACTAAAAAAGTAACAAATAAAGAGAAGACTGAGATGTTTCATACAAATTCCTCTCAAAAGAACCAACATGTTTTCCCCCTTAAGAGAAGCAGAATAAATGTTGAGACTTTTTTTTTTCTTTTTTTTAAACTTATCTTGGTACTCCTCCTTTTTCAAGTACCTTTAATCTATCTTCAATCTTTTTAGCAGTACTTCCCTCTAAGGACGTACCATAATTTCTCAGTGATGGATACTGAGGTGGCTTCCAGGTTTTCCTGTTTAGGACAAATAAAACATTAACATAACGCCCAGCTTTGTAAACGAAGACTACACTTTTCTTTCCCCACTAACTTCACTGGAATAAAAAGACAACGTTCTTAGAAACTTGAAATCTGAACTGTGGTCTTTTCAATTAAAAAAGAAAAAATCAGGAATCATTTAATGCATTAAAATGTTCAGATAAAGGATATTTCTTTTACCCACGTAGACTCCCCAGGCACTGGAACACAATAGAAAGTCTGTCTTTCCAAAGTGGTAGTTCGTGGAGAGTTTAAATCAACTTCTTGTTGAGGCTGCGATGTATACAAAAAGTATTTTAAAAAAGTTATTAGTAAAAACAAAATTAACTAGCAACTAGATTTTTACACTGAGTTAAAATGAGAACTGCTAATTCCAAACTATCATTTTTTAAAAAATAAAACTGACATATCATTTCACATGTAATAATCAAAACAGTACCCGCCTTCAAATCCATAATGAGTAGCACCCTAGGTTACAAAGTTAAATCCTTTTTAATAAACAGCATTTATTTTTTTAAAAGAGAAAGCACCAGGCAATCCTACTGTCTGGCTCATAAAAAACTATCAGAATCAGCCTCTAAAACAGAATTTAATGAAATACTCCTAACTAGGTGGCTCTGAGATGAAAGATAAGTGAGGTATTAGTCCCTTGAAATGGCACATTCTCTAGTTCAGACACACTTAGAAAATCCCAAGAGACATCAAGTTCGACGCTGAGACGTGCACAAGCTGATTTTGTTCCCTTATTTCTCTCCAAGCCCAAAGCCCCCTTTTCCTGGTAGGGGGCGTTTGCTTACAATTTTTAGCAACACACATACACTCTCTCTTAGCCTTTGGAAGCGTCACAGATGACAGTCTCCCCTCCCGTTCCAGATGCGGAGATTACTGAGTTACAGTGATACTGCATTATCGTCTACCCAAAACAACTGAGTATTACTGTATTAGCCTGATACGAGTCAGGGCTCCTTAAACAAAGGATGCACTAAGCATTTATAAAGTTGATCCACTGGACTTGGCACGACATTTACTCTAAAGAGTCAATTCTTTGGAAAAAAAGATTTAGGGAGACCTGAAAGTCATCATATAAGATTAAACAAATCTTATCTTTCACATGAGTCCAATACCCTAAAAAATTGCAAGAAGTTGCATTTTTCTTTAACATAATCTCTGAGGCAACCTTCCAAACTAGGGCTGTTCTTCTGTCCAGGTCTGCCCGCTGTCTACAATACTTCATTCAATCAGGTACAACTTCTGTGAACTGACAGACTGGGACGAGGGTTTATAAATCAGTCTCTTCACTCAGGTTTGAGTTAGCAGGAGTCATTCTCCCAGACAGTAAAACGCCCCAGATAACCTGAGAAAGCTAAAATTCTGGATCTGCAAAGCAGAGAATTAGACCCAGATGGGGGTGACTGTACCCAGGAGTCTTTGCACTGAGGCCCTGCCTAAACACCTGGTCAGTCTCCACCTGTGATGCCTTTTTTCTTTCCAACAGTTGACAATTATGGTTTGCGTTTCAACAGAACCACATGAAAAACATACAATGAGCAAAATATAGGAGGGATTTTTAAACACATTCATTTTAACATGCTGATAATCGTTTTTGCTATTAACGTAGAAATAAATTTAAACTTTTCCCAGTTACAGCTCCCAGCAAATTGAACAGGTATCAGATTGAAATTAAAATCTCCATGTTGTTCCCTATTATCAGAAAAGCAATGGGAAAAACCAAACCAAACAAAACAAACCCAGATACATTGTGGTTCCTCTCTGATTGTTTTTCTAGTAAGTTTCTACGAGACTACCCCTTTCACAGCTATAATTACATCCAGTGGTCTGTCTTCTTCTCTCTTCCATTATTGATACTAAGAGTTTCTATTACTTCCTTTTACGAAGGAAAGTTTATTAAAAATAGTTTTTTTTTCCTCCCAGGAAGAAAAGGACAGGATTTACCTAAATTTAATTAAGTGCGTGCTAAACCCTAAATTAATCTGTTTTTGTTTTTAAAAGAATGTATCATAATCTGTGATTTTTTAAACAAAGTATATAGATATTGGGGTCCTGGTGGTGCGGTGGTTGGTTAAGAACTTGGTTGCTAACCAAAAGGTCAGCAGTTCGAATCCACCAGCTGCTCCTTGGAAACCCTATGGGTTTCTTCTCCTTGGAATCCGTACAGGTTTTTACTCTCATCCTATAGAGTGGCTGAGTCGGAATCGACTTGACAGCAACAGGTTTGGTTTTTTTGTTTGTTTATACAGATATTAGGAAAAGAAAGGAATTAATTTTGTCACAATATTCTACCCTCTAAGAGATTAGAAGATAAAAAAAATCAAACCAGAAAAGCTGTGATTTCTTAAAATTTGTATACACACAAAATAAATAAATTTAAGATCAACCAAAGGGAAGTAATAAATTATCTGCACAGGAGAAAATTATTATTAAAAATGTTTTATACAGCTTTAAGGATACATACCCCACACTCTGCTACATCTCTGTATTTTCCAAAATGAAGAACCTATAGCCCAAAACAAAGGATAGCAGTATTAGTATATCAGAATCAAAACTACCATAAAAAAACAGAAGGACAAAATCAATACAACCAATTAAAAGCAGAATGTTTCATTAAAAAGAGCAATACATACACGTGCTTTCGTATTTCGGTTAACCGTCTCATAAACTCCCATATAAAACTCAGGGTCAAACATATCTTGAATCATGCAACGAAATTTCACAAAACTGTTGGGTTTCAAATAATGAAGGGGAACTTCGTTCAATGACGGTACCTTAAAGGAAAACAAGTCATCAAAACATTCTGTCTGTAAAACATTAAGTATATACATATAGACTGTGTAGCACAACTCATATTGCCATTAAAAAAGAACAAACCAAGCCCCATCAGGGAGCTAAAATCATCTCAATGGTCAACTGAACATAATCACTGGTGAAAAGTCTTTCCAAGAGTTCTTGCAAGTCTGCAGAATGCTACCTGACTATAATATAAAAGCCCGCTTTCCTTCACAACACTTTTCAAGCAGCAGGGAGGCATTTGCTTTGTTGAGCTCTTCCCTTCAAACGAATTGATGCTAATTCTCGTAAATGAAGGTAATCAAACAAAGGTGATAGAAGCTCTCACAACTGATTTTTTTCTTAGGAAGTAACACTGTCAGTTACTGCCACCTAGAGGCACCAATATAGGAGCATTCCATTGTATCAACTTACGTTGCGAACTAGAGCAAAATCTTTCAATACGTTCATCAGTACACATTAATGTATATATTTTAAAATTACATGTGGGTTACTAGTCTACTGAGAGAAACTGGAAGTATGTGCAATCCTCTCCCCCCAGAAGAGCAATACGCTTACCCATTTAGGAGCATTATTTTCCTTCAGCTTTTCCTTAAAATACTCGATTACTTTCTTCTCCCAGTCAGGATTAACTCCGTTTTGGGCTGAAAGAGAAATACACTTTTCAAAACTAAAGGTACAATATATAATAACAGGCTATGTTTAGGTGAGTCACACATTAGTTTAGCTAGTTAAAACTGAAACTTGCTAATGACAAAGGCATTTCAGTACGTCTGAAGCTCAGCACAGGACAAGAAGCTGCCCTATCAGGGTTGGGTATTACAAACCAAGAGGAGGGTGGCCTCCTGCAGGCTCTAAAGAAGCTAACAAGGTAGCGAACACCCACAGAACGAGATGTGAGGCTACCTAGACAAAGGAGCATATGAAACATTGGTTGTAAAGTGCACTGCTCTTTCAAAGCATTTTGAATTTTTTAAAAAAATTTTTTAACTAACCCGAAATGCAGAGCCAGAGAGTACTCTTTTTTTGGAAATAATTTCAACTTTCAGAAAAGCTGCATGAATAGTTCTAAGAATACCTGTATCCTTGCCTGGATTCACCTACCATTCACATTTTCCCCCTCTGCTTTATCATCTGCTCTCTCTCGTATATGTATTTCTGACCCATCTGAGATTAAGCTACACACATCAAGTATCTTGACCTCTAAATATTTCATGTGTGTTTCTGAAGAATAAGGAGATCATCTTACATAACACAGTACTGTTCTCAACCTCCGGAAATTCAAAATCGATGTAATACTTCTATCTAATCTGCCATCCACATTCCAATTTGTCACTTGATCCAATGCTTCCAGACTTCTCCTTCAGTTCAGAACCCAGTCTACAACCAAGTACTGCAATTAGCTGTCATGTCTCTTCAATCTCCTTTAATATGGAACAGTCCCTCAATCTTTATCTTTTATGACATTGATATTTAAGAAGAATACAGCCCTTTCAATGAAAACCAAATGCTCCTCTCTTTGGGTTTGTCTGAGGTTTCCTTATGATTAAATTCAGTTATGCACTGCCAGTCAGACTACTACATAAATGATGGGCCCTTCTCATGGTACCGTGTCTATACAGGGACATGATGTCCATCTTCCCATCATTGGCAATGTTAATTCTGATCACCCAGTCAACGTGGTAGCCAATTTCTCCACTGTATAGTTACTATTTTCCCCTTACAACTAATAAGCAATCTGCAGTGAGATGCTTTAAGACCAAGTCAACAGTTTTCATGAAACTTGCTCCACTAGATACAGTATGCATTCATTAATGATTCTTGCCTGTACCATTTTTTTTTTACTATGATAATTACAAAACAATGAGACAGGTGTTTTTAATACCATTTTCAAGATAAGAAAACCAAGGTTTTGAAAAATTATGGGAATTGGCCAAGACCAAAGAGAGAGTTCTATAGAATTAGGAATACATATTTATGTGAAATGGTTAACACACTTGGCTGCTAACCCAAAGGTTGGAGGTTCAAGTCCACCCAGAGGCACCTCAGAAGAAAGCCCTGGTGATCTACTTCCAAAAAATCAGCCATTGAAAACCCTATGGGGCACAGTTCTACTACTGACACACCTCAGGTCGCCATGAGTTGGAATCGACTCAATGGCAACTGTTTTTCTTTTTCTTTTTGGTTCTAATCAAATGGATGTTTTAAAGAAAAGACTTACAAGCAGTCATGACTGCCACATCAACACTACTTCTCTGACTGCATGTGTGTAATAAATATGGACGTGAATATAACGGATGATAAAGCTACATCAAAGAGTGATTGGAAAGAGGTAACATACACAGTTTTCTTAATTAAAGGCCAGCTTACAGGCAGTTCAAATCCACCAACTGCTACTTGGAAACTTTATGGGCCAGGTCTACTCTGTCCTGTAGGGTTGTTATGAGTCGGAATCGACTCAACAGCAATGAGGTTTTTTTTGAGGGGGGAGTTTTAACACATATCTGGTACTGCTGGACAATTAAAGGGCTGAAATAATAATCTTCCACCTTCGCCCTGGCCAAAAACCAAGAGTACAACAAGAACTTTGTTCATAAGCTATTAAACCTACTACGTGCCTAGCACTGCCGGGTGTTATGAGGTTACGTGGTCCCTGCCTGAGAGAACTAAAGAGCTAAGATAAGCTATGGACAGAATCACAGGTTAGGGCATAAAATTCTAAGTGCTTGAAAAGAGATGACAAATTCAGAAAAAAGAAGAGAAACTAACTTGGGTCAAAGAATCGCAGAGACGACTTCTGAAAGAGGTGGTGGCTGAGGTAAGCCTTAAACCAGGGGCAGAACTGAAACACATGGAGGTTTAAGTGAGTGGCGTATGCTAGCTGGGGGGCACTCTGGGAGAAGAAACAATAATAGCAAACCTGGGCAAGAGTGGGCACCATCAGGAATGCAAGTACACAGAGCTCTGAGTGCCTGAAAGAGAATAAAGCCAATGAACAAAAGGTAGACGAGGCCACACGTACCACAGGGAGTTTTCAGAGCCAGGCTATGGAATTGCTCTCTATTCACAATTAACCTTTACGTTCTCAGGGTCTAGCAAGGGCCTGGGATGTCAGATGGCTCTTGGCTGAAAGCAGAGAATACCAGAAAGATGTTTACCTGCATTTTATTGACTATGCAAAGGCTGTGTGCTCATGAGGAACCTGTACATAGAACAACAGAACAACGGGATACTGCATGGTTTAAAATCAGGAGAAGTGTGCATCAAGGTTGTATCCTTTCACCATACTTATTCAACCTGTATGCTGGGCAACTTATCTGAGAAGCTGGACTATATGAAGAACGGGGCATCAGGGTTAGAGAAGACTCATTAAAAACCTGCGATATGCAGATGACACAATCTTGCATGCTGAAAGCGAAGAGGACTTGAAGCACTTACTGATGAAAATCAAAGACTAGAGCCTTCAGTATGTACTGCACCTCAACATAATGAAAACAAAAATCCTTACAACTGGACTAATAAGCAACATCACGATAATCGGAGAAAATACTGAAGTTGTCAAGGGTTTCATTTTACTTGGATCCACAATCAACACCCATGGAAGCAGCAGTCAAGAAATCAAATGACGCACTGCATGTTACAAATCTGCTGCAAAACACCTCTTTGAAATGTTAAAAAGCAAAGATCTCACCTTGAGGACTAAGGTGGCCTGACCCAAGCCATGGTATTTTCAGCCTCCTCATATGCATGCAAAAGCTGGACAATGAATAAGGGAGACCAAAGAAGAATTGATGCCTTTGAATTATGGTGTTGGCAAAAAATATTAAATATACCACGGACTGCCAGAAGAACAAACAAATTTGTCTTGAAGAAGTACAGCTAGAATGCTCCTTAGAAGCGAAAATGGTGAGACTTTGTCTCGTGTACTTTGGACATGTTATCAGGAGGGAACAAACAGTCCCTGGAGAAAGACATCGTACTTGGCAAAGTACAGGGTCAGTGAAAAGAGGAAGATCCTCAAGGAGATGGATTGACACAGTGGGTGCAACAGTGGGCTCAAACACAGCAACAACTGTGAAGATGGTGCAGGACTGGGCAGAGTGTTTCATTCTATTGTACATAGACTGCTATCAGTCAGAACCAATTCAACAGCACTTAACAACAAGAAATTGAACTGAGGAGTCCCTGGAAGACAGGCCTGGTGACCTGCTTCCGAAAGGTCAAAGTCTTGAAAACCCTATGGAGTTCTACGCTACACAGATGCGGTCGCCCTGAGTTGGAACTGACTTGACAGAAATTAACAACATCATCTTGAAAAAGAATGAAGGATTAGATTGCTGCCCTGGTTTCCTCACCTCCCAACCAGGACTGAGAACCTCAGCCAGATATAAGGCTGGTCAAACACCATCCCCCTCCCCCCCAAACTGTTTATCTTAGGATCAGGTTGATTTGTACAAATTCTAGATTCAAGTCTTTTGTCAGATATACGTAGTACAAGTATTTTCTCCCAATCTGTAGCTAGCCTTCTGACCTTCTTAATGGTCTTCTGATGAGAAGATTTTCATTTTGGTGAAGTCCAATTTATCAATTTTTTTCTTTTATTGTTACTGACCCCCAGGTCATGAAGATATTCTCCCATGTTTTTTATAGCTGCAGTTTTCACATTTAGGTCTTTAATCCATACCAAATTAACGTTCTTGTTTATAGTGTCACATTGGGGTAAGAGCTTATTTTTTTTCAAACAGATACTGTTCCTGCACTATTTAATGAAAAGACTTTCCCTTCTGTTACTGAACTGCTTTGGCACTTTTATTAAAAAAATCAGCTGACTATATTTATGTTAGTCTAATTCTAGATTCTCTATTATGTTACACTGATCTATTTGTTTATTTTTATGTCAATACCAAAATGTCTTAACTACTGTAGCTTGATAATAAGCTGAAATCAGATAGTTTTAAGTACTCCAAATTTGATATAGAACTTTTTCTTATTTTAGATCCTTTAGGTTTGTATGAGCCTGGGTGGCACAGTGGTTAAGAGCTTGGCTGGTAATCAAAAGGTCAGCAGTTCAAATCCACCAGCCACTCCTTTGAAACTCTACAGGGCAGTTCTACTCTGTCGTATAGGGTAGCTATGAGTCAGAACTGACTCGAAGGCAAAAGGGTTTTGGTTTTCACATTTGTATACAATTTTTAGGGCTAGCTTGTCAATTTCTATTGAATCTATACATTAATTTGGAAAGAACTGGCATCTTAACAATATGAAGTCTTCTATCCATGAACATGGTATATATCTCCATTTATGTAAGTCTTGATGCATACAATCAACCTCTTTTGCAAACGATGCTATTAGAAAGACAGAGATCCAAGAAAATCTTTGTCATACATGATTACTCTAAATAGAAATCACTGCACAAAAGAGTAGATGCTGTGTGATTCTATTTATATAAATTTCTAGACTCACCCACCACCCACTCATTGCCGTCGATTCCAACTCATAGCAACCCTATAGGGCAGAGTAGAACTGCCCCACAGGGTTTCCATGGCTGTAATCTCTAAAAGTAGATTGCCACATCTTTCTCCCATAGAGCGGCTGGCAGGTTCAAACCACCAACCTTTCGGTTAACAGCCAAGTTCTTAACCATCTATAGTGACAGAAAGCAGATCAATGGTTGCTAAGACTGGAGGTGGCAAAGGGACTAACTGCAAAGGAGAAGAAGCATTTTGGGGTGATGGAAATGTTCCACATCTTGACTATGGTGACAGTTCAACTTCTGTCAAAACTCATCAAACTGAACATCTAAAATGGTGACATTTTATTTTACGGGTATTACACATCAATAAAGATGATATAAACAACTTGGTTAAGTCATAGTGACTGGAACAAGAAAGATTACTTACACAAATGTAGCTCTACTCTACTGTCTCCTTGAAAACAAATACAAAGGTTGAACACCTACTCTGTATCCAGCATTAGCCTAAGTGTTTTGAAATATAAACTGGTACAAACATGTGAATTGGTACTAGTCACTGTTGTTCCTAAATGTTAGGCAGCATTACAAAACTAACAATTTGCTCTATGAGCACAATATATAGGCTGTCATAGAGTAGTACATTAGTAATTATTAATCAGAAGGCAGAAGTAAAAAACTCCCTAAGAAACTGTGGTGAAATATTCTGAAGTGGACATAATGGAGAAGGAAGCAGGGTTTTGAAGACTAGACAAGAGCTAGATGAATGGAGAAAAGAGGAGAAAGAGCATTCCTGGTTAGGGAAATAGCTTAAGTACAAGCAGTGCAGCATACAATGCTAATATTCAAGGGCAATGAGTAAACTAGACTGTCTGCAGCAGAGGATCAAAGAAGGCTAGGAAAACAATTTAGGGACAGAGTGTCTACTGCTTTATATGCTAATGAGGCTAAAGAGTTTAGACTTTATCCTGTAGGAAATAAGGAATCAGTAAGTGTTTTTGAGAAGGAAATTAGCATGATGAAAAAAACCAGTAGGAGACTGGAATGGCAAAAGATTAGAGACCAGAATATCAGTTAGGAAGGAATCTCAATAATATAGTTATGGGGGTAAAAGGAGTACCTCTATCTATCATCTATCTGACTCAATGAAGTTTTCTAGTATTTTTATTTTAAAAATGAACATACTATAAAATTGATCTTTTTGGGTGTACCATCTTATGGATTTCAACATGTGTATAGATTACTGTAACCACCACCACACCAGGATATGTAACAGTTTCAGCTCCCCAGAAAACTCCTTGGTTCTCCCTCCTCTTTGCAGCCATACCTTAACCTTCACCCTTAACCCCAGGCAATCACTGATTTGTTTGTCATCACTGTTGTCTTTCTGAGAATGCCATATAAATGGAATTATATGTATGTAACCTTTTGAGGAAGAAGCTCTGATGGCGCAGTGGTTAAGCACTCAACTGCTAACTGAAAGGTCGGCGGCTAGAACCCACTAGCAGCTCCATGGAAGATGTGGCAGTCTGCTTCTGTAAAGATGACGGATCTGGAAACCCTATAAGGCAGTTCTACTCTGTCCTATAGGGTTGCTACGCGTCTGAATTGACTACATGACAATGGGGTATTTTTTTTTAACCTTTTGAGATTGGCCTCTTTCACTCAGCATAAAGCCTTTGAGATTCATCCAAGTGGGGTGCAGAAAAGAATTAACATAGCAGGCTTGGGACTTGGCTCAGGGAAGTTGGCTCTCAAGAGAGTTCCCAATCAAGAGTTAACTGATAAGGGTGGTTCAGCATGCCTACACTGTGCAAACATATGGTTTATGCTTAACACCTGCTTTCTTTCTGCGAGTCTGGAATTTTGTTACGTGCTGCGCACAGGGTGGAGCCCCTAAGAAAACCTTAGGGTTCTGTCTCTGATGAGTTTCCTGGGGCAGAAACATTGCACAGGTTACTGAATTTTCATGGCTGGTGGAAGAGTGCCCTCTGTGTGACATCCCTGGGTAAGAACATAGGAAACCTACACATGGAGCTATTTCTAAACTCTCTATTCTGTTCCACTGATCATGTGTCTTACCCTGTGTAAAAATGGCATGATGACGTCAGACCTCATCTACTTCACGGGGTGGGGGGGAATCATCAGCATCAGCCCAAGGCTGATTCCTATGAGGTGGAGGTCAGACATAACCTCCTCTCCAACCTTTTTACCAATTCTGACACCAGCCATCCTTCGTATGACACTCTCTGCTTCTCTGCTAGGTTCGATAATTTGTTGCAATGGCTACACAAAATTCACAGACAATACTCACAATTATGGTTATTAGAGAAGTGCCAGGTTACAATTCAGGATGAGGAATGACTAAGAATACGGTTCTTCTGTCAGGACACCTTCTTGGCAGTGCCCACAGGCAGGCCTCTCTTGGCCCTCAGCCTCTCAGCGCCTCGGGCTTCTTGCGCTGGCCCGGCCTCTGCCCTGCTTGGGCAAGTGTTACAAAGCTCTTCAGCTCTACCAGCAAGTGCCCGAGGCACCCCACTCCACCAGCAAGCCTCCTGGAGCTCAGCTCTCTCACTCCATGGGCCAGGAAGACCACTGCGCTGTCTCCTGGTTCTGCTGCTACTGTTCTCTGCTACACTTGCTGCCACTTCTCCAGTGTTACAGCTGTCTCCTGGGTCTAGGAGGTTCTCAGCACAGGGACCCTGAGTCCAAAGGATGTGCTGTGCTCCTGGCTCTTCTTTCTTGGTGGTAGTGAGGTCCCCTCTTTCTGCTTCTGGGATGGCAAAACTGACCAATCCCCTCATTAGGGTTCCATACACCTTATTTGCATGGTCCCACCTCCACAAAGGGTGCCATGCATCTTATTTGCATTATTAGTAAGCTGTCCAAGCCCCTCCATGGGCCACAAGCACCTTATTTGCATAGCCCCACCCAATCATTTGGTGGTGGGAGTTATAAGACCATAGCAAGAATGGTCATATAAAAGTGATCCATCACAACACACCCTTCACAAACACCACACTGTCTTAAACTTAACTTTATAGTAAAGTCTTAAAATAGGGTAGTGAGTCCACCAACATTATTTTTTCAAATTTATCTCTTCCAGCTATTTTGCTTTTCAATATAAATTTTAGAATCTTATTTTGCTACTTATAAAACATCATGTTTGACTTTTGATGGCATTGTGTTAAATCTATAGTTGGCATCTTTATTACATTGAATCTTCCAATCTGCGGTTTACCGTCTAATTACTTAGATCTTCTCTGATTTCTTTCATCAGTGTTTTTGTGGTTTTCTGTATATAAATCCTGTAGATGTTTTGTTAGATTTTATCTAAGTATTTATTTTGAGAAAAGTTATTTTAAATCGTACTATTTTAAAATTTCACGTCTAATTGTTCATTGCTAGTTTACAGAAATATGATTGAATTCTGTGTGATCATCTTGTTTCCTGTGATCTTGTCAAACTCACTTATTAGTTCAATGAGTTGGTTGCTTTTTCTGTATACTCTTTGGAATTTTCTATGTAAACAATTGTGTCACCTGCGAAGAAGTGGCTTCATTCCCTTCTTTCAACCTGTATGCCTTTTATTTCTTTTTCTTGCATTATTGCACTGGTTAGGACTTCTAGTACAATGCTGAATAGGAGTGCAAAGGGTGAACATTCAGGAACTGGAAATCTAGCTAATGTGGGTTGTAAATGAGAACAAGTGAAGGGGAAAAAAAATGTATAAGTTTCTCTCTATATATATATCTTTTGTTACAGCTGCCCAATCCATTCCTCTTCTCTGAGAACTACCCCCAGTGTTGAGGTGTGTGCCTCAACAAGAATGACTGACCCACATAACCCTGTGCCTGGGCCATAGTTGACTAATCTATGAGTGGACTCCTGACTCCCTGCTGGGCCGATTAGATTCTATATCCCTGGAATTTGGGATTAAAATAAAGATGCTAACTAATATAGGTTAGAATTGAGAACAAGAGAATTTGAGAATGCTGGAATGAAGAGTCACTGAGATGAATATAGTCTTAGGGAGAAAAACTAAGAATAGTTCCTTGGATTCCTCCCACCTTTGAGCGTGTTAACTGTTTTTACCGCTGAGAGACTCCATGTGGTCACAGTAACCATCCCAATTTAAACCATTTCTGATTAACCAGAAGAAGCCCTGGTTGCACAGTGGTTAGAGCACTCCGCTGCAAACTGATAGGCTGGCGGTTCAAACCTCCCAGCTGCTCCATGCGAGAAAGATGTGGCAGTCTGTTTCCATAAAGATTTAAGGCCTTGGAAACCCCATGGGGCAGTACTACTCTGCCCTATAGGGTCGCTATGAGTCAGAATCAACTGGACAGCAGTGGGTTTGTTTTTTTTAGTTTTGGTTCTGATTAACCAATCCACTGTTCAACAAATGTTTACCGAGCACTTTCAATGAATAAGTCACATTCTAGGCAATGAAGACATGCTGTTGTTGTTCAGTGCTATTGAGTCGATTTGGACTAGCGACCCCATGTGACAGAGTAGAATTGGCCATAGGATCTTCTTGACTGTAATCTCTACGGAAGCAGACCACCGGGTCTTTCTCCTGAGTAGGTGCTGAGCGGATTCGAACCGCCAACCTTTCAGTTAGCAGCCAAGCGCTTAACCATTGCACCACAGGGCTCCTACTGAGGATATAACAGTAAATAAAGCAGATACAAGCCCCGTATTATTCCTACAGCATACAATCTAGCAAAGGAACCCAAGAAACAAGTAATTTCAAGAGTGTTCTACATGCTACTTTTCAGGGACACACAGGATGCTGTAAACTGGCCCAGACTTCCAGAGGAAGAATAAGATTTAGCCAGGAAAGTGGGGGCGGGTTGGGAAGGGGGATCAGGCAAAGAACAGCAGATGCAGAAGGCCTAGAGGCAAGGTTCAAAATCAAGGAACTGGAAGAGAGGTCAACATGGCTGAGATGGAGAGGATGAGGGGGATGTGGGTGGTGATGAGGTTTGAGAGCTAAGCAGGGGTGGAGCCAAGAATGGTATCATAAACCACTTTAATAGGTCTGGATCAGATCTTACAGGCAATGGGAAGTCACAATAAGGGTCTGGTTCCAGTGTAGAGAATGGCACTGACAGAGGCAAGACTGGAAGCAGTTAGGAGACTGTTTCAGTCATCCAGGAAAGAGACTACAGTGGTCTGAATTATGACAGTATCATTGGAGAAGAAGATCTCTGGACAAATTCAAGAAGTATTTAAGAACTAGAACTGATAAGACAGTGACAGAATTCAGATCCTGAGAGAAAGAAGACTCAATAAGTAGGTGGTTGTCGAAAAAACTAGCATCACACACTAAAAAAGAGAATATATTCTAGATAGTGCTGTAAAACAGATCTTTCTGACATGACAGAAATAATCTATATCTATGCTGTCTAATACAGTAGCCTCTATTCACATGTACCTACTTGAAATGTGGTTAGTGAGATTGAGGAACTAAACTTTTAACTTTATTTTTAATTATTTTAAGTTGTCACAAGAGGCTAGTGGGCACTGTATTGGACAGTACAGCTCTAGGTTATGGAGACATCTAACCTAAAATATATGACAGGGTTAATATGTTTATGTGACAGTGTATGACAAGGATAGTAAGAACTGGAAAAAAACTCCCTCAGACTCAGCTGGAAAAATGTTCAAGATATATTAAGAAAAACATATTTCAGAATAATATGCTACAGCAAGATTCTGTTTTCCAGGTTTAAAAAACTAATTCTAAATATATGCAAAGGGAAGAAATGGACAACTATAAACCAAACAGTGGTTATCTCTGAGGATGAAAGATTAAACAGGCCTTCCATGTACTTCGTTATATGTTACCAAACTGCCTTTTTTTTAAGAAGGAGGGTAGCAATAGACATGCATTACCTTTCGATCTAGGGAAACAAAGATTTAAAACAATTTCCTACTAAACCAAAGAGTCTACAAATTAAACTGGCCCACACAACATAGCTATAATGCTGTTACTAGAAAAATATTCAATACAGTCACAGTGATAAGAAAATATACCAAAATGTCTATACTTCACAACAGCTTTTGCAAAATCATGACTATAAGACAGTTTATCAGTTTCTTCCAAAATACAACCTAAATAGTAATAAGACATTTGGGTAAACAAGGTCCAGGTCTCCACAACAATCCACAAAATTTATAAAACACTGTAAAGCCAGTACTTTATATGCAAATTACACGTTTCCTGTGCTATAATGAGATGGTGCCCCTTGGGAGCTTCGGAGACAAAATCTGACTCAAAAACATTCAAATCTGTATCAAATATAAAATCATTTCATTTACCCAGCAACCCTAGGGTATGGTGTATTTCTCATGAATGAATTTTCTCAATATTGGTAACTGGAACTTCATCCTTTAAGTACAAAAACTTTGCTTTTGAGGGATTTTTCTTTAAAAAGTATCGATGTGACATGTATTCATAACAACAACAAAAAAAGTATCTATGTGTCTGCACCCTCTTAAACCAACATCATAATTTAATCCTCACTTGATATTTTGAGGTCATTATTTTCAACATTAATTATTGGTTCCACTATCCGTTATAATGAAATCAACTACTAGGATTCAGGGAAGGGATATATGCCCCTTCCTCAAATCACCCTTGACCACTATATAATAAACAGAGTTTGCCTGTTTTTGTTCTCTATCTATATATACACACTGTTAAACCTGCAAAAGCCAGAACCTGTGAAAGATGGAAACCTGTCATACAAGGAAACCTCAAATATGTCCCAATAGAGAAAGACAGAAAAGTGGTAAGACTGCACTTTGTCAAAGGTGGAAAACTTTCGAGACATGGAAAAACAAGGCAGTTCCATCGAGTTCCGCTTCTCACAGGTTTCGCTATATATCGCACTACCGTTTTTAACTTATCAAGCTGTCAGGGTTCACTGGCTCTAACAGGTGTAACACCTACCCAAACCCTCTTCTAATGTGCTGCCTCTAGTTTCAGCCTGGGAAACCAGATAACTAGTTAGAATTGTAGGTAAAACGAACAGAGTTGCCGAGCGAGCATGAAACAAGCACACTTTATGCCATCGGCTTTGAGTGCTGGGACCTATTTAGCTTCTTACCAGCCTTTCTCACTAACATCCTACAATGTTTTCCGTGAGCCAAGGCCCCTCTACAACTCTGTTACCTCCACGCAAGTCAGGTGTTACGATCTAACACCGTGATTTCCGGCTGCGGCGACTCCACCACTAAGCGCAAAAGACATTAGTGAGGGGGTGTGTCAAATGCTCAGTTCAATGGCAAACAAACCTAGTTTCTTCTTCATTTACTCTTAGCAGAAAAGCAGCGTTAACAACTGCAACTAAAATTATAAAGTTTTCTTGCAGCGCTCTAAGCTCTTTTCTAGAAACTCCCGAGTCGCTCAACTTCTCTTGCGAGCTACGGCACAAGAGGAGATCCATACTAGATACGTTTTAAAGTCATTCTAAGGAAAATGAAGCCCTAACGTTCAATCCAATTTGCAATAGAGGATGTGTGTAAGAGAGGAGTTGGAGCAACTTCTGCTCCGCGCAGCGCGCACTCCCCCGACACACCGGAAGTTTTGAAATTTCCTGTCGACTCCAATAGGCAAAGTGTTTCCCCTCGACCAAATCTGCGGGCCCTCGCGAACGTTCCAGGACCTTTCCGAGTCCTGCGCCGTCGGGCCCGAGGCCCGCACCTGAAACGCGAGGCCAGCAGTCACAGCCCGCGGCCGGGCCCTCCCGACTTCACCTTGGCAGCCTGTGAATCGCGAGTCGGCCAGGTGGGAGGCACCTGCGGCCACCGCCCGGGGACGCCGCGAGGAGAAGCGCGGCCGGCCCGGGGTGTCCCAGCTCCGGGCCGGGCGTCCCGGCCGGCGCAGGCCCGGTGGCCGCCTCGCCTCGGGCCGCGCGAGCCCTCGAGGTGGCCCCGCGCGGCCCGCCCCGGCCCGGGGCTTGCAAACTCCGCGGCCCGCCCCCGGCGCCGCCACTCACCGAAGAAGCCCTGCACGATCCCGAGCGGGTGGCTGAGCCAATCCTCCCCGCAGGGCATCTCGCCGAGGGGCCGGCGCGGCCGACAGCGGCGATCCTTGGGGCAAGCGTGTCCGGGCGGCCGGCGCCCCTTCTCGGTCTCCTGCTCTCAGGGGATCGGCCGCTCCTCGCCGCGCCCTCCCACGCAGGGCGAGCCGCGGCGCGCGGCCGCCCGACTCCCCGCGTCTTAGGGAGCGGCGGCTGCGGCGGCCGCCGCCGAGGAGCTGCTGACGACGGGCAGGCGCAGCGCACGGGCCCCCAGCCTCCACTTCGCACAATGGCGGGAAACAGGCACTGCCGACCGCGCTGCCAGCGACCTGGGTGGAGCTCGCGCGGGGAGGGGCGGCGGGAGCCCGCGGCGCGGCCCCGCGGCGGGGAGGAGGGGCAGCAGGCTCCCCGGGGGCGGGGCGCGCGGCCGCCATCTTGGAGACGGGCAGAAGGCCGGGCAGCCCCTGGCGGGCTGTTAACGCCTAACCGTGGGGTCGCGAGCCGCGGGGCAGGTTGTTGCTGTTTGTCACCCTGTGCAAGCGTGGCCGGGAAAATTCCCGCATCCCGGTTTCCAAATTCCTAGTGAGAGCCCTTGCGCAGCTCGAGGCCGCAACAGCCCAAAGCACAGACTCGAAGAGACCTCACAGTCGGCTCTGGGCACTAGGAGTGAGTGAGGCAGCCGTTGGTGCCCGCCCTGCTCTTGGTGGTTTTTTTTTTTTGCTGGGGCAACTCTTCTGCGGCGCCTTGTCCGAAGCCGTATGCCGTGATTTTCTCTTAGCTGGATAAGGTCTTAGCCCGCTGAGGGAGGTAAACATTTAGTTCAGGGGGCTTTTTAAAGACCTCGAACAACCTTTGCTGTCATCTCAGGCATTGTGGAAGAGCTGTTTCCTAATTGAGGGGCTCACCACTGGCCCAACTCTTTGCCTCTGACGGCGAAAACACCCTAGTCTGGGTTGGCCTAGAGTCTAGAAACGCCCAGGGAGCTGTGGCAAGGTACTCCCAGAAAATGTGTATCAAGATATCCTCAGAAAATGAAGATGGTAGGCGGCAACCTAACCGTCCTAAGTTCTGCTGAGGAATTGTGAAAAAATCCAAGTTCAACAGGGAAACAGTGTTTCCATGGGGCCTAAAATGTACCTAAGACAACTCCAGTCTCATCAGATCCGTCTACTCCACTGAAGAAAGGGTGTGGTGATAGAAGGCAGGTGATCTGAATGGAGTCTAGAAAGTGGGGAGCTGAAGAACAGTGTCTTAGTCATCTAGGGCTGCTGTAACAGAAAAACCACAAGTGGATGGCTTTAACATAGAGAAATTTATTTTCTCACAGTCTAAGTAGGCTGGAAGTCCAAATTCAGGGTGTCAGTTCCAGGGGAAGGCCTTCTCTGTTGGCTTTGGAGGAAGGTCCTTGTCATCAGTCTTCCCTTTTTCTGGGAGCATCTAAGCACAGGAACCTCAGGTCCAAAGGACACACTCTGCTCCTGGCACTGCTTTCTTGGTGGTATAAGGTCCCCAATTCTCTGCTTGCTTCCCTTTCATCTCTTGTAAGATAAAAAGGTGGTGCAGGCCACACCCTAGGGAAACTCCCTTTACATTGGATCAGGGATGTGACCTTTGTAAGGGTGTTATACAATCCCACTGTAATCCTCTTTAACATAAAATTATAATCACAAAATGGGGGACAACCACACAATACTGGGAAAAATGGCCCAGCCAAATTGATGTACACATTTTTGGGGGGACATAATTCAATTCATGACAAACAGGAACTGAACTCTGATCTCAATTCCTTCTTAGTAATCTCTATTTCTCATTATGAACTAATTAACTGGCATACTGGATTATACATCTGGCTCTTGTGAGTTTGGGTGGGCTGAAAAAATTGAGTTTCAGATCCATGGAGACCTAACCAGGGTACTACTATCATTTGTACGTTCATTTAGCAGAAAGAGCTGTCAAGTTGTGGCTATAATATAAAAACTGAATGTTTGACATGAAACTGCTTGCTTTTTAATTATTATAATTTTAGATTTGCTTTGTTTAAAATGCTGCTTGATACCAATTCAGCAGTGGCTAGGAACACTTCAGCTTTTGGTTTTTCCATCTGTGGAGTATTTAATGATTTGTAATCAAACAATTGCTCAGATTTGATTTAAAGGGACACTGTGATCTTTCTGAGAAGTCCCTCCCTGGGTGGTATAAATGGTTAACATGCTCCACTGCTAACCAAAAAGGATGGAGGTTCCAATCTAGCCAGAGGTACCTGGGAAGAAAGGCCTGGCTACCTACCACTGAAAGAACCAGCTATTGCAAACCCTATGGAGCACAGTTCTACTCTGACATATACGGGGTTGCCACGAGTCGGGGTCAACTAGATGGCAACTGGTTTTGTGATCCTTCTGAAATGTACTGATTTTGTAATGTGAATAAGTTCATCCTCTAGATTTTTTGTGATGAGACATTTTGATACTAATAATAAGGATTTAGAAAAATGTAAAAGGCTAGGGGAAGGTCTATGAAGACACATTTCTATGGCAAGATTTTTTTTCCCCCACCACCGGCAGCAACACTGTCATCTCACCTGAAGGATTTATTATATTTAAGGAGGACATTGTGTGTGTTGTTGTTAGTTGCCATTGTGACTCATGGAAACCCCATGTGTGCAGAGTAGAACTGAGCTCCATAGGGTTTTCAAGGCTGTGACATCTTGAAAGCAAATCTCCAGGCCTGTCTTCCGAGATGCCACTGGGTAGGTGTGAACCATCAACCTGTTGGCTAGTAGTCAAATGCTTAACCATTTGAGCCACCTAGGGACCTTAGGAGGATATTAGGCCACACTATCCATAAGTAGGAGCCCTGGTGGCGCTGTGGTTAATCATTGGGCTGCTAACCAAAAGGTCGGCAGTTTGAATCCATCAGCTGCTCCTTGGAAACCCTGTGGGGCAGTTCTACTCTGTCCTACTCTGTCCCAGCAATGGATTGATTTGTTTGTTTTTTATGGATAAGTAATTACTGAGGGCATTAGAAGTAAAGGGCATTGGGGTTAATAAAAAGGAGATACTATCTGTCTTAGGCTGAGTTCTCTAGGGAAGCAAAACGAGTTGTTATGGATTGAAATTGTGTCCCACTAAAATATGCGTCCCAGTACTGTGTGATTGTCCACCATTTTGTCATCTGATGTGATTTTCCTTTGTGTTGTAAATCCTACCTCTATGATGTTAATGAGGTGGGATTAGAGGCAGTTATGTTAATGAGGCAGGACTCAATCTACAAGATTAGATTGTGTTGTAAACCAATCTCTTCTGAGATGTAAAAGAGAGAAGGGAGCCAAGAGACATGGGGAACTCATACCACCAAGAAACAAGGGCCAGGAGAATAGCACATCCTTTGGACCCAGGGTCCCTGCGCAAAGAAGCTCCTCAACTAGTGAAGATTAGTGACAAGGGCCTTCCCCCAGAACCGACAGAGAAAGCCTTCCCCTGAAGCTGGCACCCTGAATTCGGACTTCTAGCTTCCAGGACTGTGAGAGAATAAATTTCTCTTGTTAAAACCATCCACCTGTGGTATTTCTGTTATAGCAACATTAGATAACTAAGACACCAATGGAGTATATACATATATATATATGTATATAAGCATATATATGTGCATAAAACTAATTCGTTGCACATTGTGAAGAATGGAAATTCCAGAACACTTAATTGTGCTCATGAGAAACCTGTATACAGATCAAGAGGCAGTTGTTCGGACACAACAAGGGGATACTGCATGGTTTAAAGTCAGGAAAGGTGTGCGTCAGGGTTGTATCCTTTCACCGTACCTATTCAATGTGTATGCTAAGCAAATAATTAGAGAAGTTGGACTATATGAAGAAGAAAGGGGCATCAGGACTGAAGGAAGACTCATTAACAACCTGCAGTATGCAGATCACACAACCTTGCTTGGTGAAAGTGAAGAGGACTTGAAGCAGTTAAACTGAGGAAGCTCAAAGACCACAGCCTTCAGTATGGATTACACCTCAACATAAAGAAAACAAAAATCCTCACAAGTGGACCAATAAGCAACATCATGATAAATGGAGAAAAGATTGAAGTTGTCAAGGATTTCATTTTACTTGGATCCACAATCAACACCCATGGAAGCAGCAGTCAGGAAATCAAAAGACACATTGCATTGGGCAAATCTGCTGCAAAAGACTTCTTTAAAGTGTTGAAAAGCAAAGATGTCGCCTTGAAGACTAAGGTGCGCCTGACCCAAGCCATGGTATTTTCAATCACATCATATGCATGTGAAAGCTGGACAATGAATAAGGAAGACCCAAGTAGAATTGATGCCTTTGAATTGTGGTGTTCTTGAAGAATATTGAATATACCACGGATGGCCAAAAGAACAAACAAATCTGTCTTGGAAGAAGTACAACCAGAATGCTCCTTAGAAGAAAGGATGGGGAGACTACGTCTTATGTACTTTGGACATGTTGTCAGGAGGAATCAGTCCCTGGAGAAAGACATCATGCTTTGTAAAGTACAGGTTCAGCGAAAAAGAGGAAGACCCTTATCATGGATTAAATTGTTTCCCCAATAATATCTGTCAACTTGGCTGGGTCTTGCTTCCCAGTACTGTGTGATTGTGTACCATTTTGTAATCTAATGTGATTTCCTCATGTGCTGTAAACTCTATCACTAGGTTGAGGTTATAGTTATGAGGTTTACAAGATTGGATAGTGTCTTAAGCCACTCTCTCTCGAGATATAAAAAAGAGAAGCGAGCAAAGACACATGGGAACATCATACCACCAAGAAAGCAGTGCTGGGAGCAGAGCATGTCCTTTGGAGGTTCTTGCGCTGAGATGCTCCCAGACCAAGGGAAGACTGATGCATCACAAGGACCTTCCTCCAGAGCCTACAGAGAAAGCCTTCCCCTAGAGCTGACACCCTGAATTTGGACTTGTAACCTATTAGATTTTAAGAGAATAAACTTCTCTTTGTTAAAGCCATCCACTTGTGGTTTTTCTGTTAGAGCAGCGCTAGATGACTAACACAATCCTCAACGAGATGGACTGACACAGTGGCTGCAACAATAGGCTCAAGCATAGCAATGATTGTGAGCATGGCGCAGGACTGGGCAGTGTTTCGTTCTGTGGTGCATAGGGTCACTATGAGTCAGAAGTGGCTTGATGGCACCTAACAACAACAACAACTTGTTGCAGTCGAGTCAATTCTGACTCATAGCAACTCTACAGGACAGAGTAGAACTGCCTGAGTTCTAAGTAGAGTTTGCTTAACCAACCTTTTGGTTAGCAGCCACGCTCTTAACCAATGGGCCACCAAGACTTCTATATATATAGGGGACGTGGTTGCACTGTAGTTAGGTGTTCAGCTGCTAACCAAAAGGTCGGCAGTTTGAATCCACCAGCTGCTCCTTGGAAACTCTATGGGGCAGTTCTATTCTGTCCTATAGGATCGTTATGAATCAGAATCGACTCGACGGCTATGGGTTTGGTTTTGTTATTTATATATATATGTATCTATACACACACACACACACACACACACACACACACACACACACACATGTTGTTGTTGTTAGGTGCCATTGAGTCATTTTTGACTCATAGCGACTATGTACTACAGAATGAAACACTACTCGGTCCTGCGCCATGCTCACAATTATTGTTATGCTTGAGTCCATTGTTGCAGCCACTGTGACAGTCCATCTTGTTGAAGGTCTTCCTCTTTTTCACTGACCCTGTACCTTACTAAACATGATGTGCCTCTCCAGGGACTGATTCCACCTGTTAGGGGGAAATATACATATATATGTACATACATATATAAAGAGAGATTTATATCAAGGAAATGGCTCACATGGTTGTACAGGCTGGAAAGTCCCAAGACCGTGGGTCAGGCTGGAGGCTTCTCCTGACTCACATAGCTGCAGGGGCTGATGAACTCAAGATTGGCAGGTAAGACAGCAGGCCATTGGCTCACAGGCTGCAGAGGCTCATGAATCCCAAGATCTGCAGGTAAGCTGCTAGCTCAAGTTCCAAGAACCAGAGGCCAGATGCAGGATCTGGAGCAAGCAAAAGCCTAGAGGCTTTGCCAGAAAGTTCACATATATTGGATGCAGGCCATATCCCCAAGGAGACTCCTTTTAAACTAATTGGCTGTTCACAGCAGATCTCATCACAGAGGTGATCACATTATATCAGATCTCATGGAGGTGATTACAGAATTACATAGCTGCCAAACTACATCATAACTGCCAGACCACTGAAAATCATGGCCCAGCCAAGTTGACACACGGCCTTAATCATGGCAGTCCACCCCTTGTCAACTTGGCACCCATACATATCTCCCTAAACCATATACAATCTCTAAATAAAGACAATTTTAATATTGTACTTGCGCCTAATGTGATAAAACTAACACACGTATAACTGAAAACTCACTAGCCCTGTTTACAGCTTACATTTTATAAGGAAACAAAAGTATTTGATGCACACATACAAGGCAGGAATACTTGTAACAATCACAGTCCTTGGTTCTGCAACTGGTCATGTGGTCATAGCTGGTATCTAGAACTACCTTCTTCTGTATTCCCTCTACCCAGCAAGCACTTCAGCTGGTTGTGGTTCTTTGGTGAGGTGACCCAAATCTTCATTCCTGAAGGGTCTGGGCCATTAGTAGTCATGTCAGAATTGGGTTGCTGTAGTTTTCTATTGACTTTAATCACAGGGTATGGTGGTACTAAGAGATGCCCTAAGGGATCTCCTGCATTCCAGACATACTTTTCTTTACCTCCATTATGTGATAGCAATCCGATTTCCTCTTGGTAATTGGGATTAATCACACCAGCCAATACAGTAACTCCCTTCTTTGCCTGTTGATCCAGAGGCTTGAAGAACCAATAGTGGCTGGAGGGCATTCTTAATTTCCAGTTCAATGGAATCAGTGTTGTATTTCCTAGTGGGAGCAGTCCTCCCTTTGGAACTAAGACCTCTAGACCGCAGAGCATAGGGTCAGGGGTACAGGAAGCAAAAGTTTTATGAGTGGGTTACTAGGGGTAATAGTGAGTGGTGCCACTTCCATTTCCACCACTTGATTGCTGGACCCATGATTCCTGTCTATGGGAGAAACAGCACGATATATTGGATGCTGGTTTAGAGCATATACAGCCTCCTGGAGAACATTGCCCCAACCCTGCAAGGTATTGCCACCTAGCTGGCACTGTAATTGTGTCTTTAGGAGGCCATTCCATCATTCTATCAAGCCCAGCTGCTTCAGGATAATGAGGAAACATGGCAAGACCAGTGAATTCCATGAGCACGGGCCCACTGCCGTACTTCATTTGCTGTGAAGTGATCCCTTGATCCAAGGTGATGCTGTGTGGGATACCATGATGGTGGATAAGGCATTCTGTAAGTTCACAAATGGTAGTTTTGGCGGAAGCATTGCATGCAGGGAAGGCAAATCCATATCCAGAGTAAATGTCTATTCCAGTAAGAACAAAATGCTGCCCTTTCCATAACGGAAGCAGTCCAATGTAGTCAACCTGCCACTAAGTTGCTGGCTGATCACCTTGAGGAATAGTGCCATATTGTTGGTCTCTGCTGCTAGCAGGTTGAACTCTCAGCAGTGGCTGTAGCCAGGTCACCCTTAGTGAGTGGAAGTCCATGTTGCTGAGCCCATGCATTACCTCCATCCCTATACCATGCCACTTTGTTCATTAGCCCATTGGGCAATGACAGGAGTGGCTGGGGAAAGACGATGACTGGTTTCCATAGAACGTGTCATCCTATCCACTTGATTGTTAAAATTCTCCTCTGCTGAGGTCACCCTTTCATGACTATTCACATGGGACACAAATATCTTTTACTTCTTTGGCCCATTCAGAGAGGTTCATCCACATGCCTCTTCCCCATACCTGCTTGTCACCAATTTTCCGATCATGTTCCTTCCAAGTCCCTGACTATCCAGCCAAACAACTGGCCACAGCCCATGAATCAGTATACAATCGCAAATCTAGCCACTTCTCCTTCCAAGCAAAGTGAATAACCAGCTGCACCGCTTGAAGTTCTGCCCAGTAAGAAGACCTCCCTTCACCACTGTACTTCAGGGAAATCCCAGAAAGGGGCTGTAGTGCTGCTGCTGTCCACTTTCGAGTGGTGCCTGCAAATAGTGCAGAACCACGCATGAGTTTTCTCTTCCTCAGTCATAAGGAACTCCTCATGAGGCCATAGTTGCCAACTGGGAGATGGAAGGTAATGGGACAGAAGCGGAGACCATGGGCATTTGGACATTTGAGGAAAAGGATTCCAGGCATGAAGACTAAGAAAACCTGTCGTGTTGATGAGTTAGGGGTAGAACGATAGTACATGAAGCAGGAGAGGCAGGTAGGGGCCAGACCGTGAAGGTCTTAAGGAGCTATGCAAAGGGCTTTAACTTTTATAAATGCAATGGAAAACCAGTGAAGAATTTTGAGCAATGATATCTGATTTACATTATAAAAAGATGACTCTGGCAGAGATAGAGCAATTCTTCCCAACTATTTTCATATTAGAAAATTACACTAATTATAGAGCTCTTTGGAGACAGACATGTATACTGAGACTGGTACTGCCGTAATAAGGACAATATAAAATGCGCTCTTAGTCCATTGATCTCATGTTATTTTCTTACTTTAAATACACAAGTTAGAAATATTCAGAACACTCTTTAGGGTTTTTCTTTTTTTTTTCTGTCTTGCAAAATTCTATGGTATCTCTGAATATTACACAATATGGTAGTCTACACATATATAACTGTGGGCAATAAATATGGACCAGAACTATAGTAAGGAGCCCTGGTGGCATAGTGGTTAAGCACTTGGCTGCCAATCAAAAGCTTGGCGGTTTGAACCCCTGAGAGGCTCCGTGGGACAAAGATGTGGCTATCTGCTTCTGTAAAGATTACAGCCTTGAAAACCCTATGTGGGCAGTTCCACTCTGTTTTAGAGAGTTGCTATTGAGTTGGAATCAACTTGATGGCAATGGGTTTATAGTATGTATGTCTCAGTTACTGCTGCTTAACAAATTACCCCAAAGCCACAAACATTTATTATTTCATGGTTTCTGTGGGTTAGGAATCTAGGCACAGCTTATCTGGGTACCTCTGGCTCAAGGTCTTGCATAAGAATGCATTCGAACTATCCTCCAGGACTGTGGTCTCTTCTGAAGACTCACCTGGGGAGAAGGGGATCTGATTCCAAGCTCATACATGTGGTTGTTGGCAAGCTTCAGTCCCTGACACAAGGCCTCTCTATAACCATTATGCTGGGTACTCACACCTTTCAATCTGATAATTTGTGTCCTTCATTTCTGGGAATTAAAAAAATCTTTTTTTTTTTTTTTTTCCTTTAATGATTACCTTCCTTACATTTTCTCTATACTTTATTCTTAGGAGAACTCTTATTATCCAGATATTGTATTTCTTTGCCTGGTACTCTAGTTTTTCTGTTTTTTCTCCTACTTTCCATCTTTTTTCTTTACTTTTTGGGAAATTTCCCTCTGTTTATCTTCTAACTCTTCTACTGAGATTTAACTGTTATCTTTTTTCCCACTGCATCTTTCTTCTTCTTCTTTTTTTGTTTTAATTGCACCCTGATTGTGTTTCTTGGTGCAAATCCTTATACTCTGAGGGTATTATCGATAGTTTTTTTCCTTCCTGTGTGGGTTCCTTTTGTCTTGCTTTGGTCTTTCATCCTGAAGGCCTTTCTGAGCTGTGTGGTGATCCTTGGTTTTTCATTATTTGAAGTATATGAAGACCAAAATGATGGGAACTCAGAGCATGTAAGAGGGGCTTGTTTATTCTGAACTGAAGTACCGAGTGATTTGGCTGGGCCGTTCTTACTGGGGAACACTGATTTCAGTATCTCTAGATCTTTTGTTCCCATTCTACAGGGAAGACTCTTCCAATCTCCTGCCCACAGTTTGAAGACCTAGCTGCTAGTGTTCTTGGAGCTGAATGGGGAAATCAGGCTAGGGGCTGGGGAAGAGATTGTTTCATTATTCAGTAAGTACATACTTGGTTAATCTTCCATCTGTTTTACCCTCTCCAGAAGGAAAAAAAAAACCCTAGTTTTTTTCCTAGAAGGGGGATAGTCAGTAGTTCAGTAACACAGAGTTGGGGAGAGGAATTGACAGCTTCTTAAACAGACCTTATACCAATTCTCCTAATTATTGAACCTCTCTCTGACGATTCACTGCCACTTCTAGAAGGGCCTGATGTCATCAGGTCATAAACCTATCGTGTAGATTGCTATGAGTCAGAAATCAACTTGACGGCACTGGGTTTGGGTTTTTTTTGGTATGGTGTAGATCAAGTTGCCTTTGGACTTTCCCCACTATTGGTTCGCTAAATTATCTACAACGTGTCTATCTTTTTTTGTGGCTTCCAAAATCTTGTTGCTATCTAATCCTCTCCCATTCTCTCCATCCCTATGGGTTTCTGCTTTTTAAAAAGAAGTTCCTATTTGTGCTTTCAGCATAGTTTCAGGAGGCGGCAATGAAGATGCATCTGTTCAATCTGACATCTTTCCCCAGAAGTTACTCCTGTTTTTTTCATTCCTGCCACAAGCACTCTAATTTGAGCTATCATCATTATTCGTTTGGTCCACTGCAACAGCCAGCCAACTGCTCTTGCTACATATAGGCTTGCTCTTTTCTTACCCATTTTATTACACTGAAGTCAGCGTGAACTTTCTACAGAGAAAATATTATTTCTCTAAAAAAAAAAAAAAAATGGGGCAGTAAGTTGAAGATAACAATGAGGGAATAATTTAGGAAAGGATAGTGAGAATAGCAGCACAACTGGACAAATGTAATTGATGTCACTGAATTGTACATGTAGAAATTTTTGAAATGGTTTAACTTTGGCTATGTCCATTTTCACCAAAAAAAAAAAAAAAAAAAAAAAAGGTCCTCCAAGGTCAGGAAGAGAGAGTGTTGACATGTCATGGGGTTGTTAACCAATGTCATAAAACAATATGTGTACTGACCGTTTAATGAGAAACTATTTGTTCTGTAAACCTTCATGTAAAGTACAATAAAATTAAAAAAAAAGAAAACATAACAAAATAAAACAAAACAAAACCCACTGCTTTTGAGTTGATTCAGTTTCCAACTCATAGCGACCCTACAGGACATAGTAGAACTGCCTGCCCCATAGTGTTTCCAAGGCTGTAATCTTTATGGAAGCAGACTGCCATATCTTCCTCCTGTGATTATTTCTCTACCGTTCTTACCGTCCTTTATTGATTCCCTATTGCTCTTAACCTATATGACCCTGCACCATCCAGCCCTTGTCTACTTTTCACCCTTATCTCCCAATTTTTTTCCAAAAGCTCATTCAGCTCCAGCTGTTAGTATACCTCTGTTTCTCTTGAAATCAAACCTGGCATCTGAGGACAATCCCACATACTGTTCTTTATCTAATATGGTCTCTTACCTCCTCCTATAACCCCACTCCTCTAAGCTTTTCCAGCTAACATCTGCTCATTATTTTTGAGGTCTCAACTTTAATTTTTCCTCTTCAGGAAAGTCTTTCATGTCACCCCAGACTAGGTCGTTTCTTTGTCCATGGTCTGATTGTCCAGAATATTTGCTACTTCACCCTATGGAAGGGTTATGCCTCCCTCCCCTCCTGATGTATTTCGTGTAACACACTTTGGGAAATTCTACAGTATAACATTCACCACACATTAGTTTATACGTGTTTAGTTGTCTGTCTTCCCAACTAGACTGTACGCTCCAGGAAGGAAGGGTCTCCCCCTTACACATCACTGTACTCTGGGTGTTTAACACATTGCTTCCCCCCACCCCCAACATGCTAGTTACAGAATTAATGAATAAAGTTAGGTTCTATACAGATGCAAACAGCTTGGGGTGGGGGTGAGAACCGGAAAAGTCTCATTATTTCAAGGTTTCTCTTGGGGGTCTCTTTTGAGCTTCCTCCCCCCATCCTCCAAGAAGCTGAAAGGCTGCTTATCTGTTATTATTGTTTCTATTCTAATCTCTAAATATATGAAAGATGACAATTAGATTCAAGTAATCCACAATGCATTTTGGATTGAATTAGCCAAACTACTGTAGATCTATCTATACAGAAAGCTATTTACAAAGCCATACCCCTAAACTTCAATCCCCTGGTTTCTCTTTCAAACATTTTTTTTCTACCTATGGCTTAAAAACTTCTAAAGCTTTACCATTTCTATTTCTGGGCGAGTTCGATGTGGGTGCAAGAGTGGATGAGTTTGGCTCCTCGTTGGTTGCGAATTGCCAACTCTCCCCTCTACTCTTCCTCTGCTATCAGAGGGCTGGCAGCAGTCCGCTACCCGCGGCATTCCGCCGTTCCTCCAAAACCTTTGCCAGTTAGACGCTCCCGTTGGCACTGGAAGCCCAGCGCGTCCTTGGCAATCCGTAGCTTTCAGTTTGTGCGCTGATTGAGAACCCGCAGCGTTCACCCTCCCACACTCCTGCTCTGGCGCTGGCCCTGCCGGTCCAGCTTCGCTGGGGAGCCGTGGAGGGTGTCACGTGCTATATTCGGGCGTGAAGCCCGCGCCGCCATGTCGATGTCTGGCGACGCCAGCTAGGGGAAAGGGGCGGGCAGCTGACGAGTCGCCGGGAGTTCCGGACCTCGTGCGCAAGTACGGAAGTGCGCTGGCCCCGAGTGTGACTGGTTTCCGGTCGGCGGTGGGCACCGGCTGCCCGGTGACGTGTAACGGACGGTGGGCCGCAGCCATGACCGAGAGGAAACCTAACGGTGGCAGCGGCGGGGCCTCCACCTCCTCGTCGGGCACTAACTTACTGTTCTCCTCCTCGGCTACGGAGTTCAGCTTCAACGTGCCCTTCATCCCAGTCACCCAAGTTGCCGCTTCGCCGGCCTCCCTGCTCTTGCCAGGAGGTAGTAAAGGGAGGGGAGGATCCGCTGGGGCGAGAGTGTGTGTTGGGGGCGGCGTGGAGTGACGAGGGCCAGACAGGAGGTCTTTCTTCTACCCCGATCTGACCCCCTGAGTAGTTGCCAGGGGCATCAATGACCGGATTTGAGTGGGCGGGGGCTTTGGGATCTTGGAGGCGGAGGCTGGGTGGGGGCTTTGGGATCTTGGAGGCGGAGGCTGGGTGGGGGCTTTGGGATCTTGGAGGCGGAGGCTGGGTCATGGGCTTGCTGTTCGTGGAACGAACCCTCTCTTTTCCAAGTTGTCCAGAGTTGGCATTCAACATATCTTTGTTGACTACTGTAAAAATGGCATGGCGCAGTGGGCAAGAGCTTGGCTGCTAACCAAAAGGTCCACAGTTCGAATTCACCAGCCGCTCCTTGGAAACGCTATGAGGGAGTTCTACTCTGTCCTGTAGGGTTGCTATGAGTTGGAATCAACTCCATTGGCAACAGTTTGGGCTGGTTTTGGTTAACAGGTTGCAATTCGGGTTCAGGAACGCTCAGGATACAGTCCTTCAATCTGGACATCCTCTTCTCAGCCAGGCCCACAGGCATGCCTCTCTCTGGCCCCTCGGCCTCTGCCCTGCTTGGGCAAGTGTTATTAAGCTCTTTTAGCTTTGCCTGTAAGTGTCCAGAGGCACCCTACTACACCAGGAAGCCTCCTGCCAGTCTGCTGGTTCTGCCGCCTCTGTTGCCACTGTTTCTCTGCTAGAGGTTCTTGCAGTCTTGCCATCTTCGTGTTACAGCTCGCTCTCTCTGTCTCCTGGGTCTAGAGGATCTCAGTGCAGGGACGCCAAGTTCAAAAAAGGGCACGATCCTCTCCCATCTCTTCCTCCTGGTGGTAGTCAGGTCCCCTCTCTGCTCTGGAATTGGCTCTTTCTTAAGCCTAGGGAGATGGCAAAACTGACCAATTCCCTCATTAGGGTTTTGTACACTTTATTTGCATGGTCCCACCCCCCACAAGGGTGCTGTGCACCTTATTTACATTATTAGCAAGCTAGTCAATCCCTTTGGTGGGCCACAAGCACCTAATTTGCATACTCCCACCCAGTCTTTAAGTAGGAGTTATAAGACCATGGCGAGAAAGGCCATATAAAAGAGAACCATTGTACTGCAGATACCTACAATGTGCCAAGCCCTGCTAGGGAATGACGATAAACAGTGCACCTCTCATGGTTTAGAAGAGAGACAGACCAAACCCAAAACCAAACCCACTGCTGTTGATTCCAACTTGTAGTGACCCTACAGGACAGAGTAGAACTGTCCCACAAGGTTTCCAAGGCTGTAAGTCTTTATAGAAGCAGACTGCCATATCTTTCTCCCACAGAGCAGCTGGTGGGTTTGAATTGCCACCCTTTCGGTTAACAGTTGAACGCTTAACCAGTGTGCCGCCAGGGCTCCTAGAAGAGAGACAGACAGCCATGTATTATCTGCAAAGTAGAAATACAGAATGCATTCCTCATCTTCTAAGACAACGTATCACTTCTCCTGAGAAACATTTTCTTGTTGTCTTAGGCCTTCACTCCTTTGTATTCCTGTTGTTCTTTGTTCATATCTTTATTATTGTCTAGGGAGATTGCAGGGAGCCCTTGTGGTGTAGTGGTTAAGCGTTCAACTATTAACTGAAAGGGTGGCAGTTCGAACCCACCAGCTGCTCCGTGGGAGAAAGATGTTGCAGTCTGCTTTTGTAAAGATTTACAACCTTGGAAACCCTGTGGGGCAGTTCTACTCTGTCCTGCTGTTGTTAGGTACTGTCAAGTTGGTTCTGACTCACGGCCACCCTATGTACAACAGAATGAAAGACGGCCCGGTCCTGCGCCATCCTCACAATCATTGTTATGTTTGAGCCCATTGTTGAAGCCTACTGTGTCAGTCCATCTCGTTGAGGATCTTCCTCTTTCTTGCTGACCCTCTGTTATACCAAACATGATGTCCTTTAAGGACTGATCCCTCCTGATAACATGTCCAAGGTACATGAGATGAAGTCTCGCCATCCTCGCTTCCAAGGAGCACTCTGACTGTATTTCTTCCAAGACAGACTTGTTTGTTCTTTTGACAGTCCATGGTATATTCAGTATTCTTCGCCAACACCATAATTCAAAGGCATCAGTTCTTCTTCTGTCTTCCTTGCCCAGCTTTCGCATCCGTACTCTGTCCTAGAGGGTCACTATGAGTCAGAATGGACTTGACAGCAGTGAGTTTAGGGAGATTGCTTTTTTAATGATTATTTGGCATAACCAGTGCATGGTGTGTAGGAGCGCAGAATGTCTGGGTTGTAGTCCTGGCCTTGTCATTAACTTGCTATGTGATGCCAGGCATGTTATTTTACCCCTGTGATCTTCAGTTTCCAAATATGTACAGCCTCATAGGGCTGTAATGAGAAATGAATTTGTTTTTGTAAAGCACTGTCTTACCTGCCACATAGTGTTGTATAGTGTTTGTGGAATAAATGTGTTTACCTCCCCATTTGAACTGTGGACTTCTTGAAGTTTGCAGCTATGAATTAATCACCGTCTTATTTCTAGTATTTAGTGCCCAGCACATAGGTCCTCAGTAAATGCTGAGTATCCTAGGGAATAATTTATTATTGCTTGGAGGACCTCGGAAAGTTTCCGAGAGAAGTGAAGAAAGGCAGACTGGGGCATCAAGGTTCCCCTCCATACACGAAGGTCCCACTCCTCTTGTATTGTTTCTTCTTGGTGCTTATCATCACCTGACATGTGCATCTGTTTATTTTTTCCCACTAGAATGTATTCTCCATGAGAGCAGGGGCTTAGTTTTATTCATTGTTCCATCCCCAGTGCATAGACCAGTGCCTGGCATGCTAACTGTGGACCAATTAGTCTGTAGATATTTGTTGAACGAATGGAAAGACAGGAGTCAGGAATACATATGTCGCGCTTTAACAGTGCGTCTGCCTTCAGGCAGGGCTGTCTCTGGCGAAGGACCAGTCTGGCTGGAGCAGAATGCCATGGGAGGATGCCGGAAGAAATAAGACCACACCTGGGTTTCACATCATCCTTCTGCTTCACACATGTTGTCTGGGTTCATACCCATTTTCTTGCTATATCTTGTTTGCTTTGTGTGTGTTCCTTTCTACTAATGCTAAACATTTTCATGATCAAGTACTTGGATAGCTACTGTAACTGGCTTTCAAACGCTTCTTTCTTAGAGACGGCTTATATTTTTGTGAGGAAGTTAACAGTTTTTAGCGAAAATTCTGCAACAAGTATTTCCACCTCTAAAAAAGGCTCACAGTTAGCCATTCAGAGAACTTCCAGGGACAAAAGAAGAGCCTGTTGCATTGGAAGCAACACTGAGTCCTGTCAGTGAAAGAGACACATAGGAAGCAGTTTCCTTTATTCAGCAAACATGGATTGAGCAGCTTCTTTTTGCTGGGTCCTGTGATAGATGTTTGGGAGACAAAGAAGAGTGAACAGCCCTGCCCTCAGGGACCGCGCAGTGTATAAGTATACACACATACCCAGCTGTGTAAGTAGTCACAGTGCAGTTTATAGCAGCCACACAGGAAATGACGGGTTGCTGTGAAAGCTGTGGTCTCAGGCTGGCTGATGGGGCAAGGATTTCCCGTAGACCTTCAGGGCCCACTGAGGAACTGATGCTTGAGCTGAGTGGTGAAGGATGGATAGAAATTAGGGAGTCTGGGGAGACAGACATGTAAAAGTCTACAGATTTGGTGGGAGTTGGTAGTGGGTAGTATGGGACAGGGATGGATGACACACACACAGTCATTCTCCCTCCCTCCTTCCTTCTCCTCTCCTTCTGCACGTAGATCAGTGTGACTAGAGTGTGTGTAGGGAAGTGGCTTGTGCACAGGGAAGCTCACGTGGTAGATAGGGACCAGATCACAGAGACCTCATGTACCATAATGAGGAGTCTGTGGTTCGTCTTACAGGTGTGGAGGAGCCTTTGAAGGATTTTCAATAAGGCAGTGACATTCCAGGTGTGTTTCAGAAAGACTCTGGAGAATGGACTGGGCTGAAGTAAGGTGGACTGGAGTGAGGCTGACTGTGGCAAGATGTCTGGATTCTGGAGGCTGTTGTGGAGTCATTCAGGAGCAGACAGCACTTGGGCCCAAGTCAGCCTCACTGAGTAGAGGAGTGGGGGGCAGACATGAGAGATTTTAAACTGTAAAATTATTGGGGCTTAGAAACTCACTGGAGGCCAGACTGTCAGTTCTGTGAGCACAGCAGCCCCTTCTGCCTTGTTGAGTCTCAGCCCCGGTTCCTAAGCGCCATGCCTGGCACATAGTCAAGTGTTTTTTCAATGAGTATCTGAATGATTAAATGAGGGGTGTGAAAGTGAGGGAGGAGGCTGGGAGACTTGAGGTTTCTGGTTTGAATGTCTGGGTGGATATTGGCAAACATCTATTGAGATAGGGAGCTATGGTAAAGGGAGCATATGGGGTGGGGGCAGTTAAGATGCTGAAATTCAGTTTTAGGCATTCTAAGCTTGAGGTCTGTGTGGCTGAGTCTGCCAGGAGTACTGACGAAATAGGTGGGAAGTAGGATTTGGAGCACTTGAGAACAGTCCAGGTCAGAGAGAGAGCTGGGAGTGGCTCCGGTATACAGGTGCTCATTAAAGTTGTGGTTACATGTGGTATGTGTTGGTATATAATTAGCAATGCTTCTGATGTGAGGCTAATGGTATGCTGAGAACAGTATTTTGTTTGTAATTGATGCCAATCAGAAAAAAGTGTCTTGGATCAGGTTGATCTTTCAATAAAGGATGAAGGATGCCACAAAGGTTTTTTCCTACGCTTGTAATGGTTAGGGGATGAACTGAGAAGCACAGATGAGTCCAGGTGAGGTTCCAGTGACTGAAAAGAGAGGGTATGAACTGGAGACCGAAGAGTAGAGTGATACAAGCTGAGGAAGAGCTTGTGCAGGAAGTGATATTTCTGTTACAAAGAAACAACAGAGAGGAACATTTTGAATAGTGGAATATCTTAGTTCCATTGATGTGAGTGGGAGCAACATGGCAGCACAAGCCAGACCCCCCTCCCCCCCCATGGCCTCCTTCAGCAGAAGTTGAGAAGGAGCTGGGAGCTTGGAAAGGCATGCTTTGGCAGATCTTCGAGGGCAGGGAGCACAGAGTGCCTGTGTGCTGGGCTTGAGACCACCCCACTGGTGGACACCATGGGGCCAACAGTAGGAGATAAGAGGGAATGAGTCATAAGGACAAGACGAGGAGGAGGAGGGTGAAAGTTGCAACAAACTAAGCGCTCATAAAAGTGAGGTGGACTTTTGAGGTCACGTAGAGGGAAAAATGCTTTTTATAACTTGGGATTGGAACAGTATTGATAATACCCACAGTGATGATCAGGTTGGGCAAAGAGAAATGTAGAGAATTCCCCTGGGTTAGAAAATGACATTTCTAGCGATTTGGCATTCTTTAATGACTAATTTGTCTGCTTGTGATAGTGTGTGATTTTAGAGTTGGCAATTAATGGTTGACCCACTTTGCCTTGGGAATGCAAATACCACGTATTCGTTTGTACAATAACTGCTTTGTAGGTAAGAGGCCTGACACAGCCCTTCTTGTTAGCAGAGTTAATATCTGTAGTTTCTCTTCAGTACTCTTACATTTATTCGGGTGCTGGAATAACGTTTGAATTATTTCTTAACCAGGAAAAAAAAAGCATTCAAAATAATCTATAAAGATAGTAGGAATAGATTTTGTTTCTATTTTAATAAACTACTTCTATATGTAAGTACTAATTAGAAAAGTATGGAAGACTTTGTGCCAAAATGTGAACAGTGATTGTCTGAGAGGTGAGCTTATGAGTGAATTATAATTTTCTCTCCTTTTGTTTTAATCTTACCCATATTTTTTAGTTTTTCTTTTTAACGGTCATTTGTTTTTGTCTGTAGTGCAGAAATACAAGTTTGTAAAACTTGGAGGTGAAATTGCTAGATCTGCCTCATAGACTGATATCCACAGAATGATACAGGGAGTACAGTTTGAACCATTTGCTCTCCTGTTCTGTTCCAGAGGATTCCACAGATGTCGGTGAGGAGGACAGCTTCCTTGGTCAGACTTCTGCTCATACGTCTACCCCACAGACATTTAGGTACTTCTCTCAGGTACCAAGCAGTGGTGACCCTTTTGGGAATATTGGGCAGTCACCGTTAACAACTGCAACAGCATCGGTTGGACAATCACCCTTCTCTAAACCCCCAGCTGCTCTCCCTTTTACAACTGGATCACAAGATGTGTTGAATGCATTTTCGCCGTCTGTTTCGAAGGCTCAGTATGGTGCTCCACCTATGCCACAGATGGGAGTAAATGCTTACCTGCCTTCTCAGCAGAGCGGTCTCCCTCCTGCACATTTTGGGAGCCCACCGCCAGGAGCACCCCAACAAGGATACAATCCGTATCGCCACACTCCTGGCAGCAGCAGGGCTAACCCTTATATTACACCACCACAGCTGCAGCAGTGCCAGACACCTGGCCATCCCACCCAGCTGCCCCCCGCTGGACCCCCTGTTCAGATGTACCAGATGCCTCCGGGAGCTTTGCCACCGGTATGGAGACAGGTTTTTATATCCTGATCATCCACTCTTAATTTTTCTCTCTCTCTCTCTCACCGTAACCTATGTTTTTAAAAATGCTCTGTGTTTTGTAATCAGTATGGTGACACTATTTTCAAAGGATGTTCTGTGCAAGCTACATGCTTTGAAGTAAACATTTTCTTAAAAGTAGCTCATTGTTGTGTTATGTTGAACGTAGGGTGGCTGTGAGTCAGAGCCGACTTGATGGCCGTTAACGACAAAGCTCATGGGATGGTTCAGTGTTTTTTAATTTATTTTTTATTAATAGACTTTAATTTTTAGAGATGTTTTAGGGTTACAGAAAAATTGAGTGAAAGTGCAGAGTTCTTGTATTACCCTCTACCCCAGTTTCCCTATTATTAACATCTTGCATTGATGTGGTATATTTGTTACAATTGGTGAAGATGTTTGACATTTTTATCTTAATTTATATCAGCTGTTATTGAAGAAAAGGTGCCCTGGTAGGGCCATGGTTAAGCGCTTGGCTGCTAACTGAAAGGTCGGCAGTTCAAATCTACCAGCCTGTGGCAGTCCGCTTTGTTAAAGATTACAGCCTTGGAAACCCCATGGGCTGTTCTACTCTGTCCTATAGAGTTGCTGTGAGTCAGAATTAACTTGACGGCAGCGGGATTGGTTTATTTAGTGAAGTAGTAATTGATTTTAATGACTAAGCGACCTGCCAATATTTCCAGATAATGAATATTATCTAGGGACTTGTGAGAGTAGAAACAATTACTGTCTTAGGAGACTGCCAGTTTCTCATCTTATAATTGCACTATTTAATCAAAACACTCAGTTACAGGGACTAAGATTGATTACTTCAGTACTTTCTTTTATTTACATTTATGGAGCTTGGATCTAGACAGCCAAACTCTGTCTCAGGAGGGTGATGGGACAGCATTTGCATTGGGTACGTTTTTTGAAGTCCCCATATGCTTTTTTCTTAACTAATTATTCATCCGAATTCAAAAGAGAAATCAACTGAATTGAAGAAGGGGAAAGATTAAAAGGAAGAATAAGAACCCAACCCAGTGTTTTTCTGGTATAAATAACCCTTTGATGTACATCCTTATAGGTAAATTTTTGCTCATTATAATAATTATTCTTTAGGATAAATTCTTAGCAATGGAATGGCTCGGTTTAGGTATGTGCACATTTTAAAGCTTAAATAAATTGCGGGCAATGTATTGCTAGATTGGTATCTGTTAAGGTGTTAGTTTACATTGCCATCGGCGTGAGAAAGTCCCATTCCCTTTGCAAATGCTTTTGAGGTTTTTTTGTTTTTTTAATATTTTAATTGTTTTGGGGCCTAGTTATTAAACTAAATAACCAAAAAAACCTGTTGCTTTTGAGCCCATTTGGACTCATAGCGACACTATAGGACAGAATAGAAGTGCCCCGTAGGATTTCCAAGGAGCGGCTGGTAGATTTGAACTGCTGAATTTTTGGTTAGTAGCCGAGCTCTTAACCACTGTGCCACTAGGGCACCGTTAAACTAAATACTTGTCCAGAAATATATCTAGGGTAATTATTACTTTTGTCAGTTTGGCTCAGAAGCATACACAAACTGTTCCTTTGGACAAGCATGATGGTCCTCACTTTTTGTCCCCTCCAGAGTCCTCCTTCAGTGCAGTCAGCCTTGCCCCCACCAGCACAGCAGCAGGTACTGGCTAGACCTGCAGGACCCTCGGTCCAAGCACCACCTCCTTTTCTACTTCAAAACCAATATGAACCTGTTCAACCCCACTGGTTTTACTGCAAGGAAGTAGAATGCAAACAACTGTGGATGCCTTTCAGTGTGTATGACTCTTTTAATCTTGAAGAAATCTATAATTCAGGTAAGTACTGATCGTGCATTGTCTTGTGTCTGATTTAAGGAAGAGAAGAGATGAAGACAGTTTATCGATGGTCTAGTTTTTGTGAATGTCAAATTCCTTAATCCTTGTAGACCCCACCAGACTCTGTACCTTAACATGGTGATATTGATTTATCTGAGCAAGCTATCCGAAGAAGTGGTTTAGTAATTTCCTTCTTTATTTAAATGTGTTTTAAATCAGAAAATAGAGTAACTCATATATCCTAGGTTTTGTTTTTTATTCAGCTTTTTTATTTCCCTTACTCATTTGTGGTTATGGGCCATTTATAAGAGCATTTTCTGTGGAACTCTTATTCCCAGAGAGGCTGTGTGAAAAAATTGTTCCACGCTCAGATGAGTTTTGAAAATGGCTGCTTGCAGTCTCCACCTCTTGGAGATTGACAGTGCACAGGCATGTTAAGGCTCTGAGAAGTCCTGCAGCACAGAAATATGCTTCTTGTTTATCTCAGTGATTACTGGACTTAAAAAAAAAACCTATTAATATTCCTTAGAAATATACTTCATGGTGTATTGCTATAGGTAGATATTACTCCTTTTAGTGGAAAAAAAATCGACCAGTTGTTTGAATTATTTTATAATCATGTTTTTAAATTTTGCTTTGGCTATTTCTTTTCCATTTAAGAGTCATAGTTTTGAGCAGCACAGACTAATTTGAAATCTTTATTTTAAAACAAAAATGAGCTTAGTCCCTTGTCTTTAAGGATGGGCTAGTCACCGTATTCATTTTTTATTCTTTCTGAGTATGCTTTGTAACTGTTGGGCTAAGATGAGGACTTTGTGCTCTAGTCCAGCCAGACCCCGAGAGTGTGGTTCTAGGGACAGACGGAGGGCGTTACGATGTTCACCTCTATGACCGGGTGAGGAAGCCTGTGTACTGGGAGGAGGAGCCTGCTGAAGTGAGGCGCTGCACTTGGTTCTACAAGGGAGATGCGGATAGCAGATTCATTCCCTATACTGAGGAGTTCAGTGAGAAGCTAGAGGTACGTGCACTTTACTGCTTTATGCGTGTACATCGGAGCTTCGTGTAACGCCACTCACAGTGAAACTGGCTTTATTTACAAGAGGAACCTGTCTTGTTCCTCTTCACAAAGAAGATGAGTTTTTTAAGTGGTGCTGTTAATGAGGAGCCCTGGTGGCTCAGTGGTTAAGAGGTATGGCTGCTAACTAAAAGGTCAGCAGTTTGAATCCACCAGCTGCTCCTTGGACACCCTAAATGGCAGTTCTGCTCTGTCCTGTGGGGTCTCTGTGAGTTGGAACTGACTTGATGGCAGTGGGTTTTAGCGTTTGGTCATTTATGGGCATGGCGAGGGACCCTAACTTTATTGTCTTGAGGCCTCAGTGTTTAAAGATAGACTGTATTTTGCAGGGGTACGTCACAGACCTAATAAGGTACTTGTATCTACCCTTAAAAGAACTTAGGCTGCTGGCATTTGTTGACAACAGATGGCAAGCATATGGCCATTTTTCAAATTAATATGAAGTTAGCCTCTGGTTTGTGAAAATAAATATAAAACAGAATAGTCACTAATGTCATGAGATATACTAGTCATCTTAAGACTGCTGGTTAATGTTTATTGTATGTTTTAACTTTTTGGGATAATTACACAGTAAAACCTGTGAGAGCTAGAACCTGTGTAAGGTGGAAACCTGTCAGAGAATGAATCTCAAATATCTTCCACTAAAAAGAGTGATAGAAAAGTGGTAAGACTTGCAAGGCCTGGAAAAACAAGGAAGTCTGGTCGAGTTCTGGCTCCTACAGGTTTCACTGTACTTAGTAGTTGAGTATTAAATATATGAAATAAGTTAAATCAACTGTATACATGGGACATAAGATACAGAATTTTAGCTGTTTTTTTAATGTAGTAGTCATTAAAACTTGTATAACCAACACTAACATTAAACGTTAAAACATCACTAACATTAACATTTGAAGGGGCTTCTGAAACATTAACCTTCTCTAGATTCATATTTTCAGTAGCCTCAACCAAGGAATAGGCCTTGCGTCTGTTTAGGAGCTGACACTTCAAGTATCGTTAGTTGCTAGTTTTTTTTTTTTTCCTTAAAGAACATAATGATATAATTATTAGAAATAAAAAATCCAGTCACTGTTTTAAATCATACTGCATTTTTTAATATTATCTTAGACTTGTTCTTTGTCTACCCATGTACAAATTTTTTGAACAACTATAATAACAGAGACCTTTTTGTGAGGTATTTTGCCTTTTTAAAAAATTTTTATAAATGCAATTTTTTGGGAGTTATCAGTTGTGCCTGTTCTGGAAATATTAAGCTCTATAGTAAAAAATAAACAAAAACAAAAAACCAAACCCATTGCCACTGAGTCGATTCTGACTCATAACGACCCTATTGGACAGGGTGGAACTGCCCCATAGGGTTTCTAAGGAGCGGCTGGTGGGTTCAAACTGCTGACCTTTTGGTTAGCAGCCTAACACTGATTATATCCTAATGCTTAACCACTACGCCACCATACACCATACTGAAAGATGAGTGATGGTCTAAATTGAGTAAATTGAAAAAGAGACTATTGAAAGCAGGGGTTTCATTGTTTTTAATTTCACCCTATGGTTAGAAATACACTTTATGTTGAGACTTAGTATACACATACTCTATGTTTATTTGCCAGAGACGTTGGTGTTCTGGTAAACCAGTTATCTAGGAAAAAAAAGTCCCTGACTTGTAGCATTGTATTTCTGTGGTATGAATATTCCTACCATGGCCAGTTTTAAGCTACCGACATGATATCACAGAACATTGAGTTGGAAAGAGATGTACAGTGGATTCTTCTGAGCCGGTATGGGTCTGCTCTGACACACCACTGCAAACAAAGGTCCGTGGGACAGCCCTTACCGTACAAGGTGTTATCTATGTTGATAGTTTCTATTTCATTTAAAACGTTTATTTCCCATCTTATGGTTAGGACCCGTAGTTTGAAAAGCCCTAATTTAGAGCACACACAGAGCCCAGTTAAGAAGAGCAGAGCCTGAAAAGAAGGCATAACATTAATTTTGTTCTTGGAAATACCAAATGTTAGGAGGCACCAGTCTTTTAAAAGATTACTTTAGTTACTTGAATTAAAAAAACGTGTAAAGGAATGCAGATAGCTATAGCTTAATTTTGGAGCCCTAGTGGCACAGTGGTTAAGAGTTCAGGCTGCTAACCAAAAGGTTGTCAGTTCAAATCCACCAGCGGCTCCTTGGAAACCCTATAGGGCACTTCTATTCTGTCGTATAGGGTAGTTATGAGTCAGAATTGACTTGATGGCAACACCTTTGGCTTTTTTTTTTTTTTAAATAGCTTAATTTTAGACCTGAATGGATGAGTGGATAACTGAATACTGTAATTTTTGGTGCCTTTGGTAGGATTGTGCTGAAGCTATAATGTCCCAAGGCCGAATGTTTAGTCTTATTATCTTGAAGCTGAAGTGTGTATTTTTAAGGTTAAGCCATATAGAAAAGTATATACTATACCTTCAAGATATTTGATCATAGTGGGCAACATAGGCTTTGGGAGTGGGATAGCTATCCACACACTGACCATCTCAACAGGACGTGCCGTTCTTAACCTAGAGAGGCCTTAACTCCTGTTCAGCCTTTTCCATGAAACCCACAGCAGAGCAGGGAAGAGGCTGAGCAGGTTAGGTAGTGAGAAGCAGATGCTACCTATTGCTCGGTATTGTACAAGTGCTCCTGTCCTAATCAGAGCACTAAGACAAACCAGCAGGAGAGTTGGAAACATCTTTATTTGATGATAACCTGATTGACTACATAGAAAGTGAGGAGACCCTCTAGAAATACCATTAGCACCTGTACAAGAGTTGAGCAAATCTGTGGATATAAAGCTAACATACACAAATTAGTAACATCCCTATACAATAGCAAAAAGCAAATTTGAAGCCATAATAGAAAAAGAAAATAAATTAATTATAACACTAACAAAACTATAGGCTATATGTGAAAAAATTGAACAAAATATAGACATGAGCTTTAAGGAGAAAAATTACAAACCAAAACTGAAGGGCATAAAAGGTGACCTCAGTAAATGGAGATAAATATTACGTTCATAGATGCACAGTCTCAACAGCATAAAGATGTCATTTCTTCCCAAATTATTTTGTAAATTGCATGTAATGCCAATCAGAATCACAGAGTTTTTGGTAAAATTTCCAGACTGCTTCTAAAATTTGTATAAATATCAAAGGATCAAGAATAACCAAGACCATTTTGAACAATGACATATGGAAACTTGCTCTACCAGACAAGAGTTACTACAAAGCTGTGGATTGAAAGGGCATATGAAGAAGTGAAAGTAATTCTTAGAGTGGTGGAACTTTTTTTTCTTTTAACGTTTTTCTTTGTGATCTTTTTTTTAAAATGATACTATTTTTGTAGTTGAAAAATATGCACAGTAGAACATGCACTGATTCAACAGTTTCTACATGGACAATTTAGTGACACTGATTATATCCTTCAAGTTGTGCGGCCATTCTCACCCTCCTGTCCCAAATTATCCCTCCTCATTAACATAAACTCCTAGTCCCCAAAGCTTCCTATCTAACCTTTCCAGTTGCTGCTGTCAGTTTGAAGGCTGACACTCTTTACTAACTAAGCTGAACTATTGTTTGGTTTAAAGAAGACTTCAACGGATATTTTTGGTTTGAAGTTTAATGTTTAAAGATTATCTCAGGGCAATAGTTTCGGGGATTCATCCAGCCTCAATGACTCTAGAAGTCTGGATTCCATAAAAATTTGAAATTCCCACATTTTTCTCCTTTTGATCAGATTCTTCTATAAAATCTGTGATCAAAATGTTCGGTAATGGTAGCTGGGTACCATGTGATCTTGTTTTTAAAGATTATAAATATGTTTAAAAATCAAAAAAGCCAAAGAGGAAGAGGGTCAGATGGACAGAGGCTGATGGGGAGGAATCGTTACTGAATGATTGCCCAGGAGACAAAACAACACTTCTTTCGTTGACGCGGTTGTGAGATAATCACTGTTAACAAAAAAAAAAGAATTACTTTGACAACAGGTATGCCAGGGGTTCCCCCTCACTCTGTGTTGAACCTCTCCCCGGGAGATCCTTAGATTTTTGCCTCATAAGAAATGGAGTAATGTACCTAGAGGAAGAGGAAGAAAATGGTTGAACAGTCGAGCCTTTGAAGTCAGAAAGTCCTGGGTGGGAGTGAACCTCATTTCTGCCATTGCTCCTCAGTACTTGTGTAATCTTGTGATACTCTGTACTTAAACTGTCTGAACCTTGGTTTTCTCTTCTATAAAATGGAAGTAATATTATGTAGGAGTGATTGAGAGTAATTAATTAAATAGGCAGTGTACCTAAAAGGATAACCAATCAGTAAATGAAAGCTGCTGTTACTATTATTTTTATCACCATTGTTATTATTTTCCTCCACATGTCTTCTCAGTGTGACACAGCTTTGTCATGTGGGATTATATTTTGTTTCTGTTTTTGCAGGCTGAATATAAGAAAGCTGTAACCACGAATCAGTGGCACCGCAGATTAGAATTTCCCAGTGGAGAGACAATCGTCATGCACAATCCAAAGGTAGTGACTCTACTTTAAATGTTAAAGTGCTAGTTAATTTGAATAATTATGCTGCTGAATGTGTTTGATAAATGTTCATTTTTAGTCATTTCTGCAGTGAGGCTATAGTTATAACTAGAGCATTGTGTTTAAAATCGCTTACTGTGGTTCACATTGATCATAAAAACAAAAACACAATTTAAATTTTTTCTCATGAAGTTTCCATTTATGGCAACATGTTGGCGGAGGCTTAGGATGTGTCATAGAAGTTGCCTGATAATATTTTTATATTTGATCAGGGATTGGCAAGCTTTTTATGTAAAGGGCCAGGGTAAAAACTTAAGGCTTTGTAGGCCATCTGGTCTCTGTGGCGGCTGCGCAACTTTGCTGTTGTAGCGTGAAAGTGAAAGCAGCCGTAAACAGTGTGCAAACAAGTGAGCATGACTGTTTCCAATAAAACTTTATAAATACAGGCAGAGGGCTGGATTTGGTCTGTGGGCCATAATTTGCACACACATCTGCCCTTGATGATGGCTTGTTTTGAAGAAAAAAATGCATACTGCTTCCCCTTTATTTGCATTGTCTCCATGAAATGTCTGTTTTTTTTAAAAACATTGATTAGTGATATTCTGATTCTTTTATTTACCATCCTAACTCTCTCTCAGCTCCAGGTTGCTCGCCTGCAATAATATTTATCTCCCAGGGTCAAGTGAGGTAATTTATGTGAAAGCTTCTAGTAGTGCTTGGCACACAGTAGTTTCTCAGAACATAGCTGGTTTTTTGTTTTACAGAAAAGTGTAAAGAGAAAACAAGAACAACCCTGATCTGTCTACCACTGTAATCCTTATTGGTACTAAAATAAAAAGTTAAGTAAAATTTAAACAGTCTAGGAAAGTATTAAATGAAATAGAAAAACCTCCTTCCCCCACATCCTCCACCCCGTTTTCTCTTCTTAATGGTAACCACTTATATTTTTGTTTTTTTATACAAACATAAAAATTTTGCATACCATCATGTATACAATCATATACACTTTTTTTTTTTTTTTAAAGAAAAATTTCTGTATAGCACAGGGCTAAATATAGTATAGTTGATTTAACAGAAGAGATATCTTCCCAAAAAATGGTGAATGTCTTCTTAGAAATTGAATTTATAAGTTGTTTAGTAATCTTACTATTTAAGGGATTTTGCTTTACATATTTTTATAAAACAAAGACTCCTCCATTGCAGGTAACTTTTACTTGATTTGTTATGTGTAAACCTAGATTTTTATGTTAGATTTTAAAATCAAGGTATACTATTTCTTAAATTTAGTTACATTATTTTCCCACGTGAGCATTGGAAATACTGGTATTGTTTGCTTGGTTTTAATGGTTAATAAACCCTGGTAGAACTCTTACAGAATTGGTTTTGGTTTTGGGAGAACATTACGAATGTGATTTATAAACTGCTCATACTATCAAGTAGTTTATTATGAATTGGAATAAACGATTTAGCCTGCATTGAAAAAGAATTGGGTAATGAGTTGTCGTAATCCTTCTGTTGTATCCTGAAGGTTATTGTCCAGTTCCAGCCTTCCTCAGTGCCAGATGAATGGGGGACCACACAAGATGGACAGACAAGGCCCAGAGTTGTCAAACGTGGGATTGATGATAACCTGGATGAAATTCCTCATGGTGTGTATAGTTTGTTTAGGACCAACGTGCATTTGAGTTTTCTGTTGTTTTCACGCCATTCTTTAGCATGATGCAAAGAAGCACAGTTATTAGAATTACCTGTTACGATGTGCAGAAATCGAATGGTTTCGTACATTTTCTTTTAAATTTTATTACTTTTACTTCTGTTTATTTATTGTACTTTAGATGAAGCATTACAGAACAAATAGTTTCTCATTAAACAGTTAGTACACATATTGTTTTATGACCATGGTTAACAACCCCATGACATGTCAACAGTGTCCCTTCTCAACCTTGGGTTCCCTATTACCAGCTTTCCTGTACCCTCCTGCCTTCCAGTCCTTGTCCCTGGACTGTTGTGCCCCATTAGTCTTGTTTTGTATTATGGGGCTGTCTAACCTTTGGGTCAATGGTGAACCTCGGGAGTGACTTCGTTACTGAGCTAAAACGGTGTCTGGGGGCCATACTCTTGGGGTTTCTCCAGTCTCTGTCAGGCCAGTAAGCCTGGTCTTTTTTTGTGAGTTAGAATTTTGTTCTACATTTTTCTCCAGCTCTGCCCCGGACCCTCTGTTGTGATCCCGGTCAGAGCAGTCAGTGATGGTAGCCGGGCACCATCTAGTTGTACTAGGCTCAGTCTGGTGGAGGCTGTGGTAGTTGTGGTCCATTAGTCCTTTGGACTAGTCTTTTCCTTGTATCTTCTTTTCTTCATTCTCCTTTACTCCCAAAGGGGTGAGACCATAGGGTATCTTAGATGGCCACTCACAGGCTTTTAAGACCCCAGACACTACTCACCAAGGTAGAACGTAGAACATTGTCTTTATAAACTGTGTTATGCCAGTTGAGCAGATGTTCCGTGAGACCATGGTCCCCATAGCCCTCCGCCCAGCAATTTAGTCCCTCAGGGAGTCTGGATGTGTCTGTGGAGCTTCCATAACCTTTCCTTGTACAAGTTGTGCTGACTTCCCCTAGTATTGTGTACTGTCTTACCCTTCACCAAAGTTACTGTTTATCTGTTGTGTGTTTAGTATCCGCCCCCACACCTTCCATCCCTCATAACCAACAAAGATTGTTTCTTTTTGTGTGTAAACTTTTTCATGAGCTTTTACAGTAGAGGTCTCATACAATATTTGTCCTTTTGTGACTGACTTATTTCACGCAGCATAATGTCCTCCAGTTTCATCCATGTTGTGAGATGCTTTGCAGATTCATCGATGTTCTTTATCATTGCATAATACTGCATTGTGTGTATGTACCATAGTTCGTTTATCCATTCATCTGTTGATGGGCATCTAGGTTGTTTCCATCTTTTTGCTATTGTGAACAGTGCTGCAGTGAACATGGGTGTGCATATGTCTATTCGTGTGACGACTCTTATTTCTCTAGGATATATTCCTAGGAGTGGGATTGCTGGATCATGTGGTATTTCTATTTCTAGCTTTCTAAGGAAGCACCATATCATTTTCCAAAATGGTTGTATCATTTTACATTTCCACCAGGAGTGCATCAGAATTCCCATCTCCCTGCAGCCTCTCCAACATTTGTTATTTCCAGTTTTTTTGATTTGTGCCAGTAATGCTGGGGTGAGATGGTATCTCATTGTGGTTTTAATTTGCATTTCTCTAATGGCTAGTGATTGCGAGCATTCCCTCCTGTGTCTGTTGGCTGTTTGAATGTCTTTTTTGGTGAAGTGTCTGTTTATTTCCTTTGCCCATTTTTTAATTGGATTATTTGTCTTTTTGTTGTAGAGATGTTTGATTTTCTTGTAGATTATAGAGATTAGACCTTTGTCTGACTTGTACTGTCCAAAATTTTTTTCCCAGTCTGTAGGTTCTCTTTTTACTCTTTTGGCAAAGTCTTTTGAAGAACATAGGTGTTTGATTTTTCAAAGATCCCAGTTATCCAGCTTATCTTCTGGAGTTTGTGTGTTGTTGGTTATGGTTTGTATCTTGTTAATGCCGTGTGTATTATGGCCTCTAGCATTGATCCTATTTTTTCTTCTATGAACTTTATAATTTTGGGCTTTATATTTAGGTCTTTGATCCATTTTGAGTTAGTTTTTGTATACGGTGTGAGGCATGGGTCCTGTTTCATTTTTTTGCAAATGGACATCCAGTTTTGCCACAGCATTTGTTAAAAAGACTGTCTTTTCTCCATTTGATGGACTTTGGGCCCTTGTTACATCTGTTTATTATTTAATTTAGAATTTGGTTGAAGATACACAGACCACATAATATAGATTCTGAAATACGTGTTGTTTTGAAGAAGCCCTTTGCTGGTTAAAGCTAGACTTTCGGGACCACTTTTGGGGTGAGTTTTTTATGCCTCAGCTAGTTTGTACTACTTTAGTGCAGGGGTCTGCAGACTTTTTCACTTAAAGGGCCAGATAGTAAGTACTTTAGGTTTTGTGGGCTGTATAAACTCTGTTACAGCTATCCAACTCTGCCATTGTACTGTGAAAGCAGCTGTAAACAATATGTAAACAAGTGGCCATAGCTGTGTTCCAATAAAACTTTATGGAAGCAGTCATTGGGCTGGATTTAACTCATGAGCCATAGCTTGCCAACTCCTGCTCTAGTGAATGTGCTTTGGTTTCTCTGTTGTGCCGTTTATAGGTTATGTTTTGACAGTTATATATTCATGTTTGTTTCACTGCCTTATAAAATTACAAAACAAATAAACAGACCAAACCCACTGCTGTCAAGTTGATTCCAACTCATAATGACCCCACAGAACAGAGCAGTAACTGCCCCATAGGGTTTCTAAGGCTGTACATCTTTATGGAAGCAGACTGTCATATCCTTCTCCCTCAGAGCGGCTGGTGGGTTTGAACCACTGACCTTTTGGTTAGTAACTGAGCGCTTTAATCACTGTGCCACCAGGACTCCTAATAGGTAAATAGGTACTCATATTTTGAAATTTGAATGAAATAACCAGAGTAGAAAAAATGGTAGATTTAACTTGGTAATGCTTGTTTAGTATGTATGAATCTTAAACAAAGCAAGGGGAAGGATTTGGGGAAAAGATTGTAAAGTTTCATATTGACAAGTTCCTTCTCCATGTGGGCCTTAGTGCCCTGGGAAGCTCTGAAGAAATCCAGAGGGTATAGAGCCTCCACAGGTGTAGAACTTCTGGTCACCATACACCTGCTTCCTCCACCTACTGGTCCACTTCACTGTTATTTGCCAAGATGTACTTTGAGCTTTGTTCTTATTTGGTAGAGGGTGATGATGCTTATTTTATTAGTTAGGAAGGGTCATGAATTTCTTTGGTGAGTGTGTGGATGACAAAAGGGATATCTAGAATATTGCTATTCAGTTAAGAAAACCCAAACAGATTTCCAGCATTCATCAGTGATTGATTTGTTTATGCAGGGGAAATGCCTCAGGCTGACCACTTAGTGTTCATGGTGCATGGCATTGGACCTGTGTGTGACTTGCGCTTCAGAAGCATTATTGAGTGTGGTAAGTGTTAGCCATCGTATTTTATTTCATGGAATGATTTGAGAATGAATAGGATGGTTCTCAGCTGTATGCTATTTGCTGCAATGCAGGCTAGGTTGTAAGATGCAGATTTAAATGATCAATGGGAAAAATTAATTTGTACTTAATTTGCTCTTACGACATACCTAACTCAAAAAATCCTAGACTCTGAAGAATTAGAGGGGATCTTGGAAATAATTTAGTTAAGCCTTTTTGACGGCCAGCCTCTGCCTGAGCCCTTCAGTGACTGGGAGCACCTGTGCGCTGCACTTACTTAGAGTGAGTTTTAGTTGTGAGATGTTTAATGAATCCATGACTCTGCCTGGTTTACCAGCTTTTTGTGTTTATGTAATAATAGTTCATGCTTATTGGATACTTGGTATGTGCCAAGTACCTTGCCTGTATTATACATTGATCCCTCACGGTAAGCCTTTGGGGTGTAGGTGCTGCTATGGTCATCCCTGTCATCCTCATGTTTAGGTGAGGAACTGGTACCCGGAGGGGTTCTGGCACCTCTCCAGCATCCTAGTCAGTAAGTCTCAGAGCAGGAGCTGCAGGATCTGCAGGCAGGTGGTTTGATTCCAAAGCTGTATTCACAGTGTCGTACTATCTCCCAGTAGTGGTATTTAGCTAATGTTTTTTAGTCATTTATGCTTTTTTCTAAAATAATGAAGAGTTAAAAAGAGCTTCCTAAAGGTTGGTCACCTTTTTTGAGAAAATTCATCAGCCCCATTTTTTTCTTCAAAATTAAAAAAGTCTGGGCATATTTGAGGTAATTGCTAACTAGCTATGAAGCGAGGACAATTTAATCAATCTGTCGTATTTGATTTTGTGTTTTGGTTTTTGAAGTAGATGATTTAATCAATTTAATTTCTCTTACCTGAATTTTTTTTTTTCTTTTTTCTTTTTAAGTGGATGATTTTAGGGTGGTTTCTCTCAAATTGCTGCAGACACATTTTAAGAAATCTTTAGATGATCAGAAAGTAAGCAGAGTAGAGTTCCTTCCGGTTCATTGGCATAGTTCCTTGGGTGGAGATGCCACAGGAGTTGACAGGTTTGTGGATTTTGATAACTTATTTTTAGATTAGTCTGTAATTTGAAATAGTTTATTTTGACTTGACTTTTCTTTAATTAAATACTTGCTCTAACTCATGACAATACTGGCTGTTAAGTTTATATGCTAATTTTTAATATGTATATGTGTTTGTGTTTATATATATATTTTTCACTTGTTCCTATCATAAAGAAAATCTAAGAAACTTCAGCCAGTTTTAAAGTACTATTGTAATTCATAGTGGCATAGAGACAGGAGGTCCTGTGCATTGTAGGATATTTAGCAGCATCTCTGGCCTCCTCTGCCCAGTAGATACCAGTAGCACACCCGTCATTCCTCCACCGAGTAGTAACCAAAAACGTCTCCAGATATTGCCAGATGTACCCTGGGGAGCAAAACTGCCCGTTAGAGGGATGGTTTAGAATATTGTTTTTCTCAGTGGAAATGTTCTCGGCAGGACAGTTGCTTCTTGTGCAAGATTGTCGTGTGCATTGCATACCGTGTAGCATCCTTAGTCTGTGCCCACTAAATGCCAGCTGCATTCTCTGGGCGCTGGGACAACTAAAAATGCCCCCACTCGTTTCTGAATGCTCCCATTTAAGAACCACGGGTTTAGGTAATATTTATGCCGAGACACAGGACTAATATAACGTGTATGGATTTTAGGGAATGTCATGATGTTTTAGAGCACATGGTTTAAAAAAACTGATCCTACAGCCAGCATTCTCTCCATGTTAGGTCCTACCATGAGGTGTTTTCTTTCTGCATGGATGTGTATGAACTTCTCTATGGCCATTGTCAAATCAGAAACATTTTCATTCCACGTAGCTCCTTTCTTACTCCTTGCTATGTTCTCTATTGTCCTACTTACTCATCCACAATTTTTGTCAGGTATCCCAATTTCCAGTTGGAAGAAAAATGGAAGAAAAATGGACGAGTAGGCTTTCCTCTATAAAAATAAAATATTTGTATATGCCTTATTGTATATAGTAGGACTCTTCAGAGAATCCCAAATTCATAGGACAGTTATAGGCCCAAGTGTCATTTTTTGCTTTATCTTGATTTATAATAATTTTGTCTACAGAGTCAATTCATAATTAGTCTGTGGGGTTTTTCTACTCAGCATGTTTTTGGAAATCAAAGTCTAAGCAGCTTTTTTAAACCCACAGGTTTAAGGTCGATACTAACTGAAAATACTTTTTTTTTTCCTTTCTAAACAGGAATATTAAGAAAATCACCTTACCAAGTATTGGACGGTTTCGTCACTTTACCAATGAAACCTTGCTAGATATTTTGTTTTACAATAGCCCCACCTACTGTCAGAGAATTGTGGAAAAAGTGGGAATGGAGATAAACCGACTGTATGCGCTCTTCATGAGTCGGAACCCAGACTTCAAGGGAGGGGTCTCCGTGGCTGGTCATAGTTTAGGTAAAACTGTCAAATGTGCACATTTTAAACATAATTTTTGTTGAGCCATCACTGCTTTCAGTACGGTGACATCGTTAGGGTAAGATTTAGAGTTATAGATGGTAAATTTTATGAAGGGTAGAAGTTAATGCTTTGAGTTCAGATTCTGCCTTTACTATTTACTTCTGATACCGCCTAGGGATGCTTTTATATTTTATTGTGCCTCATGATTATCAAATGTTGATTTGATTATTAAGTACTGATGATCAAATTTTGATTAACATATAACTTTTGTATACTTCTTCCTGTGGACTTTGAAAAAAAAGTAGGAGAATTTATTTAGTATTATCATTTATTAGTGTTATAAAAGCACTTAGTACATTGTTAAGCAAAATGCTTCTTTTTCTTAGGTTCTTTAATACTGTTTGACATACTGTCTAATCAAAAAGATTTGAGTTTGTCAAAGTCTCCTGGGCCTCTTACTGTCACTAATGGAGTTGTGAAGCAGTCACATTTTCCAGAAAAGCAGGTATGCTGCACATGGCTTAATTAACATTTGGGTTTATAGTCAGAGCTGAGCAGTTTTCCAAAATCTGAACTGTTTCCTAAAATATCTTTATATATTAAAATACGTTAAGGTTTAGAAGTATAATGGAATCATATAACTAGTTGTTTGAGTCTCTCACTTAACTTTCCTTCCTTATGGATTGTAAATTTAAGTGTGAGAGCAAGTTTATGATTTAAAAAAAAGAAAACAGTAAATTATTGTAGGAAATGGGAGTATGAGTGATTTTTCAAATTTAAATATTTTTGAGAATATTTAACCTTTGGACGGCAAAGTACTTAAAATTATGATTGTGTATAGAGCAGTGTTTAAGAACTTTTTGTACATTAGGAAAGACATTTTGTGGGAGTTTTTCTGAGTTTTGTAATGTTTTCTGTTTTTTTTTTTTAAGATGACTGAAGAGCCAAAGCTGACTTTGGATGAGTCTTGTGACCTTGATGTTGAAAATAAAGAAGTCCTAACTTTGCAAGAAACTCTGGAGGCACTTAGTCTCTCTGAATATGTTAGCACTTTTGAAAAGGAAAAGATTGATATGGAGTCTCTGGTATTGATGACAGTTTCATTCATTTTTGTTGTTTTTCCTGTGTATACGATTAACAATGAAGACTGACTTAGACACTCGTACATCAAAATACATTCTTAATAAGTTGAATAATGTTAAAAAGATTGAAAAACACAGGAGATTTTCTTTATTTTTTAAATAATCGGGATGCATTTCTAAGGATCACACAGACTCAAAACATAAAAGACAAAAACTGCACAGCAAAAGATACCATAAACAACATTAAAAGGACAACGATAGGAAAAATAGAACACACATTACAGACAAAGGCCTTAATATTCACAGCTTCTGCAAATCAGTTACAAAAGATCATCCACCCAGTAGGAAAACAAGCAAAGAATATGAACAGATGGTTCACAGAAAAGGAGATAACAAATGGCATCATTAACATGTGAAAACTTACAATAAAAGAATTAAAAGTTCAATGAAATTTTTTTAACCTCTCAGTTTGGCAAAATAAAAAACCTGATAATATGCTGTGTGGCCAGACTGAGCAGCAGTAAGCACTGTCATGTATTGCTGGTGGGAGTATAAATTGGTCTGTCCTCTGTGGAGGCAGTTCGGCAATATCTTTTTAAATATGAAAAGAACTGTCCTTTTTGACCCAGCGATTCCACTTGATTTAAAAATAAACAACAAACAAAAAACACCTTTTAAATTGGGTCTTAGAATGCTTTAGATGATTTGATTTCTTTTTATAATTTTCTTATTCCAGTTCATTTTATCTGTCACTCGATTGATTAATGTGCTTGTTTGTTTCCCTTTAAAGCTTATGTGTACAATTGATGACCTGAAGGAGATGGAGATACCACTTGGACCCAGAAAGAAGATAGCTAACTTTGTAAAACATAAAGCAGCCATACTGGTAAAATTCCTCTCTGCCTTAATTCCGTAGTGGTCAGGCAGGCTACTTTGCTAGGATGCAGTGTTGGAAACAGATCTTCAGAGCTGGGTTCAAGTCCAGTTAGGGTGACTGACTCTCCTGCTTTTCCTGGGACTGAGAGAGTTCCCAGGATGCAGGACTTTCAGTTTTAAAACTGGTATTTCGAGTTTCCTGGTGCAAAACCCAACAAAGTTCTGGGCAAACTGGCACGAGTTGGTCTCCACATTTCCCAGTTCAGCCACTTATTAGCTGCATAATCTTGAGCAATTTGCTTAATTTTTCTCATCTTTGATTTTCTTGATTTCTAAAATGAGGTGACAGTACTGCCCTCATTAATAGGTTTAAGAATGAAATAGGGTGGGTGAAGCTTAGCACCCAGTCAGTGTTAACTCACTTTCTCTCACCTGCGCTAATCCTTCTCACCATCTAAAGGATAAGGAAACACACCCACCCACAGTAATATCTCATTAAATAATAACCAAAAAGCAAAAATCTTAAACAATACAGTAGCAACACCACCACCATAAAAAAAGAAAACAAAAAAAACTGGGAAAAACTCAGTTTTATTTAATTTTAATTTCTTGTTCAAATTAATTTCACAGACATTTTCTAACTGCGTAATTAGAAAAATTAGAGAAGTCTCTTAGGGTAGCTATTTTTATTGTTATTAACATGGTCTTTGGTGACCCACGTTTTGAACTTCTATGGCTCTTTTATTTGTGCTATTTATTTGGAACTTAATACATGTCACTTTGTTATATGTAATCTATAAATAAAGTCTAGGACTGATTTTTTATGTTTAACTTAAGGAATTCTGATTCATTAGCAAGTTTATTGAGTAGCTTTTTTGGATTAGGAGCTGTTCTCAATTCTTGGGATTTGGAGATGAACAAGGGTATACCGTCTGACTGGGGGGAGATTTGACTGCAGATGACGACACGTCAGTCCTGAAACAGAGGCTGTCTGAGCTGTCGGACAGAGGAGGGCGGCAGCTCTGACCCGGGGAGAAGGGAGTTGGGGCTGATGAGAGGAGACTTCCCTGAGGGGTGGGGGCTTGAGTTTGAAGGAGGCAGAGAGTTGGGGAATGACCTTACAGGAATAGGCACGCGCTTTCCTGTGGAAGAAACATCAGGTGAGCTGGGGATAGGCTGGGTGGGGGTCTTGAAGGCCTGAATGGCCGGTGTGGACATTTTGGATTTTCTCTTGTAAGGGAGTGGTTCTCTGCATGTTCTTATGGCCAGTCACTGAAAGTCATGATGCTGTTAACCAAACATCATAGAAGGCCAGCCTGTTTTATAAATTCTGGTAGAGTTGAGACAATTCTGTTATCAGTTTGTGTTTTCTCCCATGAATCGGGCTCGTATTTCACTTTAGCAGAAGTTTCTAAGGGGGCATTGTTTGAGAACCACTGCTGAAGGGCAGGGAGGCAGTGAGGGCAGTATTATGACTGGATTTGTTTCAGAGCATTCACTCTGGTGGGAGTGTGGAGACTCAGTTGAAGGGGTTAAAGCTGGGGGCTGTCAGGAATCTCTTAGAGCAGCCTAGGGGTATCATACTAGGAGATGGAAAGGGAGGGTTCAACTCAAGAGACATTTTAGACTTAGAGCAGATAGTATTTGATGATAGGAAGATTAGGAGTTAAGGAGACGGTTATTGACTGGCAATTAAGTGGGTAGAGGTGTCTTCAGTCTCATTTTTACTGTATAATGAATTGTCATCACAGGTGAGCCTCTCGACAACTCTGTGAGGTTGGTCTGAGGTATCAGTCTCAGGAGCACAGTGGTCAGACCCCAGTGTAAGGCCCACCCAGTGGGCTAGTCTTGCTCCTTTATATCAGGGTGATACTCCATGTGTGAAAACGTTTGTCCCGTATATGCATCAGTGAAGCACAAGCCTGCAAAAACTCCTAAAACGAGGACAAGAAGTTATGTTTTCAATCTCTATATATGTCCTTGATTTAATTCTGTAATAAAAGGGAAAAAAAGCAGGAAGTATTCGATAGTTCTTGAAAAATTTCTAGAAGGAGCCCAGTTTATAGACTGCAGTTGCTTGGATATATAAATTATAGTATTATAAGAATGTTTTGGAAGGAGTAAAAATCTGTAGAGTGATCTTATTTTTTAAATTCAAAAATAATTGCCTCTGGATGAACCTTGGCTCCTTCTCAGCTGAGCGGCCATTGATCACTGTATGTTTTTCACAGATAACAAGGTGCTGCCAGGTCAATAGTAAGATCATGTGGTGTGTCCTGTTGACTTACTATAACTGAAGTAATCAAACCAAAATCAGCCAATTATTTTTATAATAAGGAGATCAAATGTTTGTGGCCTGTGCTTTTTTTTTTCTTTGTAAACCATCTTAGTGATTTTCATTTGAAAAGGAAATAGTTTTTAGGGTTGGGAATTATTGATAATTAAAAATACGTGTGTGTGTTGGTTCACTTCATTTTAAATTATTGCATGTGACTAGGGGAAACAAAACAGTTGTTGCCAGTAGGAGAGTTTGTAATCTCTTTAGACAGCTCCGCTAGCAATTTTGAATGTTCAGTTCTGTGAATTTAACAGGAAGCACTTTTGAGTGAGAAAGCAAAGTTAAACTGAAGAACATAGAAAATGTTCTTTGGATTTTAGACTTAATCTTGTGTTCCTTCCAAAGGGCAGAGATACCCAAGCCTTAAAAGCCTTAATGGTAGGAGCAGTTATAAGCCAGCTAGCAGGCTGTATTGCCTTTTGAATTAAGCAATTGGAATTCTTTCCTGATTTCCTAGTATTTGGAATCAATTAATAGATGGATAGATTTGGGCAACTGTATTGTTTAGGCTGTCCATGGTTTTTTAAGCAAAGACTTGCATGTGGCTATTCACAGCCCAGGGAATGGGGACCACTGAAACACATGCTGTTCATACTCCCTTGGCGTTACTGTTGCTGCTATATTGAGGCTGTGATCACAGACCAGTGTGAACAGATTTTATTTCATTGTTACAGAGACATACCTTTTCTATAAACCCCCCCCAAGCTTTTGTTTATTTACTCATTATGGAAATGCATAGATCGTAAGTGTTCAGTGTAATGAATTTGATAGTTGTGTATGCTATGTAATCACCCCCTAAGACAAGAACAGAACATTTCTGTCACTTCAGCTAGTTCCCTCCTGCCTCTTTCTAGTCAGCTTCTCCCCCTATACAATTACTGTTCTGATTTCTGTCACTGTAGGATAGTTTTGCCTGTTCTGGAGATTTGTATAAATACAATCAACATGTCTGGCTTCTTTTACTCAGAATGGTGTTTTTGAGATTCATCCAATTGTTGCTTCATTTGTAGCTTGTTCGTTTTTTATCTGAAGAGTATTCCATTGTGTGACTGTACCACACAGATAAAAAGCTTTTGACGACAACTTGTCAGTGGCTCCATCCAGACATAGGGTGTAGACATGTTGAATGAAGAAAGTTCTTCTAAGTTAACAAATCTTTATAGGAAGCGTATGTATTTTACAGTTACATAGTGTTTTTAAACTATCTGTTTAAACTTGAGATCATAAAGGGAGAAGAAGACTTTTTAAAGCTTTTTATTAATAAAATTTTAAATTCTGTAAAAAAGTAGAGAGGTAGTATAATTATATAGTGATAGCCAGTACTTAGATTTCATTGTAGCTGTTTTGCCATATTAGGTTCTTCTTAATCATTTTTCCTGAAGAATTTTAAGGTAAACTATAGGCACGGTGGCTTTTGGTCCCTAAATATTTAGTATACGTCTCTAAAAGGACCTATTTCTCCTAACAGACTGCCCTTCTCACACCTAACAGTCGAATCATTCCTTAATACCAAGATAGCGCTTCATGGTAATCGCCGAGAACCAGACTTCCCTCAAGGTCATGTTTTGAATTTTGGAATTTCACAGGAACAGAAGAAAACGACCTCAGAGAAGAAGGCAGTGCTGGCCGCTTCGACAGAAGGGCGAGAGGAGAGTTCTCCGAAAGCTAGAGAAACGGCTTCTCTCCCCTCAGAATCTAACGGGTCAAAGAGGAAACTTCCAGTTGGTCCTTATGTTTCTTCTGTGCACGTTGATTATGAGTCTTTCGAAGTGGGCACTGGACAGGCAAGTTTACGGGTTGACTTAGGGCTGCACGCTCTGTGTAGGAACCACCTATCCTGATGATTGAGATTGGCTGTGAGGCATTCCGGCTTTAAATTCGTTAAAAATTTGTTCAACATTTACGTAGTGTGGTGAAGAAAAACTGCTTTTCTCTTAATAAAAATTCTATGCTTCTTTATAATGTTCAAAATAAGAGATTGAACATGGACTGAACATATTTTTTAGCTTTTGAAATTCTTTATTTCACTTTTTCCACCGCTTGTAATTTTATGGCGTTCGTCTCTCACAGCCAGTAACAACAAAAGTGGCTATAGATAGAAAATTATGTTCAGAGTGTATTTAAATTTCTGTGAGAGAAGTTTGCTGCATTCACACAAGTTATATTTTTTAGTACTCACACGATTCTTCTCTTGGGGGAAAATTCTAATAAAAATTGACCAAGTAGTTAATTATAGCTGGTTTAATATACTTTTACCTCAATGGCTTGAAGGCATTCAAATCTTTTTAGACAGTGTTGTGTTCAGTATGTTTGTGTATATGAGGGCCCATCACCAGAGGTGACAGAACTGATTTAAAGAAGGCAGAAAATGCAACTGGCTACATGTAAGCTATAGGGGACCTTTAGGGACAAATCGTTTTTTTCTAATGGAAAGAAACTTGGCTTAAAAAGTGAGGATGGTGGTTATAATAGAGGTAATACTTGTTGTGCTAAGGACTTTATGTGGATTAGGTTATTTACTCTTCAACAACACTATTAGTTTGGCATTGTTGTGATTCCCAATTTACGAACAAGGAAACTGAGGCTGAGGCAAGACGTTAAGAAACTTGCCCAAGGTCACACAGTAAGTAAGGAGTAGAGTCAGGATTCAGTGCAAATGCAGATGGCCTGCAGGAACTGTTTGAGTGTGGGCTATGTGATGTTGCATCCGGGCAGACGTTGGGCGCGGGCACTAGAATCTGCAGCTCGTCATTTGGCAGTAGTGTGATGGTGCCTGTCAGGATGTGCCTAGTGTTGCTGATGAGATGATGTGTTGGTTCTAGAACTTGCAGTTTTAACCACACTTACAACTATAATAAATATAATACCTATTATATACTGTATAAGGAGGCTTGGTGGTGCAATGGTTAAGTGTTTGGCTGCCAACCAAAAGGTCAGTGATTTGAACCCACTCAGTGGCTCTGCGGGAGAAAGGACCTCGTAGTCTGCTCCCGTAAGGATTACAGCCTAGGAAACTATGGGGCAGTTCTGTTCTGTCACGTGGGGTTGCTGTGAGTCAGAATCAGTTCCACAGCACACAACAACAAAAACAATACACTGTACGTATTGCGTTATATAGTAAGTTAAATTATAGCCGGAGGATGTAATTTATAAATTATCTTGCTTTAAAGAGAAATTTTCTAGTCCTTTTAAGCTGGCAGCAGCTGTCCTTGCATCCTAACAGTGCCTATGCGGTGCATCGTCTGTATTTATGTGTTTTTAATTACGTGCAGTTCCAGGAACTTTTGAAGCTTTTGAATTTTGTATTAGGTGACATTGGTATGATCATCTTTTATTGTTATTTGGTTCTTTCTAGGTTTCTGTTGTTTACAACTCATTAGACTTTGCACCAGAGATTTTCTTTGCCTTGGGATCTCCAATTGGTATGTTTCTCACTATTCGAGGAGTGGATAAGATAGATGAGAACTACAGGCTTCCTACCTGTAAAGGATTCTTCAATATTTATCATCCAGTGAGTGAGCTGAATTTATTTTCTATTTTGAAGAAGATGAAGAACCTGTTCTTTTTCATCGTAATAGATTCTCAGAATCTTATTTTTTAGGTATTAATACTGATCTTGATCTTATATGACTCAGCTCTTTGCCTTAAGGCTTCAGTTGGATACTTCCCAATAAACTTTGCTATCAAAAGCCTTTGTGCAAGGAAAGAATTCTGTTGCTTTGCTTGTAAAAGTAATTTTACTTACGAACTTGAAAGTCTACTCATAATCACTAGTATTTGAATAAGGCAAAAAGTCTCTGGCTTGCCAGTTATCTATTTTCTCACCCAAGTAAGGTATATAACTCAAAATAAAACAGCTTTTCATATATTTTCAATTCTTCCTTTTACAGCTTGATCCAGTGGCGTATAGATTAGAACCCATGATTATTTCAGATTTGGACCTAAAAGCAGTTCTCATTCCACATCACAAAGGCAGAAAAAGACTTCATTTAGGTAAAAGCAATATAATAAAAACTTGTTTCCTTCCTGTCATTTTATAATCTAAAATGAATTATGAAAATTTTAACACTAAGTCCTTTCTGAAAGAATTAATGTTATTTAAGTGCTTACTATTTGTGGCATTTTTTTAACTAAGTATTTGGAACGCTATAAAGGAAAGTTGTGAATGCGTTTCTTCTTCTTGGTGAATTTACATTCTAATAGTTAAGATAATTAGGAATGGGGGAAAGGTGGTGATAAGGTGCCTAATTAGATTGTGATATAATATTTGGAATTGTGAAGAAGAGAAACATTTGAATTAATGACCAAGACATCAGGAGATAAATTTGCTAAGTCAAAGTGAGCTGTTACTTCCTTGCTAATGCGACAAACTTTTACTATGAAGAAATTCACTAAATGTAACATATTGATAATAATTTCAGGTAGGATTTAGATTTCTCCTCGGCCAATAATGGTCTATATTATGTATCTATAGGTTTATAAGGTCGTTGGGTACAAGGGATGGAAGTAGGGAGGAGAAGAGAAGGAAAAATGATCATCATCCCTCCCTTTTTAAAATATTTTATTGAGTTTTAGGAGCCCTGGTGGCACCATGGTTAAGAGCTTGGCTGTTAACAAAAAAAAAAAAAAACGGTCGACAGTTGAAACCCACCAGCTGCTCCTTGGAAACCCTGTGGGGCAGTTCTACTCTGTCCAGTACGGTCACTAAGAGTCGGAATTGACTCAGTAGCAACCGGTTTTTGGTTTATTGGATTTTAGGTGAAAATTTACATGGCAGATTAGGTTCCCATTTAACAATGTTAGCGCACCTTGTTCCATGACGTTGGTTACCTTTTTCACACTGTGTCGACATTCTCGTTATTTCCATTCTTTGGGTTCTGTTTCCGTTAATCAAGTTTCCGTGTCCCTTCTTAGCTTCTCATCTTTGTTTCAGGATAAATGTTGACCCTTTGGTCTCATATTGTTGATTATTTAAGGGAGCACAGTATTCATGGGTGATATTGATTATTTTAGAAGCCAGTCTATTATTTGGATAAAAGTGACCATCGGGAATGGCTTCAGTTCCAAGTTTAAAGGATAATTTAGGGCAATAGTCTCGGGGGTTCCTCTAGTCTCTAATGGTCCAGTCAGTCTGCCCTTTTTTTAGGAATTTTTGAGTTTTGTTTTACATTTTTCTCTCTATCTGGGACTTTCTATTGTGCCCTGGTCAGAAGTGGTCGCCAGGGACATCTAGTTCTGGGCTCAGGTTAGATGAGGCCATGGTTCCTGTGGGCTGTTAGTCCTGTGGACTAGTTTTTTCTTTGAGTCTTTGGTTTCCTTCATTCTCTTTCATTCCAAATGAGTAGAGACCCATGATTGTGTCTTAGATGGCTGCTTGCGAACTTTTAAGACCCCCAGATGCTACTCACCAAACTAGGACATAGAACGTTATCTGTATGAACTTTATTATGCCAGTTGACCGAGTTGTCCCATGAGACTATGTTCCTAAGCCTTCAAACCCAGAAACCAATTCTGTGAGGTGTTTGGTTATATCTAGGAAGTATCCATACCAGTGCCCCCTATGTGGTTTATTATATATATGAATATATATGCAGCACACATAAACAGGTGTATATGTATATACATATTCCTATAGACACACGTGTACAGGCACACTCATACTCACATGTACCTTCCAATACTCATGTGTGCATACGTGTCTACCTATGTAACCACACACACATACTTTTAGTTGTTGTTATTGTTGCAAAATTGTATGTATAGCATTTACCAAAATTATCCCCTATTCTTGCGTTCTTAGTGTCTTCTTTTACCTTGGACCCGTTATGCAGACTTCACCCATATTGGGTATTACCTTTCCCATCACCAAAAGTAACAAGTGTCAGTATACTATCTAGAAAGGTTTCCTCTCCCTCCCCCTCTCATCCCTGGTAACCATAAAAGAATGTTGCTTTCTGTGTGTATACCTATTCTTGACTTCTTATAAAGTGAGACCATACAATATTTGTCCTTTCGTGACTGACTTATTTCACTCAGCATAATATCCTCCAGATTCATCCATGTTGTGTTTCCAGGACTCCTTGTTGTTCTTTATCGTTGGATAGTGTTCCATTGTGTCTGTGTACCACAGTTTATCTGTTCATTTGTTGATGGGCACTTGGATTGTTTCCATCTTTTTGCTGTTGTGAATAATGCTGCAGTGAACATAGGTGTGCATATGTCTATTCATGTCACTGCTCTTATTTCTCTACGGTATATACCTAAGAGTGGGATTGCTGGATCATAAGGTATTTCTCTTTTTGGCTTTTGAGGAAGCACTATTCTGTTTTCCATAGTGTTTGTACCATTTTACAGTACCACCAGCAATGTTTAAGTTGTTCCAGTTCCCCCACAGCCTCGTCAGCATTTGTTGTTTTCTGTTTTTTTGATTGTTGCCATTTTTTTCAGGGATGAGATGGTGTCTCATTATAGTTTTGATATGCAACTCTCTAATGGCTAATGATTTCGAGCATCTTTTGTGTATTTGTTGGCCACCTGAATGTCCTCTTTGGTGAAGTGTCTGCCCATGTCCTTTGCCCATTTTTTGATTTGATTGTTTGTCTTTTTGTTACTGAGTTGTTGAAGTTTTCTATGTATTTTAGAGATTAGACCCTTATCAGATAGGTTGTTGCCAAAGATTTTTATTCAGCCTGTAGGTTCTCTTTTTACTCTCTTGCTAAAAAAGTCTTTTGATGAGTGTAAAAGTATTTAATTGTAGGAGGTCCTAGTTATCTAATTTATCCTCTGTCATTCATGCATTTTTAGTTTTGTTTGATAGACTGTTTATGCTGAATATTAGATCCCCTAGTTTTGACCCTATGTTATCTTCCAGGAACTTTATAGTTTTAGCTTTAACATTTAGGTCTTCGATCCATTTTGAGTTAGTTTTTGTGCATGGTGTGAGGTATGGATCCTGATACATTTTTCTGCGTATGGATATTCAGTTTTGCCGGCACTATTTGTTAAAGAGACTGTGTTTCCCATTGAATGGACTTTGACCTTTTGTCAAGGATTAGCTGCCCCTAGATGGATGGATTTAATTCTGGGTTCTCAGTTCTATTCCATTGGTCTGTGTATCTGTCATTGAACCAGTACTGGGCTGTTTTGATTACCGTGGTGTATAGTAAGTTTTGAGATTGGGAAGTGAAGTTCCCCCTGCTTTGTTCTTCTCCTTCAGTATTGTTTGAGCCGTTTGGGGCCTCCTTCCTTTCCATAAAGTTGGGAATTAGTTTTTCCATTTCATTAAAGAATGTTGTTGGGATTTGGATCAGGGTTGCGTTATATCTATAGATTGCTTTTGGTAGTATTGACATTTTCACAATGTTAAGTCTTCCGATCCACGAGCATGGAATATTTTTCCATTTATGTAGATGTCTTAGTTTCTTGCAGTAGTGTTTTATAGTTTTCCTTGCATAAGTTTTTTCATATTTCTGGTTAGGTTTATCCCTAGGTATTTTATATCCTTTTGGAGGCTATTGTAAATGGTATTGATCTTTTTTTTTTTTTTAAATATTTTATTGTACTTCAGGTGAAGGCTTACAGAACAAATAGTTTCTCATGAAACAGTAGTACACATGTTGTTTTATGACGTTGGTTAACAACCCCACAACATGTCAACCCTCTTAACTTCTCAACCTTTTTTTTTTGGTGAAAATACACATAGCCAAAGATACACCGTTTCAAAAATTTCTACATGCACAGTTCAGTGACATTCACTGTGCTCTTCCAATTGTGCTGTTATTCTCACTTAAGATGAAGGCTTACAGAACAAAATAGTTTCTCATTTAACAGTTACTACAAATGTTGCCCTATGACAATGGTTAACAATCTCATAACACATCAACAATATCCTTACTCAACCTTGGGTTCCCTATCACCAGCTTCCTTGTCCCTTTCTGCCTTCTGGCCCTTGTCACTGGACTCCTGTACCTCGTTAGTCTCATTTGGTTTTACGGGGCTGTCCACTCCCAGGCTGAACAGTGAACCTCGGAGGTAGCTTCGCCACTGAGCTAAAACGGTGTCTGGGGACCATACTCTCAGGGTTTCTCCAGTCTCCTTTAGGCCAGTAAATCTGGTCTTTTTTTTTTTTGTGAGTTAGAATTATGTTCTACATCCTTCTCCAGCTCTGTCCAGAACCCTCTGTTGTGATCCTGGTCAGAGCAGTCAGTGGTGGTAGCCGGGCACCATCTAGCTGTACTGGACTCAGTCTTGTGGAGGACTTGGTAGCTGTGGACAATTAGTCCTTCAGACTGATCTTTTCCTTGTATCCTGTTCTCTTCATTCTCCCTTGCTTCCAAAGGGATGAGACCAGTGGAGTATCCTAGATGGCCGCTCACAGGCTTTTAATACCCCAGACACTACTCACCAAGGTAGAATGTAGAGCATTGTCTTTATAAGCTGTGTCATCCCAGTTGAGCTAGTTGTTCCCCGAGACCATGGTCCCCAGAGCCTTCCGCCCAGCAATTCAGTCCCTCAGGGAGTTTGGATGTGTCTATGGGGCTTCCATGACCTTTCCTTGTACAGGCTGTGCTAGTTTCCCCTGTATTGTGTACTGTCTCACCCTTCACCCAAGATACCACTTATCTATTGCCTATTTAGTATTCCCCCCCCACCCCTCCCATCCCTGGTAACCAACAAAGATTGTTACATTTTGCGTATGAACTTTTTCATGGGTTTTTACAATAGAGGTCTCATACAATATTTGTCCTTTTGTGACTGACTTATTTCACTCAGCATAATGTCCTCCAGTTTCATCCATGTTATGAGATGGTTCACAGGTTCATTGTTGTTCTTTCTCATTGCATAGTACTCCATTGTGTGCATGTACCATAGTTTGTTTATCCATTCATCCATTGATGGGCATCTAGGTTGTTTCCATCGTTTTGCTATTGTGAACAATGCTGCCATGAACATAGGTGTGCATATGTCTATTCGAGTGATGACTCTTATTTCTCTAGGATACATTCCTAGGAGTGGGATTGCTGGATCAAATGGTATGTCTATTTCTAGCTTTCTGAGGAAGCGCCATATCATTTTCCAAAATGGTTGTATCATTTTGCATTCCCACCAGCAGTGCATAAGAGTTCTGATCTCCCCGCAGCCCCTCCAACATTTGTTGTTTCCAGTGTTTTTGATTCGTGCCAGTAATGCTGGGGTGAGATGGTATCTCATTGTGGTTTTAATTTGCATTTCTCTAATGGCTAGTGATCACGAGTATTTCCTCATGTGTCTGTTGGCCATTTGAATGTCTTCTTTGGTGAAGTGTCTGTTCATTTCCTTTGCCCATTTTTTAATAGGATTGTTTGTCTTTTTGTTGTAGAGGTGTTGGATTTTCTTGTAGATTATGGAGATTAGACCTTTGTCTGACTTGTACTGTCCAAAAATTTTTTCCCAGTCTGTAGGTTCTCTTTTTACTCTTTTGGTGAAGTCTTTTGAAGAGCGTAGGTGTTTGATTTTTAGAAGATCCCAGTCATCTAGCTTATCTGTTGGGGTTTGTGTGTTGATGGTTATGGTTTGTATCCTGTTAATGCCATGTATTAAGGCCTGAAGTGTTGGTAAATGGTATTGATTTCTTGATTTCGTTTTCAGAGTCCTCCTTGTTAGTGTAGAGGAACCCACTTGATTTTTGTGTGTTGATCTTGTACCCTGCCAGTTTGCTGAATCCTTCGATTAGTTCCAGTAACTTTCTTGTGGAGTCTCTGGAATTTTCTGTGTATAGAATCATGTCATCTGAGAATAAGGATAATTGTACTTCTTCCTTTCGAATTTGGATGCCCTTTATTTCCCTTTCTTGCCTTATTGCTCTAGCTAGAACTTCCAGTATAGTATTGAATATAAGAGTGATGGTAAAGGGCATCCTTGGCTCATTCCCATTCTCAAGGGAAATGCTCTCAATCTTTCTCTGTTGAGAATGATGGCTGTTGGTTTTTGCGTATATACCCTTAATTATGTTGAGGAATTTCCCTTCTCTTCCTATTTTCCTGAGAGTTATTCATCAGGAGAGGGTGTTGGATTTTATCAAATGCCTTTTCTGTGTCTATTGAGATGATCATGTGATTCTTCTCCTTTGTTTTATGTGGTGAATTACATTGATTGATTTTCTAACGTTGAACCATCTTTGTATCCCTGATATGAATCCCACTTGATTGTGATGTATTATTTTTTTTGATATGCTGTTCAATTTTGTTGGCTAGAATTTTGTTGAGAATTTTTGGGTCTGTATTCATGAGGGTTATTGGTCTGTAATTTTTTTTTGTGGTCTTTTTGCCTGGCTTTGGTATCAGGGTTATGCTGGCTTCATAGAATGAATTTGGAAGTATGCCTTCCTTTTCTGTATTCTGGAATAGATTGAGTAGAATTGGTGTCCACTTTTCTCTGAATGTTTGGTAGACTTCTGTGGTGAAACTTTCTGGGCTGGGGCTTGCTTTCTGTTGGGACTTTTTTTTTACATACTCAATTTCTTCTTTTGTTATAGGTCTGTTTAAATTTTTTACCTGTTTGTTTTAGTTTAGGTAGGTAGTGTGTTTCTAGAAATTTGTCCATTTCTTCTAGGCTTTCAAATTTGTCGGAGTATAATTTTTCATAATATTCTGTTATGATACTCTTTATCTCAGTTGTTTCTGTTGTAATGCTACCCATTTCATTTTTTATTTTGGTTATTTGCATCTTCTGAATTTTTTACCTTTGTCAGTTTGGCCAGTGGTTTGTCAGTTTTACTGATTCTTTCAAAGAACCAACTTCTTGTCTTGTTGATTCTTTCTATTGTTTTTCTGTTTTCTGTTGCATTGATTTCTGCTCTGATCCTTATTATTTCCTTTTTTCTGGTGACTGTGGACTTCTTTTGCTGCTCCTTTTCTGTTTGAGCTGTTGATTTTGGCCCTTTCTTCTTTTTGGATGTCTGCATTTATTGCTACAAATTTTCCCTGAGCACTGCTTTTTCTGTGTCCCAGGGGCTTTGGTATGTTGTGTTTTTATTCTCATTTGATTTTAAGAATTTTTAAATTTCACTTTAAACTTCTGTTACCCAGTAGTTTTTAAGTAAGGTGCTTTCAGTTTCCATGTATTTAGCTTTTTTCCTTGTTCTTTCTGTTGTTGATTTCTAGTTTTATAGTGTTATGATCCGAGAAGATGCTTTGTATTATTCTGATATTTTTTGATTTATTGAGGCTTGCTTTGTGGTCTACTGTGTGGTCTATTCAGAATGATCCATGTGCGTTGAAGAATGTGCACTGCAGTGCTTTTGTATGTTATGTTCTGTATATATCTATGAGGTCAAGTTGGCTGATTGTGTTATTTAGATCTTCTGTATGTCTGTTGAGTTTCTTTCTAGTTCTGTCCATTATTGAAAGTGATGTGTTAAAGTCTCCTACTATTATTGTAGAACTGTTCCTCTTTTCACTTCTATTAGAGTTTATATATTTTGGAGTTCTGTCATTGGGTGCATAAATATTTATTATGGTTATGTCCTCTTGGTGGATTGATCTTTTAAATCATTATATAATGCCCTTCCTTGTCTCTAATAATGGATTTTGGCTTAAAGTCTGTTGTATCAGAGATTATTATTGCCATCCCTGCTCTCTATTGGTTACTACTTGCTTGATATATTTTTTTCATCTTTTGATTTTTAAGCTATTTATGACTTTGTATGTAAGATGTGTCTCTTGTAGGCAGCATATTAATGGGTCATATTTTTTTAATCCATTCTGCCACTCTGTTTCTTGACTGGTGCATTTAAACCATTTACATTCAGTGTGATTATCTATAGGTATGAATTTACTGCTGCCATTTTGTTATGCTTTTTATTGTGATGTTAATGGCTTCTTTGTTCCCTTAATTTTCTGTGCTAAGTCCTTTTTGTTTATGGATTTTCTTTTCATTTCCTCTGTTAGTGATTTTATGTTTACAGAGTCTTTTTTTATTTTCTTCTTTATTTTGATAAGTAGGTTTATTAATTTTCCTTGTGGTTACTCTGAAATTTCCTTTTATTTTCCTAAGCTTAAAACAGTGTGTTATATCTTGATATTGCCTCGACATCCTCTCCACATGGAAATTCTGTAACTACACCATTTATTTCCCCATTTTGTTTTGAAGTTGTCATTTACAGATTGACATCTCTGGTTTCCTGTTTTCAGTTTTGCAACTTTACATTTCAGAATTCTTTGTCCGGGTTGGTATCTGGGTGATATTGTCATACGTCTCAATCTCAGGTTGTTGTCTGATGTTGTTGGTTCTCTGTCTGAAGGACTCCTTTTAATATTTCTTGTAAGGTTGGTCTAGTTTTTACAAATTCCCTTAATTTCTGTTTTTCTGGGAATGACCTAGTTTCACCATCGTACTTGAAAGACAGTTTTGCTGGATATATGATTCTTGGTTGGCAGTTCTTTTTTTTCAGGGGTTCATCTATATCATTTGACTGCTGTCTTGTCTGCTTGGTTTCTGCTGAGAAATTAGTGCTTGGTCTTATTGGTGCCCTTTTGTAGGTGATATTTCATTTTTCATGAGCTGCTCTCAGAATTCTTTGCCTTAGGTTTTGGAAAGTTTGATTATGATATGTCTTGGTGATTTTCTTTTGAGGTCTATCCTGTATGGGGTTCGTTGAGCTTCTTGGATGGAAACCTTCTCGTCTTTCATGATATTAGGCAAGTTTTATATCAGGAAATCTTAAAAAATTCTCCCTATTGCTTTTTTCCCCTCTCCTCTTCTGGAATTCCAGTTATGTGTAAATTCTTCCTCTTGATAGTGTCCTGCATAGCTCTTAGACTTCATTTTTCTTCATTCTTTTTTCCAATTGTTCCTCAAACAGATTAGCATCAAGGGATTTGTCCTCTATTTCGCTGATTCTTTCTTCCGTTGCTTCAGTTCTACTTCTGTGTCCTTTGACTGTTTTCTATTTCTGAAATTTTATTGTTAATCTTCTGGATTTCTAGATGTTGTTTTTGTGTGGTTTCTGATTGTCTGTATATTTTGTCATTGTATTTTTTTCCTGAATTCTTCTAGGATTTTGTCTGTGTTTTCCTTCATCTCTTTGAGGAGCCTATATATAAATCTTTTTAATTCTTTATCAGGTAGTTCCATTACCATTTCTTCCTCAGGAAGGTTTTCTGCCCCTTTATTTTGCTCACTCGTTTGAGCCATCTTATCCTGTTTGTTCATATGATTTGTTATTGCCTGCTGTCTCTGAGGCATTAAGGTGTTGATTTATTTATTTATTGATTGATTGTGTGTATGTTTGTTTTGTGCTGATTTTTTAAATTTGTTTTGATTTATTTGTGGCTTTGTTTCATCTCTTTCTCTTTGGAGTATCTTTCTTCCTTTGTATTATTTTAATTGTTGTTATTTTGTAGTTCTGTTCTTTGTGTGACTTTGGTGGTGTCTGTTGGCTGTGCATGATTTCCTCTCACTGGTGGGTATGGTATGTCTCACCCATGTCCTGAGTCCTCTGTGGTTAGGCTCGTATGTCTTCCCTTACTGGACTGAGTGGAGTTGGGCAGACAGATTCTTTTCCCTGATATTAGGTGACAAGTGTTGGGTGGCTAGGGTCCTTCCACAACCCTTGTGGGACCGTGGGGTCCTTCCAAGTTCATGCTAGCAGTTAGTGCATTCTCTGGAGGTCAGGGCAGGACATCTCTCCATATGAGATGTGAAGGACTACTACCCAATCGGATAGGATAGGCTCGCTGCTCATGCATGATTTGGCATCTTAGTAGGTGCTGGGGTATCAAGGTGTTTCAGTGCAAATGTAGATGGCCTGCAGGAACTGTTTGAGTGTGGGATATCTGATGTTGCATCCGGGCAGATGTTGGGCGCGGGCACTAGAATCTCCAGCTCGTCATTTGGCAGTAGTGTGATGGTGCCTGTCAGGATGTGCCTAGTGTTGCTGATGAGATGATGTGTTTGTCCATCCAGTCACTGGGGCATGGGTGCAGGGAGTGTTCCCACTGCATTTGTGCACTCCCTGTCTACACTCTTTCCTTCTCTAAGGCTCTGATGACTCAGTCTGTTTTGCTTGTTCTAGAGGCACTTTCTTGTGTTTCTCTAGTTTCAAAGCTATACCACTCCTGCATCTCCTATCCAAGGGGTGCTGTATCCCTGGCGGTGTCCTGCCCACCTTGTCATTTCTTTCTGGGATTGTCTGCACAGAACCTGTGCCACCAGCTGTGCTTTCTTTGCGGTTGCTTTCTTGGGTTCCTCACTCTGAGTTGCTGTTCAGTGACATCCCAAAATGATTATGTTGCTCTGTGTCAGCAGGCAGGGCACAGTCCATCTGCATATCTCTTGTTTTCCTGCTGGCCTTGCTCCGCCGCTCCCTCCAGTTGATCCTCAATCTGTTTCTTCAACTCTGTTTGATGCTCTAGGATCCAAGGTCACTTTTTGTGTTTATCTTACCTAGTTTTTCGAGTCTTTGTTGTCAGAGAGTCATTACGGTGCATGTATCTAAAGTGCTGTATTGACCAGCTGTGTCTCATGCCCTTTTTTTTTTTTTTTTTATTGTTGTTGTACTCTAAGTGAAAGTTTTCAATTCATGTTAGTCTCTCGTACAAAAATTTATACATACATTGTTATGTGATCCTAATTGCTCTTGCTATACTGTGACAGCACACTCCTCCTTTCTACCCCTGATTTCTCCTGACACACTCTGCCTTCTCGTTTCACCTCTGGGCAGGAGCTGCCCATTTAGTCTCATGTATCTGCTTGAGCTAAGAAGCACACTGTTCGCGAGTATCATTTTATGTTCCTTAGTCCAGTCTAATGTTGGTCTGAAGAGTTGACCTTGGGAATGGTTTCAGTTCTGGGTTGACAGAGAGTCTGGGGGCCATGCTTTCTGGGGATTCTCCAGTCTCAGACCATTAAGTCTGGTCTTTTTAGTAGAATTTGAGTTCTGCACCTCACTTTTCTCATGCTCCATCAGGGACTTTCTGTTGTATTCCCTGTCAAATGCCTCTTTTTTAAGTGGTTTTTTTTTTTTTTTTAAATATTTGGAAGTTAAAATGAGAAGTTCGATAACTTAAAGAACTTGAATTCAAATATGATTTATTAGATAAAAGTAGAAAAAGCCAAGTGGAAGAGGCTCCTTGATTTCTAAGTTAGAGGTTTAAATTGTGGTTATATCAGAATCTCAAATTCTCAAAACTATTTCTCTCAGTATTAAAGATTAGAAAAACAGTGATTTTTTAAAATCTTGTGGACCCATTTTTTAACTTACAGTAGAAAAAGCACATGAATATGCTTACGTTTTTATGATATTTGAACTCCTTTTTTTTTCGAGAAGAAATTTATAGGGTTTTCTCCCCCCCAATAAAAATGACAAAGTAAGACTCCCAAAACACAATTTTAACATACTGAGGGTTCTCCATGTATTTGAAATTTAAGTAAGGTCTTAATTATTCTGCCTGAGAAGGAGTGTTAACTGTTGTTCTAAGTTTTGTGGTGCAGAGTTTTGCCCAGTGATTGATTGATTTGGTATGTCATCTTAATCTCTTTAGAGTTGAAAGAAAGCCTCTCTCGTATGGGATCTGATTTGAAGCAGGGTTTCATTAGCTCTCTGAAAAGTGCTTGGCAGACGTTAAATGAGTTTGCCCGTGCTCATACCTCTTCAACTCAGTTGCAAGAAGAATTGGAGAAGGTAGCCAATCAAATCAAAGAAGAAGAAGAAAAGCAAGTAGTTGAAGGTAAATTTGACATTTGAAGCATTTTCCCAAAACAATTGTATTTATAAACGTAACACTTATAAATTATTTAATGATGCTTTCCCTGTTTTAGTCATTTTTGTTAAAATGCGAAGGCTCTTCCTATAAAGGAAAGTCTGTTAGATAGACCATACCATCAAATGCGTTCTTTCAAAATGCCTGTCATCCATTTTTAGTGGGTTAATTTTACCTAATAGTTACTGAGTTTTTTACTCTGCAATTTTTTAAAATTTAATTTAATTTTTTCTTTTTTTTTTTTAATTTAAGACCAGAGTGGAATATCAAAGTTGAGAAATAGGTTTGTGTTCAGGCATTTTAAAGAACTCATTCTGAAAAACAATCTTCCTGATGCTGTTGTTTAACTGTGTCATTATGGACTTTACGTGCAACGTCAGGTCATTGTGCTGTGGTGTTTTTGACTTTTTCAGACTCTAATTCTATTTCCTTTCTTTCTGCAATGCTCTCTCACCCCTTTTCTTCTCAACTTCTGTCAGCTCGCTGGCTCTCTCTCCTCTCTTTTGGGTAACGAGCCCCTCTTCCCCTGGCTCTTTGGAGGAATGGAGAGTGAGCCTGGTAGCTCCCCAGGTTGCTCCGTGTGTCAAGCAGTATTCTCATTGAACCCAGAAAGTCAGCTAAAGTCAGAGGATAATGACTAAGTGATTGACTTTGATGTTGAAATGGTTTAAATTCTAGCAGAAAAAATTGTTGAAAGTCCAGATTTTTCCAAGGATGAGGACTACTTAGGAAAGGTTGGAATGTTAAACGGAGGCCGCCGAATTGACTACGTTCTTCAGGAAAAGCCGATAGAGAGTTTTAATGAATATCTTTTTGCTCTTCAGAGTCACTTATGCTATTGGTAAGTGTTTTCAACTTTGGTTTGAATGAAATTTGTCACATGTTAGTTTCTTTATATAAAGCTATTTTTTTACTCTTTAAGACTTTTTATTAGAACTTGTCATTTGGATAACTTTCATGGAACCTTTAGATACTGCTAAATATAGCAGTTTTAGTGAGATTCTTTTACTGATTTATCTTACTATAGAAAATTAATTTGAACTCCCATATATTCAAAGAGCCCTGGTGGCGTAGTGGTTAAGAGGTCGACTCCTAACCAAAACATCAGCAGTTCGAATCCACCAGCTGCCTCTTGGAAACCCTATGGGGCAATTCTACTCTATCTTATAGGGGCGTTGTGAGTCGGAATCGACTCGACAGCAACAGGTATATACTTGCAGGTCTATGTTCAAAATTAGTATTTTCCCCTTTCGTTATCCACCAGATGGCAGTATGTCCTCTGCCTTTGACCAAAGGCCTTTGGTTCCTGGCAGCACTGTGAGTGCTAGGGACTTTGAAAAGCCATCCTTTCATCTGTTTCCCTGTCGCCAAGGAGAATTGCAACACGACTGTTTTGGAGCTGATCTGTATCTGTCCAGGTTTAGGCACAGCTTTGAGATTACACTATTTTCATCTGCCCTTCTTAGGTAGCATTGAATAGAACAAGAGCTACATTTTCTGCCTTTGGGCATAGAGATTGATTTCTGCTAATTGTCTCAAGTAAATGTGCCTTTCTTTTTGTTAGGGAATCTGAAGATACTGCCTTGTTATTACTTAAAGAAATTTATCGAACAATGAACATTAGTCCAGAACAGCCCCAGCATTGATTGGACTTCAGTTTCACTGTGTGAGTTTACTTTCATTGTGTAAATTCTGAATATTTACATTCTGAAGTCTTTTTTTTTTTTTGGAGTTGACATTGACTATAATTTTCTCTTTGTTCTTTTCTGTTCCTCTTAGTGTATTTTTTCTTATTATTCAGTATAGAGACATTAAGGATGAGAATTGGTTTGCAATATACATTTTTGATTTATTATGTTCTTTTTCTAATTCTGTGTAGAATTTGAGTTCTTTTATTTTTAGCTTCTCTTTAAAACAGATTCCCAGGAATATTATTTAGGAGTTCCTCTGGCTGTAGGTAACAGAACTAATGCACAGTAACTTAAACAAAGAGGGGTTTAATTTTCTTACATAACAAGAAGGGTTCACATGTTGAGTGATGCACCAGATAGCCAGATCGCGCACCTCTTTTCCCCACATGTTGGTTCTTGCTGCCTTGTAGTTATGAAATGGCTCCCATAGTTCCAGACATCATGTTTCCATTCAAGGCATGATAAGAGGGGGAAGCTATCCCTTTTCATTAGGAAAGAAAAAGCACATCCAAAAATTTGCTCTGCCTTATTGACTAGGCTTGTGTCACATGTCCCATGTTTCCCTCCCACTAAGCTGCAGGAAAGATTGCAAAAGTGATGTATTAAGCATTCCCAGTCTTTGTAGAGGAAAAGTAGAGAGAAGAGGGTTAAATCTCTGACGGGGGAGCCAACCTGCTATGTCTGCCGCACTCTGTATCCATGACTGACCTCCAAAAACGCCTGGTAGTGGCTTTTCCTCACTAGGTTGTGTATCACTTTAAAATATAGGTAATGTGCTTTTTACAAAGAAATTTTAAAGCCTTCAAAAGAGTGAAATACAAAGTGCTGATCTCTAAGTTGCTGAAATCAAAAGTAATTCCTAACACTTTTTGGTTTTCTAATAATAAATATAGGAAGGTCCCTTTAACCTCCATTCTCACTTTGGAGAGGTAGTCACATTCAGTAGGATTTCCCTAGAAATTTTTCTGCACATAGCCAAGCGCATATGTATGTATTGTAAAACGAAAGGGATCTCATTGAATGTATTCGTCTGTAACTTGATGTTTTCAATCAGTGAAACAGCTTGCATAGCTTTCCATATTAGCACGTGTAGGTCTTTTTCATTCTCTTTAATGGCTGCGTAATAATCCATTTTTTAGCTGTATCCCATTTTATTTAGCCAGTTTCCTGCTAATGGACGTTTAGATCACTTTCAGTGTTTTTATCCTGTATATTAAGGAGTCTTAGTCAATGGAGTAGGTCAAAAAGGCACTTTGTTACCATACTGCTTTATCAGTTCTCACCCATTTCCGATATATAGTATTAAAATAAACTAAACGTAATATCAAAAGCTACCACAGTGTAGATTTTCAATTATAACAGTCATTCAGTTGGTCGACAAATATTTATTCAGCACCTGCTGTGTGTCGGGCAGCAGCGTTCATGTTGGGGATAAGTGGTAAATAAGATTCCATTCTCACCTTCAAAGAATTTACCTTCTATTGGGAGGAGGTTGGTGGTAAACCTGTACTCTGAGACATAAGTAAATTTCAAATGTTGAGAAGTTCTTTGGAGAAGATAAAATAGGAAGATATGGTAGCAAGTGACTAGGGTTGCTTGCAGGGATGTGCCTTTGCTGAGTTGATGACATTTGAGTTGAAATTTGAATGCAAAAACATGATGGACATATGAGGGTTTGGGAGAAGAACATTCCAAGTGGAAATGAGTGGCTGCAAAGATCATGAGATGGGAATAGATATGCCATGTCTGAGGGACAGACAGCAGACCATTATAGCTGGAGAGTAATAAATGAAGGCGAGAATGGCGGGTGGGGCGAATGAGTCAGAGATAGGTGGGTCTGATTATGAAGGATCTGGTATGACATTTGTATTTTATTCACGTGTAACATTGGAGGCTTTTAAGAAGAAGAGTGTCATGGTTTGATTTATACTTTAGAGAGATTGCTCTGGGTACAGGGTGAAGGATGGAGGGGCAAGGATGGAAGCAGGGAGAATAGACTGGGGGTGACGTTTACTAGGGTTGTAGTAGCAGGGGTAGTGAGAGGTGGTTGAATTCAGATCTGTTTGGTTGAGGACTTACTGATGAATTTACCGTAGGATTTGAGGGAAAGAAGCATTAAGGATGACTCTTATCAACTGGCTGGGGTGGTGCCTTTTCTTGGGAAGGCTTGTGGTGGGAACAGATGTTTTTTGAGGGAGGGGTGAACGTTGGGGAATCAGTTCTGTTTTGTCAAGTCAGTCATTGATGTTGATTTCAACCTCAGAAGAAGGCTCAGAGCTAAAAATGATAACTTCAGAATCATCCGCATATGCTTGCCTTTGAAGCCACAAACTGGGTGAGGTCATCTAGAAAAGAAGATGGAGGTGGAGAACCGGGAGGCAGTGAAGTGAAGGGTCCCGGGACTTGTGATCTCACTGAGGCTGAGAGAAGATTGCTTCAGGGCGGGAGTGGGCAGCCACGTCACACGCGGCTGAGAAGTCAGGTAAGAGGAGGACCGAGAATTCGCTGTTGTCTTCAGGAAGATGTAGGCCATCACTGGTGACTTCGGCCAAAGCTGTTTGAATATCATGGTAGGGATAAAAGCGGGCTGAGGAGAGGTAAGGAATCGGAGAGGAAAGGGCTTCACCGTGAAAGGTGACAAATAAGGCAGTAACTAGAGGGGAACAATTTATGATGTTAAGGTATGTTTGTTTGACAGTGAGAATAATCCAGTATTGAGGGAGAAAATTGATAATATAAGAGAAGGGGGATAATTATAAAAGGAAATACTTGAAAAGGGAATGGGGGATGGGACTGGGCAAGGTGGAGAATTTAGCCTTAGAAAAGGAGCAGGAATTCATCTTTCATAGTATTGGGAGGAAGGCAGAGTGTGAGGGCAAATACAGGAAGGTGGGTGAAATTAGTGGGGGGCAGGAGGGTTCTCTGGTTACTTTGACTTCCTCTCTGAAGTGTGTAGGACAGTCATCAGTTAAAAGTAAGGTCACCAATGGAGGGCTTATGGAGAAAGAAGCAGAATGATATTCACCTCAGAGTGTGGGAAAAGGGAGTTTACTAGCAAAGTGCAGTGGGATTGTATTGCAGACTTGAACGCCCATTTGATGGTGTTGGTCATAAATTTGAAGTGAGTACAGTTAGCACAATGGCGTGGCTTTTCTCTGGCCACATTCCACTGCTCGGGTGAGGTTTGGAGTAAGCAGATATTTGGGTTGAACCAGGGATAGGGTTTTGCCAGGCAAGTGGGATAGGAAGAGAAAGACAAGAGAGTTAAGAGAGGTGACGGAGGGTGAAGCAAGTGAGGAGGTCAGTGGTAGGATGAGTCTGGAGAACCGAGGAGATGGGTGTACTTGTACAGTAAGGACGAGAGGTTTTGGTCAGAGAATGAGCATTTGATGTGGAGACTGCAGAGGCTGTGCAGGGTGTAACTGTATGACAGGATCCAGCGTGGGTGCCCTTTGGCTGCATCATCACTAGATTGTTTGCTAACTAGATGCTGTCTCTGTGTTCTTGACTAGTAACCTTGTGATCTGTTGTTGGTGTTAGTTGCTGTGGAGTCGATTCTGACTCATGGTAACCCCGTGTGCACAGAGTACGACTGCTCCATAAGGTGTGACCTTTCGGAAGCAGATCGCCAGGCCTGTCTTCTGAGGCGCCTCTGGCTGCATTCAAACCCCCCACCTTTTGGCTAGTAGTTGAGTGCTTAACCATTTGTGCCACTCAGGCACTTCTCTCTCTGTGTACTTAAAAAGCAGTTTTTAAAAAATTATAAAATATCGAGGCTTCATATAGAAACCTTAGAAAATACGGAAAAGAACAAGCAGCAGCAGTAAATCATCTGTGATTTTACCACTCAAAAATGTTAACAGTCGTTCTGTTCTTCCAAACTTTTATCTAAGTCTCTCTGTAGTTCATATTGTTTGTTATTTTGTAGCCTGATACTTTTCCACTTAATAGTATATTTGTGTAATTTTCCCACATCAGCCTACAATGTGTGTGTTTGTGTGAGTGTGTGTGTATATTTACAGTTTTTATTTTTCTGAATGGGTTATATAGACATCTGGTTCAGCTTTTGAAAGTGACAGAAGTGAAGGTTCTTCTTCCTGTACCTCTTTCCCCAGTTTCCCTGCTCAGATGCAGCCAGCCTTCCAAGTTTTGTGTATCCTTCCAGACATTTGCTAATGCATACTTAAACGTATGTCATTCTTTCCTTTTTAAGGATAGCAAAATGGATACACTATTCTTTTGTATCTTGGAGATTGTTCTATATCCATCCACCCATCCATCCATCCATCCATCTTTCTTCCCACCCACGTACCCATCCATCCAGCTGTCTTCTCACCCATGCACCCATCCATCCGTCTGCGCATCCATCCATCCATCCATCCATCTATCATTTCTTGAGTGCTTTACCTAGTGCCAGGTAGTATTCTGGGTACTGAAGTCCATAGCAGTGGACCAAAGGAAGTCTCTGTCCTCAAGGATCTTACTTCCTCTGTGGGAAGACTGACAGTAAATAAACAGTTGACCAAGTTGGCCAGGTGGTAGTAAATGCACGGAGGAAAAGTAGAGCAGCAGGGTAAGGTGGAGAGGGAGTGCGTTTGGGATTGGAGCAAGTTACTCTTGTCTGTAAGGTGGCTATTGTGTATATTGTGTATTACCGTCACTGATAAAGTGACATTTGAACAAGTGAGCCAAGTGGATTCTGGGAGAAGAAGGTCGTTTCAGGCACAGGGAAGAATATCTGTCAGAACATAAGAACTGCCTCCTTTTTAACCATTGTATAGTATTCCACTGCCTGCTACACCATGAGTTTGTCTAACTGGTGCCCTACTGATGGGCGTTTCAGTTATTCTAGTATTTTACTGGTATAAACAGTGCTTCAGTGATACGTGCTATTTAGTAGTTACATTGTTACCCATTTTATGGTTCTGTTATAATTTGTTAAAATACTTAATTTATCCTCCATTGTTGGGTTTTTTGGTGATTTTCCAATTTTTCACTATTAGAAATAATTCTGACATGTAGTTGTATACACTTTTTGCACATCTCTGATTATTTGCTTGGGATAAATTTTTAGAAGTAGCATTGTTGGATCTAAGACTATCACGTTTTTAAAGGCTTTTGATCCACACCGATTGCTAAAGCGCATCCCAGAGATGCTCGTTAGGGTATGTAAGTGCCTGTTTTTCTGCCCCCTGGCCAACACTGGCTATTTTTTAAAATTTTGCCAGTTTGATAGCCAGAAATGGCTATCTCATTGCTTTTATTTGCATTTCCATTGCTAGTGAAGTTGAGTATTTTTGGTGTATTTAATTGACCATTTATATTTCTTTTGTCAGTTGTCTGCTCCTGACCTTTGTGTACTTTACGGGAGCTGTGGGGTATTTTTGTTTCTTCTACATTTATAACTATGATATTTTAAGGGTATTAATTAACCTTATGTCATTGTAAATATTTTTCTCTAGTTTGACATTTGTGTTTTATTTTTGCTTATGCTTAGAATTTTTGGGGGTGGGGGACATATTTAAAAAATAGTGGATCAGTCTTTTAAGATTAATTATTATTTAGATACTTTTAAGTTTTCTTTTAGTCCTTATATTGGTTTATTTTTCCATTTGACTTTAGAGTTGAGGAGATTATTGTATAAAGAAGGCATGAATTTTCTTTTTTTCTTAAATAGTTCATCATTTTTTCCTGTGCCGTATATTGAATTATCTACCCTTTGTCATTTATATGGACCTAGTGGTTCAATGCTACTACGGCTGCTAACCAAAAGGTCAGCAGTTCGAATCCACCAGCCACTCTTTGAAAACCCTATGGGGCAGTTCTGCTCTGTCCTGTAGGGTCACTATGAGTTAGAATTGACTTGATGGCAATGAGTTTGTTTTTTTTTTTGTCACTGATATAAGGAGCCCTAGTGGTGCAGTGGCTAAGTGCTCAGTTCCTAACTGAAAGATTGGAGGTTCAAATCCACCAGACACTCTGTGGGAGAAAGATGTGGCAGTCGACTTCCCTAAAGATTATAGCCTTGGAAACCTTATGGGGCAGATCTACACTGTCCAGTAGGCTTGCCGTGAGTCGGAATTGACTCGATGGCAATTGGTTTTTTTTTTTGTGGTTGTTGATATGCCATATGTTTGTTTTCCGGCTTTCTCATTTCTTTTCTTGACTTATTTATCTGTATATAATATTATATTATATACAGTTGTATTAAGTTGTATTTTCACCTTTTAGCATCTTGAAATGTGGAATGCAGCTTAACATTTTTGATTTCTTATAGTCTGCTGTTACTGGATAGAATGTGAATTCTTTCTTTGTATTTTCTTCTCCCAGTCACTGGGGGGCGCTGCCAGTCCAGATCAGCTTAAACTAACCTCTGCTTGAGATTTTCATGGACTACACTGGTAGAGTGAATTTAGACCACAACATTTATGGATGCTACCAGTTCAGATTTTCAGATTTTCATTTTCTTTCCATTGTCCAGAAAGCAGCATGCAGTCTTCTTTGCTGTCCCTTTTGCATGGAGGGTTATTTTCTTCTGCCCCTCATTGAGGGTGTAGCCATTCAGTGTCTCTACTTTTTGTGAGGGTCTGTGCCTCTTTTTAGACTCCCTGTCCTGGGCATCTTTTCTTGTCATGGTACATAGAGTAATGGTGCATCTCACAATTGACAGTGTCTTAGATTCAGTGAAATATGGTATTATAATAATTGTGACTTTATATATATATGACTTTTAATGTCTGGCAGTGCAAGTTCTCAGTATACCATAGTTTTGGCTGTTACTCCAAATGAATTTTGAGATGATTTTGTTGTGTTCCTCTATCTCCCCCCAAACAAAGTAAGACAAACAAAGCCCAAACAACAGTAATCATAGGGTTTTGATTTCACAGAATTTGAAAAACTCAGTAAGCCCCTTTTATTCACACATGATTTATTCACTGTAATTATTTTATTTCTTCTTACACTTGATCCTGTCAGTTTTGGATCTATAAAATTAAGGCACGAACTTAGGTTCCTAGTGGTATAAGATAATTAATTTAAAATATTAACAGTCCTTCTGTTCTCCACATGGTTCATTCAAGCATAGATCAGTAAGTATTTTGCCACGTAATTCTTTTGTACGTTCTTTTAGTCCTTTTAGAGCTGCTATTTAAAAAGCCTCGCGTAAGCCTGACAGATAATAAACTTTAAGCTTTTGTCTTTTACTTCCGTGTGCTCTAGTCCCCGTGGGGCCTCTCTGAGGGCTTGTGCTCACAGGGTGTGTCGGGTTATGCTGGGGGGGCAGTTGCAGTGTTTGTTCAGTAGACCTGAGCACTTGACTGTGTTCTTTTACTTCAGAAAGGAGCAGCAGTGCACTGTTATACTGTTACTGTCAGCTTGTGAAGTTCACTGAGGGTTCTTTTTTTCTTTTTCTTTTTGAAGTTTGTCTTCACAGAAAGTCCCAGTATAAATTACATTGCTGAGAAAATCCTCAGAGGATGGTCCCAGTTTGCTCCTGTGATGGATGTCAGAAAAGTGATTTGTCAACAACTTCTCAGTATAGAGTTCTCAGATGTAGGGCTTCATTTAGAAGAAAATAACATAGAACCAAAAAAAAACAGTGAAAAATATCAGTACCACATTTGGACAGTGTAGATGAGAAAATGTGACTGTAAAAATGATGCAGTTAAAAATGTCTCAGATCATTTTAGTGTACAGTTGTCAAAGTCATGTGGATCAGTGAAGAAATAGACGTAGCATGCGGACGGTTATTTCTATTAAACGGTTGTCTGTGGGCCATTCAATGTGCATTTTTTAATTAATGTAGTCTGCTGTTTTTATTCAAGTATAGACTTCTTGAGAAACTATAGTAACATGATTTTTAAACAATAAACAACTGATATCCTACTTTAAATGTGAATTGTAGTGCTGAGCTGCTTTCACGAGGATTATTTGTATTTGTTCAGAGGAAGTAACCAAGATCTCTAACATCCTGCACTGAGTTGGAGGTTTTTATAAAGCCTTTCAAGCTATTGCCGAGCGCGTGGTTGTGGAAGGACATGAAGTGCTCTCTTATTCCACAGCAGTCCCAGGAAGGGCTCTGCAGCACGTCTCTCTTCCCTGGGAGGGCATCATCCAAGTAGCTATGCAGTCGCCTCATTGCGAAACTTCCGACTAACGTGAGAACCAAAGTAGAGGACTTTTTTTGTTTTTGTTTTTGTTTTGCTTTGTATTAATCTTACTTATACCAAAGTGTTTGAAAGTATGAATTGTATTGCCTCTAGATATAAAACTCCTTCATGAAAAGACTGTTCTGTAATAATATTTCACTTTGTTTTGCTATAAATTCAGATTCTCGAAATATTTTCCTAATCCTAAATGGGAATGCTGATTTTCTTCTTTTGTTGTGTAGTAGAAACATTTTACATTGTTTACGTAGTTCTCATGGGACATAGAATTTTTTGAAAGCAACATATGATACACATTTTTCGTGTATATATTCTAATTAGTCTGAATAAAACAGTAGCATCAATGCAGTTTTTTAAGCAGCAAACGTCTGTATTTCTCTTATCTTCCTTAAAAGTATTCCTATGAGGCCAATGTTCATTCACTTTTCATTGTGAGTACCCAGTATATAGTTAACACATACCTATAGCACTTGCTCACCATAGTAGAATTAGAACAGTAGAATTTTAGAGCTGCAACTGACCCCAGACGACATGTATCCCAAACACCTCATCCTACAGCCAAGGACACAACATTAAATGCCTTTGCCAGCTGCCCGGACCCTTGTGTGGCCTTCATTTCACTCCACGAGTCCTGCTAGTTCTCTTGAAATCTTCCGTTGCCTTCCCAGTACTGAAGAAATGAAGAAAAATGAGGACTATTTATGTATATATTAATAAAATCCAGTTTGATTTTTCTACTCGTAACTGGTTTTGTTTGTATTATTCAGCCTAGGTCTTCTGAGTAATGGGCAGATGAGAGGGAACACTTGAACTGGTTTCCGTAGAAGAAACGTGTACCAGCTGAGTTTCAGGATCTTGCAATCTTATTTTAATGCTTGAGGAGACATAAAATAGACTTTGCTGGTGATTCTGCCTGTGGACATTTATCTATATCACGATTCAGTTTCTTTAAAACACAAATAAACAGCAGGTCCCCTGCAGGCAGAGTGTATTTGTTAGCATACGGTTCACTATTGTAACCACCATGCCTCCCACACAGTCTTACAACAGTCTTGCACAGACTCAAGCACTTTCCAAATATCTGTTGAATAAATGAATTTGAAAAATCAAAACCATATTTTTATACTTGGAAGAGACCTTGGAAGTCCATCCAGATCAATGGTTTGCAAACTTAAAAAAGCAGCAGAACCCTTTTTTGAAGTGAAGCCTTTCACCAAATTCCAGTGTGTAGGATTGATGCACATATAGCTGCTGAGTAAACTTGGACCCCCTCTCTAGCCAGGAGCGACTCACCCCGTCCAGGAAACCTCTCACCCTGGCCTCTAATCTGGATCAACACCCTCACTTTCCCCTGATGAGGCAACTCAGGTCTCCAGTGGCTCAGAAAGGGTTTCATATGCAGAGTTTGGGACTAGAGTTAGAAAACGTCAGAGCCTGAAAATGGAAGTAAGAGAGCCACCATAAAGTTGAGGTGGACAGCTCAAGCCATTTGTTAAGGTAAAGTTGTATGTACCAGGAAGAAAAACGAAACCAAATTTGTCCCCGAGTATGATTCTCATGAAAGGAAACTACATGGATAATGTTGGTATTTGAGGGAAGTATGTTACCGAAAAAGTGTGATCTGTATTTAAAAAAAAAAAAAACACCTTTGTCGTTAAGTTGATTCCGAACTGCCCCATAGGGTTCCAAAGGAGCGGTTGGTGGATTCAAACTGCCAACCGTTCAGTTAGCAGCTGAGCTCTTAACCACTGCGCCACCAGGGCTCTGTGATCTGTATAGAGCCTTGAAAATGAAGAAGTTAGAGAGGAGCTGCTACTGTTCCGTGAGGGGTGATCATATATTTGGAATAGTAACTCCTAAGATCTTACTTAATAAGTCTTCCTCGATAAGTCGAGGGCTGGGGATCTGGACTGTCCCTGAAAATCGGGGACACTTGGCCTTGATGCTTATGTTACTTTTGTTTCAGGGGTTTAGGACTTGACGTGTCTGCCACTGTGCTGTGCCTGGGTTTACCAGGGAGCTTTCTGGTGGGAACTTGGTTTCCCAGGGAGGTTTTGCCCTGTGTTTGGTTTTACTCCAGTCTAGTTCTCATTGCAACTTAATAAAATGGCACCTGGCTTACCATGCATCTGTTCCTCAGGGCTGGGTCCTCTAAGGGGAGTTGATAAGACACAGTTCCTCTAGGAGCTGAGGTGCTGACATTGTTTTCCTGCTCTGGCCATCTCCCTGCCAAGCCTTGCCTCCTTGTTCTTTGCATTATATTCTCCACTGGTTAGCAGTCTCATCCTGGTATTTCACCTACAAATTGAGCTTACCAGAAACTTGAGAGCGTAAGAAAGGGCTCTGATGCCCACCTGCCTTTATCTGTGGCCAATCTCTGCCCCTTACCTAGGAGTCCCTGGCAAGTCTCTTCCTCCCTCTCCCCAGCCTCTGAGCAAAGTGTTTTCTGTATTGGTTTGTTTTGGGTTTTGGTCACGTTTCCTCAGTCATGAAATTCCTAAGCATCACAGGGTTGTTGAGAGGATTAAATTGAAAGGATGAGTGAAATACCAGGCACATAGTAGGCACTCCTGATGTTCGCTCATTTCTGTGACTGCTCTCTGGCCGTGGGCACTCAGACTCTGGGTAGACCAGGCACTCATGGCCAGGACTCTCACAGGTGAGAGCTGCTAGAGAGGGAGGCTGCAGACTGTGTGTGGAAGACTGAAGAATGCTGAGCCTAGATGTTTGCCTGGGTGTGGGGTGCGGACGTCTGGGGGAGGTGCAGGTCATTGGAATGGAGGACTAGGAGCTGTGGGACCAGCTGGGGTGGGGGTGAGGGATGCTGCTGCTTATTTGCCTATCTTTGTGCTAGTCGGCGGGCTTGAGAAAGCATCCATGGCTACTTTCTGCAGGCCCTGATGCTCTACCGTAAGCTCATTGTGGGGTAGGAATCAAGAAAACATTGCTTTTTTCCTTCCTCAGTTCTGCCCTCCTGGATATTTTATTTTCCTGCTTTAAAACGGCAACTCTTGTTGCAGATTTTCTCAAGCATGTTGACCCACAGAACGCTTTTAAAATGACTCCATGCCGTTCACAGTGAAGGGAGCTCCTGCGATCATGCGTGTTCTTTGTTTACTGCGACTTCCAGTCTCAGGTCAGGTGGATGAGTTTGGGCACTATAAACAGTAAACGTTGAACAATCACAGTGTATTTGGAAATTGTGTGACAACATGTGACAGACCAGGGATTGCCAAGGACACATCCACAAGATAACGGACAAATCTGCCCATTCGTGAGCGAGCAAGCTGCAGGTCAGGCTTGGGGGCCACGGAACTGATGCACTTAGGGCTGACCCATCATTTTTTTCTTTCATTTCTTGTATTAAAGAGTGACTTTTAAAAGACTTTACTATGGAAATTTTCACACATACTCAGAAGTGTGGAGAATGGTATCACGAGCCTATATGTGCCCTTGTCCCAGTGCCAGTGGTGGTGTCAGGGAGGGCCTCCCTGAGGAGGTGACCAGGGAGAAAGGCGTGGGGAAGGATGGGAGGCAGGAAAGTGCACCACACAGGTGAGCATCCGAAAGAAGTTAAGTGGTTATGCGTGAAATGAAAAAGGAGCCATATGGATGTTTTGGGTATGACTTCATTAAAATTTTTTCGAAGAAAACATTTCTAGCGGTGTTTTTTCTTTCTGTGGCCACTTGGTAGCATTTGCTCGTGTTGAAAGGAGCAGAGTTTGGAACATTGGGAAGTGCTTGCTGCCTTCTGGGATGTATCACTTGTCTGCACCTTAAGCCTGTGCCTCAAACCTCTGAAGCAAGGCTGCTTTGAAGAGCACTCCTGGGTCCTGGAGAAACAGACGGACAGGGCGGCTGCGGCCCTCTGGATGTGGCTTCCTGGGGTAAAGCTGAGGAGGGAGGGGAATTGGGGGCTTTGGTGTCTACTGTGTTCCAGGCATGGTGCAAGTCTCTAGCTGTTTGATGTAATTGTTATGGGAGGTAGGTATTTTCCTCATTTTACAAAAGGTCACATATTGTATGATTCTCTTTATATGAAATATCCAGAATGGGTAAATCCATGGAGACAAAAAGCAGATTTAGTGGTTGCCAGGGCCTACATAGTGGGTACAGGTTTCCTTTTGAGTGAAGAAAAAGTTCTGTAAAATTAGCGGTGATGGTTTCACGCTGTTGTGAAAAAATTATGAAAAGAACATGCACAGACAATTCATTAGAAAAGAATAGTTAGTAAACTTGAAGAAAAAGTTCATCTTCTTTCCTTGTATTAAAATTTAAAAAGTGGTGCTTTTGTTTTTTTACTGCTCATATTGGAAGACTAAAAAAAAGATGGGTCACAAGCTCATACATTGCTAGTAGGAACGTCAATTTATACTTCCTTTTCAGAAAAAAATTTTATGCAGTATGTGTCAAGAGCATTAAAATGGTCTGTACCTTTTTAATCCAGTAGTTCCGCTTTCAGAAATAAGAGTCTGAAAAAATAAAGCTGACAAAGACTAATATACACTGGATTATTTACCATTGGGAAGTTAGAGAGCTGGGAGCAACTTAAATGTTCAGTGTGGTTCAACAAAGTCACATGGTCAGTTCGGGACGGTATAGAGGAAGGAGGGAGAGTGCCGAGTGAAAACCATACTGTGTAACTGGAAATTTCCCAAGGTGCCTTATTAGACAGTAAGAGCCCATGGATAGGCCAGAGCAAATCTTCATTTCTATAGCTAGAAAAAGGACCCAAATGCATACATGTCAATGGCAGGTTTGTAGCACTGTCTTTGTAAAAAGTAAGCATGTCAACAGCAGAGGCTGTGTTGTAGAGCGGAGTGCTATGTGAAATAATAGGGTTCTCAATTAGTTGCCATCGAGTTGGCACCGACTCATGGCAGCCTTATGGATAACAGAACGAAATGTTGCCCAGTCCTATGCCATCTTCATGATTGTTGGTATGTTTGAAATAGTAGGGCAATCACTTGTTTATGAACAAACCAGCCTGGTAGAACCATGATGTGCACTGCTTGAACCATGGCTTGAATGGGGGCTCTGGGACCCTCTCTATTCAGTCCTGAGCAATCTGAAGAGAGGGGAAGGGGCTTGGCCATGGCTATAAATAATGCCAGAACCAGGACTAGAGTCCTGGTGTCTTCAGTTCAAGTCTATTCATGTCCACCCTGAATCCAAAATGGACTAGTAGCTCCATATAGTCACTTTGACATTTGTGGCATAGGAATGGCACAGGCCTATTTTATAGATGAGGAAACTGAGATCAGAAAAGTTACTTGTCCAAGATCACATAATAATATTGTGGTTAGAGTAGAGAAAGCAAAAATTAAAAAATGAGGGATGACAATTCAAGTTTTTAGTTATTTTGCATTTTCTATGTCCCCCCAAAGTTTGCATGAAGTCTCTCCTGTCAATCAAGATTGTGTTTCTAGTGGACTTGGAAGAGAGAGGAGTATGTTGTTACCTGCAAGAGATGATCCCAGCCTTGATATGTGGACGTGTCTTCCACAACGTCGTTACCTTGCCTTTTTCTGCCTCATGCCACCGGGGGCCTGGGACAGCTGTTTTCTTCACTAGTGGTTTTTCTTTCTTTATTAAAAAAAAAAAAAAAAAATCCTGATTTTTCTCTCTGCTGGCTGCTGGTACCTACCAGTCCAACATTCCTGCTTCAGTGCTTTGTGCAGGATCCTCCACTCGTATCTGAGGGAGCAGATGCTTGCACATATCTGGTGAGGATGAATATCTTATCTGATATAAAATGCGGAGCCTTTAATTTTAGAAGCTTGAGTGTTTTCTGTATGACAATCACTTTACAATCCATTAACTCCTATAAAATGTCATAACAACCCTAAGAAGTAGCCATTATAGTCCCTATTTTTACATTTGAGGTAGCTAGCCCAAGATTGGAGCCCTGGTGGTGCAGTGGTTGCAGGTTTCAGCTGCTAACCAAAAGATCGGCATTTTGAATCCACCATCCGCTCCTTGGAAACTCTATGGGGCAGTTCTACTTTGTCCTGTAGTGTCACTATGAGTCAGAATCAACTCAACGGCAACAAGTTTAGCCCAAGATTGATTGCATGGTGAATAAGTGGTGGAACCAAGACGTGAACAAACAGGCAATTTAAAAAAAATGAGCATTCTCATTTGTAAAATGGGGGATACTGGAAGGTTGTTTTGAGGATTAAATAAGATTATCTAAAGTGTTTAGCACATTGCCTGGTACGCAGTCAGCACTCAATAAGCTCTAGATCTTATTATCTTTTTATTGCGTAGATGGCTCATCTGGACGGATACCATGTCTACCTACCAGGATTTCTGTAAGGGTCAAAGGAAGCAAGGCATGAAGGAGTGCTTTGCAAATGTTTGCTATTATATTATTTGAGAAACCCATGTGTGTGGGAGGAATTTGCTGTACATAAAAGAAATATTATATACAGAAGATAATGCTTGCTGAATAGACTGGAAATCAGAGCATGGGAGCAGGGAAAGGAAGTAGAAAGGACAGCGAGAGAGAGAGAGAGCGAGCGAGTGAGCAATTGAGTGTGGTTTTCTGGCGTTCAGGCCATGGGTCTCTGTGGCTCCTGTGAAGAGCTGTGGATGTGAACATTGCTCTGTAAAATAAGAGCGATTCTCGCAGGGGAATGTGCTTGTCCAGAGAGGCAAGTGATTTTTTTCTTTGGATCGTCCTCAGGAAACTGCCTGGAATCCTCTCTCAAGAAAGCGGAGCTCCAGGCCCTGACCTGCCCGAGGTCTGGGGTCTGGGCAGGAGGAAAAGTGGGTCTAAGCCAAAGGGTCATTACTTGGGGGCCTGGAGATGGAACCAGCTGCTGGGGAAATTCAACAGAATTCCAATTGACGGGAATATCTCTGCATTGAGTTGTGGTCCTAATAGTTTTTCAGCTCTTCTGCTTGGATTTGCTGACCATCACTTTTCTCATCTGTAAAATGTAGATAATGTTGACTTTGCAGAGCTTTAATAAGGATTAAATGAGTTGAAGCCAGAAGCCTAGCTTAATGCCCAGCTGAGTGGAGCTCGATTAATACTAAGGAAATTATCACTGTCATCCTCATGATGACATTTTTTTCTGTACCACCCCCTTCACTGATTGTGGAGACATGGATCATGGGGGGACATGATTGGATCAGAACAAATTCTGCTTACAGCTGCTTATACACAATGACTGACATCAACCAAGGGGCTGCCAGTGGGTTTTGGAAAGTTCTGGAGCATTGGGAACAGATTCTTAAACGTGCATTCAGTACTGCCGGAGCTCTGGGAAGAACGGCCTGACAAGCATCCCCTGTGGGTCCTTAGGTTGCTGTGACAGAGAGGAGGCATCTGCATCGGGTTGTAGGATTGTATCGCAGTGTGTGGCGCTTGCACTGTCTCAGCACTCAGGGCTGCAGAAGGCGCTGAACAAATGGGAGATTTTTGCTGCTGTTGTTGTTAACTTTCAGGACTTCCACAGATGCACATTTCTCTATTTTATTGTGTAATTCCAACCGCTAAAATGATCCCGAACCATGGGCAAACTGCAATAAAGTGATCAACATTTGGCTTCCAGGAAAATAAAAATGCAGCAGGAAGAATCATCAGCAGGGGAAAGAAATTACTGGGAAACACCGACATCACGAAATGCCTCTGCTGTTTTTTTTTTTTTTTTTTTTTTTTACGTTTCACCTTTTATTTCGCCCCACTGTTTAAACTCTCTGTATTTTTCAATGCAGCATTGTTTGTAATGGCATAAGATTGTCAACAGCCTCAGCGTTGCCAGTGGGAGATGGTGAGATCAATTACAGTACTCCCCACCAGGGATGCTATATAGCTGTGAAAAAGAACATCAACCTCTTTGTAGAAGAAGATCTCCCAGACATTTTTAGTGAAATAACAAAAGCAAAGTGCTGAATAGATTATACAGTATGGTATCCTTTATGAAAAAGAAGCAAATAAAAATATATGGGTGTATGCACATATAATACATTCATATACTTGCTTGTATATGTATAACAAAACTGTAGGGATACACAAGAAACCAACATTGGTATGGGGTGGTGGTGGGAGGGAAATTTTCACAGTATAACTTTTAATATATTTTTAAATTTTTGAGCTGTGTGAATATACCACTGATTGAGAATAAAGATAGAAAGAGCTTATATTTGCCCACCAGCCTCATCCTAGGAGAGACTCAAAATTTAAGTTGATTTATAGGCAATAAACAATTGGAGTTTCTTTTGAGAAAAAGAAAACCTGTTTCAGGCTACTAAGAATTTATCTTCTGGTCATGGAGGCCAGCAACAACTTCTGTTGCCAATCTGGAGATGCCTGAAGAAAGAGAAGTTGATGGAACTCAGAGCCTCACTCTGCAAATGACCCTAAACTCCTGGGAGGAAGGGGAGTGTTGGGGGTCCGTGTGGGTAGAAACAATAGGCGGGAGTTGGGCGGGGAGGAAGATGGAGACAAGGATGGATTAGGAGTGGGTTTTACTGGGGCCTTTTTCTCTGCCTCGCATTGCCCTGGATGAACCAGGTGGTAGCTGGGAGGGCTTCCCAGTGCAACAGCAAACCTTGGCTTGTCTGACTGAACCCAGAACTTTGATTGCTGGAAACCTTACAATCTACCAGTGGCTGTCGAGTCAGCTCTGACTCATGGCAACCCCACTGGTGTCAGAGTAGAACTCTGCTCCATAGGGTTTTCAATGGCCCATTTTTCAGAAGTAGATCAACGGACCTTTCTTCCAAGGTGCCTCTGGGTGGACTCGAACTCCCAATCTTTTGGTTAGCAGCCGATTGTGTTAACCATTTGCACCACCCAGGGACTCCTAGCTGAGTATTAAGGAATACGAACATGATACATGATTATGATTAAGCCGTTTGATTTCCTTTCCGGGATGGGGCTGGGCTTTGAAAAACTGTAATCTTTGGAGAGCTACTGTATTTTTACACAAATAACATGCGCCTTCCACATTTGTTTGCCAACTGCACCCTCCCCACACCCCGCGAGGTATTGTCATAAGTGCTGCTATGTTAATTTTATTTTACATGTTGCTGTAAAAAAATCAGCATAGCACACTTATGAAAATACCTCGCTGGGGGAGGGTGTGGTTTGCAGACAAACATGGAAGGCACACGTTATTTGCATAAAATACGGTACTTCCTTTTTATGCCCAGGATACCAACTCAAATACTATACGTTGAGAGAAACAAAAAAATACAACCAGATGTGCCTTCAACATTAAGGATATTTATTAACGCACAAAATATAAGAAGTTGTGAGGCAGGAAAGATCCACAGCTGATTACTCCAGTGGTCACTTTCAATGACTCGTGATCTTTCTACTCTGCCATTCTTAGTGTTTGTCATCTTAGGCTGCCTGCTCTTGTGTTTTCAAGATGGTTGAGGCAGTGCCAAACATCCAGAATCTGAAAAAGGGAAGATTTTCTGCCTGCATTGAGTTATTAAGAAACCTTTCCCAGAAAGCCAAAGTACATGACCCTTCATGTTTCATTGGCTAGAACTGTACGGCATGCCCAATTCTAAACTAGTCTCTGGCAAAAAGGAATGGAATTTTGATTAGGCCATGTCTCCCGTGTTCCAAAATTGCATGATTATGTTGTTTTATATTTATGTATAGTTTATCTAGATATAGGTTATTTTTATCCACTACCAGTTGGCCCTTTGAATATGCAGACTCATTCTTTAAATTATGGAAAATGTTCTCAAATTATGAATAAGTGTATTTTTTCCCTTGTTTTTCTTCACTCTTTTATTTGGCACCCTTATTATTTGGGTGTTGGAGCAATTCCAAGAGCCTTTTTAAAATCTCTTAATGTTCATTTTTATAGCGTTCTCTTCTTATTTCATGGAGGCAATATATTTTCTTATTGCCCAGAGAACATTAAATATAACTTTGAAATTTTTTTTTCTTTGCAGTGTCTGTGTCTTCCAAATAGTTTTTGGTTTCTTTTGTGTTAAGGGTTTTCCTAAAATATCTAGTACTTATTTTTAAGACTGAAGCACTGAAAACCCTTGTGCACAGGAGCTTATTGAGTTTGAGCCATACCATGGCTGGGCTCTTTCACTGGGGAATTCCTCTCCCTTTCCTAAGTCAGCCAGAATACTCCTTAGAAGTGAGGATGGCGAGACTTTGTCTCACTTTGGACATGTTATCAGGAGTGACCAGTCCCTGGAGAATGACATCATGCGTGGTAAAGTAGAGCGTCAGTGAAAAAGAGGAAGACCATTAATGAGATGATTAACACGGTGGCTGCAATAATGGGCTCAAACATACCTACTATTGTGAGCATGGTGCAGGACCAGGCAGCGTTTTGTTCTGTTACACACAGGGTCGTTATGAGTCAGAACCAACTTGATGGCACCTAGTAACCACAACTCCTAAGTCAATATCTTTATGTCTTTTCTCTTAGGCTAGGCTTGCCAAAGAAGAATTTTTAAATCTCCTTCTTGGAGTGTAGAAGCCTGGTTTTTCCCCTGGGTTCCAAGTCAGGGAGAAGAACTGTGCATTTCAATATTAATATGCAAACTCTTATTTAATCTTCTTATTTTCAGTATTTTCCTCTGTCTCTCAACTGTAGTTGGTACCTTGTTTGGTTTTTCTCACTCCAGTGAATAAACCTCCTATTTTCTGCCAGGGTGGGAGGGGCAGTTGCTAGAGTGCACCAAGTTGGAAAGAGCATCTAGGGGATCTAACTACTTATTTATTTATTTTTTCCAATAGAGTTTTGTCTTCTTTTTTTAGAAATTTTAGGTTTACAGAAAAACTTGAGAAGATACTACAGTGTTCCCATATGCCCTACACCTAGTTTCCCCAATTATCTACATCTTATATTAGTATGAGACATTTGTTATAATTAATGAAGCAGTATTTATGCATAATTATTAACTGAAGCCCATAGTTGATTCCCTTAGTTTTTACCTAATGTCCTTTTTCTGTTCCAGGGTCCCATCCTGGATAGCACATTGCAGTCAGTTGTGATGTCTCTTTAGGCTCCTCTTGGCTGTGGCAGTTTCTTGGACTTCCCTTGTTTTTGATGACTTTGACTGTTATGAGGAATACTGTTAAGGTATTTTGTAGGATGCCACACTATTGGAATTTTTCTGATGTTTTTCTTATAAGACTGGGGTTGTTGGTTATTATGAGGAAGACTACAGAGGTAAAGTGCCATTTTCATCACATCATATCAAGTGTACATACTATCAACATTTATGAAAGCTTATGTAGTGTTTGTCAGGTTTCTCACTGTAAAGTTACTATTCCACTCCCCCCACCCCCACCCCTTCCATACTGTACACTTTGGAAGGAAGTCACTATGCACAGCCCATACCTAAGAAACGGAGTTATGCTAACTACTACTTAAACAGATTTGCAACCAATCCTAGAATTTTCATCCTAATCTTTTACTCCACTTTCAGAGGTAGCTGGTGCTGCCAATTCATGAGACTTTTTGAGGTTCTGTGGTGCAAATTATGTGGCCTCGTGGCTTTCCCCACTGTTGGCTCATGACTCTGCTTCCTTGGTCTGCTGTTTGCTTTGATTTCCTGATTCCCAGTTCTGAATTTTTGTTGCTATCCTCTCCTCTATTCTCCTTGTCCTTGTGGATTTATGCTATTTTTTTGGTCCCTTTTATGTCATTTTGGTGGGAGTATTTGAAGGGAGTGGAGGTGTGGCAGTTTTTAAAAATGTGTATAAATTCTTGGGTAATGCTCCCTTCAAGAGGTGGAGCTTAATTCCTCTCCCCTTATGTGTGGACTTAGTATCTTGCCTCCAATGAGTACAATATGGTGTGTCACTTGAGATTAGGTTATAAAAAGACTGTGACTTGTCTTTGGTATGTGTTCTTGTTCCGTTGGATCACTTGCTTTGGGAAAAGCCAGCTGCCATGTTTGTGAGCAGTCCTATGGAGAGGTCCATGTGGTGAAGAACTGAAGCCTCCAGCCAGCAAGAAACTGAAGCTTAGTACAGCCACACAAGAGAGCTTGGAATTGGATTCTTCAGTCCCATTTGAGCCTTGAGATGACTGTAGCCCCTGTCTACCGCTTGACTGCAAGCTTTTCAGAGCCCCTGAGCCAGAATCATCCAGCTAAGCCACTCCCAGCGTCCTGACCCTTGGAAACTGTGTGAGAAATAAATGTTTTAAGCTGCTAAATTTTGGGCTGATTTGTTATGCAGCGTAGATAACTAATACAAGAGGTAAATCACAAATGGAGACTTTTATAAGTGTTACTATAGACTGTATTTAGATGTCATGTAAAAGATATGCGATTTTTAAAATAAACTTTATTTTGGAATAATTTTAGACTTACAGAAAAGTTGCAATGATAGTACAGAGAATTTCCATACACCCGTCACCCAGGGTCCCCCATTGTTAACACTTTACATTACCGTGGTACATTTGTCGAAACTAAGAAACTGACACTGGTAATTACCATTAACCAAACTCAAGACTTTATTTGGATTTCACCATTTTTCCATTCATTAAATCCTATTTCTGTTCCAGGATCCAAGCTGGGACACATTACATTAATTGTCATTTCTCTCCAGTTCCCTCAGGTCTGTGACATTTTCTCGTTTTCCATGAACTTGACGGAGATCTGAGCTACACTGAAATTAATTTTGTTTGTTGGATAGGGTTTCTTTGACTGTGACACTGCTAGGAAATCAAACCACATTGACGCAGGCTTTATAAGAATTGAAACATTTATCATGTTTGATAATTAGTTCTACATTCATTTGGGCAACTGTTGGGTTATCTGCCTTCCCCACTAGTCTGTGAGATCCGTGAAGATAGGGGCCATGTTTGTGCTTGAGACAGCACGGTGTCTCACACAAAGTAGTTGTTCCATAAATATATGTGGAACAAATGAATGAATGTATAGTTAATGATCCATAAATATTTTTAATGAAAGAATGAATCTCAGTGTTCCTCAGAGGAATTTGAACCATACCTTAACTATATACCCGTTGCTGTCAATTCCAACTCATAGCGACCCTATAGGACAGAGTAGAACTACCCCATAGGGTTTCCAAGACTGTAATCTTTATGGAAGCAGATTGCCACAGTGTGCACCTTGGTGGGGTGAACCACCGACCTTTCGGTTAGCAGCCGAGCGCTTTACTACTGTGCCACCAGGGCTCCTTACCTTAATTATAGTAAGTCCTAAACAAATAAAATAAAACTTATGAAAGCCGGAACTGGTGTAAGGCAGAAACCTGTCAGAAAGAAAACTCAAATATTTTCCACTAAAATGAGTGATTAAAAAAGTGGTAGACTGCACCCTGTCAAAGGTGGAAAACTTGCGAGACCCTGAAAACAAGGCCGTCCTGTCGAGTTCCCGCTCTCACAGTTTTCACTATGGTAACGATTTACTATGTGCCAGACACACTGCCAAATGCTTACCTACGCTAGCTACATAAATACGTATTCAGTTCCGCTACATAAAATGAGAATAGCAAAATTCTTTCTAAGGGACAATGCTCTGCCTTCCAGAGACAGAGAAAGTGTTATCTGGTGCCTAGGGATCATTGCTTTTCGTTAAGTGAATGCAGGAAGAACACTAGTCAGATGGGCATAGCAGCTACTCTCCCTGAAACAGCACACTGTGTAAACACAGTGTGTCTGAGTGCCAAGGAGCAAAAGGAGAAATTAGGTCAGTTTTCTCAGGAGTAACCTATGCAGAGAGAAATGCCACAGGTTAGCAATGCAAAGGAAGATACAAATGACTAGGACTCACCTATCCCTCTTTGAAATCTAAAGCATGAGTTCTGAAAAGTTTTATGTTAATTAAGTCCAATTTCATTTTAATTCAGTGCAAAACTTTTATCCCTCTCCTAACATTTGAATTTAGAATCTTCCCGATTTAATATTACAATTCACGTTACTCTTGGCATTTTAGTTAAAATGCTAAGTGCATATCATTTGCTGGACTTTCTTATGGTGGGCAGGCCATGGACAGCGGGTAGCCTGATCTGAGAAGATGGTGGAAATAAGCCTTAAAGGAGTTTGGGGAAAGAGACAAGCTGAGTTGTCCCTGTCTATAGCTGAAAACAAGATGCATTCCAGTGGCAGCTCAACTGACATTAAAAGTTTCGTGTGGGGATTTATATATAATTCAGAAATAATAATAAATTGGAGTTGGCCTTTTGGCTGCTATCCCAGACTAAATCCCTTGAATGCTTATCTTATAGAAGACACAGAAAGAATTCAATTTTAGACTTGTGTATTTACCTAAATGTGGTAAGTGACAATTTTTTTTTGTATAGGGAAAATGTAAAAATGTGTTTCAGAGTAAAACACTGAAAAATTCAGTAAAGTAAAAATTCAGGACAGGGACTCTAATATATTTTGCTAGTGCCAGTACAGTTCCATAAATCAGGGCTTTTTGTTTACTTTCTTTATAACTGATTTTTCCATATTTTTTAGCAAGCCATGGAAAATTCAGCTTAAATATGACTTTTATCTACAGCCTTCCATGGGAAGAAATTACTTGTGTCCATATTTTAAATTATTTGCCCTCATGAAGTTTTCATGGCCTTACCTCCAGGTTTACTGTTCCAGAAAAAAGTCTCATTCATTTATTCTTCCATTGTTTGTAAACGCCTTGCATTGGATTCCCAATCATTAGCCTAGTGCCTGACCCATGGTTTCATTTTACAATATTTGTTGAATGAAGAAAGGTTGTCTGCATGTACACACGTGATGTTGTTTTAAATATTTTTACTAAGATGTTATCAGGAGGGACCATTCCCTGGAGAAGGACATCATGCTTGGTAAAGTAGAGGGTCAGCCGAAAAGAGGAAGACCCTCAATGAGATGGATTGACACAGTGGCTGCAACAATGGGCTCAAACACCGCAACGATTGTGAGGATGGTACAGGACAGGGCAGTGTTTTATTCTGTCGTACACGGGGTCGCTATGGGTCAGAACTGACTTGGTGGCGCTAACAATGACAAGACATGATCTCTTGAGGTGGCTAATGTTCTTACATTCTCTGTTCTCTCTTTTTCTGACAGTAAAAGAACTTTCAACTTGGTTCTGCCTTTAAGAGGCAAGAGTTTGCTCTCCCCTTGCTGCCTTTCCCTCTTCTTACTGGCTGGAACCCAGACAAGGTTTTGAACCATTGTAGAAAGATGAAGGCAACCTTTTGGGGACGGGAGAGCCACAGATGGAAGGTGCCTGGGTCCCTGCGTAACACTGTGGAGCAGAGCACTGCTCAGCCCTGCACTCTGCAACTGCAGCACTCTGTGAGAGAGAAACAAAGGTCCGTTCTGTTTAAGCCATTGTTATTTGGAGGTGTCTCTAACGCAGCAGTCAAACCACTCTCTTATCCATACAATTCTCGAGGAACGTAACATAAGAAGGGATGAGAACATTAGTTCCCAAATAACCATGATGTAAGTGAGAATATGAAAAACCCCACGTTGTTGTTAGTTGCCATTGAGTCGATTCTGACTCATGGTGACCCCATGTGTGCAGAGTAGAACTACTCCATAGGGTTCTCAAGCCTGTGACCTTTCGGAAGCAGATCATCAGGCCTGTGTTCTGAAGCACCTCTGAGGGGGTTTGAACCACCAACCTTTTGGCTAGTAGTTAGTTGAGCACTTAACCATTTGTGCCACCCAGGGACTCCTGAGAAATCCCAAAAGAGCATCTAATAAATGCTCTGAAGGTTTAGAGGAGGAAGAATTCACATCCATTTGGAGAGCAAATTACCGTAGGTGTGCTTTGAAACTAGGAGCTACTCTAGAGCATGATGGATATTATTATTCATGGAATCCTACCTGCCTGACTTACCTGTCTGTCTGTCCAGCACAGTGTTGCTCCCTGCAGGCTTGGGAATAAGGTGGACAGATATTCCAGAGGGCCTGGAGGAGGGGTGTGCAGAGATCTGTGTGGACTCAGCCCCCACCGGTACCAGGAGGCTGACTGAGCGATCTCTAGGTAGCTGAAGTCTGGCCTATGCAAATTATTGAGGTGGTGAAGAGCATGGGCTTTGCAGTCAGACACACAGGGTTCGAATTTGACCTACATTTCCAGGTGTAATGCTGAGCAGAATTTGAAACCAGGCTCCCTAGGTTCAAATCTCTATTCCACCACTTAGGAAATATGTGACCTACAGCAACTGGTTTAACCTCCCTGTGACCCAATTTACTCATGTGTAAAATGAGCATTAAAAAAAGTACTTACTTTGTGGTGTTGTTTGGAAAGATTAACAGAAAACTCCTTATAATATTGTCATTAATACACAGTTAATGTGTAGTATGTGTCAGGCATTCACATATAGTTATATATGTATTTAAGTTATAAACAGAACAGTGTCTGGTATATAATAAATGGAGCCCTGGTGGTGCAGTGTTTAAGAGCTTGGCTGACAACCAAAAGGTTTGCAGTTCAAATCCACCAACTGCTCCTTGGAAACCCTATGGGGCAGTTCTGCTCTGTCCTGAAGGGTTACTATGAGTTGGAATCAACAGCAACAGGTTTATGTACTAAATACTTAATAAATATTGCCTGTTATTGTTGTTTGGAGTCCCTGGGTATTACAAATGGTTAGCATGCACAGCTGCTAATCGAAAGGTTGGAGGTTCGACTCCATCCAGATGGGCCTCAGAAGAAAGCCCTGTCAATCTGCTTCTGAAAAATTAGTCATTGAAAAAAACCTTATGGAGTGCAGTTCTACTCTGACACTCATGGGGTCACCAGGAGTCCAAGCTGAGCTGTTAGCAACTGGTTGTTGGCTGGGCGTTTGAAAGTATTTGATCCGCTTCAGACTGCTTCTCCACTGGCCCACACTTGCTTCTCTGGCTGGAAACATAATAAAGAGGGAAGAAACAGCAGGAGGAACACGAGGGCTGGCTCAGAGGCAGTTGGGAGATGGCCTATTAATAAAGAGCACAGGATGTGCTGGGACTGGGACTAAGCAGGAGTCAGGCCTCGCCTGGCAGCAGCACCAGGTGAGTTCCGCTGGGCAACTGGCCTGAGGGATCCGGGGATAGCTGGACTGCTTCCTTACTGGGGAGGGGACACCTGCTGATGAGGGTACCTGAGGAAATGGCGGAGCACCCCTGGATCTCCGCCTGTCTTGGGTCTGCTTGGCCTCTAGATCCAGGTGCCACTCATCCGGAACAGTCCCTGGACGTGTCCCTGGTCCTCGCTGGCACCTTCTCTGGTGTCTGTGATCCTCCAGCCCGCTCCATGCCAGACTCTTTCCGACTGCTCTGCCCGCTCCTCCCAGGTGCCAAGTGTGGAGACGGCATGGGCGTGGGGAGCTTTCATTGCTTTTTGCTTGCCTAGCTGAGTCTTTGGAGGCTTGTGACTGACTGCCTGTGAACACCTACTTGGTTCCACACAATCCCTGCTGCCCCACTCTGTGCTCTTATTTCCTGGTCTTTGTGGCCCAGGGACGAAGTGGAGGCTGTCCTTGCCCTGGTTCCAGGTGGGACAGGTGAGCTCAGGTTTCTGGGGTGTCTAATCCACGTGGGTCTCAATACCTTCCTTACTGGGAGCCGGGCCCTAAGGCAGACTGCTTCAGCTCCCCGCCTCCATCTCTGCCCTATTTGTTATCTAGCTGGGGTGTCAGGGAGCAGGAGGTGGGGGTTGGGGTGGAAGATGGAGAACTGCTTCTCCAGATGGCTCCTCTTTTCAAACATTCTCTGTTACTTGGATTGCACCTTTTGAGCTTAGAAGCAAATAATTTCTTGACTCTGTTCTTTGGATTTGACCTGGTCACAGTCCCCTGGGACATGAACATGCCTCACTTTTCATGACCTGGAGAGACCTCGGGTGGAGGGAGTGTGGGGGCCCAAGTGCACGGGACTCATACCTCACAAGGTCATCCTGCTACATTGCTTTTCTTGGAGCCTGTGTGTGTGTGTGCGCGCGCGTGTGTATTTGCACCCTTTGTCTCATGTATCCTTAAAGTGATGAGACAAATTCCACAAAGTTGTACAACTTTGTACAGAAACTACAACGTTATGGGTATTTGTTTCTGTTGCTTGGTAACCATTAGGATTTAGTATGTGTGAATTTTTCTGTGTTAGAGGGATTTTGAAGAATTATTCCAAGCACCCATAGGCCATCTTTCGTATCAGGAACATTCATCAGAGGTTTATAGGGGTTAGGGTAAGTCCCAGAAACAGGTTTCCTGAGTGAGGGCAGTCATTGTTCAGCTACATTAGCTAGAGCTCAGTATACTTGGCATGCACGCTTTACCTGGAATCTAGGTAAAGCCATTTGGAGTTCCAACAGTCCCAGCCCACAGAACAGCACTTGTGTTGAGGATTTGCAATTTTCTCAATGGTCTGCAGCCATTTTCTAGACATATGCTTTGAGTTGCAGGTCTTCTGATCACAGTGGGTGTGAACTCTTGAGACACTGAAGGAGCTTGATAAATATCCAGTTTAGGAACCAGCTGCTTCTAAAGGGTTACTTCTGAGCTAGTCTTAATGCTGGGGTTCTGTTTGACGTGTTGTCAATTAATGACCATATCAACAGATGTGAGTGATATTTATGTTGTTGTTAGGTGCCATCAAGTCAGTTCCGACTCATAGTGACCCTATAAACAACAGAACGAAACACTGCCTGGTCCTGCACCATCCTTACAATCATTGCTATATTTGAGTCCATTGTTGCAGCCTCTGTGTCAATCCATCTTGTTGAGGGTCTTCCTCTTTTTTGATGACCCTCTACTTTACCAAGCATGACGTCCTTCTCCAGGAACTGGTCCCTCCTGATAACATGTCCAAAGTATGTGAGATGAAGTCTCACCATCCTTGCTTCTAAGGAACATTCTGGTTGTACTTTTCTCGAAGACAGATTTGTTTGTTCCTCTGACAGTCCATGGTATATTCAGTATTCTTTCCCAGCACCATAATTCAAAGGCGTCAATTTTTCTTCAGTCTTCCTTATTCATTATCCAACTTTCGCATGCATATGAGACAATTGAAAATGCCATGGCTTGGGTCAGGCACGTCTTAGTTCTCAAGGAGACATCTTTACTTTATAACACTTGAAAGAGATCTTTTGCAGCAGATTTGCCCAACACAATGCGTCGTTTGATTTCTTGACTGCTGCTTCCATGGGTGTTGATTGTGGATCCAAGTAAAACGAAATCCTTGACAACTTCAGTCTTTTCTCCATTTATCATGATGTTGCTTACTGGTTCAGTTGTGAGGATTTTTGTTTTCTTTATGTTGAGGTGTAATCCATACTGAAGGCTGTAGTCTTTGATTTTCATCAGTAAGTGCTTTAAGTCCTCTTCACTTTCAGCAAGCTAGAGCGTGTCATCTGCATATCACAGGTTGTTAATGAGTCTTCTTCCAATCTTGTTACTGTGTTCTTCTTCAGATAGTCCAGTTTTCTCAGATTATTTTCTTAGCATACAGTTTGAATAAGTATGGTGAAAGGATACAACCCTGACGCACAGCTTTCCTGATTTTAAACCATGCAGTATCCCTTGTTCTTTTCGAATGATTGCCTCTTGGTCTATGTACTGGTTCCTCATGAGCACAGTTAAGTGTTCCAGAATTCCCATTCTTCGCAATGTTATCCATAATTTGTTATGATCCAGACAGTCAAATGCCTTTGCATTGTCAGTAAAACACAGGAAGGGTATAGGATATTGAAAATCAGAGAAGGAGAGGCTAATAGGAACTTTTGGTTTCAATGACAAGTGTTAGAAGTGATAGCATGAGGGTGAGAGATGACTTAAGATACAATTCATCTTAAAATATACTGTTAATGTTATGATTTTTTTCCCAGATTATCAAAGTAGAAAACTTAGAGGATACAGAAAATTATAAAGAAGAAAATAATTACTGATAATCCTACCACTCAGAGATAAACTTTTTTCTATGCATATATTTCTGTGCATAGGATATATTATATTTCATAATATTTGATATTTTGTAAATATTTTACTGTAAACATTTATAATTAGGAGAGCAATACATGCTTGCTGTAGAAAACTCACGGCCACTGCCGCCACCCATTGCCATCTAGTCAGCTCTGACTTCTGGCAGCCCTATGTGTGTCAGAGTAGAACTGTGCTCTATGGGGCTGTCAGTGGCTGATTTTTTGGAAGTAGATCACCAGACCTTCTGCGTCACCTCTGGCTAGACTAAAACCACCAATCTTTAGCTTAGCAGCTGAGCAAGTTAACTGCAGTGACATCACTAGGCTTGGTGTTACCCAGTGTGGTTAACTCATGGTGTCACCCCCCCATGGACCTCCTCCCATACCAGACCACACAGAATCCTTAGTAATGTTTTTTGTACTAGTGTTACCTGTAAATTGTAATTCCCATATAACACTCCTTCTTTTCCTTTAATTACAACTTCATTCTAAAAAAAAGTTATTGGTATAGGTTCACAATACTAATTACCACAATACTGTAGCTAAAACACCAGAAAATTTGACAAAATCAATGACTATACTGGCAGCAACAGCGCATGCTTGTAGCGAGTGCGCACAAAACTATGTGATTCGAAGCATCGTTGTAATTGGGTAATAATGACAGCTCTGACTGGAGCACATTAGAAGGGTCAAAACAGATCAGCATAGAGTTGTAGACTTGTAGGTATGTTGACACGTGTAGGATGGGCTTACGAAACAACTAACTGCCGGAATATTTTTATAAAAAAATAATAAATTTATGCTGAAACAATGCACAAAAATTTTATAGACGGCTATTTTAGAGTCACCCCCATGACAGTGTCACCCAGTGTGATCCACACCCCCCGCAGCCCCCTAGGGACGCCACTGACTGCACCACCCAGGGACTCTGGATCCCCAGCAGGGGGTGCAAATTGAAATACTTGTAGGACTGGGAAGGTGGTGTAATTAGTGGAGTGCGTGAAATGGAGCTCTTGTGGGGGCACCTCCACCTGTCACTGATATGGTGGAAGGTGGGCCCTTGTTGCCAGAATTTGTGTTTTTAAAGTGTCATTGGAAATCCATGTTTTTATGTGATATCTCCCAATTTTTAAATGTAGGCAATTTACTCAAAATTTCAAAACCCAACGTACATGGCAAAATCAAACCTGTGGGTTATAGTTGACATCTACAGCACCTTAGGTCAGGACAGAATTCCAAATGTCCATCAAGTTACATCATCTCTTCATAGATTGTCTATCTCTAAAATCCCAAAGCCCTTATTTTGCTTATATCATGGATTTACGGGCCAGTCAGATGAGTTCCTTATAGTAAACTCCCTTTAGCTTACCCTCTAACAGCCCTGACCAACTGACTTTAAAACACTTAAAACACAAAGGTGACTGTTCTTCTGGATGTATTTTTAATGTATGCTAGTGGAATTTCGGTTCAAGGAGTGAATTCTGTGGTCTTCTGAAGGGAGACTGAATGACAATTTATAATGGAAATATCAGTGGTTGCATTTACCTTCCTAATATGAATTCAAGCCTAAATTAATTTAAGAGTGTTATGGCGCCATTCATCTCTTTGAACAGAATAAAATGGTGGCATAAATTATAAAACTAAAAGGTTACGGAGTCATTCTTCCATTATTAGACTCTAATGCTCCTTCTTTTTCTATGTGAAATGAAAGATGACAATTAGAAAAATATCAGATGCTACCTCCCCCACAAAAAAGTAAAATAAATATCTTTCTCCGGCTTCCTTAGTGCATTCTAAAACCACCTACAGGTTCAACAGGAAATGTATTGTGGCCTCATGGGCAGTCAGCACTGATGGGCGATTCATCCATTTTATGGTTCATCACCTTTTCTTTCGAGAGATTAACTGACTCTCAGGCCTCTAAGAACTACCAGTGAGTCTGATTGTGTAAGAACAACAAGAAAAACAAGTGAATGGGATTTGGCCATAATGGCTGCCTTCATTCCTTTATGTTCTTGTCACTGCAGTGACAAACGCTATGATAAAAGCCATTTTGTTCATGGGAATTTCTTTTCTCAGGAGTCTGGAAGCTCCAAATGTCAGACCAGTGGGGACCTTAAATCCCCATCCTCCACTGAACATTGGAAAGGTTCTCTTCCAAAGTCAATTCACATGTCTGATGATTAGTGGTGGGGAGTGGGGGTGAGGAATAGAGTTTAACAAAGTCTAATTCTCAATGATATGGTATATTACACTTAAAGTGAGAACAAAACATTTTAGTACATTAAAACCGAACCAAACCTTTTGCCATCGAATCGATTCCAACTCTAGTGACCCTATAGAACAGAGTAGAACTGCCCTATAGGGTTTCAAAGGAGTGGCCAGTGGATTTGAACTGCTCACCTTTAGGTTAACAGCTGAGCTCTTAACCACTGTGCCACTGGGTCTCCTTTAGTATACTAAGTGTCCTCTAAAACAAAACAAAATGAAATAAACTCATTGCCATCAAGCTGATACTGACTCACAGTGACCCTATAGGACAGAGTAGAATGACCTCATGGGGTTTCCAAGGAACAGCTGGTGGATTTGAACTGCCGACCTTTTGGTTAGCAGCTGAGCTCTTAACCACTGTGCCACCAGGGCTCCTTTAGTACATTAAAAAACCAAAACCCCATTGCCACTGAATCAATTCCGACTCACAGCGACCTTCATAGAACAGGGTAGAACTGGTCCTTAAGATTTCCAAGGAGCTGCTGGTGGATTCCAATTGCTGACCTTTTGGTTAGCCGCTGAGCTCTTAACCACTGCACCACCAGGGTCATGAAAACTTTTAATATACGTATTTACATTTGTAATTAATATATTCTTTGGGGCTATATTTATTTCTTTAAAGTTCTTCATGAACTATCCCTACCTCGCCCACAATTGATTGGGGTTTAAAAGTCACAGATGGTTAGATTGAACTTGTTCTTGCATTTGTCTCTTTTGGTAAAGAATCCTTATAAATACAAGATTCTTACTGGCTTCAAAAAAACACCTTGTTGTTGATGTCTGTTAACTTCATCATAGTTCTAGAAGCTATAGGTTTTCTATTTCACTGTATCCCACCTGTGGTATTTTTTACTACTAGTATAATAAAAAATCATTTAGGAGATATGTGGATGGTTTTTAAAATTTAAATAGTTATATATTTATTTTAAAGTTAGTTTAAAAAAATATAACCAGCCCCCCAAACCAGTGAATTCAAAGATATTATATAATCCTTTTTGAAATAAAGTAGATGATTTAAATGAAAGTATTAAGTAAATGATAGTTTGAGTGACAGATACATTGATATGGCAAAAATCATGCAGATGGTACAGAAATGATTGAAGCGTGGAAAATGGTTAATGACTGGGGTCTGCTTAGGTCTGTCAGGATGATTCTATTTTTTAACTTTAAAAATTTCATTGAACTAGATTTAGATGAACCTCAGAGTTCAACATGGATAATCCTAATGATTTAACATCTTAAGGAGAATGCTAAATCATCTGTTGACCTTAGCTGTTGATCCTTTTTCCCCTCTTCTGTACCTGAGGTTCCATTCTTGTAGGGTGCCTCATTTGATGTAATAGTGTAGACTCCAGGGTCAGACTGCCTGTGTTTGAGTCTTGACTCCACTACTTTACTGTTGTATGAACCCAGACAAGTTACATAACCTCTCTGAGCCTTATTTTTCTCAACTGTAAAATTGGGAAAAATAGTGTCTAGCTTGTGAGATTCATTTGAAGGTTAATAAATTAAAACATGTCAAGGATTTAGAGCTATGCCTAGTACCTCATAAAGCACTGAATAAATATTAGCTATCATTTTTTATTTCTGTCTGAAAAGTTTTGTAAAGCTAAAGGTTTATATACAAAATTGCATCTATGATGCCATGAAGTGGTTTGTAATTTGAAGGAAATATTTGGTGAGTCCAGTTGTGAAGCAAATAATTACTGTGAAATGTATTGCTTTTTAAAAATCTGTAGTTTTTAATATGAGAGGCATAAGGTGAGTCTGTTTTTAGAAACATTTAAGTCCCATAAGAGTTGAAAGGCATTTATTTTACTAGTTCCCACTATGATTTGACACAAAGAAAAAAGTTACTTTGAATGATAATTATAAATTAGCTCAGGATTCTTAAAGGTAAATATTGAAGACCTTGGGGTGATGGTGAATATCTCCAGAAAGAAAACTTCAACATTTCTCCTGGGAACCTTTCAGAGGAAATCTCGGTTAAGGCCAGTAGAAATGAATATTTTTGTTCCATTCTCTTTAGCACCACTTGAAAAGGATGCAATTTAATTCTTAAAAATCTTTCTAAGGTATTGACTCTTTTGCAATTAAGTATGTCATATATTCTTACTTGGAAGAGGTTTTTGATTTTAGCTTTTTATGTAGGGCTATATGTGGAATCATAGAATTTTTAGAGTTAGAAGAAACCTAAGATATTGTCGAGCTTTTTTCTCTCTCCTGTTCTTTCTCTCTCTAGAGAAAGCTTACACACACACACACACACACACACACACACACACACACACACATACACACACCCTCTGAAGCTAGTCCATGAAAATAATTATCTGAGGAGAATATTATAAATTTGTTTATGCATAAAGGTGAGAGTCTTAGAGAAACACACACACACACACACACCCAGACACACACACACACACACCCCCTCTGGAGCTAGTCCGTGAAAATAATTATCTGGGGAGAATGTTATAAATCTATTTATGCATAAAGGTGAGAGAGCCTTAAAACCATGGAGACTTCCCTAGAGTGAGGACCTGGATTAATGGGATTTTCAGAAATTGTATTTTCCTAACTGACTATGGAGGGTGGTGGAAAACTCCCCAGATGAGAATCTGGGGGCAAATTAGAAAAATTAACCAGGTACTTCTTTTCAAGAAGAAAAATCCTAGCATGCTAAAAACCAAGTCCTTGATTTATAAAGCAGTTGAAATTCTACTTTGGTATTGCAAAGAAGAAAGGATAAAAATATCCATTTTCATTAAATCTCTCCATATTTTACTCCATTTCTCCTTTCTGTTGCTGCCCACAGGTTTATGGCCCCGTCGGCCTTGATTATCTCATGATGATTACTTTATTCGTTTATTTACGTTCAGCCCTTCCCTGCGTCACTCTCAGGTCAGCTCGTCTTGTATGATGCATCGTAAATACTAATGAGCTAGTTTGTTTTTCCTACTGACAACAATAAAGACCACTAAGTGGCTTTTCTCTCTATTTCCAAATGTTTCCTCACAAGAGCTTCAATTTAGCAAATAGAGAGTTATTTGGATTAAAACAAGCCACCTTTGAACAGTTCTGCAAGAAGTATCAGCCATTCACTTGTAAGTGTGAAATAATTTAATCAGATCATTTTTCTTCCAATGCAAAGTTGAAAGCTTCCCTTGGGAATAGATCTGTTTATGAGGTGGAGAAGCAAGTGGGGGGTGGAGGGAGGAAAGGAATGAGTAATTGTGGAATGGGGAGGGGGTGCTTTTGATAATTCAGAATCTGAGAGAGAGTAGCTGGTGGTGTTGGATTGCTGGCGCTGGGAGGTGGACCAAGGGGCTGAGACAAACTTTGGCACTTTGGTGATCTGATCCTGAGTAGGACAGGTTCTTTAATTAAAGAATCTTTGTGTGGACATTCCAATTTCCGCTCCTTCATTTGTATTTACTAGAAAATCATCCTGCAACAACCTGATGGGACTTATGCCCCTTTTTCATTTAGAAAGCTGTCGTGTTTCTACCAGGAGAAAAACATTGCGTAACAAGTGGGAGTTTTTGCATAGGGAGATTTTTTCCTTGGCCAGCTGAGCAGCTTACCCTTCACCTAGTGGCTGACTACCTGTGGATCTCAGAAGCGGAACCTAATTAGAAATCAAGAAATTAGGCATCTTAGTAAATAGCAGACCCTGAAGATCTTTAGAAAACTTGTTTCCCTCCCAAATAAAATTTTGCTAACATACTCCCCTTGCTGTTATGAAGGAAAGTATAATCTAAATGCCCTGACATGATGAGGTCTCCAGGACATATTAAGGGAGCAAAGTAAGTTTTAAGACTAAGCCATAAGTATGATACATTTTATGTCACGTGCATACAAATGCTCACACACTGCTACAAATCCTTGTTATATAAACAAGACAAAGACAGCCTCTGTGTGTTGGCCCCAGGTTGTTTATTTCTTTATCACAAGCTGAGACCGATTAGCCCCAAAAGCCCACCAGTACGAAACTCAGATTGGTAGACATCCAATTGTATTAAAGAATATTAAAGAAAAGTAAGTAGATTTTTAGCTTAGAGCCTGTCTGCTTTACATACCCTGCAAAACTGCACCCAGCGTCTGCTAGCCACAGATAAAATAAAACCCTGTAGTTATAAGGACTCCCAAGTTGCTGTTGTCCTTGGAGTTCTCTGAACCAGAGACCCTCCGCCTTGCTACAGAAGGACGTGGAGTCCCTTCTTCTCTTTCTGGAGGTTTCCTTGCCCTCTTCCCCTTCTGGCGGCTCCCTGTGTCTCTGGAAGACCTCCTGCTATAGGGGACCCTCCCTGCTGCATGCAGCTGTCAATGTGTTGGTCCATAAATAGCTTGTTGTGGGGAGCTGCTATCCGGTGGTCTGGTCTTTTTCCATGATTAGCCCTGAACTCCCTTGAATTGACTATAGTCCTCTATAAGTAGATACATGTATGTAAGGTTCCTGTCTCAGGGGGTTGCTGTGAGGATTAAAAAAGATGATTTGTGTAAAATGCTTAGAACAATGTCTGGTGCGGTGTAAACGTGTAATGTATTTAGAAAGATTTGTCCTGAACTTGTAACCAAACTTATAACAGTGAGGTAGGGGGGTTGGTAAGTTGTTTAAAAGTTTAAAATAAAGAAATTTATGCACAAATTGCTTGTGTAATTAAAAATTAATTTAAGAAGATTGTTACCAAAAAAAAAAAAAAGATGTATTTAGACTAAAATTTTAAGAGAGAGATCACAAACATTGCTGCCCTTAGACCTGGACAAGAGGGGCCCCTGCACTAAGTCCCAGGCTTTAGAGAGTCCTGCAGGTCAGAAAAGGGGCCCTGGTGGCACAGTGGTTAAGTGCTTGGTGCTAACTGAAACGTCGGTGGTTTGAACCCACCTGCGATTCAGTGGGAGAAGAGACCTGGAGATCTGCTCTCGTAAAGATTTACAGCCCTAGAAACCCTATGAGGCAGTTCTACTCTGTCCTACAGAGTTGCCATGAGTCAGAATCGACTCAACAGCACTTAACAACAACAATAACAATAGTATATCATAAACACACACACATGGACACACACACATTTATCAAAGAACAAATGGGTGGCATTGTAGCATAGGAACTGATACTCAACACCAAAAAAAAAAAAAAAAAAACCTCAACCCATTACTACTGAGTTGATTCTGACTCGTAGTGACCCTATAGGACAGAGTAGAACTGTGCTGTACGGTCTCCATATGGAAGCAGACTGCCACATCTTTTGGTTAGCAGCTGAGCAGCTTTAACCACAGTGTCAGCAGGGCTCCTTATACTCGACAAAGGCACAGCATAACCCACAACCATAAACATCTGCTTTCATAACTACCACCCCTTAGTCCTCAGGGGAAGGCGTCTCCATATCTGTTGCCAACGTCCTTGAAACAAAAGGCAACAAGATCTGAATGCAGTGAATGTTGAGGGTTTCCGTGTTTTTAGGTCTGCATTGGAGTCTAAGAGTGATTTGAGCAGCAGAGCACTGAGGCAAATAAAAGGCACTATAATTAATTTATCTTTAATTAACTTGCAAAAGATTCTTGCATAAAGAGTTATTGTTTCCCAGTAGTGCCAAGCATTCATTTTCTTGCTTCTCTTTGCGTTCTAGCTCTTGGCTCCAGAGGTACTCATAAATTAGCGCATTATTTGCAAGAATGACACATGGCAGATGAAGAATATCTTGCAATATTAAAACATACATATTCATAAATTTATATATGTAGGTCTTGATGTAAAATACCTCAAGCAACAACTTGATGAAAATTAAATACTCGAATTATGAAGTTTTACTTCTATAAAATATATTTAACATAATTTGATTACATTCTCAGAGGAGTCCTGGTGGCGAAGTGGTTAAGCACTCGGCTGCTAATGGAAAGGTCAGCGGTTCGAACCCCCCAGCTGCTCCAAGGGAAAAAGATGTGGCAGTCTGCTTCTGTAAAGATTACAGCCTAGGAAACCCTATGGGGCAGTTCTACTCTGTCCTATAGGGTCGCTATGAGTTGGAATCGACTTGATGGCAGTGAGGTGAGGGTACGTTTTTAAATATTGAGTAAAATTTCAACTTTAAGTACTTCTGATTTAAAAATTTTATATTAATTAATTAAAATTTTTGTCTTGCATTTTATATATATACATATATATAAACTTTGGACTATTTTAGAAGTAAAATAACCTATTTGAAAGCATAAAAATAATTTTAATTTTCAAAATCTGTTTTCGTTTACATTTTTAATAAAAATTTATTTTAATTTTTACACTAAATATACTTTAATTTTGAGTATTTAATCCTTTAGGTTATTGCTATCAATAAAACATATATTATAGGAAAATCTGAATTGTAAAAATACAATTATGATTTTACTGAAATTAAGTAAAAATAAAATTTATGAAATCCATACAATTTATGAATGAGGTACGTATTTATTGTTTACCCATACATCACTAGCCCATCAATAGAATACCTAGACATGTGCAATAATAAATTCAGTTATCTTAGATATTTTGCCAACTTATGGTTACATTAAAAACCAAACTTTATACATATTTTAGATTTTGTTGTTCTGAAGGTATACTTGTCAAAGTAGGAGGATAGAACACGTTCCATTGAGAGGTTTGATAACTTGTTTTATAACTAAATTTTTAGGTATAAAGAATGTGGGCTTCCATTTGGACTTTAACCTGGAACCCTGTGCATGTCTGGGTGGGCCTTGTTAGGAACTTTGGCTGTAGCTCCTCACAAGTTGAGGGTAGATAATTTGGTTCTTTAGCTCATAGGTCTTCAGGCTGAGAATTGTACTCAGTGAACGGTATACAAGAAACTGCATCTGAGAAGCCTCATCATCACCTGGACCTGCCTTAGGTCATGAGATCCTGGACCTTGAGCCTGAGCCTGATGCCATAATGGGATGATACTTGGGGGTAGGGGTCTTGGGTGAAGGGCTCAGTATATTTTTCATGTGGGAGGGATGTGAATTGTGGCCAGATTGTCTTCTCCAACAATGGCCTCAGTGGCATATCCATCCCATATGCTCTTCTAGAAGCTTGCCACTCCTTCATCAAAATCTGGAGTCTATGGCCTCCTTCCTTGAGAAACCGGGTGGGTCTTTGTGACTACCTCAACCAAGTGAGTTTGGTGGAAATGATGCTGTGTGATTCCTGAGACTACGACATAAAAATGCCACGTACTTCTGCCTTGTTCGCTTTGGAAACTTGCTCTTGGAACCCAGTCACCACCCTGTGAAGAAGATCAAGAAGCCCGTTAAGAGTCCCACATGGAAAGAAACTAAGGCCCCTGGCCCATAGTTGGACTGATCTCCTAGCTAACAGCTAGAACCAAGTTGGGAGCCCTGTGAGTGCGCCATCTTGAAAGTGGGATCTTTCCTGGATGCCCAAGGTCAAGCAGCCTCAGCTAACACCATGGGGAGCAGAAATGAACTGTTCTTGATGATATGGATTGAATTGTGTCCTCCAAAATATGTATTGTAAATCCTAACTGCTGTAGTGGTTATGGAGACCCTTGTGGCGTAGTGGTTAAGAGTTTGGCTGCTAACAAAAAGGTTGGCAGTTCAAATCCACCAGGTCCTCCTTGGAAACCCTATGGGGCAGTTCTACTCTGTCCTGTAGGGTAGCTATGAGTTGGAATCAACTCAGTGGCAATGGGTTTTGTTTTTTTTTGGTTTGGTAGTGGTTATAATCACATTTGAAAATGGGTTTTCTTTGTTACATTAATGAAGTAGTGTTAGTGTAGGGTGTGCCTTAAGTCAATCTCTTTTGAGATATAAAAGAGCAGATTGAGCAAGCAACAGAGCAAGCAATCACAGATGGGGGGAGATAGATTCCACGCCACATTGAGATTTCCAAGGAACCAAAAAACGAAAGCTGAAAAGAGACAAGGACCTCTTCCCACAGGATGCACAAAGAGAGAAAGGCTTCCTCTAGAGCTGGTGACCTGAATTTGAACTTCTAGCTTCCTAAACTATGAGAAAATAAATTTCTGTTTGTTAAAGTCACCCACTTATGGTATTTCTGTTATAGCAGCACTGGATAACTAAGACACCTGCTAAGCCCTGCCCTAATTGCACATTTGTGAGCAAAATATGATTGTTGTTTTAAGCCACTAAGTTTTGGGGTGATTTATTACTGGAATACTACATATGGCAAAAATAGTGTAAGAAGAATTTAAATGACCGAGGTTTGGGAAGATAATTGTAATAGGAGATTAAAAAAGCCTCGGGTACCTCAGAAATAAACCTGTAATGAAGGAATGACCAGGGGTAGGGTGCATACTTTGGGCTTCTTGAATCACACTGAAATTCTATTTTCAGTAAAGGGAATTTCCATTCTGGGACTGAGCCTTCAATTAAATTTTTCTATAAGGTTCTTCTAGGATGGTCTGTGACATCCAAGGCCAGGGGTACCTCAGTATTTAGGGGTGCCTAAAATAGACCAAACCCTGGAGTTGGACACTTAACACTGAACTTGGAGATAGAAAATGGCAGGAAGTTAGTCCTTGCTGCCAATCAGAGATGGCATGTTAGGGGTTAAATTCCAGTCTCTGTGCAGAATAAATTCTTTTCAAGTAAAGAAAAATAAGGTAGCCCTGTTGCTGATGTGAAAAGTAAAGTACTCTTTTTACTAGAAGCTAAAGTACTCTGTTTACTAGGATCCAATTGTTCTGTCTCTGATTGACAGTTTGAACTTAGATATGAACCCCTTACCTGTCATGCATCCCAGCCTCAGTGGGTAGGACAAGGTAATTGTGCTTTTATTTGCCACCCGCCTTCCATATAAGTAGGTTGAACCCAGGAGTCGAGTACAAAGCTGAGTTGGCTCAAAAGGGCATCTGTGTTCATAGTCTGAATCTATTCTCCAGAGAATATGGTATATTTCAGGAAACAAAGACGTGATTAACAAAGTTGGCCTTTCAGAAAACACAGAGCAAGAGTCTAGTTATAGTAGGGCATGGAGGAAGGGTGAGTAGGTCATGTGGTGTCTTAGTTATCTAGTGCTGCTATAACAGAAATACCACAAATGGTGGTTTTAATGAACCAAAATCTATTTTCTTGCAGTTTAAGAAGCTAGAAGTCCGAATTCAGGGTGCCACCTCTAGGGAAACGCTTTTTCTCTCTGTAGGCTCTGGAGGAAGGCCTTTGTCTCTTCTGACCTTCTGCTCCTGGGCAGTCTTCATGTGGCTTGGCATCTGTCTTCCCCCATCTCTGCTCTACTCTGCTTGCTTGTTTAATCTCTTCTATATCTCAAAAGAGATTGACTCAAGATACAACCTACACTAATCTTGTCTCATTAACATAACAAAGACAACCCATTCCCAAATGGGATTATAACCACAGGCATTAAAAAAAAACAAACCCATTGCCAAATCAGTTAGGATTAGGATTTACAACACATATTTTTGGAGGACACAATTCAATCCATAACATGTGGTAGACTATTTGGTCAGTATCTGAGCCCTGTCTGTTCCCTTCCCCAACATCCCCACGGAAAATGGAGAGTTCACAACCATTTTGTTACACATATTAAAGTTGAGTTGTTTATGCTTCAGTTGTATTTCCCACAGTTCAGCCCTTTTTGGCATGCATGCTCAATAGATTTTTGTTGACTTGAATTGTTCTAGACCAATGAATCCATTACACAAATTCTGTTCTTGTCTTCAGATGGCAACATGGTAGCACAAGTAACAGAAAGCAGCCAAACCAAACCTGTTGCTGTTGAGTCGATTCCAACTCATAGCGACTATATAGGACAGAGTAGATCTGCCCCATAGGGTTTCCAAGGAGCAGCTGGTGGATTCAAACTGCTGACCTTTTGGTTAGCAGCTGAATGCGTAACCATTGCCCCACCAGGGCTCCACAAGTAACAGAGGACCTTGTTATTTGGAGCCAGAGAGTTCCTGGCTTGTTGCTGCTCTCCTGAGCTAGCTCATCTAGCCTTCCCAGGTGCATGGATGGGAGATAAGGGCTACGATTCATGAAAATTACCTTGTGATTTTTATCAGTTAATTTATTCTGAAGGCATTTTCCCCATTGCTTGTGAAATCAATTAAAACTGGCTATTGTAAATCCAGGAAACACATCAACAATCTAAAACAATCATGGTAAAACGAAAAATCCCCAAATACTAAATTTATCTTAAAGTATGTTGTTGTTATTGTTAGGTGCCATTGAGTCAGTTCAGACTCATAGCAACCCTATGTACAACAGGACGAAGCACTGCCTGGTCCTGCACCATCTTCACAATTGTTATGCTTGAGCCTGTTGTTGCAGCCACTGTGGCAATCCATCTTGTTGTGGGTCTTCCTCTTTTTCTTAAAGTATACCTCGAGTTAATTGTTGTCTCAAGTGATGAATAATGTATAGTATGAGATTTTCCCGTAAATAAGAAAGCTTTGTTTATGTGTGTGTATATCTATGTGTAAGTTTATACAAAGAGCTCTGGTGGCACAGTGGTTAAGTGCTTGGCTGCTAACTGATAGGTCGGTGGTTCAACCCTGCTAGCCACTCCGTGGGAGAAAGATGTGGCAGTTTGCTTCTGTAAAGATTACAGCCTTGGAAACCCTATGGGGCAGTTCTACTCTGTCTTACAGGGTCGCTATGATCAGAATCGACTTGACCAACGAAGAACAGATGTTTGTATAGGAGTATATATGTGTGTGTGTTTTATGTTCTGGAGGGGACTCTCTGATGTTAATACAAGAATGGTAGATTGGTTATTAGCAATGAAATTGACCTTAAAGATCACCTATAATATTACAGGTGGGGAAGCTAGAGTCCAGAGAGATCAGGTGACTTTCCCAAGGTCTCACAGTGTCTAAGTAGCAGTTTTTAGAGAAGTCCAGGTCATTGTATCTAATGTAAAATGGTCATGGCATAAGCTTTGCTTTAAACTGTTTCTTTCTGAAAGCTTTCTTTCTCCCATTAGAATTTTACAAGTGGGGTGACCAACCTATTTTGCTTTGCCTGGGACTGACAGGGTCCCTGGGATGCAGGACTTAAGTACTAAAATCAGGACATTCCAGACAAACCAGGATGAGTTGGTCACCCTGGTTACAAGGGTTTGCAGCTATTCACCTGGATGGTTTTGTAATTTGTTTCCTGTTGACCCATGGGATCTGGCCCAAACGAGGCACAATGGAACAGGCGACTGTGTTCTATGGCGAAGAAAAGACTAACTGTGACTCTGGATTGTGAGTGTACAAAGTCTGTTCACCCTAACCCAACCCTGTCTGCCCTTGCTGGCTTGACTCCTGCCCAGGTTCTTTGCAACCCTCCCTGGCCACTCCAGTTGTTCAACTCATTGCTGATTGATGGATTGATTTCTGTACCACTCAATTCACCCTATGCTATCAAGCACTGTTGACTGTCATTTCAAGTGGAAAGGCTTTATCTCATCAAAGATATCGTAAGACCTTTGAGGGCAGAGAGTCAGGTCTTTGTGTGCCAGGCAGTTACAGTCATGGATTGGGAACCAGATTGTCTAGGTTGGAGTCCTGGTCCTTGGCCACTTCCTTAGCTGGGTGATCTGGGGAGGTCCTGCAGCCTCTCTATTTCTCAGTTATCAGTTGCCATCGAGTTGATTCCAACTCATGGCGACCTCATATGTGTCAGAGTAGAACTGTCTCCAGAGGGTTGTTTTTTTAAATTACATTTTATTTTGTTTTCGGTGAAAGTTTACACAGTAAGTTAGCTTCCCATTTGACAGTTTTCTATGCACTTGATTCAGCGACATTTGTTGCATTTTTCACGATGAGTCAACGTTCTCTTTCCTTGCTTTCTGTTTGTTCTGTTTTGGGTACTCTAGTTTTCCTGCCACCTCATCTTCTCATCTTTGCTTTAGAGTAATTGTTAACCTTTTGGCCTCATACAGATTTTTTTTAAAAAATAGAACACCGTACTCATGAGCCATAACCTTTGTTTTGTGTGCCACTCTGTTATTCGCTAAAAGGTGGTCCAAGGGGATAGTTTTGGTTCCAATCCGTAGAGTTTTCAAAAGTTGATTTGTTGGAAACAGATTGCCAGACCATTCTTCCAAGGTTCCTGTGGCTGGACTCAAACCATCAACCTTTCAGTTAGCAGCTGAGGGCATTAACTGTTTGCATCATCCAGGGGTGTCCCGTTTCTCTGTTTACTTGTCTGTAAAATGGAGGATACCAATATACCTACCCTAGAGGGAAGTGGTGAGGATTAAATGAGCTAATATACGCAGTGCGTATAAAGCAGTGCCCAACATGTTAGCTATCATGAATAAGGTCTCTGTAGATTATTTTTTGGTGGATTGATTTGAATGCATATTCTTGCAGCTAACTCACTTACCTTTACCTTTCGCTTGCAAGGTCTGCACTTTAAAAGTGAATATGGTTATGGAGAAGACTCTTCTCTGCCCAAGCTGTTAAAGGATTCTGTCTGTGTAGTTCATTAGAATTCTAATTGCAGTGGGTCCTGCCTTGAAATAGAATCTTTAAGCACAAGGCCATCTGATAGAGTGTCCTCTTGAAGATTACTCTTTATAAGTAACTCTTTTCCATCTTTGAACTGACTACTTAATATAAGCATGTTATCAATTAAAAATAGTTTAACGTGCGTTAAAATGACAACTAATTTCGGTTCATTAGAATCAATCTTTATTATATTTGATGCATAATTTGGATTTTATTGCTGAGATAAAAGGTTAAGTCTGACAGGTAACTGAGATAGAATATGTGCTTCACAAAGACTTTACTTTTAATTTTTTATATACCTTAGTGTGATTGATAAAACATTCTTACAGCAGTGTTTTATAACTGAATGAATCCATGTGCTCCCTGACTGCCAAAGTCACTCACACAATTCCAGCCCTTGTATAAAGGATAAAACGGTTCAGAGTGTAGTGGCTTGTCAATTCCTGACTTTGGATGAAGGAACGTGTAGTCTTTGGAAGAAAGTCTAAGCATTTTCTGCCAAGAAAAACCATACTCCTTTCTCTCCACCTGTCTTGGTTATCTAGTGCTGTTGTAACAGAAATACCACAAGTGGGTGGCTTTAACAAACAGACATTTATTTTCTCACAGGCTAGGAGGCTAGAAGTCCAAATTCAAGGCACAGGCTCTAGAGGAAGGCTTTCTGTCTGCTGGCTCTGGGGGAAAATTCCTGTGTCACTTTCTCTAGCCCCTGTGTTCCTCCATCCCTTGGCGATCTCCATGTGGTATCTATCTTTACCCCGTTTGTACTTGCTTGTCTCTGTGTCGTTGCTGCTCTTTATATCACTCAGAAATGATTAGGTTTAGGACACACCCTATACTGATATACCTCATTAACATAGTAGAGAAAACCCTATTCCCAAACGGGATTACAGCTACAGGTATACAGGTCAGGGTTCCAGCACATATTTTGGGGGGACACAATTCAGTCTATAACATTGCCTATATGGATCTAGCCCAAGATGATGACACTGTCTATTAATGTGATGGCTACTGTCTTTGCTGGCCCAGCACTCTGTACCCTCTTCCTCTGGTAATAAAGCCCTCCTCTTCCTATAGGGTTGCTATGAGTCGGAATTGACTCGAGGGCAATGGGTTTGTTTGTTTTTTTGGTTCTTTCTTTGGGATACAGCTCTCTCCTCCATTCCAACAACATCTTGGGGGCCCCCCGCATTCATAGTACCCCATCTCCCTGGCCACTGCAGTGGGCACCAGACCAACCTGGTGTCCCACCTCTCTTTCCCGTAGTGATTAGTCCAAGGATAATCGTGTTACCCAAACTGGGCCAGTCAGAGAGACTCCCAGGGGGAGTTTCTACTTGGAACTGGTTGGGGGTGCTCTTGGTTTTCTGCTTGGGAGCCTGGTGGTCACCAAGGGGATGCTGGCTCCTCTGCTACACTGTTAGCCTCTTCCATGGTGAAGTTGGCTTCGCTAGTCTGAGTTGTAAGGAGACCTCTGAAGGTGCAGCTGATTCTGACACACCACTCTAATCCTGGCCATTGCAGACATCCAGGCCATTGCTAACATCCTCCTGGGGGAATACAAAGCCCCTGGAGAAACTCAGCCACCTCTGCAGGGGCCTTTGAAGAGCATAGTGCTGGATGCTGAAACTCTTGCATTAGGTTCCTCTGGGTTGTAATTAAGAGTCCGTGGTGGCATAAATGGTTAAGCATTGAACTGCTAATCGAAAGGTCTGCGATTTGAACCCAACAACTGTTACATGGGGAGTGCTGGTGGTGCAGTGGTTAAGGCGATCAACTGCTAACCGAAAGCTTGGCGGTTCGAAGCCACCAGCAGCGCCCCGGGAGAAAGATGTGGCAGTCTGCTTCTGTAAAGATTTACAGCCTTGGAAACCCTATGGGGTTGCTTTGGGTCGGAATCAACTCGATGAAGGTTGGTTTAGCTTTTTTTTGGAACTGTTCCACTGGAGAAAAGACCTGTTGATCTGCTCCCGTAAAGATTACAGCCTAGGAAACCCTATGGGGCAGTTCTACTCTGTCCTACAGGGTTGCTATGAGTCGGAATCGACTTGACGGCACACAACAACAGCTAATTGAAAGGACGGAGGTTTGAACCCACCCAGAGGCACCTTGGAAGGAAGGCGTGGTGATCTGCTTCCACAAGGTCGCAGCCTGAAAACCCTACGGCATCATGAATTACCTTCTCAATAGACCACCACATGGACTTCTTGCTGGGGTCCAGCCTCAGTAGTCCCAGGGGTGACCCTAAGAACCTCAGAACTGAACCTGGAGAATACTACACAGTCTGTGTTTTAAGTCAGGCTACCCAAATATACCCTCTATGGCTGTTTTTGTGTGATATGGTGCCAGACTGTCAACAACTTAATTTGTTAAATATAGATTCTCTGCCTTGTTCCAGGAAGGATTAGTGACTCTATAGGACAGAGCAGAACTGCCCCATAGGGTTTCCAAGGAGCAGCTGGTGGGTTCGAACTGCCGAGCTTTTGGGTAACCGCTGCGCCACCAGGGCTCCATATAATAATATATTCAGTTTAACAAGATAAAAAAAAAATGGGTAAAGAAATTGAGGTCAAAGGAAAATAAGCATATGAAAAATGTGATGACCCCCAGGTTAAGGTAAGCTCTTAATGTGCCCATGGGATGATCCCAGATATATGACTCCGAGCTTCTTAGCTTCCCAAACACAGGAATAAGCAAGATTCATGGTACGTAAAAGATTAAAAACGAACTAGTGGTTCAGAGGAGCATAGCTATTTTTGTTACCGAGAGCTGAGAAATTTCTCCTGTGGGTCTTCAGTAGAGGGCCCCGTGTGATGTAGTAAATAATATCTTTAAAAACCTTCATCTAGAATATATAATAATGAGTTTGCTAGCATTGTTGCTCATAGTATCTTGCAATGTAGGTCAATGGTACAGTGAAAAAGTGTAGGTTAGCAAAAACCTTTATATGGGAAGCAAACAGTGTGGTTCGGTTATTCTTTCTAAGGGTCCGGCTGACTCAGAAGATTGCATTGAATGTGAAAGGGAAGAATGGATGGCATGTTCTCAAGGCAGTTCTCCGTCAATATTATTTCTTGCAACTAAGAGAGATTTGCTAAATATAGGCTGGCAGTGAGTTTGATGTTCTGTCCTCTGATGAATTTTTACATAACATCAACCAAGTTACCCTTGAGAGACAGACCCAAAACTGGGGAGTCTGACCAGGCCTTGTGCCTGAACTGAGGGCCGGCCCACCTGCCCACAGAAGTGCTTATCAGCAGGGCTAACATTTTCCTAAGGAGCCGTGGTGGCACAATGGCTAAGCACTCAGCTGTCAACTGAAAGGTTGGCCATTCAAACCCACCCAGTTGCTCTGTGGGAAAAGACCTGGCAATCTGCTCCCATCAAGATTACAACCTAGAAAACCCTATGGGGCGGTTCTACTCTGTCACCTGGGGTTGCTATGAGATGGAATCGACTTGATGGCACCTAACAATAACAACAAGGCCACATTTTCCTTAGAAAGCAATCCTGGATGTGTCCCAACACATGGATAACTGGGTCACTAAAGCTGCAGCATTCTACGTCAATCTTAGCTTGGAAAATATCTACAGCAGATTTATTCTATGTGGGCATTACTGAGGTCCCACATTGTGCTAAGTGGTAATGATCTAGACAGATTCCTTGCCCGCATGGAGCTTGCATTCATGGTCACTGAAGTGGGGAGATGACAGACAGCAGTGATGTTAATGCATAAATTTAAACAACAACAAACAAGATCACTGCAGGTTGTGTTCAGTGCTGGGAGGGAGACAGGATGGCCTGAGGTTACACTAAGTGAGGGGAGAAGCTCCTCCTGAGTAGGGGACGTTTAGGCTGGGACCTGAAGGACAAGAAGAAGCCAGCTTTGCCAAGGTCCAGGAAAAGAGCCTTCCCAGAAGAGGCACCTACAAGAGCACTGAAGGACCTGTGTCTGCACTTTTGCAGTAGGTTTGTTTTGTTTTCCCTTCGGCTTCCTGCACTTGATGTAATTACCACGAGTCTCTCCGGCGTTGCTCTTAACCCCCAGTGTGTCGGACAAGCACAGGAGCAGGTGAGGGGAGTGAGTATAAAACCTAGAAACATAAACAAGCCCTCTGGCTGTTGTCTCCTCTCTGGAAGTAAAGTCTGAATTCAGCCAATGGATTTGAGATTTTCAGAGCTGGAAACTATTTGGAAACAATTTTGCTTGATGAATACACCGTATCTTGAGGCCAAAGAGCTTTAATTCACCCAGCAGTTATGGTGGGCTCTCTGGCTCTGGGGTCCGGGGATGTGGAGCTGTAAGGCAGGTCAGGGCCCTTTGGGCCTCTGCACTTGATTCCGGAGACAGACAAGAAGGCCTGCGTGTGTCCCACCTTAGGGGAAGTCACGTGGAAGAGCTCCAATTCTCTGAAAATCCCTGTGCTGAGAGCCAGTTCCCTGAAAATCCGTTTTTGGGGTGGCTAATTAGCCACAGTCCAATTGCCCCAAGACGACAAAGCATTGGTGTATGAAGGTTTGGTGGTTATTGTTTCAAAAGCAACTATTTTTGTTTTGGCCTGTGGTGGCCTGCAAGGGCTTTATCAGACTTGGGGCTTAGTTTTTGGTGAGATGGTGGGGACCCAGCTACTAGTGGCAATGCTGAATTTTACCTGATCTTTGTGCTCCCGAAAAGCAGTGCTGATTGAGAAATTTCCCCACCTCTTTGTGTTCCAAAAAAGGGCTACCTGCAAAAAACCACTCTGTTCTTGAATATTCGAGAACCCTCATACGGGAGCCAAGGCCACCCTTCCTCACGACCCCCAGGAGAATTGTGGACGACTCCCTTCCTCCTTTTCTCTAGGAAACCCCAGGCCCCCTTCCTTTTTGTTCGGCTGCTCCTCTGTGCTGGAATAGCCTATATAAGGTCATCTCACTTGGCAGATACCAGCAGGGCCTGGCGGGGGCAGTCAGATGGTCAGGGGTGAAGTCGGCAGTAGGTGGTGAGCACTTTCTAGAGCGACTTTGGTCCTCAGTTAGTCTAACAAGACCAGGCAATGTGCCAGTGGTAGAAAACCTGAGAGTGGAGCTTTCCAATGGGCAGTGCCCACAGCTGTGCTTAAGCCAAACATCTGGCTAGAAACAACCTGTTGCTGTCGAGTCGATTCCGACTCACAGCAACCCTGTAGGATGGAATAGAACTGCCCCATAGGGTTTCGAAGGAGCAGCTGGTGGATTCGAACTGCCGACCTTTTGGTTAGCAGCCGAGCTCTTAACCACTGCGTTGCTAGGGCTCCTCTGGCTAGAAAGTGACCCCAAATATGTTGAAGTTAGGTGTGGATAGAGCATTGAGATGCTGCATTGAATAAGACTTTTCAGCTTTATACCCAGTGCCAGGTAGATATAGATTTAACAACTTAAGTGCTTTTTTTGATAGGAGACTTTTTTTTTTGGTCTGGGGAGGTGGTGGCAGGTCCCAAGACAATTAAGATATTTGTACTTAGGCTATTGCAATAGAGGAGTTCCTGGGTGGTGCAAATAGTCAAGCGCTAGACTATTAACTGAAAGGTTGGCAGTTCAAACTCACACAGAGGCGCTTCGAAAGATAGCCCTGGCAATCTACTTCCAAAAGGTCACGGCCTTGAAAACCCTAGGGAGCACTTCTACTCTGTACACATGGGGGCGCTGTGAGTCACATTCGACTCCATGGCAACTAACATCAACAACTGGGTCATGCAAATGGTTAACACACTTGGCTGCTAACTGAAAGGTTGAAGGTTTGCATCGAGCCAGAGCCACCTTGGAAGAAAGGACTGGTGACCTACTTCTGAAAAAGTAGTTATTGAAAACCCGATAGAACACAGTTGTGCTCTGACAAACATGGGTTCGCCATGAGTTGGAATCACCTTGATGGCAACTGGTTAACTGGTTAATTGTAACAGGCAGAACATTCAATAATAAGAAATCAAGAAGAGGAATAAAACGTGGGATTTTACAAAACAAGGGAGTCATAGAGGAAGGGTGGAGGTGGGTCTTAGAATATTCCAGAGCAGAGTGATCCTTACAGTTAGCTGGTTCTTGGAACACAAAAGGATGGGAGAGATTTCTTGACTGAGGCTGAGTTCCAGGAGCACAGGTTTCAGGTAAAGTTCAACCCTGTCACTTCCTACCTGTTGTTGGGTGCTATCAAGTCAACTCTGACTCATAACAACTCCATGTGATAGAGCAGAATGGCCACATAGGATTTTCATGGCTATAATCTTTATGGAAGCAGATGGCCAGGTCTTGCTCCTGTGGAGCTGCTGGGTGGGTTTGAACCACCAACCTCTCTATTAGCAGGCAAGCACTTAACTGTTTGTGCCACTAGAGCTCCTTACTGCCAACCTACATCCTTTGAGATGAAGAACAGGTCACCGTCTCCTTTTCTGGTACTTTCAATTTCAAATGTCTGGATATTCTTCAGGAAGGTGTAAATATTGCCACAAGGCTGCGTGCGGTAATATAATTTAAAAAAAGTGGAATTATGTTGTCCCCCAGAAACTCAGTTCTGGCACCTACATTATCTGCAAGCAGAATGAATCCTTTGTCTCCAAATGAGTTGTGATTAAACCTTTCTCGCCCCCACCCCCGACATGTAATGATTTCTTTACAAAATTACCTTCATAATTAGCATTTCTTTAGAGTGGAATGAAAGTAATTATGGTTGAATTCACAAATCTTTTCTCTATAATGGTTTTAACAAGAGTTTACATCTCTAAATTCTTAGGTGCAACAAATTCAAATTCCTACGTAATTAAGGGCATTTTAATTCTCCTTGTTTTTGCTAGGTGAGTCACCGTCTATTCAGCCTTAAACTCGGAAGTATTCACAAAAAAGTCAAATTAGCCAAAGGTACAGAATGACAATGACTAACACACCAGTGACCTGGAAGTCAGCTCAGAAAGCTCAAGTCCTTCTCTCCTTGATGGGGATTATTTTAGCTGGAATAATTTAACCTTTGCCTTCCATGCAGGAGTTGCCGGTTCAATTTCCAGTTAATGCGCCTCATGGGCAGCCACCACCCGTCTGTCAGTGGAGGCTTGCGTGTTGTTTTGATGCTGAACAGGTTTCAGCGGAGCCTCCAGACTAAGACAGACTAGGAAGAAAGGCCTGGCAATCTCTTTCTGGAAATCAGCAAGTGAAAGCCCTATGGATCATAACCATCTGATCCACTACCGATCATGGGGATGGTTGTGCACGGGTCACCGTGAGTCGGCAGGGGCCGATTTGAAAGCAGCTAATGATAACAATTTAACTTTTTGTTCATGTCTGTGTTGAGCATCTCTGTGCCCTGGTACAGTATGAACAAACAGGGCCAAGTCCACAGCGCCACCCTCCTTGAGTTGGAGGAGTAGGCTCACTGGCTGCATCCTGCAAACGCAGCTGGAAGGAGGTGCAGGGCCATTATTTGTCAATGTCCACAAAGACTTGGATCTCGTAAATGTCTCTGCTTCACTTTTCTCAGACAGGCACGTAGGGATTTATGTGAGCATGCTGACCCTAATGTCCCCAGGATGCTCTCCTTCGGGGTTCTACTCTTGTAACTGTGACAGTAGCATTTTTTCCCTCATATGGTATTTTTATTTTATACACAACCAAAGAGGTAGTGAAAATTAATAATGTGTGGCATATGAAAAGTTTGAACTCCTCAGGAGAGTGAGCCCAGAGCGGGGAAATCACATTTATATTTAAAACAGCAAATATTTCACGAGACTTTGATGTGTTCAGCAGCACTGGGCTATGAGGGATGTGGTGAGAGACAGAGGGAGCCCAGGAGCTGCCCAGTCTTGTGGGGGCCAGGCGGACCATGGGCCAGGCGCTATAAGTACTTTATTTACATTAGCTTATTCCCATTTTTGCATCAACACTGTGAAAGGGAACACTGACCCTGGCATTCTGGACTGGTCCCTTCTCTCCCACTTTTCCTCAAGCTTCTGAGGAGGCTGAGCTCAGCCTACCTGGTGCCTGTGTGTTCTCACCCCAGAGCGGGCACTGCTGTAGCTTGGTGTCAAAGTTACATATGAACTTTTGCAGTCAGACAGATCTCAGTTCAAACCCCAGCCCAGCTACCTTCTAAGTCTGTGAGCTCAGGGAAAACCCTGGTCTCTCTGGGCCTCAGTTTCCCATTTTAAATTGGGGTATAAGAAGGTGGATATTATTCATCCCATGTCTATATAAGGAAATTGAAGCTCAGGGAGGTTAAGTCACCTGTCAAAGGTCACACACTTAATAAGAGGCACAGCTGGGACTGGAACCTGGGTTGCTCTGACTTGAAATCCCATGGTAAGTGGCCTCTTGAGCAGTATTTACAGTTTGGCTAGGGAGTAAAGATACAGTAATCTGAAAAAGTACATAATAATTCACAGAATATTCATAGATAAATAGTCCGAGATTTCGGGAGTAGACAGAGTCTTGGCTGGGGAGATGGTGGCAGAGAGCATCCCACAGGGGGTACTGGCACTGGGCTTAATTTAATAACAGGTGCAGAGTCAGGTATCTTCCTCAGGGCAGGAGATGGGGGAAGGACACTCTAAGCCAGGAGTTCTAAAACTTAAATGTGCATCAGAATCACCTGGAGGCAGGACTTCAAACCAGTTAGTTCTTGTTCAAACCCCTGCTGAGAATTTGCATTTTTAACAAGTTCCCTGCTGAGAATTTGCATTTCCACTCCAGATGTACTGAATCAGAATCTACATTTTAACAAGAACCTCAGGTGATTCTTATGTATAACTTCATGGGAACTTGTTGTTAGATACCATTGAGTCGATGCAGACTCATAGCAACTCTATGTACAACAGAATGAAATGCTGCCCAGTCCTGTGCCATCCTTACAATTGTTGTTATGCTTGAGCTTGAGCCCATTGTTGCAGCCACTGTGTCTGTCCATCTCGTTGAGGGTCTTCCTCTTTTTCCTTGACCCTCTACCAAGCATGATGTCCTTCTCCAGGGACTGATCCCTTCTGATAACATGTCCAAAGAATACAAGACATAGTCTCACCATTCTTGCTTCTAAGGAGCATTCTGGTTGTACTTCTGCCAAGACAGATTTGTTCGTTCTTTTGGCAGTCATGGTATATTCAATATTCTTCTCCAACACCACAATTCAAAGGCATCAATTCTTCTTCAGTCTTCCTTATTCATTGTCCAGCTTTCACATGCATATGAGGAGATTGAAAACACCATCGCTTGGGTCAGGCGCACCTTAATCTTCAAGGTGACATCTTTGCTTTTCAACACTTCAAAGAGGTCTTTTGCAGCAGATTTGCCCAATGCAATGGGTTGTTTGATTTATTGACTGCTGCTTCCATGGGTGTTGATTGTGGATCCAAGTAAAATGAAGTCCTTGACAATTTCAATCTTTTCTCCGTTTATCATGATGTTGCTTGTTGGTCCAGTTTTGAGGATTTTTGTCTTGTTTATGTTGAAGTGTAATCCATACTGAAGGCTATGGTCTCTGATCTTCATCAGTAAATGCTTCAAGTCCTCTTCACTTTCAACAAGTAAGCTTTTGTCATCTGCATAATGCAGGTTGTTAATGAGTCTTCCTCTAATCCTGATGCCCCATTCTTCTTCATATAGTCCAGTTTCTCGGATTATTTGCTCAGCATACAGATTGAATAGGTATCGTGAAAGGATACAACCCTAACGCACACCCTTCTTGACTTAAACCATGCAGTATCCCCTTGTTCTGTTTGAACGACTGCCTCTTGATCTAGGTACAGGTTCCTCATGACTAGGAAGAAGGACCCAGCGGTCTACTTCTGAAAAGAATAAACCAGTGAAAACCTTATGAATAGCAGCAGAACATTGTTTGATATAGTGCTGGAAGATAAACCCCTCAGGTTGGAAGGTACTCAAAAGATGATTGGGGAAAAGCTGCCTTCTTAAAGTAGAGTCGACCTTAACGATGTGGATGGAGTCAAGCTTTCGGGACCTTCATTTGCTGATGTGACACAACTCAAAATGAGAAAAACAGCTGCAAACATGCATTAATAATTGGAACATGGAATGTACAAAGTATGAGTCTAGGAATATTGAAAGTTGTCAAAAATCAAATGGAACACATAAACATCGATATCCTAGGCATCAGTGAACTGAAATGGACTGGTATTGACCATTTTGAATCAGACAATCATTTGGTCTACTATGCTGGGAATGACAACTTGAAGAGGAATGGTGTTGCATCTATCATCAAAAATAACATTTCAAGATCTATCCTGAAGTACAACGCCGTCAGTAATAGGATAATATCCATATGCCTACAAGGAAGACCAGTTAATACGATTATTACTCAAATTTACACTCGAACCACTAAGGCCAAAGATGAAGATATTGAAGATTTTTACCAACTTCTGCATTCTGAAATTGATCGAACATGCAATCAGGATGCATTGATAATTACTGGAGATTGGAATGCGGAAGTTGGAAACAAGAAGGATCGGTAGTTGGAAAGTATGACCTTGGTGATAGAAACGATGCCGGAGATGGCATAATAGAATTTTGCAAGTACCTTTTTTCACCAACATAAATGACTATACACATGGACCTTGTCAGATGGAATACGCAGGAATCAAATCGACTGCATCTGTGGAAAGAGATGATGGAAAAGCTCGATATCATCGGTCAGAACAAGACCAGGGGCTGACTGTGGAACAGACCATCAACTGCTCATATGCAAATTCAAGTTGAAACTGAAGGAAATTAGAACAAGTCCACGAGAACCAAAGTATGACCTTGAGCATATTCCACCTGAATTTAGATACCATCTCAAGAGTAGATTTGACACATTGAACACTAACGACTGAAGAGCAGATGAGTTGTGGAATGACATCAAAGACATCATATGAGAAGAAAGCAAGAGATCATTAAAAAGACAGGAAAGAAAGAAAAGACCAAAACGGATGTCAGAAGAGACTCTGATACTTGCTCTTGAATGTTGAGTAGCTAAAGCAAAAGGAAGAAATGATGAAGCGAAAGAGCTGAACAAGAAGATTTCAAAGGGCGGCTTGAAAAGACAAAGTAAAGTACTATAATGACATGTGCAAAGAACTGGAGATAGAAAACCAAAAGGGAAGAACATGCTCAGCATTTTTGAAGCTGAACTAAAGAAAAAATTCAAGCCTCCAGTTTCTGTACTGAAGGATTCTATGGGAAAAATATTAAACAATGCAGCAAGCATCAAAAGAAGATGGAAGGAATACAGAGTCACTGTACCAAAAAGAACTGGTTGATGTTCAACCATTTCAGGAGGTAGCATATGATCAGGAACCGATGGTACTGAAGGAAGAAGTCCAAGCTGCACTGAAGGCATTGGTGAAAAACAAGGCTCTAGGAATTGACGCAATACCAACTGAGATGTTTCAACCTACAGATGCAGCACTGGAAGTGCTCACTAGTCCATGCCAAGAAATTTGGAAGATGGCTACCTGGCCAACTGACTGGAAGAGATCCATATTTATGCCTATTCCCAAGAAAGGTGATCCTACTGAATGTGGAAATTATCGAACAATATCATTAATATCACACGCAAGTAAAATTTTGCTGGAGATCATTCAAAAGTGGCTATAGTGGTACATAGACAGGGAACTACCAGAAATTCAAGCTGGATTCAGAAGAGGACGTGGAACGAAGGATATCATTGCTGATGTCAGACGGATCCTGGCTGAAAGCAGAGAATACTAGAAATATGTTTATCTGTGTTTTATTGACTGTGCAAAGGCATTTGACTGTGTGGATCATAACAAATTATGGATAACATTTCAAAGAATAGGAACTTGTTAGAAATGTAAATTCTCAGCAGGGGGACTTTTTAGAAATGCAAATTACCAGCAGGGATTTGAACTGGAATGAACAGAATCAAAGCTCTGCTTGGAGGGCTTATTAAAAGCCAGACTACTCCAGGGTAATTACTACCACCTCCAGAATTTCTGATCAGGTAAGTTTTGGGTAAAGACCTAGAATGCGCATTTCTAACAAGTTCCCAGGTGATGCTGATGCTGATGCTGCTGGTCCAGGGACCACACTTTGAGAATTACTGCTCTAAGCAAAGGCAAATAGGTATAGAATTATATGTTCTGTTTATAAAGCAGTAATTTGGCCAGTTGGGCTTTAGGGGAGGGTTTGTGCAGGCCAGAGTATTCATGGAGATGAGGGTGGAAAGGTAGTTTAGAGTCTCCCTGTCACCTTTAAATAAATAGTTTCATTATTGAAAAAACTAACAAACAAAACAAAACCCAAGGTATCATGTCCAATCACAGGGGGCACTTTCAGTTTATATGCATTAGGGGAGAAATGCATTTCTCTTGTGGTAGATTGGCTCCAAGTCTTATCCCTCCTTGTGTCCATGTCCTCTGCCACATGACTTTGGGTTCTTCCATGAAGACAGGCCACATTTCCCTGTCCTTTGACTTGGGGTTTTGCTGTGTGCTTTGCTTTGGCTGATCGAATGAGGTGAAAGTGAAAGGGCCAGCCTAGGCCAAATGACCTGGTGGGTTTCCACTTGCCCTCTTATGCCCTGGCCCTCACCACGAGAAGAATGTGCCTAGCCCACTGGTCCAAGGAGGATGACAGCCATGTACAGCAGAGCCGTCCCAGCTGATCCCAGCCTACAAGAGCCCTCTCCTCATCCCAGATGTGTGAGAAATAATAAATGTTGTTTTAAGCCACTGAGTTTTGGGGTGGCTTGTTTACTCAGCAATAATTTACTGACGCTTCTTTAAAACACATGTATGAGTTGAATGTTTGTTAGGCTGCCTAATCAAAACACCTAATTCATTATTCATTTTTCTTTGTATAAAAGAATCCTAAGTGAAATTTGTCATGCTCCCAAAGTCGGCAATAATCTTCTACAAAATGCCAAGTACATCGCCTAGACAGCTCTTTTGTAAGAGAGTCTGCTGCACTCTGTGGGCTTTCTTCGCATCTCCCTCTGTGGTTTCCCTGATTCTAGGCGCAGCAGAACCCCCTCACTTGGCTGGGACTTATTATTCTTGAAGGATCTAATGAGCAATCCATTATGTTGTCAGCTCATTGAGTAAGCGTGTCTTCAGCAGGAGAGAAGATCATTGTTACGGAAATTTCCCTCTCCTGTCTCTTCTTCTCCATAAACTGGGTGCAGATGAGAACCTGAGAAAAGTGAGCTGTTAAACCAAGTCATAAGTTCAGGCAAAATAGTGGGTTAGCATTTACAAAACATTGCATCTTAATTTTTCATAAATAGTATTAAGTTGACTTACCACTTAGATCCTTGATTTTTGTCCTGTTGCTGGTTTGAGAGATTAGTCTCACACCTCGTAGGAGCCCATTTTGGGTGCAATGAGATATAGCTATGAGTCGGAATCGGCAGGACGGCAACAGGTTTGGTTTTTTTTTTTTTTTTTTTTGGTTTGAGAGATAACAGGAGGGCTTCCTGGGGCTGTTGGGCAATATGGTTTATTCTGGAAGCGAAGACCTCAATCTAGTCTGTTCTTGTGAAAAAGTCTATTTACATCCTGAGTTTTCATGGGGGAGTAGCATCCCTGGTTTAGCGGCTTTGTTTACTGTGGAGGCTCTGAGTATCTGAGTGAAGCTGAAGTCTTTGGAGTTGGGACAAGATGGAGAGCATTTCTGTCACCCCCAAAGTTCCCTTGGGCCCCCCTTGCAATCAGTCTCCACCCTTCCTCATCTCCAGGCAACTAGTGATTAGGTTTCTGTCACTGTGATTCTGAACACAATTATTTTTTATCGTCTCCCTGATCAAGGCCCCCAGGCCAACTCCTGCATTTAGAGCTTTCTGCCGCTTAGTTCTCCGGGCCAGCCTCGCCAGTTCAGGCCTCTTGGGGTGGGATGTTCTCAGTTCTGGGTTTTCTACTAATCTAACTCCATCTGCTTTCTGTCTTCCTGGGAGTTAAAAAAATGTTTTTTGATAGTCTTTTGATGGCCTTTCTTGTTTTCCATTGCTATCATAGTTTGGTTGTTAAGAGGAAAAAAAAAAAAAATCTGTAACCTGCTTGAACTCAGTAGGGATCTAAACAAGAAACAGTTTTTATTTCTTTCAGTCATTGCCTTTAGCCATTCTTTGTCAATTTCTTCTTTCCTGGCCCTTAATAAAATCTTGGGCAAATCCCTTTACCTTTTAGTTACTTTCAACTTAGTCCGTCCCGTCCAGGCGAGAACTTTAAATCTATAGCTGATTTAAACTTTTCCCTCTCCTCCAACCTGTGCCTCCAGGGGCTGGTGGTGTAGTGAGGAGGGGGCTTAGGCTTTCCTGAGTCTGGTTTTTCCAGAGCTGGGAGCAGGGGCAATGGAAACAGATCTGATGCAGCCTCTAGCCTGTGAGTGGAGGAAGACGTTCTGACTTTGCTCTGGCAGGGCTTCCAGCTTGGTTCGTTCTGGTTCGAACACCTGTTGAGAATCTGCATTTCTAACGAGTTTTCTGTGGAGAATTTGTTCCCACCCCAGATATACTGAATCAGAATCTACATTTTAACCAGATCCCCAGGTGATTCTTATGTATAACTTACTGGGAACTTGTTAGAAATATAAATCCTCAGCAGGAAACTTAGTAACTTGGAACTGGTTTGAAGCCCTGGCTCTGGTTTGGAAAGGTTCCGTATGATGGGGGAGGTTCCCTCTGATGGGGTCTTTCTGTAGAGAGTGTGTGGTTTGCTTAAGGGGCTGTGGTTGCCTGGAGAGGTGATCGCTGTGTCTCCTTTCAGCCCTTGTGGGTGACCTAGCCGTATAACCAACCAGTTGCCTTCGAGTTGATTCTGACTTATAGAAACCCCATGTGTGTCAGAGTAGAACTGCACTCCATAGGGTTTTCAGTGGCTGGTGTTTCAGAAGGAGATCACCAGGCCTTTCTTCCAAGGTGCTTCGTGGTGAACTCAAACCTCTAACATTTCAATTTGCAGCTGAGCACGTTAAATGTTTGCACCATCCAGGGACTTCAGCTGTATACCTAAAGGAGGTCAATTCTCCCTAAACCACATAGCTCAGAATTGGGGGAATATTGTCATAGGGAATTTGGGGTACTAATAACATAAAGGAGTCTGCCAAATATTCTCTGCCTGACCCCCACTTCTTTGCCCCGCTTCTTATATTCATTTCTTGTGGATTGTTAGGCCCATGGAGTACTGGTCGCACAGTGGTTAAGAGCTTGGCTGCTAACCAAAAGGTTGGTGTCTTAGTTATCTAGTTCTGCTATAACAGAAATGCCGCAAGTGGATGGCTTTAACTAAAAGAAATTCATTCTCTCACGGTCCAGAAGGCTAGAAGTCTGAATTCAGGGTGCCAACTCCAGGAGAAGGCTTTCTCTGTCTCTGGCTCTTGGGGAAGGTCCTTGTCATCAACCTTCCCTGGTTGAGGAGCTTCTCAGTGCAGGGACTCCAGGTCCAAAGGACGCGCTATTCTCCTAGGTCTTGTTTTTTGGTGGTATGAGGTCCCCATGTCTCTCTGCTTGCTTCATTCTCTCTTTTATATCTGAACAGAGATTGACTTAAAACACTACCAAATCTTGTAGATTGATTCCTGCCTCATTAACATAACTGCTGCTAATCCCACCTCATTAACATCGTAGAGGTAGGATTTACAACATGTAGGAAAATCACATCAGGTGACAAAATAGTGGACAATCATACAATACTGGGAATCATGGCCTAACCAAGTTAACACACATTTTTTGGGGGGGATACAATTCAATCCATAACAGTCAGCAATTCGAATCCACCAGCTACTCCTTGGAAACACTATGGGACAGTTCTACTCTGTCCTATAGGGTGGTTGTGAGTCGGAATTGACTCGATGGCAGTAGGTTTGGTTTTTAACAGGTTAGGCCCACAGCTATTGGAGGAGATGAGTTCTAAGGCTATAGCAGCTCATATAGTTCTGTGCAATTTATAAAACCCAATAAAAACACTGTCTCGCTGGTGCCTTAGAATAATCATATAAGGTCAACAGAGCTGGTAGAATTATTATCTGCATTTCATAAATGAAGAAGCTGAGGCTCAGAGAGGCTAAGAACTTTGCCAGAGGTCACCCAGCAGAACTGAAGTAGAACCCGTTTCTACCACTAAGCCTAGCACTGCATTCTCCTACACACCTGTCTCCTCTACATGGACCAAATCTCAGGTAGGAGGTCTTGCAGCTGAAAGTTATTAGCACTTTCTTCAGAGTCCCTGTTGTTGTTAGTTGCTGCTGAGTCGGCTCTGACTCATGACGACCTTGTGTATAACAGAATGAAATGTTGCCCGGACCTGTGCCATCTTCGTGATTGTCAGTATGTTTGAATCCACTGTTGAAGCTATTGTGTCAGTCCATCTCATTGAAGATTTCCATTGTTTTCACTGACCCTCCACTTTACCAGCCCTGATGTCCTTTTCTAGTGATTCCTGATGACATGCCCAAAGTAAGCAAGATGAAGTCTTGCCATCCTTGCTTCTAAGGAACATTCTGGTTGTATTTCTTCTCTAAGACTAATTTATTCATTCTTCTGGCATTCCCTAACTTAGCTCAATTTCCTTTAGTGGGGAGGAGAGATGGAGGAAAGGAAAACGAGAATGAACAAATATTCTAACTTCTCAAATGATACACACTATCTTAGTCATCTAGTGCTACTATAACAGAAATATCTCAAGTGGATGGCTTTAACAAAGAAAAATTTATTCTGTTACAGTCTAGGAGGCTAGAAGTCCGAATTCAGGGTACCACCTCCAGGGAAAGCTTTCTCTCGTTGGCTCTAGGGGAAGGTCCTTATCATCAATCTTCCCTTGGTCTAGGAGCTTCTCTGTGTAGGAACTCCAGGTCCAAAGGATGCACTCTGCTCCGTGCATTGATTTCTTGGTAGTATGAGGTCCCTATGTCTCTCTGCTCGCTTCTCTCTTTTATATCTCAAAAGAGATTGGCTTGAGACACAACCTAATCTTGTAGATTGAGTCCTGCCTCATTAACATAACTGCCGCTAATCCCACCTCATTAACATCATAGAGATAGGATTTATAACACAGGAAAATCACATCAGATGACAAAATGGTGGACAGTTCCACATTACTGGGAATCATGGCCCAGCCTAGTTGACAGATATTTTTTGGGGACACAGTTCAATCGATTACATACACCTTCTATGCTTGTCTTCAGTTTAACCTCTTCATCCACTCAAACCTTTCCCAGAGATGCCATCTTTCAGTACCCTTGTTTTCTGAGTTTCTCAAAGTTCCCTGCCTGGGGTGGCTGTGGTCATATGTATAGTTTAGTTCTTCACAACCCCTCCTGACACAGCAGGCAATATAAATGTAAACTGTCATCCACAGTGCATTGGCCCCAAGGGAGAGCAATGGCATTTTCTTGTGGGACTAAAGGGGAGCAGAAACAGGTGCGGGGAAGACTTGCTTTGCAAACCTAATGTTGTCGAATGATTTTCTACAGTCTTAGGAGAGATAAAATGCTTATTGGAAGGGAGTGGATAGCGTTTCCTTGTGCTGCTGTCTTCTGTAATAGTAAGAAAATACTGTATCTAGACTGGGCCCTGGTGGTGCAGTGGTTAAAGTGCTTGGCTGCCAGCAGAAAGGTCAGCAGTTTGAACCTACCAGCCAGCCACTCCATGGGAGAAAGGTGTGGCAGCCTGGAAACCCTGGGAAACCCTATGGGGGCAGTTCTACTCTGCTGACTTGATGGCCATAGGTTTCGTTTTGGATTGGTTAGCGTCTCTAGTCTATGGTCCAGCTTAGCATTTTCGATGCCTTTCCTTTCTGCCCCAGACTGACCGTCTAGCTTTGCACAGAAGTAAGAGTCCTAAAGTTGGCAATTACTTCAAAAACAAATTTGCAATCACTGGTTCCTTTTCAGAAAAGGTATAGAGCCGTGGTTCTCAATGGTGGAGGAGGGGATCTTGTCCTTTAGGGGACATTGGGCAATGTCTAAGATATTTTTACTTGCCACAACTGGAATGTGCTTGTTATGGATTGAGTTGTGTCTCCCGAAAATATGTGTTTCAAATCCTAAACTCTACACCTGTGGTTATAATCCCATTTGGGAATGGGTTTTCTTTGTTATGTTAATGAGACAGTATTAGTGTAAAGTGTATCTTAAGTCAATGTCTTTTGAGATATAAAAGAGATTAAACAAGCAAGGGAGAAGCAGAAATGGGGGAAGATAGATGCCATGCCGCATGAAGATCACCAAGGAACCAAGGAACATGGACCTTCCCCAGAACCGACCGAGAGAGAAAGGCTTCCCCTAGAGCCAGTGCCCTGAATTTGGTCTTCTAGCCTCCTAAAGCTGGAAAGTGAATAAGGAAGACCGAAGAAGAATTGATGCCTTTGAATTATGGTGTTGGCGAAGAGTATTGACTATACCATGGACTGCCAAAAGAACGAACAAATCTGTCTCTGAAAAAGTACAACCAGAGTGCTCCTTAGAAGCAAGGATGGCAAGACTATGTCTCACATACTTTGGACATGTTATCAGGAGGGATCTGTCCCTGGAGAAGGACATCATGCTTGGTAAAGTAGAGGGTCAACAAAAAAGAGAAAGACCCTCAACGAGATGGATTGACACGGTGGCTGCAACAGTGGGCTCAAGCATAACAAGGACTGTGAGGATGGTGCAGGACCGAGCAGCATTGGTACACAGGGCAGCTATGAGTCGGAACCGACTCGACGGCACCTAATAACAATGACAACAACAGCCTCCTAAACTGTGAGAAAATAAATTTCTGTTTGTTAAAGCCACCCACTTATGATATTTCTGTTACAGCAGCACTAGATAACTAAGACAGAGCTACTGGCATCTAGTGGGTACTGGCTAGGGATGCTGCTTAACATCCTACCACGCACAGGACGGCCCCCAGGAGAAAGAACTGTCTGGTCCAAAATGTCAGTAGTGCCGCAGTGACACACCTGGGGTCGCCATGAGTCAAGATTCACTCCACAGCAACTGGTTTTTGGTTTTATTTTGTATTAACATAAATAAGCTATTATAGAAAACCATGACAAAGAAAAACAGAACAGAAACACCTGTAAAGCTACTATCTGTAAATAACTACTGTTAACATTTTGCTAAATAAACTTCTGGCCAAGTTTCCCAAAGAGGAGGCGGTCTCGTATTGTTGGAGTAATAATAGTAGCAACATTTTATGGCGCTTACTGTTTGCCAAGCATTATTCCAGGGCTTTACCTGTAACCCATTCAATCCTCACAATACTACTGGGAGATAGTTAGTTGCTATTTCATTCCCATTTTATGAATCAGGAAACTGAAGCAGTCAGAGGCAGGCTGGCCAAACTTTTACCCCTGTACTGTCCCACCTGTCTGGAACAATGATTATCTGGGAGATGGGGAAACTTCCGTGAAATCCCACTGATATTCGTTGAATGCCAGCCACGTGCTCAGCCCTGGGCTAGGTGTCTCTGCCCTCAAGGGACTCATGGTCTCAGGGTAACAGACAGGTAGACAGACAACAGAGCTCAGTGTGGAGTGCAGTAACTGGGACACGCCTCTGGAGGCAGCAGTTAGCCCTTAATTTACATCCAAACTCCAGGAGGGAGTCCAGAGCCATTCTTAATTAAAATGGTCCATCCTTATTATTCAGCCTTTGTGTGTCTGGCATTTGAAGCATGCTTAATCATAATTTGCTTTATATTCTTGCTCCCGAGTTTTATAGCAGGAGATGTCAGTAACCAAAATAACTCCTCAGGCTTTGTGACAAGGTAGGGTTTGGAACACCATGGTCTAAACTTTTCATTTCTCGAGCAGCATTTAGACAGGTTTCTCACAGTGTCCCAACTTTCACATGTGTTTCCCTAAATGTGCCACTCCTTTCCCTCATCACCCTGCCATTTCTCTTTTACCAATGAGGAATTTTCAATCGTTTAGAATCTTGAAATACACTGGCACCCACTATAATATAATCCAGGTCAAGAAGCCCATTTGAGCTCCACGTGGGTGCCAGGCACTGTGATAGGTGCTGGGGGTGGGGTGGGGGCTCACAGTTGTGTTTACAACATATTGTGACGATCTGGTGAGTGACATGGTGAAGACAGCACACAAAGGGCTAGAGGAGTCCAGAAAGGACGTGGATGCAGCCTTTGTCCACACTATGGGACTGCATCATGGAAGGGACCAATCATCTCGGGTTGCTGGGGACTGAGGAGTTTCCTGGGATGCAGGATGTTCAGTGCGAACATCAGGAAAGTGCCGAGTGAACTTGGACGGTTGGTCAGCCCACACCACGGATCAGCTGGAATACCGCATTTCAGTTGAGCCCTCTGGCCAAGTCACGTAGGCATCTGTTGTAAAATGGGGGAAGTGGGCAGATGACCACTAAGGCCTTGGTGATGATCAGATTGGTCTGGTGATTCGGACACCTTGAGGGCGTCCTTGCTGCACCTCTATGGGTCGTGTTATGATGCAGGCGCAACATCCTCTGAGCTGTTTGAACTGTTTTATTGTTGGGAAGCTGGAGGCTGGCCTTTCGGAGGCTTCCACAGGCATCTGGACTCTGAGGAGTTTCCTGTTAGCCCTGGCTGGCAGACTGCCTGTGGAAGGCTGACTTCTGCTCCCTTGCCAACAGCTAGTGCATTAATCTGCCGAATGAAGTACAGGAGGGGTGACGCACTGGTCTGTCTTCCAGCCTATGTGCTTCCTCTAAGGGGAAATTGGAGTCTCTGGGTGGTGCAAACAGTTAATGCACTTGGCTGCTAACAGAAAGGTTGGACTCCACCCTGAGGCACCTCAGAAGAAAGGTCTGGTGATCTACTTCTGAAAAATCAGCCATTGAAAATCCACAGAGCACAAAACAGGACTAATGAGGCACAGCAGTCCAGGGACAAGGACTGGAAGACAGGAGGGGACTGCAAAGCTGGTGATAGGGAACCCAAGGTTGAGAAGGGACAGTGTTGACATGTCATGGGGTTGTTAACCATTGTCATGGGGCAATGTGTGTACTAACTGTTTAATGAGAAACTACTTGTTCTGCAAACCTTCATTTAAGGTAAAAAAAAAAAAAAGAATTATCTATATGAGATCAAACTGACAACAGCAACTCAAAAGGTTTGATGAGAAGCTTAGGAGGCAGTGAGTTGAAGATAATGGTGATGAAGTAATTTGGAAAAGGATAGTGAGAATAGTAGCACAACCGGAAGAAGGTAATCAATGTCACTGAATTGTACATATAGAAGCTTTCAAAATTGTATAATTTGGCTATGTATATTTTCACCAAAAAAAAAAGATCCTCAAGGTTGAGAAGGGAGAGTGTTGACATGTCGTGGGGTTGTTGACCAACGTCATAAAACAATATGTGTACTGACTGTTTAATAAGAAACTATTTGTTCTGTAAACCTTCATCTAAAGTACAATAAAAAAAATTTAAAAAAAAAAAATCCATAGAACACAGTTCTACTCTGACACACACGGGGTTGCCACGAGTAGGACTGACTCTACCACAACTGGTTAAGGGGAAATTTACATGGTGTACTAGTCAGAACATGGGTTCAACTGAAAGAAATAGAGATCTAAATTTCATAGTAGCTCAAATGAGGTAGAAGTTTCTCTCATGTAAAAGTCCAAGACTAGAGTAGTCCTTAAGGGCCAAACCAAACCCATTGCCGTCGAGTTGATTCTGACTCATAGTGACCCTATAGGGCAGAGTAGAACTGCCCCATAGGGTTTCCAAGAAGCACCTGGTGGATTCCAACTGCCCACCTTTCGGTTAGCAGCTGTAGCTCTTAACCATTATGCCACCAGGGTTTCCCAAGGGCCAAGGTTCCTTCTGTTTATTTTCTTATCATCCCTAGGGTGTGGCTTCACCCATGTGGTCCCAGAATGCTCACTACCCTGTTTACGTTTCAGCCAACGGGAAGGGGGAAAAGGAGAAAGGAAGAGCAGGCCCATTCTGTCTAGCTTACCAAGAGGCTGCGCATATCACGTCTCACCTTCCATTGGCCAGAACTAAGTCAAGTGGACACGCCTGGCTGCAAGGGCTCCTGGGAAATGTAGTCTTTATTGTAGGTGCCCATATGTCCAGCTAGATGTTATATTATTAAGAAAGAAGAGAAAAGTGAGTATTAGGTGGTAATTTGTGGTGTCTGCTACATCTGGAAAGCCAAGTTATGACAAAGATGTTGTTCACTGAGTACAGGATTGACAGAGAGGTGAGAGCGGATATTTAATTGCTGCTAGAGCCTTTAGGGAGGCCTGGTGGTGCAGTGGTTAAGAATTTGGCTGCTAACCAAAAGGTTGGCAGTTCGAATTCACCAGCTGCTCCTTGGAAACCCTACGGGGCAGTTCTACTCATAATCAAGTCAACCGCGATGGATTTGGTTTTCGGTTTAGAGCCTTTAGCATCTGCCCCCAACAACAGGCATGTACCATCCTCTTTCAATTTCTCCTCAGAACTAAGATGTGGAAACAGTTCAATGTGTTGCTTTCTCTGCCCTCCAGGAGGACAGCCTCCAGCTAGACAAGTGAGCGCCCTGTTAGGCAATCTGCTTCCTGCTGAGTGCCCCCATCAGGTAGCCAGGTGGCTAAGCCCCGAGTCATGCTCAATGTACCTCTGGGCCATCTGGGAGTTTATGTCCATTTGTTCCATCTGGCCATGCAAAATCCCCCTTTGAAAATGCTTTGACTCATCACTTCTTTTATCGTCACTTGCATGGTCTTAAGCGGCTTTTCCCACCAGCCCTGCAGGTTTCCAAGAGGGGTTATATTTTATTTATATTTAGCACTACCCCAGCTTAACTCTTAACAGGCCCCTTTCCTTTAAATAAGGGGTAGCTCCCTTTCTTGCATGTTTTCTAACATTTCAGAATGAATGCTGTTGTTCACTCATGAGCTTGTAGGATGAGAAGCTTCAGCAGACAAATAATAAGACTGTGGACGAAATCCCCTTATTTGCCTGAAACAACAGTCTGGCAAGGTGTTGTGCATGTCATCTCTGAAAGCAGACTCCATTGGTTTGAGGTTTAAAATCCAGCTCAGCCTCTTCTTAGCTATATCATTTTGCTTAATCTCCCTGGCCCTCAGTTTCCCCATCTGTAAAATGTGTCTAAAAATGGTACTTATTACCAAAAGCTGTCGTGGGGATTAAATGATATAAACCACGTGAGCACTTAGCACAGTGCCTGACAGGTAAGAAGAGCTTCCTGGAGGTTCCAGTTGTTGTAGACTGAGGACTGTATGAAGATTACTCGTTGGCTCAGAGGAGAGGGCAAACCAGACTTCGCTGGACTGGCCCACTTCGAACAGCCTTATATTTACTACAAATAACTTGATAGACTTTACCGCTTTCATTATTTCCTGCTAGCTCTGAACTAAAAGTAACCAAGATCTGAAGCAAGCAAATGGAACTTTAAGAGAAAACCACATATACCATGAGCTCTTAGAAAATAAATCTTCCTGATCTGTCATTTGTTGTTTGCAGTCTTTCTAACTATCTTGTAAGCTCCTGGAAAGTGGGGACTTGCATCTTTTTAATCAAAATTTCATTTTCACCTTGTATACAATAAGCACTCAATGGTTAGGAGTGTAAATAAGAAAGCGATGTTTCCAGTCACCCAGGTACCAAGGATATCAATTCTTGTTCATGAAAGCTGAATTCCCCAACTCTTGCCCAAGAGTCAGAGTCCCTGGGGGGTGCAGATGGTTAATGCGCTCGGCTGCTAACCAGAAGGTTGGAGGATGGAGTCCCCTCAGAGTTGTATCAGAGGAAAGGCCTGGCGATCTACGTCCAAAAAATCAGCCTTTGAAAAACCCAGTGAAGCACAGATCTGCTCTGACACACGTGGTGTTGCCATGAGTCAGACTGGTGTGTGCCCAAGTGTCACCCGGCAAAGATTTCTTACAGCTTCGGTTGTCTAGCCCCTCCCTCCCTCTCTTCTCTGCCTCTTCCTGTCTTTCCCCTTCTACTTGCATTTGGTTTCCATCTCCTCTGAATGATCCCAGTTGTGGAAAATAGAGAATTGTTTTTTTAACAAGAATAATCTAGAAAAACACTGGAATGGAAACTCTATCTGTGTAGAGGGAATGCTAACGTATGTCAATTTTTGGTAATTATTTTCACCCTCTCCCACATCAGGAAGTGGCCTTGAGAGCTTACTGCAGGCATTGTTCCTACCAGCCCCAGATATAATCTTTTCCTGACAATCTCGTGAAGATTTCATTTCAAACAAGCTCTGGGCTTACCTAACAATTTTGCAAAGTAGCTCTCTTACCAAGAACATTCTCTGCAAACATGCCTTTGAGGAAGAAAATCCAAGGCCTTTAGAGGTTACACCTACAAATGTAATATTAGAAAAGCTCAAGTTCCCAAATTCTGGAGATCTATGGATGCTGTTAACCTATTCAGCCTCTGCAATTAAAGTCTGACATGTTAAAAACGCAAGGGCATTATGTTGTTCAATCGGGTTTCTTCATCGGCTAAGTTCTACTTTCTGATACATGGACAATCAGCAGCAAACTAGAAGAGGCTAAGTTCAATAGTGAATGGTGCAGCAAATTATTTCAGAAACAGTAAATAAGGGCAGGGAATATCAAGGTTCCTGAACATTCAGAGTTGAACCATGAAATATGTGAATGTTGTCAAAAATATTTGAATGTCTCCCAGGGCCAGGAAGCAGAAGAGCAAGAGATGTCTAGGTCTATCAGAAAAACACCTGCTGTAAAGTGAATGGGCTTAACACCCCTGTCATGGTTTGAATTATGTCCCCCAAAAAATGTGTGTATCAATTTGGCTGGGCCATGATTCCCAGAATTGTGTGGTTGGCCTCCATTTTGTGATTGTAATTTTATGTTAAAGAGGATTAGGGTGGGATTGTAACACCACCTTTACCCGGGTCACATCCCTGATCCAATGTAAAGAGAATTTCCCTGGGGTGTGGCCTGCACCACCTTCTATCTCTCAAGAGCTAAAAGGAAAGGGAAGCAAGCGGAGAGTTGGGGACCTCATACCATCGAGAAAGCAGTGCCAGAAGCAGAGCGTCCTTTGGACCCAGGGTCCCTGTGCCGAGAAGCTCCTAGTCCTGGAGAACACTGATGAGAAGGCCAAGAGAGAGAGAAAGCCTTCCCCTGGAGCTGACAACCTGAATTTGGACTTTTAGCCTACTTTACTGTAAGGAAATAAACTTTCCTTCGTTAAAACCATCCACTTGTGGTATTTCTGTTATAGTGGCACTAGATGACTAAGACAACCCCTAAGGAGTGAAGACATCAGAAGAGAAAAGTCATTCACTAATTCATTCAACAAACATATATCAAGCCCCTAGTTGGGATGTGTCAGCCACCAAGCCAAGATGTGGCAAATAAGAGCGATAACAGTCCTTGGCTTCATGGTGCTTGTAGTCTAGTGGAAAAGTACTTGTGATTCCATTAAAAAGTCAAACCCGAGGTCCCGAGTGATGGTAAGGGATTCTTGGCTCCATACTAAAAAGTAAGACACTAGACAGCCAGCAACACACAAAAATGAGTGGCAGAAAGAGAGCAGTGTCTACCCAAGAACTCTCCGTGGATATCAGGCAACATGGTCTACACACTTGAGTTACCTGGTCGCACAGCTGGTGTATGCCTATTGGGGTGAATGCTAAAGGGTCTAATAGCTGCTAAACATCCAGCTCTATCTGAAGCTTGTAGTCTGAGGGAGAGGCAGATGTGTGCCGGAGTAAGTACACTTTGATTGGGAGGGCCATGTGTGCACATCGTGAGGGGGGTGAAGGATGAAGGAGGTGGGCAGGGATGAGCGTGGGTGTATCTTGGGAGGGGTCAGAAAAAGCCTCATGGGAACATAGCAGAGGAGACGCCCTAACAAAACCTTGAATGCTGGGTAGAAGTGAGTCCCTTCTCTGGGGACAACTGGAAGAGAGGGAACAGAAGTCTGAACGCGTCATTTGTTGGGGGCATGGTGGAACTGGAACATGATTGGAGTAGAGGACATGCATTGGTGAGACTGGAGGGGCTGGCGGAGTCTGGACCTGAGAGCTGGGTGAACCATGCTTAAGAGCTAGTGCTTCTTCCTGAAGGCCTCTGACTTGATCCCTTGGGTAAAAGAATTGCTGTAGAACCCTGGGCTGGCAGCCAGCACCCCCATTCTGGGTCGTGCTTTGCAATCATTAACCATCTGATTGTACACAGTGCACTTTCCTGTGCTCAACTTGAGTTTCTGCAAAACGGGGAGAATGTGTTAGAAGAAGCACAATGGCTGGTTTGGAGTCAGGTGGCCTGGGTTCAAATCCTGGCTCCAACACTTATTAGCTGCTATTTAACCTGTGTGCCTCTTGACTGATAAAATGGGAATAATAATGGTACAACCCCATAGAGTTATTTTGGAGGTTAAATGAGAGAATCCTTGTAAGGTCCTTGCTTAGCATGATGTTGGGCACATATTGTTGCCCAATGCGTGATTTGCTGTTTTAAGTTGCCATCATGTTGATTCAGACTCACGGCAATCACGTGTGCAGAGTAGAACCACTCAGTAGAGTTTTCAAGGCTTTCAGAAGCAGATCGCCAGGACCGTTCTCCAAAATGCCTCTGGGTGGGTTCAAACTGCCAACATTTCAACCAGTAGCTGAGCCTTTAACCATTCACAGCACCCAGGGACTCCAATGCATGGTAACTGTTATTATTTTACTAAGTGATTAATATTAATAGGCACCATTTGAGGACCACACAAGCTGTACGGCAGCAGTTTCTAGATGGTGAGAAGTGTTGGGGTTCTGTGGATGCCCCAAGGGGCTGCCCAGGGAGGGGGTGTGAAGGGGAGCTGGTGGGCAGAGCGCTGAGCCTCTCTGCAAATTTCTGGAGCAACTCCTTTTCCACTTACTTTGCGTATTAGCGTTCCAGTAAAGTTTTACCCTATCAGCATTTATGTGAAAATTAATTGGCCAACATAAATTAGAAAACGACTGTACTAGACAATATCTAGGTTTCCTTCCAGTTTGAAAACTCTATGACTCGATGACTTAAAATTGTAAAGAGGGTGGGTGGCCCTTGGCATCTCAGCTCCTGCTTATGAATCCCTCAGCTTTTGCCCCCTCAACTCACTCTCCCGACTTCCACTGTTCTCTTTCTCAGAATCATTCCACTTCTAAAATATTTCTCCACCCCATAGCTAAAGTCACCATCCAAACCTTCATGTCAGCCTTCAGATAGAAACAATTCCTGCTAAGATGTTCATATCTGATAACAGCTAGGGTTTTTATTTTTTATTTTAATTTTTTTATTGTTGCATTAGGTGAAACTTTACAGAGCAAATGAGATTCCCACTCAATAGTTTGTACAAAAAGTGTTTCGTGACGTTGATTTCATTCCCCACAATATGTCAGCACTCTCCCCACTTCTGCCCTGGTTTCCTCGTTTCCTTTTGTCCTGATTTTCTACCCCTTCCTGCCTCCTCATCTTTGGTTTTGGGTAGATAATGCCCTTTTGATCTCATATAATTGATTGTTCTAAGGATCACGTTCCTCCTGGGTGTTACTGTCTATTTTATGGGCTTGTCTATTATTTGGCTGGGAGGTGGTTTTTGGGAATGGCTTCAGTTCCAGGTCAGAAGGGTGTCTTAGGGCCATAGTCTCGGGAGTTCCTCCAGTCTCTGTCAGAACAGTAAGTCAGATCTTTTTTGTGAATTTGATTTTTTGTTCTGCAAACAGCTAGTTTGTTAGAAAAAATTTGTTGTGTTTTAGGTGAAAGTTTACAGTGCGAAGTATTTTCTCATTCAAAAATTTATACACAAATTGTTTTGTAACATTGGTTGCAATCCCCGCAATATGTCAACACTCTCCCCCTTTCCCTTTACACCCCAGGTTCCCTGTGTCCATTCTTCCAGGTTTCCTGTCCCTTCCTGCCTTCTGGTCTTGGCTTTTGGATAAGTGTTGCCCACTGGGTCTCGTATACTTGCTTGAACTAAGAAGCGTGTTCCTCACGTGTGCTACGATTTGTTTTATAGGCTTGTCTGATCTTTGGCTGAAAGGCAGACTTCTGGAGTGGCTTTGGTTCTGAGTTAACAGGGTGTCTGGGGGACATAGTCTTGGGGGTTCCTTCAGTCTCTGTCAGACCAGTAAGTCTGGTCTTTTTTGTGAATTTGAATTTTGTTGTACATTTTTCTCCTGCTCTGTCCGGGACTCTCTATTGTGATCCCTGTCATATCCATCAGTGGTGGTAGCCGGGCACCATCTAGTTCTTCTGGGTTCAGGCTGGTGGAGGCTCGGGTTCATGTGGTCCATTAGTCCTCTGAACTGATATTTTCCTTGTATCCTTGGTTTTCTTCGTTCTTCTTTGCTCCAGACTTGATGGGATCAATAGATTTATTTTAGATGGCCGCTCGAAAGGTTTTAAGATCCCAGATGCTACTTGCCAAAGTAGGATGTAGAACATTTTCTTTAGGATCTATGTTATGCCAATTGACCTAAATGTCCGCCGAAACCATGGTCCCCAGCCTTTGGCCTCAGTAATTTGGTCCCTCAAGGTGTTTGGATGTGTCTAGGAAGCTTCTCTGGCTTTGCCTTGTTCAAGCTGTGCTGACTTCCCCTGTATTGTGTGTTGTCTTTCCCTTCACCAAAGTTAACACTCGTCTATTACCTAAATCTAGTGACTCCCCCTCCCCATCATCTCCTCCCTTGTAACCATCAGAGATAGTTTTTCTCGGTGTGTAAACCTTTTCTTGTATTTCTTTTTTTTTTAAATAATAGTGGTCTCATACAATATTTGTCCTTTTGTGATTGACTTATTTCACTCAGCATAATGCCCTCCAGATTCACCTATGTTCTGAAATGTTTCACAGATTCATTGTTTTTCTTTATTGTTGTGTAGTATTCCATTGCATGTACCATAATTTGTCCATTCATCTGTTGATGGGCACTTAGGTTGTTTTCATTTTTTTGCTATTGTGAATAATGCTGCCATGAGCATGGGTGTGCATATGTCTATTTGTGTGATGGCTCTTATTTCTCTAGGATATATTCCTAGGAGTGGGATTGATGGATTGATTGTATGGTATTTCTATTTCTAGTTTTTAAAGGAGGTGCCAGATCATTTTTCATAGTGATTGTACCATTTTACATTCCCATCAGCAGTGCATAAGAGTTCCAGTCTCCCCAAAACTTCTCCAACATTTGTTATTTTCTGTTTTTTTAATTAGTCCTAGTAATGGCACAGTGAGATGGTATCTCGTTTTAGTTTTGATTTGCATTTCTCAATGGCTAATGATCATGAGAATTTCCTAATGTGTCTATTAGCTGCCTGAATGCCTCTTTTGGTGAAGTGTCTGTTCGTATAATTTGCCCATTTTTTAATTGGATTATTTGTCTTTTCATTATTGAGGTTTTGAAGTATTCTATAGATTTTGGAGATTAGACTCTTGTCAGGTATGTCGTAGCTGAAATTTTTTTCTCAGTTTGTAAGTTCTCTTTTTACTCTTTTGGTGAAGTCTTTTTTTTTTTTTCTTTTTTTTTTTTTTTTTTTTTTTAATATATATTTTATTGTACTTCAGGTGAAAGCTTACAGAGCAAATAGTTTCTCACGAAATAGTAGTACACATGTTGTTTTTTGACATTGGTTAACAACCCCACAACGTATTAAGCCTCTAAATTCTCAACCTTTTTTTTTTGATGAAAATTACAGATGGCCAAAGATACACCGTTTCAAAAATTTCTACATTCACAGTTCAGTGACATTGACTACGCTCTTCCAACTGTGCTGTTATTCTCACTTAAGATGAAGGCTTACAGAAAAAATAGTTATTCATTTAACAGTTACTACACATGTTGCCCTATGACAATGGTTAACAATCTCACAGCACATCAAGAATATCCTTACTCCACCTTGTGTTCCCTATCACCAGGGGGCTTCCTTGTCCCCTTCTGTCTTCTGGACCTTGTCAGTGGACTATTGTACCTCTTTAGTCTCATTTGTTTATTTATTTATTTATTTATTTATTTATTCTTATTTTATTTAAACACCATTTCAAAACTTTTTACTTACACATTTAAGTGATATTGACTATGCTCTTCCAATTGTGCTGCCATTCTCGCCCAAGATGAAGGCTTACAGGACAAAACAGCCTCCCATTTAATAGTTACTACAAATGTTGCCCTATAGCAGTGGTCAACAATCTCACAATACATCGACAGTGTCCTTATTCAATTTGTGTTCCTTATCATCAGTTTCCTACTCTCCCTCTGCCTTCTGGCCCTTGTCACCGGACTCCTGTACATCGTTAGTCCCATTTAGTTTTACTGGGGTGTCCATTCCCAGGCTTAACATCGAACCTTGAAGGTAACTTCCCCTCTGAGCTGAAAGGGTGTCTGGGGGCCACACTCTCGAGGTTTCTCTAGTATTCTTTAGGCCAGTATATCTGGTCTTCTTTTTTTTTTTTTTTTTTTGGGAGTTAAAATTATACTCTACATCCTACTCCAGCTCTGCCCAGAACCCTCTGTTGTGATCCTGGTCAGAGGAGTCATTGGTGGTAGCCGGGCACCATCCAGCTGTACTGGGCTCAGTCCCGTGGAGGCCTTGGTAGCTGTGGACCATTAGTCCTTCGGACTAATCTTTTCCTTGTATCCTGTTCTCTTCGTTCTCCCTTGTTCCCGAAGGGATGAGATCAGTGGAGTATCTTAGATGGCCGCTCATAGGCTTTTAAGACCCCAGACACTACTCACCAAGGTAGAATGTAGAGCATTATCTTTATAAGTAGTGTCATGCCAATTGAGCTAGATGTTCCCCGAGATCATGGTCCCCAGAGCCCTCCGTCCAACAACTCAGTCCCTCGGGGGGTTTGGATGTGTCTATAGGGCCTCCATGACCTTTCCTTGTGCAGGTTGTGTTAGTTTCCCCTGTACTATGTACTATCTCATCTCTCACCCAAGTTACCACTTACCTATTACCTATTTAGTATTCCCCCCCCCCTCCCATCCCTGGTAACCAACAAGGATTGTTACATTTTGCATGTGAATTTTTTCATGGGTTTTTACAATAGAGGTCTCATACAATATTTGTCCTTTTGTGATTGACTTATTTCACTCAGCATGATGTCCTCCAGTTTCATCCATGTTATGAGATGGTTCACCGATTCATTGTTCTTTCTCGTTGCATAGTACTCCATTGTGTGTATGTACCATAGTTTGTGTATCCATTCGTCTGTTGATGGACATCGAGGTTGTTTCCATCGTTTTGCTATTGTGAATAATGCTGCCATGAACATAGGTGTGCATATGTCTATTCGAGTGATGACTCTTATTTCTCTAGGATATATTCCTAGGAGTGGGATTGCTGGATCGAATGGTACGTCTATTTCTAGCTTTCTGAGGAAACGCCATATCATTTTCCAAAATGGCTGTATCATTTTGCATTCCCACCAGCAGTGTATAAGAGTTCCCGTCTCCCCGCAGCCCCTCCAACATTTGTTATTTCCAGTGTTTTTGATTCGTGCCAGTAATGCCGGGGTGAGATGGTATCTCATTGTGGTTTTAATTTGCATTTCTCTAATGGCTAGTGATCGCGAGCATTTCCTCATGTGTCTGTTGGCCATTTGAATGTCTTCCTTGGTGAAGTGTCTGTTCATTTCCTTTGCCCATTTTTTGATAGGATTGGTTGTCTTTTTGTTGTAGAGGTGTTGGATTTTCTTGTAGATTATGGAGATTAGACCTTTGTCTGACTTGTACTGTCCAAAAATTTTTTCCCAGTCTGTAGGTTCTCTTTTAACTCTTTTGGTGAAATCTTTTGAAGAGCATAGATGTTTGATTTTTAGAAGATCCCAATTATCTAGTTTATCTGTTGGGTTTTTTGTGTTGATGTTTATGGTTTGTATCCTGTTAATGCCATGTATTAAGGTCTGAAGTGTTGGTCCTATTTTTTCTTCTATGAATTTTATAGTTTGAGGCTTTATATTCAGGTCTTTGATCCATTTTGAAGTAGTTTTTGTATATGGTGTGAGGTATGGGTCCTGTTTCATTTTTCTACAAATGGATATCCAGTTTTGCCAGCACCATTTGTTAAAAAGACTGTCTTTTCCCCATTTGATGTATTTTGGGCCCTTGTCAAAAATCAGGTGACCATAGGTGGATGGATTTACATCTGAGTTCTCAATTCTGTTCCATTGGTCAATGTCTCTGTTGTTGTACCAGTACCAGGCTGTTTTGAGTACTGTAGCTGTATAGTAGGTTCTCAAGTCAGGTAGTGTGAGTCCTCCAACTTTATTCTTCTTCTTCAGTAGTGCTTTACTTATTCGGGGTTTCTTCCCTTTCCATATAAAGTTAATAATTAGTTTTTCCATCTCTTTGAAGAATGTTGTTGGTATTTGTATCGGAATTGCATTGTATTTGTAAATTGCTTTAGGTAGAATTGCCATTTTCACAATGTTGAGTCTGCCTATCCATGAGCATGGTATGTTTTTCCATTTATGTAGATCCCTTTGGGTTTCATGCAGCAGTGTTTTGTAGTTTTCTTTGTATAGGTCTTTTATATTCCTGGTCAGATTTATTCCCAAGTATTTTATCTTTTTAGGGGCTATTGAAAATGGTATTGATTTCCTGATCTCCTTTTCATCGTTCTCTTTACTGGTGTATAGGAATCCAACTGATTTTTGAATGTTTATCTTGTATCCTGCTACTCTGCTGAATCTTTCTATTAGTTCCAGTAAATTTCTCGTGGAGTCTTTAGGGTTTTCTATGTATAGTATCATATCATCTGCAAACAGGGAGAGTTTAACTTCTTCATTACCAATTTGGATGCCCTTTATTTCTTTCTCTTGCCTTACTGCTCTAGCGAGAACTTCCAGCACAATGTTAAATAGGAGTGGTGATAAAGGGCATCCTTGTCTTGTTCCTGTTTTCAGGGGGAATGTTTTCAGCCTTTCTCCATTAAGAATGATGTTGGCTGTTGGTTTTGCATAGATGCCCTTTATGATGTTGAGAAATTTCCCTTCTATACCTATTTTATTGAGAGCTTTTATCAGGAATGGGTGTTGGACTTTGTCAAATGCCTTTTCTGCATCAATTGAGATAATCATGTGATTTTTTTCTTTCCTTTTATTTATGTGGTGGATTACGTTGATGGATTTTCTAATGTTAAACCATCCTTGCATACCTGGTATGAATCCTACTTGGTCGTGGTGTATTATTTTTTTGATATGATACTGAATTCTATTGGCTAAAATTTTGTTCAGAATTTTTGCATCTATATTCATGAGAGATATTGGTCTGTAATTTTCTTTTTTTGTGATGTCTTTGCCTGGTTTTGGTATCAGCGTTATGCTGGCTTCATAGAATGAATTTGGAAGTGTTGCTTCCTCTTCTATGCTCTGAAATAACTTGAGTAGAACTGGTACGAGCTCTTCTGTAAATGTTTTGTAGAATTCTCCAGTGAAGCCATCTGGGCCAGGGCTTTTTTTGGTTGGGAGTTTTTTTATTACCTTTTCAATCTCTTCTCTTGTTATGGGTCTGTTCAGATTTTCAATATCACTTTGTTGTAGTTTGGGTAGGCCGTATGTTTCTAGAAATTTATCCATTTCCTCTAGGTTTTCAAATTTGTTGGAATATAGTTTTTCATAATATTCTGTTATAATCCTTTTTATTTCAGTTGGGTCTGTTGTAATGTCCCCCATTTCATTTCTTATTTGGGTTATTTGTGCCCTCTGCTGTTTTTCTTTTGTCAGTCTGGCCAGTGGTTTGTCGATTTTGTTGATTCTTTCAAAGAACCAACTTTTGGTTTTGTTGATTCTTTCTATTGTTTTTCTGTTCTCTATTTCATTGATTTCTGCTCTGATCTTTACTATTTCCTTTCTTCCGGTGGTTGTAGGCTTTTTTTGTTGTTCTCTTTCTATTTGTTTGAGTTCTGTAGTTAATGTTTTGATTTTGTCCCTTTCTTCTTTTTTGATATGTGCATCTATTGCTATAAATTGTCCTCTGAGGACTGCCTTTGCTGTGTCCCAAAGGTTTTGGTATGATGTGTTTTCATTTTCATTTGATTCTAGGAATTTTTTAATTCCATCTCTGATTTCTTCTATTACCCATTGATGTGTAAGCAGATTATTATTCAGTTTCCATGTGTTTGATTTTTTTTCCTTGCTCTTTCTAGTGTTAATTTCTACCTTGATGGCATTGTGGTCAGAGAAGATACTGTGAATTATCTCAGCATTTTGGATCTTGTTGAGGATTGCTCTGTGGCCTAAGATGTGGTCTATTCTGGAGAACGTTCCATGTGCATTGGAAAAGAATGTGTACTTTGCAGCGGTTGGATGGAGTGTTCTATATATGTCTATGAGGTCCAGTTGGCTGATTGTGTCCTTTAGGTCTTCTGTATCTTTGCTGAGTTTCTTTTTAGTTGTTCTGTCCTTTACTGAGAGTGGTGTGTTGAAGTCTCCTACTATTATTGTGGAACTGTCAGTTTCTCTTTTCAGTGCTGTTAGAGTTTTTTTTATGTATTTTGGAGCCCTGTCATTGGGTGCATAGATATTTATTATGGTTATGTCTTCATGATGGATCATCCCCTTAATCATTATATAGTGTCCTTCTTTGTCTTTTATGGTAGATTTTGTTTTAAAGTCTATTTTATCTGAGATTAGAATTGCCACTCCTGCTCTTTTTTGATAGTTGTTAGCTTGATATATTTTTTTCCAACCTTTGATTTTTAATAAATTCACATCTTTGTTTCTAAGATGTGTCTCTTGTAGACAGCAAATAGATGGATCCTGTTTTCTTATCCATTCTGCCACTCTCCGTCGCTTTATGGGTGCATTGAGTCCATTTACGTTCAGTGTAATTATTGATAGATGTGAGTTTGTTGCTGTCATTTTGTAGTGCTTTTTTTTGTGATGCTGAAGTTTTCTTTGTTCTTCTTACTCTCTTGTGCTGAGTTCCTTTTGTTTGTGGATTTTGTGTTCATTTCTTTTGTTTTTGTAGGTTTTGTTTTTGTTGAGACTTTATGTTTTTCGTCTTTATTTTTATGAGTTGGTTTGTTAACTTTTTTTGTGGTTACCATGAATTTTACCCTTATCTTTATAATTTTGAAGCAGTCTACCGTTACTTGGTATCGCCTTGCCTTCTTCTCCTTTAGAAGGTTCTATACCTATGCCGTTTGTTCCCTCTTTCATTGTTTTGATGTTGTTGTCATCCTTTGATTGATTTCTCTGATTCCCTGTTGTATATCTTTTGTTTTTGGAAAGTCGTCTGTAGTTCAGTTCCTAGAATGGTATCTGGTTCATGTTAACCTGCATCCTAGGTCCTAGGTCCTGCCTGAGGGCTTAAGCTGTTTGTCCTCAGATCGAAGAACTCCCTTTAATAATTCTTGTAAGTTTGGTTTGACTTTTGCATATTCCTTTAGTTTCTGTTTATCTGGAAATGACCTAATTTCACCATCAAATCTGAATGAGAGTTTTGCAGGATATATTATTCTTGGCTGACAATTTTTTTCTTTCAAGATTTTATATATGTCATCCCATTGCCTTCTTGCCTGCATGGTTTCTGCTGAATAATCTGAGCTTAGTCTTATTGTTTCTCCTCTGTATGTGACTTCTTGTTTTTCCCGAGCTGCTCTCAGGATTCTTTGTTTGTCTTTAGTTTTAGCGAGTGTGAATATGATATGTCTTGGTGATTTTCTTTTGGGGTCTATTCTATATGGGGTTCGTTGAGCTTCTTGGATGACCAGCTTTTCATCTTTCATGATATTGGGAAAGTTTTCTGTCAGCAGTTCCTCAATGATCCTCTCTGTGTTTTCTGTTTTCTTCCCCTGTTCTGGTATGCCAATCACTCGTAAGTTTTTGCTTTTAATTGTGTCCCACATAACTCTCAGGGTCTCTTCATTTTTCTTTGTTCTTTTTTCTGAGTTTTCCTGAAACAGAGTTGTATCCAAGTGTTTGTCTTCAGTTCCACTGATCCTGTCTTCCATGGTTTCAAATCTACTTCTCAGCCCTTCTATGACACCGTCCATTTCTGAAATCTTGTTGTTTATCTTTTGGATTTCTAATTGTTGTTTTTGTATAATTTCGAGTCGTGAATTTATTTTGGCATTTTGTTCTTGCATCATCTTCCTGAATTCTTCCAATTTTTTGTCTGTATTTTCCATAAATTTGTCTATTTTTTCCTCATGTTTGTCAGCTTTTTGCCTCAGTTCTTGGAAAATTCCGAGTATTAGTGATTTGAGTTCCGTATCAGGTACTTCTAGTGCATTTTCTTCCACAGGAGAGTTATCTGGTGTTTTAATTTGGACGCCTATTGGAGCCATCTTGTCTTGTTTTTGTAAATGTTTTGATATTGTTTGCTGTTTTCGGGGCATTCAGTAAATATTTCTCTCGTTTATTGATTGTAGATTTTTTTTTTTTTTCGTTCTTGTGGTACAGCTGGACAGATCTAGTTGAGGAGGAGCCACTGGGATGGGTTGCTTGTGGCACTCACCGCAGCCACCAGGACGGTCGGTAGTCAGTGCTGGGCAGGTTCCAATAGGGCGTGCCTGCACCGCTTGGTGATGTGATGTCTAGTGCACGGTGCAGGTAGGTAGGGTGCAGCGGGAAGATGGTTATGTGTGAAGCTAAGCTGGATATGGGAGAGAGGAGAGAGGAGGAGGAGCAAAAAGCGTACAAACATAAAAGAATGCTAGAGGAGTTTGTCGTTGGAATGTACAGATGAGAGACTATGGGATGGAGGAAACCAGAAGGGGGAAGAGAAAGAAAAGGAAAGAATGACCAAATGAAAATCAGAAAAGTTAAAAAACTGCAGAGTTCCCAGGGATCGCACCGATGCAGCTATGAGGTCTGGGGGAGTCGGTCTCAATTTTCACAGCTCAGCCTGGCCAGAAGGTACAGAGGCATACATCGCCTGGTATTCAGGGATCAGAAAGAGAAGGAAGAGATAGAGGGACAAGAAATTAAGCAATGAAGAAAGACAAAAGAGAAAAAGAGGTAAAATATGACAAAACTAATCAAAAAAGGAAGAAAAATAAAATTGAGAAAAAAAAAAAAAAAAGGGCAACACCAGCAGTCAGTGCCTACAAATGGGACCCAGAGAGCCCCCACTCAGGGGCGCTAATTCCAAGAAGCCGATAGTCTCGGGGTTAAGTGACCGTGGCCACAGGAAGCAGAGGGGCCAACGAACAAAGGCCCCAGGATCCCACCCGCGCGGGAGCCCAGACCTGGAAACAGCCACACGCCCGAACGCAGCCCTACAGCCCCGCAGGAGAGAGCAGAGACGGCCCTCGGAACCAGGCACCCAGGCAAAAGGAGGGGGAGGCGGCAGGAAAAGTTCCGCTAGATGCCAGCAAACGGCTCCCAGAAAGCCCCCAGCCCGGGCGCGCGGAACCCAAGCACCGGCGCCCCCCCCGCCCAGGGACCCCGGCCACGGAAAGCAGAGGGGTGAACGAACAAAGGCCCCGGGATCCCACCCACGCGGGAGCCCAGACCCAGAAACAGCCACACGCCCGCACGCAGCTCCACAGCCCCGCAGGAGAGAGCAGAGACAGCACCCGGACCCAGGCACCCAGGCAAAAGGAGGGGGAGGCGGCAGAAAAAGGTCCGCTAGGTGCCAGCAAACGGCTCCCAGAAAGCCCCCAGCCCGGGCGCGCGGAACCCAAGCACCGGCGCCCCCCCGCCCAGGGACCCCGGCCACGGAAAGCAGAGGGGCGAACGAACAAAGGCCCCGGGATCCCACCCACGCGGGAGCCCAGACCCAGAAACAGCCACACGCCCGCACGCAGCCCTACAGCCCCGCAGGAGAGAGCAGAGACGGCACTCGGAACCAGGCACCCAGGCAAAAGGAGGGGGAGGCGGCAGAGAAAGGTTCGCTAGCTGCCAGCAAATGGCTCCCAGAAAGCCGCCAGCCCAGGCGCGCGGAATCCAAGCACCAGCACCCCCCAGCCCAGAGACCCTGGCCACGGAAAGCAGGGGATCCCCAGCTGAGGCGGAGAGGGGTGGGTGGTGGGAGAGCGCGCACCGCAGTTTACCGGTCGTTCTGTCTCCGACCAGATGCTCTGCAAGGCTGTTCTCCCGTTTGCTGGTCTCTGATAGGAATCCAAGATGGTGGATCCGCGCTGCGTTAGCTGGTAAGGAATCTCTGCCTGAGTCTCTCCTCGCTCTCCGTTCTCTTTTAGTATTCTCACTCCGTTTGGTGTTTGGCTGAGTTCTTTATCTCTTCATTTGGTGTTCTAGGGTTTCAGGATTGTTGATTCTCTGTTAGGCTTAGTTTTTCGGATCTTTGCTGTGGAGGGACGGCGTGGTGTTTCTGCCTAGAGCGCCATCTTGCCCCTCTTTTGGTGAAGTCTTGATGAGCATAAGTGTTTAATTTTTAGGAGCTCTCTCTTATCTAGTTTATCTTCTGGTGTTTGTAAATTGTTAGTTATGGTTTATATTGAATTTATGCCATGTATTAGGGCACCTAGCATTGTCCCTATTTTTTCTTCCACGATCTTTATCATTTTAGGTTTTATATTTAGGTCTTTGATCCATTTTGAGTTAGTTTTTGTTTATGGTGTAAGGTATGGGTCCTGTTTGTTTTTTTTTTTCTTTCTTTTTTTACAGATGGACATCCAATTTGCCAGCATCATTTGTTAAAAAGACTTCTTTTTCCCATTTAATGGACCTTGGTCCTTTGTCAAAGATCAGTTGACCATAGGTGGATGGATTTACATCTGGGTTCTGAACTCTGTTCCATTGGTCTATGTGTCTGTCATTGTACCAGTACCAGGCTGTTTTACTACTGTGGCTGTGTAGTAGGTTCTGAGATCAGGTAGTGGGAGGCCTCCTACTTGGTTCTTTTTCTTAATGGGGGCCTCTTTCCTTTCCATACAGAGTTGGTGGTTAGTTTTTCTGTCTCATTATTTTATTTTAATTTTTAATCTCAAAAGAGGAGTTTTGGAGATGCGGCACTTTCGAACCAAAAGAATAAGTCCCTAATGGTGGCTTTTTAGACACGGGATTAAGGAGGGTTTTTTTTTTTTTTTTTTTGGAAGACTAGCCTTTCAAATTTTGCCTTATCAGCAGGGGCCACCTCAGCTGCTGTTTGCATGGGGATTTGCCCTTTTATCCAGCAAGGGTCCTGGGTGTACAGAGCTGAGATGTATGTGTGTGTATGTGTGTGTGTGTGTTTAATTCAGGTGTCAATATATACTGTAGGATAAAAGCTCTGGGTCTCATTTAATCAAGTCAATGTCTGATTCTGTTTCCCAAATTCTTACTGTGGAAGTAAACTTCAACTAACACAATGCCCAGGAGAGTACAGCTTCTTCAGTAGACCCCAGAATCAAGCTCAATGATAATTCTGGTCTGGACCTATGGGCATGCCTATCTTTCAAAGCACTCTGCCTTAGGATGGCTCCCAGAGGCACACCCTCAGCCAAGGATTCAGGGACAAGTGGCTTATGAAGGACCTGCTCCCGGGAGAAGGGATGGGAGAGCAGAACAGGGAGAAGAAAGGGGCCACGCAAAGGGGTGATTTGAGGTTAAGTCCCAGCTTCCCCTGAGCCTGAGAGGAGCTCTGGAGTGAAAATTGTACCTCAGAGTTTATCTCTCCTGGAGGCCAGGCATCTGGGTCACCACACCAGTCAGCTGGAGGCTTCAGGCCACTCTGAGGGACACAAATGCCCAGATATTTCCATTCTCCATGAGAGTGAGGTGGCTCCAGTAGTCCAAGGTGATTCTCTCAGGAGACTGTGGTTGTAAGCTGTTAGCAGCAAAGTGTATGGAAGCAGGAACATGGGTGCATAGCCCCAGAAAGGGAATCCAGGGGGATCTGGGTGGGCACCAATTGTTAATGTTCACTCATTCTATCCCGCAATACAGCTGCAGCAGGCTGGTTGAGCATAGTTAAGATCCTATCTGACAGTAGTGGGTGCTAAGGCTTGCATGCACATTTCTACTTCCTGGAGATGCTGTAATAGGATGTCACTAAGATGGTGAACAAAAGCTAAGCGTGCTATGTAGGAAGCCCAAGAAAGGAGGACTTTCAGCTCTGATTACGCTGTGGAGACTAAAAGACAGCTCAGGGAGAATAATCTACTTTCCCCATCCAAGCTCTTTCCCTCCTTGTGGCTGCACGTCCGATGGTGGACAGGGGCCAGGCAATGTGAGCCCAGGCTCCAGAAAGCCTCTGGGATTGAAGCAGGACAGTGTTTCATTCTTCCTGGTCCTGTGCCTCCTGCCACTGTCTTTGTTGGTCCTTAATGAGAGTTCTACATTCCTCGGCAGTCCACTTTGCCTGACTCAGTGGGTAAGACAAAGGGACTAGTCTGAGATGTGACTCTCTGAAACTGATGACGAATTTTATGTAGTTCCAGGCCTGTGCAGCAATTCGAGGTAGGGGCTTTTGTGTCCTCTGTTTGTGCTTTATTGTGCTAATATAAATGTCCTAAAATACACTAGTGTGTTACTACACACCATTGCTGGATGGGTAAAATGAATGTTTGAGATTGAAAAAAATTCTATTTCCTGTGGTTAAGGAAAGGGTAAACCAAGCCAGTGAGTCCTTGTGGAGTTCTTGGACTTATTCTTCAGAGCGAGGTTATCTCCCTAAGACCCCCTTTCTTCATCCTCGTGATTGATTGTAGTTTCCATGATGGAAGTTATCTTGGAAGATAAACTTTTTGTCCTTTTTGTCTGAAAAACAAAAAAACCCAAAATTCTTGAAGAAACTAACAGTTTAAAAGCAAAACTACTAACAATTAGGATCTAGAATTATAGATTAAGCGTGATTAAAAGTTCATTTCTCTCTCACATAAAAAAATCTGGATGTAGGAAGTTGAGGGTTGGGATGGTACTTTCATGAAGTTGCTGGGGACCCAGGCTCTTCCCAGATCAGAGAGTGTGGGCTTCACCCTCATGGTTATTATGGCTGCTAGAGCTCCGGCCTTTACATCTGAGTTCTAAGCAACAGGGTGGAAAAAGAAGGGCACACACCGCTCTTTAAGGCACTTCCTGGGAAGTCTCACATGACACGATTCAGTTAGAACACAGTCACGTGATCACAGCTAGGTGCAAGAGAGGCCAGGAAATATGTTAGCAATGTACACAGCTGAAAGTCATGTTTGCCAAGCAAGGAAGAAGGAACAAATGGATATTAGATAAGCAGTTAGCTGGCTCTGAGACAAGTTTTCAGATATTGCCAAGTTCTCTTGGGCATTGGCCCTGGTCTGTAGCTGCTGCTTCTCTGTGTGAGGTGTGGGTGACTCCTCAGTGCTGCTTGCAACCAGTGAGAATCTGTCACCGTGTTTAAACGAACGCATCCATGTTGCTGCTTATTCTGGACTCAGAGCTGCCCACTGAAGGGGTGGCCAAGTTGCAAACCCACATCTGCCTTCCAGTGCTTGTGACTCTCGATTTGAAGCTTTTATTTGGAACCACCATTTGGTTTCTCTGTCCACGGAGTCTTACTGCATGTGGCATCTCCTTCAGACTGGCCGCCATATGCCCACCTTGGTTTTTGTGGCTCTGGAGGATGGCTGCTCCTTGAGCCCCTGTAGAGGGAATTTCTGGGATGCTACATCACTCATATTTGACAACAGGTCCTTCCCCCCAAATTCTCCAAATTTGGAAGTCTGAATAGCCATCTTTATGTGATGCTGCACAAAAGACAAAACACTTAATTTTATTTATACAGAAAAGTCCCAACGTGGCCTTGCATTCCAGTGTTACTCCCAGGATGAAACTCCTGTATACAGAGCTTCTGCACAAGGAATGATGCCCTGGGAGCCTTCATGAACTGATCCTATTTAACCTTCTGGTCTATTATCCATCCTGTCTCCCCTGCAACCTGGCCTTTAGGCACACCCTGGAAACCTGAGGGGACCACGTCTCTCAAGCTTGCTGCTTTTACACTTGCCTTGTGTCATGGATTGAATTGTGTCCCCCAAAAATATGTATGTCAATATGACTAGGCCATGATTCCCAGTATTGTGTGATTGTCCACCATTTTGTCATCTGATGTGATTTTCCTATGTGTTGTAAATGGTATCTCTATGATGTTGATGAGATGGGATTAGTGGCAATTATGCTAATGAGGCAGGACTCAATCTACAAGATTGGATTGTGTATTGAGCCAATCTCTTCTGAGATGTAGAAGACAGAAGTGAGCAGAGAGACATGGGGACCTCATACCACCAAGAAACAAGAGCCAGGAGAATAGCATGTCCTTTGGACCCAGGGTCCCTGTTCTGAGAAGCTCCTTGACCAGGGGAAGATTGATGACAAGGACCTTCCTCCAGAGCCGACAGAGAGAGAAAGCCTTCCCTGGAGCTGACGCCCTGATGTGGACTTGTAGCCTACTAGACTGTGAGACAATAAACTTCTGTTTGTTGAAGCCATCTACTTGTGGTATTTCTGTTATAGCAGCACTAGATAACTAAGACACCTTGTTTTGCTGGGAATGGACTGGTTAGTCCATCTTCCTCCTTTATATTCTCCTTTCACTGTTACTTATTTGTAGTTCCTTGTTCAGTAATGGTAGCTGGGCACCATCCAGTTCTTCTGGTCTCATGGCAAAGAAGGCAGTTGTTCATGGAGGCAATTAGCCACACATTCCATATCCTCCTCCTATTCCTGACTCTCCTTCTTCTTCTGTTGCTCCAGGCAGATAGAGACCAATTTTTACCTATCATGACTCTTATTACATTTTTATTATCCTTTCCTTTCTTCTCTCCTCCTCTCTTAGTTATCTAGTGCTGCTATAATAGAAATACCACAAGCGGTTGCTTTAACAAACAGAAATTTATTTTCTCACAGTTTGGGAGGCTAGAAATCTGAATTCAGGGTTCCAGCCCTAGGGGACGGCTCGCTTTCTCTTTTCAGCTTCTATTCCTAGGTTCCTTGGTGATTATAGGGCGTGTATCTTCCCTTCTGTTTATACTTGCTTGCTTAATCTACTTTTTTATATCTCAGAAGAGATTGATTTAAGATACACCTTACACTAATACTGCCAAATGGGATTATAATCACACGAACAGGGATTAGGATTTACAACACATATTTTTGGGGAACACAATTCAATCCATAACACCCCCATCAATTCCAATCCAGCAGTTGCTACACCCCAACTATTGGAACAGGCCTCTGTTTTCTTGGCTCTGCTGCCACCAGACTATTATTACAATAACACGCACCCCTGGCAATTCATGGCAGCTTTGTATTTCTTGTGTTGAGTTGTTAAGATTTCCAACTCTGAGAGAGTGTGCAGAAGATGGCATGGAAAAATGCTGACTTTATACTTGTGTGTTCAGGAGCTGCTGAAAGGAGATTCCAGTGTCCCAACTGTGGGAGCAAAACTAGACAGAAAGTGTGGTGCAATTCCAGAAGTGAAAATATTTAACTGGCTTGACTTTTTTCCCCTTAGAATATGTGTAAACAGATGGTTATGCTAAAAAAACTTCAGAAGGAAAAGTGTAATGATACCTTATACATCTATACCATATTCCCTCTAAGAAGCCAGCTGCTTTGCTAATGCAGACAGACCATGACTGGGTCAGGGGGCAGGCAGGATCATTAGGCAACTTTATATTCATTATAAAATTGATATGAGATAAGGAAACTACGTAAATCCAACACAGTCACTTTTAGCATTTTGGTGCATTGCCTTCTAGTCTTTTTTTCTTTGTGCATGGGATTGAAAACCTTTAGTTCTAGGCATACTACATATATAATCTTATACCTCACTCCTTATTATGTTTATATAACATCAATTACATATGAATCTTTTAATTATAATTTCCAAGCCTTATTATGTTATTTTTATGACTATTTCTTTTTTTAATTTTTTTCCCAAGCAAAAATTTGTACATACGTTGTTATATGACCCTAATTGCTCTCCCCATACTCTGACAGCACGCTCCTCCCTTCCACCCCTGATTCCCTATGTCCATTCAACCAGCTCCCAACCCTCTCTGCCTTCCCATCTCACCTCCGGACAGAAGCTGCCTGTTTAGTCTCTTGTATCTACTTTAGCCAAGAGGCACACTCCTCATGAGTATCACTTTATGTCCCACAGTCCAGTCCAATCCCTGTCTGAAGAGTTGGCCCCGGAAATTGTTTTAGTTCTGGGCTGATAGAGAATCCAGGGTCCATGCTTTCCTGGATTCCTCCAGTCTCAGTCCGACCATTAAGTCTAGTCTTTTTACTAGAATTTGAGTTCTGCACCTCACCTTTCTCCTGCTTCATCCAGGGCTCTCTGTTGTGTTCTCAGTCAGGGCGGTCATTGGTAGTAGCTGGGCACCATCTAGTTCTGATTTCAGACTGATGAAGTCTCTGGTTTATGTGGCCCTTTCTGTCTCTTGGGCTACTACTTTCCTGTGTCTTTGGTGTTCTTCATTCTCCTTTACTCCAGGGGGTTGGGACTAATTGATGTATCTTAGACAGCCACTTGCAAGCTTTTAAGACCCCAGACACCACTCACCAAGGTAGGATGCAGAACATTTTCTTAATAAGCTTTGTTATGCCAGTTGACCTAGATGTCCCCTGAAAGCATGTGTTTGGTTGTATCAGGAAACTTCTAGCTTTGGTTTTGATAATTTCTTCTTATTTTTTTCAGTTTCTAAATCAGTTTATAAACATTTAGTTGCCTTAGCTTATACCCAAAGGTGTGTAGTTCTGCACAATTCATAGTGACCAATGTGACTTTGTGGAGAGTTCAGCTTTCAGTGTTGGTGGCTTTCCCCATCAGGTTAACCTCTCACAATATGAGACACGTGGGGAAGGGCTGTCCCTGGTCTTGTACACATGATTGCTTTCTGGCAGATGACATGGCCCCCAACCCTGGGTTTGGCACAAGCAGAGCTGAGACCAGAGCAAAACTTTGGTGCTTTGGTGGGTGAGGCTGCAGGTGACCTGGCTCCAGAGCTGCAGAAGCCGGCAGAGGTCGGCTCAGCTTACAACACCTGGAAGAAGAGCCTCTGGTGGTCTTTATGTGCTTTCTTTCTCAGCTCACCAAGAATGCTTGTATGTGTGGCAGAATCTAGAGTGAAGAGGCAGGGGGCGAGGGCCTTGGCTTGGCTTCACCCCATAGGACCTTCTGGCTTCCTTCCAGTTTTAGCTGTGTCTATGCAGGAAGAAGCCGTTCCCTGCAGCTCTCAGGAGTGCCTAGACTTAGTGCTTCCCTGCTTCTCTAAATGCCCTGGCTTCCCCTCCAGTTAAGAGGGAATAAGCTTTCCCCAAATCTAAGCCTTGTTCCCTTTTTCCAATGTGGGTTGAGACTTGGGGGGGCTCTTGGAAGGGAGGCAGTCTCCCTGGAAGACAACCACACGTTTTACCCCTGGAATGACCACAGATGCTGGGCTCTACCTGGCTTGCTTTGTACTCATTAAACACCAAGTCTCGTCTCCAACCTGCACCATTTGATAGATGGGACCAAAGATTCCCAGGATCAAAGACCTCTCTACTAAGATTGTCATAAACCCACTGCCATGGAGTGGATTCCGACTCATAGCGACCCTATATGACAGAGTAGAACTGCCCCATAGGGTTTCCAATGCTGTAATCTTTATGGGTTCTATAATCTTTAAGGGAGCAGACTGCCACATCTTTCTCCCATGGAGCAGCTGGTGGGTTCAAATTGCCGATCTTTCAGTTAGCAGGTGAGCGCTTTAACCACTGTGCTATCACGGCCCCTTAAGGTTGTCATAAAACCAAGAAACCCAAACCTGTTGCCGTCAAGTCGATTCTGCCTCATAGCGACCTTATAGGACAGAGTAGAACTGCCCCATAGGGTTTCCAAGGAGTGGCTGGTGGATTCGAACTGCATCACCAGGGCTCTCTAAAGACTTTGAAAACAAACCAAATTCATTGCCGTTGAGTCGATTCCGACTCATAGCGACCCATTAGGACAGAGTACAGCTGCCCCATGAAGTTTCCAAGGAGTGGCGGGTGGATTTGAACTGCTGACCTTTTGGTTAGCAGCCATAGCATGCCATAGTGCTTAACCACTGCACCACCAGGGCTCCCTAAGGTTGTCATAGGTACCTTAAATCCATCAGCAGGCTGACTTCAGCTGCCTAGACCACTGTTCCCTTTACTCTGGGGGCTGGAAGGCTAGAGGGTCACCTGGGACTTGTCAGATGTCACCTTGAAGGGTGCCACTGTGCTTGCTGAGGAGGTACCACTTGAGCCTGTTGGGCAGAGGTAGGGCCTTGATCTTTATATCCACAGCCCACGCTGAAGGTAGAGCCTGATGTAAATGTGACACAGATGCTTGAGGGGCAGGGGAGCAGAGTAGCTCTCTAGCTGCCTCAAGAAGTGCAGGGCCTGGATCTTTCATGCCTGGCCGCCCGACAGTGTGGATATCAGAGTTTCCAGGCAGCTGGAGCTTCTGTGAGTTAGTCACCATGAGATTCAGGACAGTCTCAGCTTTGCGCAGAAGGTCCACCTGGCTCTCACCTTTGGTGCAGCCTGGGTGGGAACAGAGCCTCTCAAAGATGATGCGAAAGCTGAACCAGCAGGATATCCTGTGGAGGGAGCAGTTATAGGTGGCTCCAGACTCCAGCAGGATGCCCCGTGGAGGGAGCAGTTATAGGTGGCTCCAGACTCCAGCAGGATGCCCCGTGGAGGGAGCAGTTATAGGTGGCTCCAGACTCCAGCAGGAAGCGCAGGAGAGGGAAGTGCAATTTAAAGCTCTTGAGGCAGATATGAGTAAGGGATTTATGGTCTGGGCACTCACTGGGGTCTGCCCCGTGAGCCAGCCACAGCTGTGTTACTTGGAAGTGGAAGCAGTTGATTAGCTGGGCCTCCTCTTTGTCCCCTTCCACTGTTTCACCAAGCAAAAAGATGATGCAGGTGAACACAGTGTCCCCATCTTTGATGATAGCCTTGACATCTGCCCCTCCATCCAGGAAGAGCTGGGTGTTCTCAGAATTGTGGCAGTGTCCCCATCTTTGATGATAGCCTTGACATCTGCCCCTCCATCCAGGAAGAGCTGGGTGTTCTCAGAATTGTGGATCTGTACCCCGTCATTTCTGGCCAAAGCATGGAGCAGAGCAGTCTTTCCGTACTTGTCATCTGTGTTGACATCTGCTCCAAGGTCCAGGAGGCGCTGCAGGCAGGGCAGGTGCTCTGGCGCCTTGCTGGCCAGGCCAAGGGACTGCTCTGGTGAATCTGGTCCCTCCGATTAATGTCGGCCCCATGGCGCACCAGCAGCTTCACTACGTTGGGCTTGTTTCTCAGGGAGGCAAAGTGCAGGGCGGTATAGGAGGTAACTAGGTCTTCAAAGATGAGGTTGGCCCCCTTCCATAGAGCATCTCCTGCCCGTGTCAGCCCCAGCTCAGCCATCTTCAGCAGGATGTTGCTCACGCCATCCTGATAAAATGGGGAGCAGCATTGTTTTCCAGCAGCTCAGTGAGAACAAGGATTTGGCTCTCTTCACTGGTGACATAACTGGACCTAAGATTCTGGATCAAGAGCTCTGCAAGTGCAAGTTGAAGTCAGTCTGGCAGGAAGGAGCGAAAGCCAGGGACCACTGTTCAGGGGTCTTGGGTATCATATTTGAGCCACTACATGCTCAGTTTATGACTATTTTAAATGGCACCAACATTTGATTAGGTGGCTATAATAATTTATTGAATGATTTGCCTATATTAGACATTTAGAACAAGTTTATAGGCCAAGTGGTGGCCTTCCAAGTGACCTGGTGCAAGAATTAGGGCACTCTGTGTTGGGACATGACTAGTTGGCACATTGAATACTTTCTCTGTGGAAGTCTTCAATGTAAGGCGAGTGAAGTGGCGTAAGTGGAGGCAGTGGTGGGATGAGCCCCAAGCATGGCGGAGCCCTGGGGAAGGAGACCAGATGCCTGATTCTGCAGAGGTGACAAAATGCGTGGGTTGCTAGAGGTCTGCTTGGGTCACTGCAGCGACTTGAGCTAGTGCAGAGGAGAAGCAGCCACATTATGCACCCCAGGTTACTCCAAGACAAAGCGCAACACAAGTCATGCTCAAGTAGTGAGAAGACAGTGAGCCTGTGAGGTGGAGGAAGGGTCCTGGGGCCTTCAGAAGCCAAACCCACTAGGGTGTAGACTTGGCCTGTTTCTAGGTTCTTGAACTTTGCTGCTTCTCCAAATTGGCCAACTAGAGGGTTGAAAGCTTTGGTCTTGCCTGTCAGGCTAATAAAACCAAACCCATTGCCATCAAGTCGATTCCAACTCATAGCGACCCTATGGGACAGAGTAGAACTGCCCCATAGGGTTTCCAAGGAGTGGCTGGTGGATTTGAACTGCTGACCTTTCAGTTAGCAGACTGAGCTCTTAAGCACTGGGCCACTAGGGCTCCATCTGCCAGTTTAAATGCATCAGGCTGAGTGACTGCAGAAATAACAGCCCTTCTCCCAGGCCCCCCTGAGAAGCACATCAGCTTGCTGTTGGCAGGAAGTCTGGCTAGCTCATCCAGCTTAGGGGCAGTGTTTTCAAATGGGCAATGGGTCAAAACAGAAGTTAAATCATTACAGGAAGAGAATTTCTCTTTGGAAGAGCTGGCGTGCCCAGCGGGGCTCTGTGCTGGTACTTCTCTGATTCTGAAAGGGAGGAGACATTTTTGTCCACATAAATTATACAGCAGGTTAATGACAGAGTACTTGTTTCCAAGTGCAATGGAACGCCATGGTTCTTGCCTATGGTGGCCCCCTGAGGTGCAAGCTGCCATTTAAGCATTCTTAATTAGCGGTGTGCTGTGATGCAGTTTGTTACGAGTTATTTCCAGTTACCCAGGGTGAGACCATGCGCCATAACACTTATGATGCCCTCATATTTCTACAAATTGCTTTTTTTCTTTTTGAAGGTTGAAGAGTAGTTTGATTCTCTGAAATGTTGTTTCTCAAGATCAGAAACATCATAATGGACCTCAGTTTAGTCAAGAAAAGATGTGATCACTAATGTCACTTTTCAGTGGCCAGACAACACAGTCCCATCAAGATGTGGAAGGACTTCATGGTGTGACCCAACCTCCCACTTTTCTCAATAGGGTAATGCATGGGCTTTAGGGTAAGTTGGACTGGGGTTTGGTTCTTGTTTTGTTTTCTAGCTGTGTGGCCTTGGATTGGTTGTAAAGTGTATTGGACAGTACCTGGCACATATTGTAGGGCCCATACATGGGCAGATCTGCTGCAAAAGACCTCTTTGAAGTGTTGAAAAGCAAAGATGTCATCTTGAAGACTAAGGTGTGCCTGACCCAAGCCATGGTGTTTTCAATCACCTCATATGCATGCGAAAGCTGGACCATGAATAAGGAAGACTGAAGAAGAATTGCCACCTTTGAATTGCGGTGTTGGTAAAGAATGTTGACTATACCATGGACTGCCAAAAGAATTAACAAATCTGTCTTGGAAAAAGTATAACCAGAATGCTCCTTAGAAGCAAGGATGGTGAGACTACATCTCACATACTTTGGACATGTTATCAGGAGGGATCAGTCCCTGGAGAATGACGTCATGCTTGGTAAAGTAGAGGGTCAGCAAAAAAGAAGACCCTCAATGAGATGGATTGACACAGTGGCTACGACAACACGCTCAAGCATAGCAACAATTTGAGGATGGCGCAGGACAGGGCAGTGTTTTGTTCTGTTGTACATGGGGTCACTATGTGTTGGAACTGACTCTACAACACCTAACAACAACAACGATATACATACTGGTTGTGATTATTATTACTAACTTGTGAAGTAATGTCTGGACCATGGTGGGCACGCCATCAGTGTTCCCTCTTTCCTTCCATTGCACCTTGGACAGTTGATGCTCCAACCTTTGCCTAACCTGGGTACTAGCAGCTTCATTTCTTTAGTGGTAAGGGTTTTTGTTAGAAAATGAAACAAAACAAAACAGATAAAAACCAAGTAAAGTTTAAATAAATGGATAAAGCACCAAAAAAGCCAATGCATGTTGCTGGTTGATACATAGTCCAGAATCTGGATGGATTTAAAGACTTCATGGAGATGATTTATGGTATTTGTGGTCACTGTCTCCAAGACGGAGCCCTTGTGGAGTAGTGGTTAAGAGCTTGGCTGCTAACCAAAAGGTTGGCAGTGCGAACCCACCGGCCGCTCCTTGGAAACTCTATGGGGCAGTCCTACTCTGTCCTATAGGGTCGCTGTGAGTCGGAATCCACTCGATAACAACGGGTTTGGTCTCCAACACTTGTAAAATTATAAAATTCAGCAGGGAAAAGAATAGTTTTGCCTGTTTAGCAGGTAATAAATCATATAACTCCCCAAATGAGTTAGCAACTGAGAAAGAGAGAGAGCAAGCAACACAGACAAGGAAAGCAAGGGATAATGAAAAAGGCTCTAGGCAAGCAGGCAATGGTGGAGTGAACAGTTTCCTGTGATAAAAGGAGGAGCAGGAATCTGTGTCCTTAAATAAGTGGTAGAAGTGTAAATGAGGCCTGGTGGCAGCATCTCCTAATTCTGGTGATGGAGGAGACACTTGTCCCACTATCCTTTGCAGTGGATGAGAAAGGTAAGTCAATATTCCTTGCACACTTGTTCTGGGCCAGGCGCTGGGCTAAGAGCTTTAGATGTGTGAACTTCCCTGAAATTTCCAGCTGTGCTCCCTGATCTCTGATCTCCAGCGTCATTGGTCTGAGCCGTGCACCTCAGCATCCCTGCCTTGTTCTCCTGCTGTTTCACCTGTGTGTTTCCTCCGTGAGAGTGTAAACAACCAAGGGGGCGAGAATATATCTTCCTCATATCTGCAGTCCTTTGAAACACAGCCTGGGGTCAGGCCCAAAAAGCATGCTCAAAGTGGACTTGCTGGAAGTTTGCAGACTCTGTTTAGCTAATAATGACACCTGACATTTATGGAGGGCTGTGTGCTGGGTGCAGTGCTCAGTACTTCACAAGCATAACCTCATTTCATCCTTACAACAGTCAATGGACTTAGGGAGTTTTTTCTCTACTTGACCTTGTAGGGGGCTGAGGATCAGGGAGGTTATGCCACACTTGACCCAGATCATAGCCAGAAAGTGGTCAAGGTGGGTTTTGAACCCGGGTTGTCCTGACTCCTTGGCTTCTGCTTTTCACCAGGACATCCACTTTTGCTTGGGGTGGGGGTGTTGCTGGAAGAAGGGACAGAGAGCTCTTCTTTTGCAGTTCATGAAGGTCTAAGTATATTTTGGGAATGGAATGTTTTATCAGGTCCTGAAACTTAATCCTAAACACTCTCTTGTGCTTTTGCTAAAAACCTATGACCTAGGGCAGTTTAGGGACACATTGAAGTGGAAATGACACCAATCTCTGCAAAGTGGAAGGACAATGCAATGGGGAAACAGAGCTGAAAGAAAGTCACAGAAGTAATTCTGTGCTTGCTTCCCTTTTTTTTTTTACACAAATTGTATAAAAGCATTCCAAAGAATTCATAGAAAGTGCATGCCTGCGTGCACCGGGTGCACACACATTTCCATGCAATGCATAGAAAACAAACCCTTAGGTTCCAGACATAATCCAAGTGACAAATGGTCTCTGTCTGTATATGTCATAAGTGACGATGCCAAATTATTTGGACAAGTTTACTAACAGATGTGATCTCTTTAGCTAAACAGATACTAATTTTCCAGCTCTTTGACCCGCTGATAAATTATATCCTGTTGGAGATACATCATGATGAGGTATAGTAAAAGCTGATGTTGCATGTGATCGTCAAGACATAACTCAAATGAGATGCAGACTCTCCTGCCACATATGTTGTCCTTTGGTTTAGAAAAATACTCACAATGCTTTTGATATTGTAGGTTTGTTCCCCCACTATAGTCTATATTCCACCACCCACTGCCATCCAGTCGATTCCGACTCATAGTGACTCCACAGGGTTTTTAAGGCTGTAAATCTCTACGGAAGCAGACTGTCACATCTTTCTCCCACGGAGCCGCTGGTGGTTTTGAACCACTGACCATTTGGTCAGCAGTCAGTTGCTTTAACCACTGTGCCACCAGGGCTCCTTATAGTCTATATAACATGGTAATAATAAAGGCAGTTAGTACACTTAAAATTCATGAATTAATCCAAATGGGTTATTCAGTATTTTGAGCCATTTATCATTTCTGGCAGTCCTTGGATGGCTGCAAACCATTAAGCACATGGCTACTAATCCAAAAGTTGGTGATTCAAACTTACCCAGAGGCACTTCGGAAGGAAGACCTGGCGATCTGCTTCTGAAAGGTCACAGCCATGAAATCTCTTTGGAGTTCAGTTCTACTCTGCACACATGGGGTTGCCATGAGTCGGAATCAACTTGACAGCAAGTTTTTTTTCTTTTTTTTTAAATCATTCTGGTGCAGGGTTTGGATGTGTGTCTTGCTGTTTGGACGGGTAACTTTCTCTAGCCTCTCTCCTGCAGAATCTTCTGACACCATGAACCTAGCTTGAAATGTTGCTAGACTACAGAATCAAGCAACGCTGGAACGTCTAAAGTACCTGCTGCTTTTGTGCGATGTATGGTCATGATTTGAGGTTTCCAGTGATTGAAAAGTTGCTATCCACCTCAGCTAATACTTTTTTCATTTAGGTAAAGCAGAGGTTCTCCACTTCAACACTAATGACACTTGAGACCTCATAATCCTTTGTTGTGGGTAGGGGCGGATTGCCCGATAGGTAATTACCAGATTGTCTGAAGTGAACAATTTCACATGGGTTTCACCAGATCAACGATATGTATGGTGAAACCCATGTGAAATTGTTCACTACAGATTAGTAAGTAAGCACAAGTAAGCCCATGCTTATCTTGCTTACTGGGTCAGGGATTGTAAATTTGAAAAGGACTTGATTCTGTAGGAAGGTGCTGTGGCGCTGGGAGAGAGACAGATGCCAGCCATTCCTAGAAGCAGAGGCTTTGATGTGGTGAGAAAATGGTAAATTGCTCATTGCAGATATCTGGTAAGCAAGGTAAGCGTTGTGCTTACCTTGTCTATTGGGTGATCTGTCCCTGGTGGTGAGGGTTTTTTCTGTTCATTGTAGGATGTTTAGCAGCATCCCTAGCCTCTACTCAGCAGCTGCCAGTAGCACTCCCCCAGTTGTGACAATCAAAAATGTCTCCAAACACCACCAAGTGTCTCCTGGGAGGCAAAATTGCCTCTGGTTGAGAACCAGATGCAAGACTTCAGAAAGTCAGACGTTTGCCAGCTTCTTCCTGGTGCCCTGATTTTAGGGAGAGTTGCGGCACAGTGGTTAGAAGCTATGGCTGCTAACCAAAAGGTCAGCAGTTTGAATCCACCAGCTGTTCCTTGGAAACTCTATGGGGCAGTCCTACTCTGCCCTATAAGGTCGCTATGAGTTGGAATCAACTCAATGGCAATGGGGTTTTTTTTTTTTTTTTCAGAGTATTTCATGTGAGCTTTCCCTTTGCAGCTGCTACTAACATAAATATTCTTATTTGTAATTCTCCCAACAGCCTGGCAGGGAAGATTAATGGAGAGAAAAAAGCAAAAATATCCCTCTGTGATATTGCAGGGCACTGAATTACATGTAATTGAGGTGCCAATAAAGGGGATGGTGATAAACGGAATAACCTTCAGTTAAATGCTGTGGTCCCTGAAGATGCCTGCGTCCTGTTTTATAGTGTCCCTCAGCTCTAACTTCTCTTTTTGGATCAGTTAATTGTATGTTTCTTTTTAACCTTCATTGATGTTACCCAGTGTTTGTATCTTAGTGTTTCGTTTTTTATTCTCATAATCAATAAGGCTGTGCTATCCATTTGTCATTAAAAGTGTCGGTTGGTTTTTCATTCCGTGTATCTGGCTGGCTTTCTGCTTGGATGAATGGAGAAATCTATTTGACTTCGTTGGAGCTAAGATTGTATTGCTATTTATCAGTGTCTTTTCATGGCCAAGTTTTGTTCAAGCAACATAGTAGAATTTCAGCCTGTGCAGGTGAACCATAATACTAAGGACAAACACAGTCTTCTACTAACAGGTTGAGAATAATCTCTTAAACTAGCCCCCAGAACATACATTTTGGTTTACATAATAATATAATTATAGTGTGAATCTAAGGATTTTATAGTTCTAGAGAACTAGTTCAGCCTCCTCACTTTCTAAATGAAAAATTTAAGGTCAGATGAGAAAAAAAGTGACTTTCTTAAGGCCATACAACTGTACAGTGCCAGAACTGGGACTATAGCCCTCTGGAAGATGGCAGTGATGGCTCTGATTCAAGGGCTGGCAAACTATGGCCCTTGGGCAAATCTGGCCCACTGCGTGTTTTTCTAAATAAAGTTTTATTGAAACACAGCCACTCCCATTGGTTCATATTGTCTATGGCTGCTTTCATGCTACAATGGCAGAACAGAGTAGTTGTGGCAGAAACTGTATGGCCTGCAAAGCTGAAAGTGTTTATTACCGGGCCTTTTACAGAGAGTTTGCAAAAACTTGGACTAATTCTTCACTTCCTTTGCTATGTAACATTGCAGTGCCCCGTACTCTGGTCTGGGCTCTACCATATGAGTTGCTTTGGGCCTGCGTGCCTCTGCTGTTGCTGTGAAAAATGCCTGGGCTAGTCTGCTGGAGGATGTGGAGCAAGGTCAGATTGTCTTAGAAGCCCCAACTGAGGCCAGCCTAGATCAGCTGTCAGCCAGCCAAACCCCCTAGACAAGAGAGAAGGTCCAGGCAAGATCAGCAGAACTTGTAGCCAACCATCCCAGACTGGTAAGCCCATAAATACCTATTGTTTATACAGAATTATCATGGCATATATAGTGGATGGGAGACCTAGTGGCATAGTGGTTAAGAGCTCAGGCTGCTAACCAAAAGGTTGGCAGTTAGAATCCACGAGACACTCCTTGGAAACCCTATGGGGCAGTTCTACTCTGTCCTATAGGGTTGCTATGAGTTGGAATTGACTCAGTGGCAATGGGTTTGGTTGGTTTGGTATATAGTGGATGTACCAACTCACTTGGGGATTATGTGGTGATTAAGGACTCAGATTTTAGAGAGAAGCAAACTCGGGTTTGGGTCCTGACTGTGCCACTGTTTAGCTGTATGGTCTTGGGAAAATCATGTTGCCTCTTAAATCTCTCTTATTAGTAGTGGTAGATATTACTCCTTTCTTGACACCCGGTTTCCCTCACTTTCTGAACAAATGGGAAGATTGTATTTCTTGGCCTCCTTGAAGATGGGTGTGGCTGTGTGACTTGCTGTGGCCAATAGACCAATAGACTGTGGACAGAACTAACGTGTGTCACTTCTGGGTGGACACATCCAATTGCTAATGCTCAACTCTTCACCTCACTCTTCCCCTAAAGTGGCAACTGTGAGAGAATGGAAGTGGGGTGATATGGAGGTGCAACACTGAGCCATCATGTGGTGGACAGCTGGCCTGGAGAGTCGCTTAGACCCACAGCCAACTTTGCATGAATGAAAACTAGGATTTTGCTGTGTGAAGCCACTGAAATTTTGGGGAGGCTAGTTACCACAGCAGAGCAAATCACTTTTTTAGCATTTTCTTTTTCTGAACTAGAAATGACTGCACATGGAAAAAGTTGTGGTAGAGAGAATGGTCTTGCTGTGAGCTAATCAATAACCACTTATTAGAGACCTACTGTGTGCCAAGGGGTAGCGAGGAGAACAGGTTTTACAAAACTAAGTCCTGGGGCCAAATCCAGGAATTGCCGCTTAATTAGCTGCATGACCTGTGGAAAATGTTTTGTTCCCTTAATCTTCAATTTTGAGTAAACTAGGGATAAGCCTGTGGCCTTCGTAGGATGTTATGAGGAATTCAGTGAAGTAAAATTATGATGAAGTGACCAGAGTCTTGGGTGAGCTGGTGGGAACTGTTATCTGTAGGGCAGACAGAATGGAACTTTCTGGAGCCTGAGTCAGGCTGGGACATACAATAGTCCATTTGGGCCATGGAATCTGGGTTGAAGTGGGGGAGAACCTAGGTCACTTCTAGAGAAGGCTAAGAAGGAGTGCGAGGATTCTGAGAGATCATGAAGACAATGAAGCCAGTGAAGGAGGAGTAAGGAGAGCAAGGGGACATGGGTGGGTACATCAGGAACCATGGGGTACAGCACAGAGTAGAGGCCAAGTTCAGGGCCTCAGAATCAAAGCAGCCTGGGTTTGAATCCTGGTTCTGCTGTTATATGCTGTGTGACCACAGACATCTTATTTAACCTCTCTGTGCCTTAGTTTCCTCATCTGTGAAATATGAAATAGGGATAACAATAATATCAGCCTTGTAGAACAATAAATAATATCAACCTTTGTAGGGTTGTTGTGAAGAGAAAGTAAGAGAACCCTGTAAAGTACATGTGGTAAGTACTTAATTACTGGGTGGATTCTTACTTTATTACTGCTGTTCATCTACAAATATAGGGCATGTGCTGGCATGCCCAATTCAGGAGGTGTCAACTCAGTACGTCACACATAGCTAAGGTTTCTTCGAAGAGACATGCTGGGCGGGGCGGGGGTCAGCTCACCTGTTGTTTGGCTAATGTGATGGTGAGGCTGCTTGGCCAGTATTTATACCTTGCTGTGGTTGTTAGGTACTGTTGAGTCAGCTCCCAACTCTTAGTAACACCCTTGCCCAATGGGATTGGACCGTTGTGATCCATAGGGTTTTCACTGGTTAATTTTCAGAAGTAGATCTCTAGGACTTTCTTCCTAGTCTGACTTAGTCTGGAAGCTCTGCTGAAACCCGCTCAGCATCATAGCAACACACAAGCCTCCACTGACAGACAGTTGGTGTGGCTGCACTTGAGCTGCATTGGCTGCTAATCAAACATGAGTCTCTCGCATTGAAGGCAAGAATTCTACCACTGAATCGCCACTGCCCCTCATTTATACCTTAGGGGAAGCAATATTTTGGAATTAGACTTAACTTACAGAGTCGTAAGTTACTGGCTTGATAACACTAAACAGAACTACACCCTGTGAGGACCATGAAAACCAGCCACACTGGTTTTTATCCTGTGGAACTCTTTCCATAAAGGATATGTGAATGTTTGCTCATGATCTCATCGATCTCCTAGCCCAGAGGAATTCAATGTGAGCTTGAAATCTCTTAGTGGCTTTAAAGTTTTAACTTCCTTGGAGGAAACGAAGAATATAAGCTTCTCAATTTATTCTACTCTGGTTGCATAAAGGTAAGAATCATGCATGGATTAAATGATGTGGCAGTTTCCATTTCTAGTTGGGCAATGTTAGTGATATGCAGACCATGAAAAAGAACAATTAGATTTTATACACGATGTACATGTTCCAGCTGGATGCTTCTGGTCCCTTCTTTTAATTGTTAAGTTCCTCTGGGGTGTTAGCTTGTTGGAAGCCTCGGGAAGCAATATTCTACATGTGCCAAGTTCCAGAAAGGGAGGATGATAGCAGGAAAGTTTTCCTCTTGCATTTCCCCTGGGACCGAAATGATAAAACAAAACTCCTTGTGATTTGTAAGATAGTATGACGGGCTTGTTGTCACTTTGGAGTCTTTGAATCCAGAAGTATCCGTCTCCACTGCCAAGTGTTAATGCATTCAGAGTAGGTATTAAAATCCTTCCATGCTTAAAACATAAAAAGCAGATGTGGCTCTGGTGGGGTATCAGATTCGCAAGCAGAACTCCTATCGCCAGCCTGAAAAGACTCTGTTATCACCTAGGAACTCAGATAACGATTTTAAAGTATATTCCAAAAAAGTCAGCAATATTAGCAAATACAAATGCTTCATATTTGGAGATAGGACTTCTGAGAGTAAATTTTATTTTGTTCTTTTACTTGGCTTCTTTTCGCCTCCCTTTTTTGTCTTTTCGGTTGTTCTGAGGTACGTGGTCTTTTTGAAATATTTTTCTAACTTGGCCTCCGTTTTAGATGATATCAATTTGCTTAGGGGACCCCAAGAATGGTCCTTTGGGTACAACTTTCTTTTGTACTGGCTTTAGACAATTTAGAAGATATTTCAGCGCTGCTAATTAACAAGCCTAAGAAACATGAATAAATTGCTTTTAAATTCCAAGACAAAAGCATCTAGATAGGTATGAAATAGTGAGTCACGTTTTGTCCCTTTTAACTTAATGGGAGAATGTGCATAGGGTCACTTGAAATGAAAGCTGGCCAGTTTTCATACTGCCTAGTGTCTCTTCTACCTTTCTACCTGCACCCAAGACATTAAAGTAAGTGTGTGTGCATGCACACGTGTGCTTGCCAACAGGTACATGGGTGTGTGTTTGCGAATTTTCAAATGAAAGCTTGCTGTATTAAGACAGAAATTCCTTGAATTTCTTGAACTGGTCCAAGATTTGGATTTCCAAATACACACAAGAAGTGGCAGTCATGATTATTACAAGCCATTATCATCCTTGGTTTCCAGTTTCTACATATAAGATCACAGAAAATGAATTCAAAGTAGAAAAGCCAAAGTATTTTGCAATTCTGAGCTCAATTAATCAGCCTTTTGGAATCAGAATGTGATGCTGGGGGAAGGGGAATGTGAACTAGATGTGGAATAGCCTCGAGACTGAACTGTGTAAACCAGCCTGCAGGAAGGCAGGCAGGCACGGCCTCAGGGAAGCCGTTACTCTTAGCATCTGACTCAAACCAGCTTGCCCATGATTCTTGGGACCCCAAGGACCACAGGCAGCGAAGCATTTGGAAGAAAACCAATGCGCGTGTGGCAGAAATGCAAACGTCAGTTCTAAGTCTGTGATTAATGCTTTAATTAAGAGTCTTTTAGGTGTAAAACTGTAAATCTAAAAAATGAATGTGTCCGAGATATTTGAATTTCTGAATATAGGCAAGAAGTGGCCGGTTATGAGTGACTGCTTTCCTGGACACAATGAATGCTTTAATGCCAACGTGCTTCATTAGTGCTCAGCTCTTTCCTTGGAAGACATAATGAAGCTAGTTTTATGACCCCATAACTACCAGTAGTGAAGGTTTTCTCTCCTAAGTGGTTGGCTTTTGGGGGCCCCAGGAAAGCTGCCCACCACACAGGGCTCATTGCAGAGGAGGCCATCGAGCATCAAGGAGAAGGAGGTTTTCAGTATTTCTGGAGCTGACATCACTTGCTTAGTGTGACTATGGGGCAGCGTGTCATTCTGCCATCCCCTGAGCCTGCCTGAAAAAGTGCCTTAGGTGATCTACTCATTTTTAAACCTTCAAATTAATTGAAATTACATTTGCATCGCTAGTCTATAGCCATGACACCCCTTTATATGATTTAAGACACGCTAGAGCATCACAAACCCAGGAGTGGAATCACTGAATTGCAGAGGAGAATTTTATTTATTGGTCCTTGTGATAATTGGAGTTTTCCCCCAAGAACGTGTATTTTTCTTTTTCATTTTACCTTTGAGACACATTTATTTGAGAATTGTCAGAGTATTCATTATTCCACTCAAATTATATTTTAACCTTCTTAAGGGTAGAGACTGCCTTTTATTCTTTTAACAGGTAACGCCACAGGACCTGTGTGGGAGAATATCTTTAATGCATACCTCGCAGCACTTGGCATAGTGCTGGTTTCATGATAGGCACAGGTAGTTAGGAAACACTATTTAACACTTAAGAGGTCCCTGGGTGGTGCAAATAGTTTGTGCTTGACTGCTGACCTGAAAGTTGGCGGTTCGAACACAGCCATTGACTCCGTGGAAGAAAGCCCTGGCAATCTGCTTCTTAAAGATTACAACCAAGAAAACCCTATGGAGCAGTTCTACTCGGTAACACACAGGGTCGCCATGAGTCGGAACTGACTCAATAGCAACGGGTTTATTTAACACTGTATACATGACCTGTATGTAAACAGTTTGCTTTAGGGTTGATGATCTTGAACTTCAAAGGTTTCCTTGGAGAACTGAAATCAGATGACTTTTAAATCCATGAGTTTGCCTAGACTGGCTGTACTTTACAATGAATCACCTGAGAGCTTTTGAAAATGTGGCTGCATAGACTGCACATCTGCAGCATTGGCACCCCTTCTGGACTTTTCCACTTTGTGCTTCTCCTGTAGACGCCTCTTGCTTGCTGTTTTATTGGAAGCTCAGTGCTGCCTAACATGGATTTTTTTTTTTTTCCTGGAAAACTGGCACATTTTCTTTGCATTTGTACCCAAGATCAGCTCTTCGGAAAGAGAAAGGTGATGTATAGTGGTGGGATGCATATTGGGATAGGAGTTAGGAGACTTGGCTGTGGGACCTTGGGCAAATTCCTTAACCCCTCTGAGCCTCACTTTCCTCATCAGTAAAATGGAGCCATCACCTGCCCTCCCAATGTTACGGGGCTCTTTAAGTATCATAGGGAAGAACGTGTGAGTAACAAGTGAAAGAGAAGCACGGTGCTCTCATCCACTAGTATCAGCAAGGAAACACAAACATAAGATCCATTCTCAGAGAATTCTGGCAAGATAAACGTTCCCTGCCACCCATGGAACTAATTAATAAAGTCTAGAGCTGCTGCATTCAGGAAATCAGTTGAGTCTCCGTGGAGACAGGAAAACAGTTATCCTCTTCACCAGCCACTTATTAACGTTCTCAGATTTTTGGGTCTGGGTGTGTGCTGGGGCTCAGCCAGGGAACACAAGTGAAGTCACCTCCTTCCTCCTTCTTTTTCTTTTTCTTTCTTTTTTTTTTTTTTTTGCTGTCTTCTCTCTGTCTTTCTTTTTGGGAGAAGAGTTTAGGACCCTGGAGTTTCTGGGATCTGAACTGACCTTGAAGCACTCTTGGCTTTGGGGCATGGCCAGCTCAACTAGTTTCCCAAAGCTTGGATGGTCTCAGAGGCGACCTTGTTGGGGATGCAGCAACCTGGCCAGTGGGTGGGTGGGGGGCCAAGGAGGTAAAGTTGGGGAGCCAGGGTTTTGATAGCTAAGTGATTATTTTATAAGCTCATTTTGGAAGAAGGTAGTTCCACTGTGCGACAGAATGTTTTTGATTGTGTCCTCGTGTGTGTTATTCTGAAGGAGGCTGATAATCCGTGCCTTGAAGAGAAAGCAGGGAGTACAGTAGCAGGTGCTGCAGTTGTATTTCATCCAACAGACTTTTAGGATTCTGGGCGCTTGGACAGCTGAGTCCCAGCAGAGCTTGTGGGACCATATGTACACACGGCGTGCTGGCGGTGAAGGCGGCTGGTAGACTCCAGTAGGAACACACTGGGTGAAGGCTGTGCATCTGCCTGAGTCCCCCAGGTGCTGCCTCAGGCTGAGCTCTGTCCTCTCCCTTAAACTACTTTCTTCTGGATTTCCCCTCTTGGTTTTGTCACTCAGGCACTTTGCTGCTCAGATCACCTACTATCCTCTTGATGTATGAACCGTGCACTACTACCCAGGGCTGACGTAACAGACTGCCTCTGAAGGGACTCAGCATATATTCAGCTGTCCTCTGCAACCCGGCCCTTCTTTTGAACATATGAACACGAGTAGAAGATACGAATAGAGTTGTAACCACGAGTAAAGTTCAGATGAAGTCTTTGTCATTCTTTCTTTCTTCTTGTAATAGAATTTCTTGTCAAGGTTTCCATTTCTCCTTTACCTGTCAAGGAAGGAGCCCTGGTGGTGCAGTGGTTAAGCACTTGACTGCTAACCAACAGGTCAGCAGTTTGAACCCACCAGCTGCTCCATGGGAGAAAGATGTGGCAGTCTGTTTCCATAAAGATTTACAGCCTTGGAAATCCTGTGGAGCAGTTCTACTCTGACCTACAGGGCTGCTATGAGTAGGAATCGACTTGACAACAGTGGGTTTGGTTTTTTGTTTTGGTTTACCTGTCAAAACTAGGTATTTCTTACTGAGAAAGAAGCTTATGTTACAACTTCTACAACTCTATATAAGTTTCTGAAGAGTTCCTATGTTTTGCTTTCTTTTAGATTTTTTCTCTTTATTACTCTCACAAGTACATTATATACTTATAAATTAATAAAAATCATTCATAAAAAATAGGAAAGGGAGAGTGGCTTATACATGATTAACTCTGCTCTCTGCAGAAGAAAATAAATGCCTAACTGACATGGTAAAAATAAAGCAGGCTTTTTCTTTTCTTTTCTTTTTTTAATTGTTAAGAAGAGAACCCAACTCTTAGAATTAAGAGATGGAGATACCCTTCTGTGTAAGAGATTGAGAGAGTAGAGTATATCTGAATCCCTAGTGGGGGACAGATAAAACAAGGGCATAAACTAGATGTTATCCTTAGAGGGCTTCTCCAGTTCTTCAACTCCATGATTTAGAAAACCTTCAACAGGCTGGGCTCTGTTTTGAACACTTTTTCCATGAACGTTTGGCCCAAGAATAAACACAACTGGAATGATTCTGGAGAGTCCCTCTGGATGAGCTGTAATTCAGTTAAACAATGTTGACTGAATACCTAACCTGTGCAAAGCACTGCAGGGAACCAGATGGACGGAGACATGCTTCTACTCCTCAGAGAGGTTACTGTCTAGGAGGGTGTGAAAGACAAGTAAAAACTAACTTTGTTGTTGTTGGGTGCCATCGAGTTGGTTCCAACTCATAGCGACTCTGTGTACAAAAGAATAAAACACTGCCCGGTCCTGCGCCATCCTCACAATCGTTGCTGCGTGTGAGCCCATTGTTGCAGCCACTATATCAATCCATCTCCTTGAGGGTCTTCCTCTTTTTTGCTGACCCTTTACTTTACCAAGCATGATGTCCTTCTCCAGGGACTGGACCCTCCTGAAAGCATGTCCAAAGAACGTGAGACGACGTCTCACCATCCTCACTTCTAAGGAGCATTTGGGCTGTACTTCTTCCAAGACAGATTTGTTCGTTCTTCTGGAAGTCCATGGTATATTTAATATTCTTCACCAACACCATAATTCAAAGGCATCGATTCTTCTTCAGTCTTCCTTATTCATTGTCCAGCTTTCTCATGCATAGAGGCGATTGAAAACACCATGGCTTGGGTCAGGCCCACCTTAGTCCTCAAAGTGACATCATTGATTTTTAACACTTTAAAGAGGTCTTTGGCAACAGATTTGCCCGATGCAATGCGTCTTTTGATTTCTTGACTGCTGCTTCCATGGGTGTTGATAGTGGATCCAAGTAAAATGAAATTCTTGACAACTTTAATCTTTTCTCCATTTATCATGATGTTGCTTATTGGTTCAGTTGTGAGGATATCTGTTTTCTTTATGTTGAGTTGTAATCCATACTGAAGGCCGTAGTCTTTGATCTTCAAGTCCTTTTCACTTTCAGTAAGCAAGGTTATGTCATCTGCCTATTGCAGGTTGTTAATTAGTCTTTCAATCCTGATGCTGCGTTCTTCCTCATGTAGTCCAACTTCTCAGGTTATTTGCTCAGCATACAGACTGAATAAGTATGGTGAATGGATACAACCCTGATGCACACCTTTCCTGGTTTTAAACCACACAGTACCCCCTTGTTCAGTTGGAACAACTGCATCTTGGTCTATGTACAGGTTCCTCATGAGCACAATTAAGTGTTCTGGAATTCCCATTCTTCGCAATGATCCACATGTTGTGATCCATACAATGGAATGCCTTTGTATGGTCAACAAAACACAAGTAAACATCTTTCTGGTATTCTCTGCTTTCAGCCAGGATCCATCTGACATCAGCAATGATATCCCTTATTGCACGTCCTCTTCTGATTCCAGCTTGACTTTCTGGCAGTTCCCTGCCAATGTACTGCTGCAACTGCTTTTGAATGATCTTCAGCAAAAATTTACTTGTGTGTGATATTAATGATATTGTTCGATAATTTCCACATTCTGATGGATCACCTTTCTTTGGAATGGGCACAAATATGGATCTCTTCCAGTCAGTTGGCCAGGTAGCTATATTCCAAATTTCTTGACATAGATGAGTGAGAATTTCTAGTGTTGCATCCTTTTGTTGAAACATTTCAATTGGTATTCTGTCAATCCCTGGAGACGTTTTTCGCCAATGCCTTCAGTGCAGCTTGGATTTCTTCCTTTAATACCATCAGTTCTCAATCATATGCTACCTCCTGAAATGGTTGAACGTTGATTGATTCTTTCTTTTTTTTTTCATTGAACTTTGTTTTAATGGGTCTTAAAATTCTGTGACAGATTTTTGGTCAAATTGTTTCCATTTAAAAAGTACTGATTTTAAAAACTAATAACTTAAAACTGCCCCCCACACAAAAAAGAAACAAATGGTCCACAAAACGTTCCTTTCCTTCTGAAGGTTTTACGATGCGTTGTTATCATTAACTAGTGTTTTACTATTAAACTTAAATGGCCAATTGAGACAAATGGTTCTGAGACTGTTCTTCCACCACTGATTAAGACTAGGGTGACAGGTGTTATGGGTAACATTCATTTAGCCTTCTGACCTTTCTGAGCAGACTTGGTGACCTTGCCAGCTCCAGTAGCCTTTTTGTCTACTGCCTTGATGACACCCACAACAACTGTCTGTCTCATATCACGAACGAAAAAAATGACCCAGAGGATGATAGAGAAGCTCTCAACACATATGGGCTTGCTAGGAACCATGTCGATGATGGTAGCATCACTGGACTTCAAGAATTTGGGGTCATCCTCCAGCTTCTTACCTGAATGGTGATCAGTCTTCTGTTTGAGCTCAGCAAACGTGCAAGCAATGTGAGCTGTGTGACAATCCAGCTCAGGTGCATAGCCAGCACTGATTAGGCCTGGGTGGTTCAGGATGATCACCTGAGCAGTGAAGTCAGCTGTTTCCATTGGTGGGTCATTTTTGCTGTCACCAGCCACATTGCCACAATAAACATCTTTGACAGAGACATTCTTGACATTGAAGCCTACATTGTCCCCAGGCAGAGCTTTGCTCAAAGCTTCATGGTGCATTTCAACAGACTTTTACTTCAGTGGTGACATTGACTGGAGCAAAGGTGACCACCGTGCCAGGCTTGAGAATGCCAATCTCCACTCTGCCCACAGGGACAGTGCCAGTACCACCAATTTTGTAGATAACCCAGAGAGACAGATGCAGGGGCTTGTCAGTTGGATAAGTTGGTGGCAGAATGCAATCCAGAGCTTCAAGCAGCGTGGTTCCACTGGCTTTGCCATTCTTACAGATGACTTTCCATCCCTTGAGCCAAGGCATGTTTGCATTTGGCTCCAACAGGTTGTCACAGTTCCAACCAGAAATTGGCACAAATGCTACTGTGTCAGGGTTATAGCCAATTTTCTTAATATAGGTGTTGATTCCTTAACAATTTCCTCATATCTGTCTGGCTGTAGGGTGGCTCAGTGGAATCCATTTTGTTAACACCAACAATTAGTTGTTTTACAGCCAGTGTGCAAGCCAGAAGGGCATGCTCAAGGGTCTGCCCATTCTTGGGGAAACTAGCTTCAAATTCACCAACACCAGCAGCAACAATCAGGACAGCACAGTCAGCCTGTGATGTTCCTGTAATCATGTTTTTGATGAAGTCTCTGTGTCCTGGGGCATCAGTGATGGTCACATATTACTTGCTAGTCTCAAATTTCCACAGGGAGATATCAATGGTGATGCCTCACTCACGTTCAGCTTTCAGTTTATCCAAGACCCAGGCATACTTGAAGGAGCCCTTTCCCATCTCAGCAGCTTCCTTCTCAAATTTTTTGATAATTCTTTTGTTGATCCCACCATATTTGTAGGTCAAGTGACGAGTAGTGGTGGACTTGCCCGAGTCTACGTGCCCAACGACGACGATGTTGATATGGGTCTTTTCCTTTCCCATTTTGGCTTCCAACGTTGCATCCTTTTGTGGAAACATTTCTATTGGTATTCCCTCAATTCCTGGTGACTTGTTTTTTGCCAATGCCTTCAGTGCAGCTTGGACTTCTTCCTTCAGTGCCGTTGGTTCCTAATCATATTACCTCCTGAAATGGTTAAACATTGACCAATTCTTTTTGGTATAGTGACTCTGTGTATTCTTTCCATCTTCTTTTGATGCTTCCTGCATCATTCAATATTTTGCCCATAGAATCCTTCAAAATTACAACTCAAGGCTTGAATTTGCTCTTCCATTATTTCAGCAAGATAAATGCAGAGCATGTTCTTCCCTTTTGGTTTTCTAACTCCAGGTCTTTGCACATTTCATTATAATACTTTACTTTGTCTTCTCGAGCCACCCTTTGAAATCTTCTGTTCAGTTCTTTTACTTCATCATTTCTTCTGCTAGCTTTAGCTACTCGACGTTCAAGAAGAAGTTTCAGAGTCTCTTCTGGTATCCATTTTGGTCTTTCTTTCCCATCTTTCTAATGCTTTCTTCAGGTATGATGGCCTTGATGTCATCCCACAGCTCATCTGGTCTTTGATCATCAATGTTCAGTGCATCAAATTTGTTCTTGAGATGGTCTGTAAATTCAGGTGGGATATACGGGATATAGTCAAAGTCATATTTTGGCTCTTATGGACTTGTTTTAATTTTCTTCTGCTTCAACTTGAATTTGCATACAAGCAATTGATAGTGTGTTTCACAGTTGGCCCCTGGTCTTGTTCTGATTGATGGTATAGAGCTTCTTCACTGTCTCTTTCCACAGATGTGGTCAATTTGATTCCTGTGTATTCCAGCTAGCCAGGTCCATGTGTATAGTTACCATTCATGTTGTTGAAAAAACATATTTGCAATGCATAAGTTGTTGGTCTTGCAAAATTCTGTCATGCTATCTCTGGTGTCGTTTCTATCCCCAAGGTCACATTTTCCAACTACTCATCCTTCTTCATTTCCAGCTTTCCCATTCCAATCACTACTAATTATCAGTACATTTTGATTTCATGTTCGATCAATTTCAGACTGCAGAAGTTGGTAAAAATCTTCAGTTTCTTCATTTTTGTCATGAGTGGTTGGTGCGTAAATTTGAATAGTAGTATTAACTGATCTTCCTTGTAGACATATGGAAATTGTCCTATCACTGACAGCATTATGCTTCAGGATAGATCTTGAAATGTTCTTTTTGGCATTGAATACGGTGCCATTCCTCTTCAATTTGTCATTCCTGGCATAGTAGACCATATGATTGTCCGATTCAAAACGGCCAATACCAGTCCATTTCGGCTCACTAATGCCTAGGATATTGATCTTTACATGTTCCATTTCATTTTTGACAACTTCCAATTTTCCTAGATTCATATTTCATACATTCCATGTTCCAATTATTAATGGATGTTTGCAGCTGCTTCTTCTCATTTTGAGTTGTGTCACATCAGCAAATGAAGGTCCTGAAAGCTTTCTTCCATCCATGTCATTAAGGTCAACTCTACTTTGAGGGGGCAGCTCTTCCCTAGTTGTCTTTTGAGTGCCTTCCAACCTGAGGGGCTCATCTTCCTGCACTGTATCAGACAATATTCTGCTTATATTTATAAGGTTTTTACTGGCTAATTTTTTCAGAAGTACACCTCCAGGTCCTTCTTAGTCTCAATCTGGAAGCTCAGTTGAAACCTGTCTACCTTGGGTGACTGTGCTTGTATTTGAAATACCGGTGGCATATCTTCCAGCATCACAGCCATATGCAAGCTACCACAGTACAATAAACTGATAGATGAGTGGTGGCCTTCCTTTCTGGGTCATGGAAAAATCTAATTATGGCCCTCGTTAGCTTCTTGCCTTAAAAAAAGTGGTGGGGGAATAAAGATCCAAAAAGTCCTTTTTTTTATTTTCTAATTTTGTCCTAATCTCCACACAAGCTAGGTCTTTGAGGTTTTCTGAACCTGTTCTATAATATTAAAACTCTAATTTATGAAAGTAATCTTCACTCCTGATCTCTCTCACCTTCATCTCTTCCCCCAACTTTAAACGAGTTAAAAGTTTAACTCAGAAACAAAGGGAAGAAAATTCAGATAGTCCATGAGAAGGTGTCTTTGCTCAGCTAACATCTGCTTATCCTCAGGTCTCATTTGCTCAGGGAAGCCAGCTTTTGACTTTTAATGTTGGTCTTTTCTGCTAGTCTTTCCTGCATGAGGACAAGGACTGTGTCTGCATTTTTAATCATCTCTCCAAGCCTAACACATCTTAGGAGCTGTCTTAGTTGTCTAGTGCAGTGGTAACAGCAACAACAACCAAAATACCACAAGTGGGTGACTTTAAAGAACAAGAATTTATTTTTCACGGTTCACACCACACCACCACCTGTTGCCGTGGAGTAGATTCTGACTCATAGATTAGAACTGCTCCATAGGGTTTCCAAGGAATGGCTGGTAGATTTGAACTGCCAGCCTTTTGGTTAGCAGCCATAGCTCTTAACCACTGTGCCGCCAGAACTCCTTTCACAGGTCAGGAGGGACTAGGGAGAGGTCATTCTTTGTCAGTAGCTCCTGGGTTTCCTTGGCATTCCTTGGTATCTGTCTTCTCCGTTTGTGTGTCTTCATGTCTATTCTGCTCATTTTATAACTCAGAAGTGATTAGGTTTAGGACCCACCCTACTCAGGTATGAGCAAATTAACATAACAAAGAACTATTTTCAAACAGGATCACATCCACAGGTACAGGGATTAGGACTTCAATACAGTTTTTTTTAGGGGAGGGACACAATTCAATCCATACAAGAGCTCTGACATTTTGATTGACTGCTGGCGAAATATTGAGTTTGGCTACCTGAAGGTATGAAGCTAAGAAGTAATTTCAACATGAAAAGAGGAAGATCCAAGAGTAAAAGTCAGACGTAGGAAGGCGACTTTGTCAGTGGAGAGTTGGTGAATCATGTCTGTGAGACAAATTAATTTAATTACCTGGTGTGACTGCTTCATTTGCAATGATTCTTCATCCACTGAGCTGACTAAATGTTGCCCTTATCATTCACTACCCCATTGTACTACCCTGAAGATCACAGACATAGATCTCTTGTGTGTTCGTAGGAATGAATTAAACTGCCCTTCTAATACAGTGCAAAACTTGTGCCTGGAACATTTGTTCAGCCACTCTAGTCTGGCCCTGGGAGGCTGTTCTGGGAGACGGTGAGCAGGCACTTCCCTCCCTCTTCTCATATATTTCCTCTGTGAATTGAAGATGAATGCACAAACTCATCTCCTTCAGTTCATTTCATTTAAGTTGTGAGGAAAAGATTGAAAGCCCAAGAATGGAGTCTACATACCGTTTTGAGATCCCTACTTCTGAGAGCTGGGCTGGTCTTAGATACTGGGGTGGTTCCTGGACACAGGTTCTCTGGCTTTCCGTTGCCTACTCCACTCCCTCCATGCCCATCTCTGAAGCCATTTCTTTCTCCACAGAGGTTGACATGTTAGTGCATTGTGAACCTGACTCCTCCTAGCCTAGAGTAGCATGAGGGCTTGGCCTGGGTGGGATGTAGAGTGTCACATTATACAAACTTGCCACTTGGAGAAGGCTTAACAGTTGGGTGGTGCAAAGGGTTTGCACTCGATTACTAACCTAAAGGTTGCAGGTTTCAACCCACCCAGCAGCACTGTAGAAGAAAGCCCTGGTGATCTGCTTCCATAAATTGTAGCCAAGAAAACCCTGCGGAGCTGTTTTACTCTGTAACACATGGGGTCACCACAAGTCGGAATTGGCTTGACGGCAGTGGGTTTGGATTTTGGGTTCAGTTAACAGTTTCCTAGCCCTAGTCCCACCTAGCGGGGAATCCTGCATTCCTGACTCTCACCAAGTGTTAGCAAGGCTGACACTAGTCAACATAACTGCAGAGCATCAGCTCAGGACTTAGCATGACTTAAATGCTCTTTTAACAGTATGACCTTTCCTGTCCTAAACCAAAAAATAAAATAAAACAAAAAACCAAACCTGTTGCCCTTGAGTCGATTCTGACTCATGGTGACCCTGTAGGACAGAGTGTAATTGCTCTATAGAGTTTTCAAGGCTATGACCTTTCAGAAGCAGGTTGCCAGGCCTTTCTTCCAATGTACCTCTGAGTGGGTTTGAACCACCAACCTTTTGGCTGGTAGTCAAGCATTTAACCATTTGCACCACCTGGAGACCTTAGGTGGCTATTAAAACCAAACCTGTTGCCACTGAGTCAATTCTGACTCCTAGTGACCCTATAGGACAGAGGAGAACTGCCCCATAGGGTTTCCAAGGCTGTAAATCTTGAAGGAAGCAGACTGTCACATTTTTCTCTCATGGAGCAGCTGGTAGGTTTAAACTGCTGACCTTTCAGCTAGCAGCCGAGCACTTAACCGCTACTCCACCAGGGTTCCTTTTCCTGCCCTAGACTCCTTTAATACCCAAAAAACCCCAAACTTGTTGCTGTTGAGTCATTTCTGACTCATAGAGACCCTATAGTAGAGAGCAGAACTGCCCCGTAGGGCTTCCAAGGAGCGGCTGCTGGATTCAAACTGCCGCCCTTTTGTTAGCTGCTGAGCTCTTAACCAGTGTGCCGCCAGGGCTCCGCCTTCCTTAATAGCTTGTTAAAATTCCTTTATGTTCCTGTGGCTCTTCAGTACAGTACTTGTCGTTCCTTTGATGTTTCCGTCTTAGAATCAATCACAAACAACTTTCACTGAGCTCCATTCTGTGTCCTCTATGGGCCTCTGAGTAAGGTCCTGGGGAGCATATTGCTTGCCTCCCCTTGAATTTAACTGCTCTCAACCAGGGTAGTGCAAACAGTTAACACACTTGGCTGCTAACTGAAAGCCTGGTGATTTGAATCTACACAGAGGCACCTTGTAAGAAAGGCTTGGAGATCTACTTCCGAAAAACCAGCCACTGACCAAACTGTGGAGCACAGTTCTACTCTGACACCCATGGGGTCACCATGGGTCAGAATCGACTTGAGGGCAGATGTTTGGTTTTGTTTTTCTCTCGACCCTCTAGAAGTTTACATTTACCCCATTACAGCTCAACTACAGTGCAATTTTGCCCCACAGGGGACATTTGGTGATGTCGGGAGACATTTTTGGTTGTCAAGACTGGGGAGGTGCTGCTGACATCTAGTGGGTAGTGGCCAGGGATGCTGTTAAACATCTCACAATGCACAGGACAGCCTCCCAATGAATAATTATCCAGCCCAAAGTGTCAGTAGTGCCAAGGCTGAGGAACCCTGCTCTAATGCCATATTATCAATACACCATAAACTATGGTATAGCATTTACATGGACATTTATGTTGGGTGATGGTGGTGTGGCTAGCTGACATCAAGTCGTCTCCAACTCATGGCAACTCTGTGTATATCAGGGTAAAATGTTGCCCACTCCATGCCATCTACATGATTGTTGCTGTGTGTGAGTCCACTGTTTTGGCTATTGTGTCAATCCATCTCATTGAGGGTCTCACTTGTTTTTGTTGACCTTCTATTTACCAAACGTGATGTCCTTTTCCAGTGATTGGTCCTTCCTGATGATGTGTCCAAAGTAAGTGAGCCGAAGTCTGGCCATCCTTGCTTCTAAGGAACATCCTGGTTTTATTTATGAATGGTTTAAAAGACTGATTTGCTCATTTTTCTGGCAGTCCACATTATATTCAATATTGTTTGCCAACACCACAGTTCGAGTACATCAATTCTTCTGTCTTCCTTTTTCATTGTCCAGCTTTCGCATGCATATGGCATGATTAAAACAACCATGGCTTGGGTCAGGCTCATCTTAGTCATCCAAGTGACATCTTTACTTTTTAAAACTTTAAAGAGGTCTTAAGTGCTATGAAAACAATAAAATGGGATTAGCAGGACTGAGAACTTGAGAGAGTCACAATTTTACCTATGAATGTAGGTTCCTTTCTCCTACATGAGCCAGTAGCTCCCAGGGAAGTGGTGGCAGAGCTAGGCGAGAAACCGCCCTCCTGTTTCCCAAATGGTGCCTCTGACATCATAAGATTGGCCTGGACTACTAACAGAGAGCAATCTGGTCCATATTTCTCTGCTTTTCTCACAATTTCACTTGTCCGTAGAGAAGGCACTAACCACCTTCTCCCTTTCTCTTTTCTGCATGCTTTATATTCTATACTATAATACACACAATACGCTCACTGTTATTTTGCCATTTGCTGCTTTGGAGACCATGGAATATTCCTCTCTTTATAAATGGAATTAAATTTTTATCACTCAGCTTCCCTGGAAGCTTGCTTATGGTACCTCATCTGGGGCTAGTGTTTGCAAGCGTCTCAGAGGATTACCTGGCCAGAAGGAGAAGGCTGCCTAGTGTGTGCACGGAGCACTGGTAGCTGCTAATTAAGTTCTGTGCCTGTAGACATACCGCTGACCTGCTGCAGACACCATCAGACTGTGTTCCAGATGAGACCTACCAGTGCCTGAAAGAATGTTTCTTTTCCCTAACTGTCCTCCCCCTGCAATGATAACAATCTGGTCTTTAGAAATTAGAGTGGGAATTTGCAAAAATTGTGAGGAATGGGTTCCAAATGGAGAGTTGTTTTTAAAACCATTAATTCTTCTCATAGGGCAGAGATGTGTGTCTGAGATAACTAGAAATGAGGGGCTGAAGTCCACTTAGGAGAAAAGAACTTTGTCACTGTTTTCGTGAAAATATCTTTTCCTCAGAAAAATTGAAAGCTGAATCCACGAGGTCTTAGTCTTATACCACAAGGCCTTTAGGACTGGCTGGGGTGGATGTGACATCTGACATTTGCAAACTACTAATGAGACCCCCTTGAGTTAGTAGCAGTGAAGGGTTTCCTGCTTTTGCCTCCAAGGCCATCTGGGGACTTGAGCACTCCCTGGGGTAAGTTATTCATCTGTGTAAGATCTGCTCACTGCCTCCGGGAGAAACACAGAGTTGAGCTCCCTGAAAACCTGCATGTGAGGCTGGTGTGCATTTTTTCCTTCATTAACTGGTTAGGTCTGTGATGGTTAAAGGTTGTGTGTCAGCTTGGCTGGGCCATAATTTTCAGTGGTTTGGCAGTTATATAATGATGTAGTTATCCTCCATTTTGTGATATAATGTAATCACCTCCATGATATGATCTGATGTGATCAGCCAATCAGTTGTAAAGGGAGTTTCCTTGAGGGTGTGGTCTGCATCCAATATATGGATGTTCTGGCAAAGCTCGCTGGCTTTTGCTTTCTGTGGGTCCTGCATCCGGCTTGTCATCATCTGACCTCCTGTTCTTGGTACTTGAGCCAGCAGCCTGCCATATTGCCTGCCGATCTGGGATTTATCAGCCTCCACAGGCCATGAGCCAGCAGCCTGTTGTCTGACCTGCCCATCTTGGGTTCGTCAGCCCCTGCAGCTATATGAGTCAGAAGGAGCCTCCAGCCTGATGCCTGACCCAGAGACTTGGAGCTTGCCAGCTTTTACAACTGCATGAGCCATTCCCTTGAGCTAAATCTCTCTCTCTCTCTCCCTTGCTGTATATGTACATATATATATGTATATACATTTCACTGGTTTTGCTTCTCTAGAGAACCCAGCCTAAGACAGGTCCTTGAACGAGAAAGCAGGGCTGTGTTTATTAAGTCTGTGAGTAACTCGGGATCATGCTTTGAAAAGAGATATGTCTCCAAACAAAAATAAATATAATCAATATATTTGTAATAATAGATATTGCCACTATTATTGATAAAGCACTAAGGTTGAGGAAAATCTATTTACCAAAATCGTATATTGCAATAATATTTATTTTGGGCTTAATTTTATTTAAATTTAAAAAATTGTGTAGGTGATACATGTACATTGTTTTAAAAAATCCACAGCACAGATGAAAGGAGCAGTGAAAAGTAAGTCACCCTCTCACCTCTGACCAACAACTCTCCCCTCCTCCCCGCCCCAGGCAAACATAGTTTCTTGTGTATTGTTCCAAAGATATTTGATGCAGTTCTAATACTGCAACACTTTCTCATGATAGCCTGTAAATAACACGTAGCCAGCTGGGCCTGGACTTGTATTGGAGCATCACTGCTGGCCAGCTAAGCACCTCGCTTCTGGAAGGCTCTGACTTTACCTCTCTCATAAGGCTGTTAGCATCGAATGAGCTGACTCTTATAGATCCCAGGCAATAGCCCTAGTAAATGCTCAGTAAATGGTGGCTACATTAATAACTATTTACAAATTACCTGCTAAGTTAGAGTTGCCAGATAAAATAACCAAATATTGCACTAAATATAGTTATACTAAAAAGTTGTTGTTTATCTGAAATTCAAATTTAACTGAGTGTCCTGTTTTTATTTTTTAGCATAAGTATATTCCAAATATTACACAGGACATGCTTATACTAAAAAATTATTTGTTTATCTGAAAGTATAATTAACTGAGTGTCTTATATTTATTTTTTACTATAAGTAATGTCCCAAATATTGTATGGGACATACTGATAATAAATTATTTGTTGTTTATCTGCAAGTGTCATTTAACTGGGCATTCTGTATTTTTTTTTTGCTAAATCTGGCAACCCTACACTGAGCTCCAAACTTTGAGCCAGGCCATGTAGAAGACACCATCCAAGAATGTTGAAATGTTAGAGCCATAGGACTGAGAGGTTGTCTGGTCTAATGCCCCCGTTTTACATGCTATGAGGCTCATCCTTAGCCCTCTGAGTTCCTGCCACCTCAGCCAGTTTCTTAACCTCAACAGTAGGGTGAAGGTAGAGGATTCTGAACCTGGCTTTAACCTCAAGCCCAGTCTATTGCTGGCCGCATTCATTCACTCTCCACTTCTCCCTGTTCTTGCCCACCCCACACCATTCCTTTGAAGGTCTGGAACCAAGACAGAATCTTCAGTGATGGCTGTGGGATTACTGCAGGAGGGGAAGGGAAGTAAAACCATTAGTCATGCTCTGGGACAAATGGATGGATCTTGAAATGAGCATGGGGTGGAGATAGGAGGGTGGAAGGCAGATCGGTTACCCAGTGACAAATGTGTGGGTAAAAGAGATTATTTTGAGCCAGTCCCTCGGGGTTTATGAAACTCAGAAACAGTCTTAGACAACTAATGTATGGACAAGGCTGAGCAGTCCCCGCCCCTCCTCTTCCTCAGAAGAAAACAGAACATGAACTGTTGTTGGTGAATGTTGAGTGTTGAGAGGGAGAGGAAGATGTATTTGACATTCGGTAGGTAATAGCTCAGCTTCCTCTTTCAAAGCATTTCATAATTATGGTTTTCATGAATAATATGGACACTAGGTAAACATGTTTAAATGGAAAAAATGTAAGTAGACCTTCCTTTTCCCAGAATATAATCTTACAACTTGGATTTCAATAAGCATATATATTTTGGTCTGGTTTTAATGAGCAGATCATTCTCTTTCTTGTGATGCCTGGCTGTCTCTGTCTCAGCTCCTGTCTCCTTTCTCTTCGGTGGCCCCTCTTCTCTCCCCCACTCCCACTCCAAGCCGTTTCTAGAGCACCTCTGGGTTCCCATCAGCTCCAGCTTTCAGAAAGCCCAGAGAAATTCATGTCATTGCATTGAATGTAGGATATTCCTGCCGAACGGCAGCCCAGGAAGACAGGCAGTAGGGGAAGAATAGCTTGGAAACTGTTGCCTTCCCCATCCTCTCCCACCACAGAGAAGATGCTGATGGTAGCCCAATGGAAGCCGGCAGAATGGCTGTACCTGTGCTAGAGGATAAGTGCTTTCTAAGCAAGTGGCTGCTGTGCTTTGCTGGGAGGATACACTGATGAAGCAGAATAAGAGGAGAGGTCTGATATCAGGCATGCAACAGAAAGGAACAATAAGACATTTCATGACACTGATAAATGTGAAAATGGTTGGCAAAATTATTTTGATCTTGTAAACTCTTTTGAAAGATCACCTATTTTTTGAGATATTTTAATATTATCATTATCTTTTTTCCCTAATTCCTTCCAATTATGATTATCAACTTATTGGGAAAATTGTTTCTACATAGAAATTAATGAAATACTAAGATTAACTTGGTCTCTTCAAAAGGTTTTGAATTAAAAAAAATATTTACTTTTTTATTGTGGCAAATCTATCTATATATAGATATATAGACAACAAAAATTTGCCATTTTCAACATTTTTTATGTATTCAATTCAGTGATATTAATTACTCTCATCATATGCAGCCATCACCACTATCTGTCTCCACATTTTTCCATCACCTTTAACGAAGCTCAGATCCCCCTGTGCGGTTTTAATTTTTTGCTGTGTGCTTATTGCATACTTCTCACCAGACCTACTTTCAGATGAACAATAAAGTAAACAATTTCTTTTAGGGATAGAGGATGCAAAGATGATGTACACAGAGAAGTTGAATCTATCTTTGTGAATCTGGGAAGAAAAATCTGATCAGCATGGGGCTGATATAAAACTTCCAAAGGTCTTTTAGGTAAGGAAGACACAAGAATCATAGGCCTGGAATATCACCCTGGGAGAGTTTGGAGCTTAATGAAGTAAAACATGGTCTTCACTTGATGGCACCAATTAATTAATCTTTGGTATGCTCAGTGAATTTATTGCAAAGTCATGATTTTCTTCTGTAAAAGCCATGACAAATGTTGACCATGTTGCCTTGATTAAAAAGTGAGATCAAGGGGAAAGCATTTTTCACATTTGCCATTAATGAAGTAAAGGAAGTGTTTGTGTATAATAGTAAAATTATCTGTTAAGGATTGGTTTGAGGAATAACTACTGGTTGACACTTCATGACTGCCAATGTATCATTTAAAAAATTAATGAAGTTATGAGCTACTTAATGTGATAAGAGATGAGCCACCATTTCCTTATAAATGGAGGCAAGTTATAACAAATAAAGAAGATCTACAGAGATTATGTGTTGGGCATATCTTTGTTTCAGTATACTAGCTCAGACAGAGATGCGTTATGCTTCAAATGTTGTTTTTACTTTGAAATTTATAGACATTTCTAATTTATATCACAAGATAATTCAGATCTAGCATGCAAAATTTTCCTTGACTTGTTAGAAATATTTTCTTCTTAAAATGAATCTTGAAATATATAAAATAAAGAAGCTAACGTAAGTTAAAGAAAGGAAAAACTGACAACAAAAGATGAACAAAAACCTTGCGAATGTTTATATTTTCTTTGGTTTAACTGATTGGTCTCCTCATGGTCTTCATTGTTTCCATATATCTGCTGAAATTCCCCATATCTTCAACATGTTACCTACCCTTTCCACTATGACTATAATAAAATCATAGTTATTTTAAAGTTCATGTCTGATAATTTCAACTTCTGGGCTATCTCTGTGTCTGCTTCTGTTGATGGTTTTCTCTCTTGTCCATGGATCACATTTTTTTGCTTCTTTGTGTGCCTTATAATCTTTGCTGTATACTGGATATTTTGTGTAAAAGAATAGTAGAGACTGAAGTAAATAAAATTTACCTCCAGAAAAGGGCATGTCCTTTCTTGCTTCAGGCTGCTAGAGTGGGGTGGCTGAGTCAATCTTGTCTATAACTGAGTTATGTGTGGGCTTTTTTGCAGCTTTGATTCAGTTCAGCACGTGCATCAAATATCAGGGTATTCTCTTCTGTGGGGCTTGGGACTGATCACTGCTGAGCTCCAGAAATCTCTTTGTTTATTATAGCTGAACTGCCTGCTCTTCTAATGGCAGGAGATCTCTCTGTGTTTTACAGTCCACTCCTCCTAGTTTTTTTGGTTCTTAGATAGTTGATTTATTCTCCTGTACTGTCATTTTGTGCCTAGAGAGATTTCTCTCTGCTGGGAATGCTTTAAGGAGGTTTCGCTAATCTCTTCTTCTCTGCCTCCAGCTCTTGGCAGCTGAAAGCCCTTAGTTTCTTGGATTGCCTTTTCTCAGCTACCCTGCTCTTCCTCCCACCTTTCAGAGGTTGACTGTCTTGCACTTGGAGATGGCCCTGAAATATTGTATCTTTATGCAAATAATGTATGCCTTCTATTTTTGTTTGCCAACCGCACCCATGTAAAAAAAAAACTGGCATATTGGCGCTTACAAAAATACCTTGCAGGAGGTGGGCGCATTTGACAAACAGACGTAGAAGGTGTGCGTTATTTGCATAAAAATCCGGCTTGTCTCAGTTCTCTTGCTCTGCTCTCAGCCTTTAGTATACTGCCTCTGAGCACTCAGTGAAGATCTGTGCAAAAGAATGGGCAAGTAGGTACATACCTGCCATGCGGCTGGGGCTCCTTGGAATTCTAACCGGTTACTCCAGCTCACACATGACCGTTAGAAGGTGATTAAAGTTTTGGCTGGTTCCTTTATTCCCATTCTTGGAAAATTCATCCTCCTCGTGCTGCTCAGCTGGAGATAAGAGTAGTTGTGAGTCTCTTCTCTCCTAGACTGGCCATTTTCTGGAGTTTAAGTTTAGTTCACTATGAATTTGCAGTTTATCTATCTTAATCTGGTTTTAAAAAAATCCATTAGTTTAATAGGCAGGGAAGAAGCAGCATGAAACATGATCTACAAAACATATGCTAAGAAGTCAGGGCGGGAATTTATTTGGTATGTTTGAAAATCATGAGAAGAGTTTCTACTTCCAGTTAGTACATAGAAAGTTGCAAGAAACTGTCACCCATTTTTTTTTTAGCAGCCAAAATGAGTCCCATCTCCTCTGTGATGTTTCACCTGATCACCTAAGGCACAGTGTTGTTCTCACCTCTGAATTCTTTTCGTACTTAATGTCTCTACAACTCCCTTGGCATTGGAAGCCTGTAGCTGTGCATTTTTAGTTATCTTGCCTGGCTGCATCCTGTCTCCTATCCAGCACATCTTAGTTTTGAAAAGTTGGGCATATTCACATCAGCAGAATTTATTGACTTGTTTATTCATGGCTTTGGCCAAAGAATGCAGAGGCACTAATCACTGCTTAGAAGTCTCCTTGGACTGAAAAAGTTGAGAAACAAATTTTCCTTTGAAAAACAAAAGCATGAATCTGATAAACACTAACTACCTATTTGATCATCGGTTGTGTCTGGGACCACAGTAAAAAGCAAAAGGAAGTTATCAATCAATTTGCAACCACCTAGAAATCATAGGAGGCAATAAAGCAAGCAACAGGTTCTGTGAAAAGCAAGCCCAGCCAGGTCTAGTTAATTTCCTTTGGAAATAATGGCAGGTCACAGCAACAAGGAGAAGAAAATGGGTACAGTCTATTTGGAGTTAGTAATGTTACTTCCCTTTAGTTCTTTGTGAATCTGATCAATGGGTTGTGGCAGAGACTGATACTAAGAAGTCCCCACACTCTCAAGAAAGGACTGACAGTTTTATAGTCATGGTAACTGATGAACACCAGAACTGATATTAAACCTTTCTAGTCAATCAACCTCAACTTGCTTCAGTGAGCATATCTCGGATGGCCAACCAATCAGTGACAACCTTCTGCTTTAAAAGTCAGCCAATCAACAACAGACTCACACCAGTGAGCACACTTCTAAAGCTGACATCAATCCACTTCCACAGCTGCAGCCAGCACAAAACACACTTCTAAGGCTGACATCTTCTCACTCCTGCCTCGTACGCAAAACTCTATAGAAGATCAGCAGTTAGCTTTGCTCAGTGAAATCTCATTGGTCTCTTTGCCCAGTAAAGTCTCTTAAGACCAGCATAGCTCTCCCTTACTTAAGTAGGCAATAAACTCAGCTTTTTAGTTTCACATTTTAAGTGATGGTTTCATCCTTTGATAATTCTGGAAGTTTCACCAAAATAAGTTTGAAGATTCTCGCTTAGTAGCATTCCATGGGTTCTGATATGCTTATTGGGCTCTTTGTGCCCAAATTCTATTGGTTCTTTGGATGTGCTGCCAGCCAACTGTCTCAACAGTGATTTGAGCTCTAACTTGTTTCAGTGAGTTCTTGTTGCTGAATTTATTTTGTTAGCTTAAGATTTGTGACCAAATAACCTTTGACTTATTTTAGTGAACTTTGGTTGCTGAATTTAATATTCTATGATTTATATCCTAGGATTTATTTAAGGTCATTAGGTATAAGGTAATTAGACCTTTTGGTGTATAGGCACATTATTTGTTTAAAAAAGTCAGACTTAAGTATTATGTATAAAATCATTAGAGCCTTTACGTTGTAGTGCACTATTTGGTACGTATTTTTTCAACTAACCTGCTATTCTTCCACTGATTGCTTTGTTTTTGTATTTGTTTGACTATTTGTACAGTACTGTCTAATGTGTTTTTGTTATCTTCTGGATTGTCTTGTGTCTAATGAATATATAAGGAAGTTCTCCACAGGGAATAGATGTAGCCACAGGCCCAGTATGTCTCCCATTCAATTCAAGCCAACCTTGAAGACTAGTGGTTGGAGGTCATTAGACTTGTTGGTGATTCATGCAAAGGCAATTGATCAAACACTGCCTAAGATCTCCTTCAAAATCTTCATGAAGACACTCTTGGTCATGTCAATTTGTGAAAGAAGATTGTTTTGTTTAGTCCATATTCCAAAGTCAATAGTCACCTAGTAGTTGGCTGCATGACCCCTTCCTAGGCAACCGTCCGGAGTTTGATCTGTCAGTTTCACCCTCTTAAAGAACTGTTTCCTACATGAAATTGCCCTAGTGTTAACTTTTGCACTTACCTTGATAAATGGCAAACATATTTTTGATTTAGAATAACAATGCCCATTTAGGGAAACTTTTGACATGTCAAAATTAATATATTTAAGAAGGACTCTAGAAAAATTAGGAAATAATGACATTTAAAAGTTCAGCACTCAGTTTCTTTTAAAATTAGTAAGACGAGGAGCCCTCAAAACAAAATGGTAACTCAAGGTTATTCTCTCTCAAACGAGCTCTAGTTAACTTCTTTCAAACCATCTGGAAGCCAATCCCCTTCCACCTCCCTCTCTGTGCTTTATCTTCATCATCCACTTTACACAGCCTTTTTTTCCTTCTGCTCCTTCCTCCTCTTTTCTGGAGAAAAGAACAATCACATTACAAAGTTTCCAGACTGCAGATTGATGTGTAGAGGTCAAATTTAAATCCTGTCCAGAGCTGAGTGTAGGGCTGTAATTAAGGATTTTTAAACCTCAGGGAGACAGATACAAATTTACTGCAGAATTTGAGATTTTATTAGATACTCATTGTTCTGGACTGTCATATCTGTACCAGCTAGTTCATTTGATTGTTATCCCTCCCAGAAGGGGAAGATGGTTAAAAGCAGCAGGGTTGGGAAGACGAGAGAATTTAAATGACCCAGCTGTGCGTAATTTAATAATGGCCTTGAGAGGGCAAAAAGGAAAAAAAAAAAAAAAAAAAAAAAAGCAATGCACTACATTAGGCTATTGCAGAAGGCTTTCCCATAGGAGAGATTGGACAAAGATTCAAAATTGCAAACAAAATGAAAGTGAATCAATAGGAGACTTTGACAATAGACCTCAGGAAACTTTCAGGCAGTATTCTGGCTAGACCCAGAAACCCAAATGAAGGACCCAAATGAAGGAGCCTTTTCTTTTCTTTTTGTAAATGCATTTAGACCTGAAGTGGAGAATTTAGTCATAAAGAAACTGGAATGGAAATTGCCAATTTAAAAGATCTCCATATGGCTGAATATTTTCTAAGAGCCTTAGAAAGTAAATAAGCTAGAAATGAAAACAAACTTCTGTATCTCCAGGTAAAACAACCAACAGTTTGAAATAAAAAAGAACCAAAACAAGATTGAAAACGTCTGAATAAAGATCCCTCTAGACAATTGGCAGGCAGAAGGGCCATTAGAAGAAACAATGTTCCATATTAGCAAAGAAAGAAAAGTTCAAATAGTCAAAATCTGCCCAATGGTGTCACCCTGAGACAAACATGAGTACCCTACAATTCCTTCTCTTTCCTCTAAACTCCCAAGTGGAATTATCTAGAGATATAGGTATACCAAAATACAGCTTTCTTGTTAATATTTGTTGTTATTTGCCATACAGTTGGCTCTGACTCACAGGAGACTTATGTAAAAGGGAACGAAGCATTGTCCTATCCTGTGACATTTCCACGATCATTAGTATGTTTGAGTCAATTGTTGAGACTCTTATGTCAATCCATCTTGTTGAGGGTTTCCCTCGTTTTTGTTGGCCCTCTACCAAACACGATGTTCTTTTCTAGCAGTTGGTCTTTCATGATGTTATGTCCAAAGTAAGTCAAAGTCTCGCAATCTTGCTTCTAAGAAACATTCTTCTATGAATGTTGTATTTCTTCTATGACTGATTTGTTCATTCTTCTGGCAGTCCATGGTGTATTCAATATTCTTCACCAACACTATAGTTTGAACACATCAATTCTTCTGTCTTTCTTTTCATTATCCATTGGCGTTCCTTGGCATTCTTTGGTGTTCCTTGGTGTCTGTCTTCCCCTTGCGTGTGTCACTGTGCCTATTCTACTCTTTATCTAACTGAGAAGTGATTAGATTTAGGACCCACCCAACTCTGGTATGACTTGATTAACATAAAACTCCTATTTCCAAACAGGATCACATCCACAAGTACAGGGGCCAGGACTTCAATGTACATTTTAGGGGGACACAATTCAATCCATAACAAGTAATTAGCGTTTTTGCAATGCTCTGGAAACAAAGTTGCTATTCAAACAATTTGCTGTCATAGAGGTGGAGGTGCACAAGAAAAGAGATAGTGTAAGAGATAGAGGAAAAGTGTTAGCAGATCATTCTGCCAGACAGGATGCTATGACAAAAGTATCTATAGAAAGACCTCTTATGGAACAGAAAGGTAATCCATGAAGAAGTTGAAGATTCCATCACAGAAGTACAAAAGTGTGTTCTCAATTCTGAAAAGAAGCAATGGGAATGACTAGGTTGCAACATCTATAAGGGCAAAACCGGGATGGCTGCCTGGTGGACCCAGATAACCTTAAATGGACATGTGCCAAAGTCCTCCATGAAACAAGAAATCACAGTAGAGGCCACTAGCTGCACCATTAAACAAACACTAACTGGAAAATTTTTCGGCGGTGTCAGTTAATGTGTCCAGCATGTGACATATCTGTACCTAATTCTGGAAAAACTGTAAAGGCAGGACATGGACTGAAACTATGCCTTTTATAATAGTAGGTTCACAGAGAAGACAATGTAATAGAAAGATGCTTAGTTGAGTGGTAGACCCTGAGTGAAAATGAAGGGCAAATGAAAAAGAGAAACTTTTTCTTCTATGGTACTAGGCAATGTAGGTACCCAGAACTAGGATTAGAAGGCTGGGAAGCAGGAAAAAATAAAGTTGAAAATGTCTTTAAAAAACAGAAAGGAAAGATACAGCATTACAAATGTAGCTTGAAATTTGCTAAGGATAGACATAAGGGGTTTATGTAGGATCAAAAAAAAAATAATTAAAACAAGTGCAGGTTGGGAAAAGAGCTAAGAATGAAATATGAAAGAAATACCTGGAACCAGTCACAGCTACCCATAAACTGAATCTATAAATAAAGGCATGCTGTTATGGGAATAAAACTCTCTAAAATTATTAGCAGGAACCTCTGTAAAATGTAATCATAATGTCTTACATTTTCACTTTATTTTTTTAAAATATATTTTTCATTTTAGAAGTTTTAGATTTACAGAACTATTGTGAAGTTACTAGATAATTCCCATATATCCATATCTAGCTTCTCTATTATTAACACCTTACATTGGCATGGCACATTTTCTGCAATTAATGACTCAATATTAACACATTATTATTAATGAAAGTCCATACTTTATTCATATTTCCTTAGTTTTCCCTGAATGTCCTTTTTCTGTTTCAGGATCCCATCCAGGACACAACATCAGATTTAGTCATCATGTCTCCTTAGGCTTCTCTTGACTATGACAATTTTTCAGACTTTGCTTGTTTTTGACAAGGCTTCAAACTGGTTCCTTCTGATTCCAACCCCTGCTGAGAATTTGCATTTCTAACAAGCTCCCAGGCGATGCTAATGGTGCTGGTTAGGCACCAGTTCTGAGAACCACTAGTAGATCAGTGGTTCACAAAATTTATTATACATAAGAATCACCCGGGGATCTTGTTAAAATGTAGATTCTGATTCAGTATACCTGGGGGCAGAAATGCAAATTCTCAGCAGAGGTTTGAACTGGAACCAACCAGTTTGAAGCCCTGCTTTTTGATGACCTTGACAGTTTTGAACAGTACTGGTCAGTTATTTTGTAGAATGTCCCTCAATTAGGATTTGAATTTTTTTTTTAAATCAATGATTAGACTGGGTTATATGTATTTTTGGAGAAGATTGCAGAGGTAAAGTGCTATTTTCATCACCTCATATCAAGTGTACATACCATCAACATGACTTACGACTGTTGATGTTGCCCTTCCTTACCTAGCTGAGGTAGTGTTTGTCAGGTTTCTTCACTGTAAAGCTACTTCTTTTTCTCCTTTTCCATACTGTACTCTTTGGAAGGAAGTCACTATGCCCAGCCCACACTTAAGGAATAGGAACTTAAGTTCTCCTTGAGGGCAGAGTATCTATATAAATTGTGTGATATCGTGCATGGGAGATTTGTCTCTTCTCTCCCATCTATCCATCCGTCCATCCGTCCGTCCATCCTTCCAACTGTCTAGTAATTTATTTATATTAGTCTATTTATATGTATATTTATATACAAAAACTAAACCTGTTGCCGTCAAGTCAATTCCAACTCACTGCAACCCTATAGGGTTTCCAAGGAGCGGCTGGTGGATTTGAACTGTTGACTTTTTTGGTTAGCAGCCATAGCTCTTAACCACTGTGCCACCAGGGCTATATATGTATATATTATTTATATATGGGTTCATTGATATTTATTTTATACTTGTAATTATGACTCAATACTTTATTTTCTTGCTCAAATTGTTCCAGCTCTGGCCATTGGGAGCTCTTTTAGTTGGCTTCTGTGGCTCTTTGACATAACCCCACCATTATAGTTTTTTGAGGGGGGAACACTTCCCTACTTTCTGTCACTACAAGATGCTCCAGGATCATCTTGTATATTTCCTGCCCGACCCTAGAATCAGCCATTTCTACAAGGAACCCTGTCTCCTTTTGTTGAAAAATGGTATTAGAAATCAAGATCTAAGTGCTAGGTCTGCTCATTGCTATTGGAGTGTCATTGCTTCCAGAACTACTCCACTAATGGAGCATGGAAATATTAGTGTGTATACAAACTTGTGTACATACATATGTCTATAAATATTTCTGGAGCTCTGGTGACGCAATGGTTAAGAGCTGGGGTGCTAACCAAAAGGTCGGCAGTTTGAATCCACCAGCTGCTCCTTGGAAACCACATGGGGCAGTTCTGCTTTGTATTATAGGGTCGCTATGAGTCGAAACCAACTCGATGGCACACACAACAATGTAAATATTTCTATGTGTAACCATCTGTGTCTATACTAAGCTAAACATGAGTTCATACTGATGTCTCCAACTCTAATCCATTACCACATGGATCATTCTAGCCATTTCTTCGTGTACTTTAATTTTACAATTTTCATAGCTCTTTCAAAACAGTCTAGGCAGAGATTGGTGTCCCCATCTAACAGATAAGAGAAACTAAAACTAAAGAAAACAACTCCTTTTTGTTAGAAGTCTCGCATAGCATTTGGAGTATAGCAGCTGTTCTGAAAAAAGCAAATACGTCAGCTTTTGCTTTTTTGAGTGTTTCAGTTGACACTTTCACTTAGAAATTTCAGATTCATTCCATTATTTCTCATACATTTCTTTGTTTCTGTTGTCTTGTTTTTCTTTTGTACGTATTTTATCTCTTGTTTGCCGTTATTTCCTATCATTGACTTTGGAATGTGATCTCTTTTTAGACACAGAAACTCAATATTCTTTTGTTTTTATCCTTCTATTTTTGTGGATTTCATTTACCAACTTTGCTCTACAAGTCTTGCCATTGCGTTTGGCAAAAAGCAATAGCATTTTTATCTGAGCAAATAAGAGATTGATTACTAAAATGCCCATGGTCAATTGAATATAATCTTAGGATAGTCTTGGAAAATGAATCAAGCTCTATAAAAGAAGAATCAAGGAACAGGTTCTTTGTACTAAAAAAAGTCATAATTTTTTATCCCCAAATGTGCTTTATGAGGATATCATTATGTGAATACAAAGTAGAAGTATAATGAGGACAGCCGTCTATGTTTGACCTGTGAGATTGTTTAGATCATCCAATACAACGTGTAAGACCTTAAGGATCATGAACTTTTACTGTACAATGTAACTGGGGAAACATTATGAGAAAATAAATCGAGATTAAAAGCTATTCAATGGGGTCAATACTTAGGATAGATATAATTTTGTTGCAGTTAGTTTTGGAAAACAAGATGGAAGGCAAAACAAAATATCTGGACATTTCGTGAAACATAATAAATTTTTTAGTAATGTTTTCCCTTTTTTATTGTGCTTTAAATGAAGGTTTACAGTTCCAGTTAGTTTCTCATACAAAAATTTATACACACACTGCTATGTGACCCTAGTTGCTCTCCCCATTCTGCGACAGCACACTCTTCCTTTCCACCCTGGATTTCCCGTGTCCGTTCAACCAGCTCCTGTGCTTTTCTGCCTTCCCATCTCGCCTCTGGACAGGAGCTGCCCATTAGACTCATGTATCTGCTTGAGCTAAGAAGCACACTCTTTGCGAGTATTGTTTTATGTCTTATAGTCCAGTCTAATCTTTGTCTGAAGAGTTGGCCTCGGGAATGGTTTTAGTTTTGGCCTAACAGAGAGGCCAGGGACCATGTCTTCCAGGGTCTCTCCAGTCTCAGTCAGACCATTAATTCTGGTCTTTTTACTAGAATTGAAACACAGTAAATTTTAATCTTTGAAAACAAGTGATTTGAATTTGAATTACTAAAACTAGAAAGTGAAGCCTAGGTTTTAGGCAGGGTTGGTCAGTGGTTTCTGGATTCTTGAAGGAAGGGGCCGATTCATCCTCTTGAGCAAAGAGTACATGAAAAGTGCAAACAATTCCACTTTCTCCAGTGGAAACCGACTCCCATCCTCCAGTCATTCCACATGCTGGGACAGTAGAGGCGTTTGGGCCAGCATCTATCCTCAGGTATTTCCAATGGCCATAGCAGCAATTATGGTTGTTTGCTATCGTGAGGTACCCGGCTCCCTACCTGAAAAAACTGAAAACCAAACCTGTTGCCTTCGAGTCGATTCTGACTCATATAGGGTTGCTATGAGTCGGAATCAACTTGATGGCAATGATGCTCCCTATCCAGCCCCTGTAAAATACTCTACTTTCCCTCCAACTGAGGCCACTTAAATCAGTTCCCTGTAAAGTAAGGGACCAATCTGGTTCCTATTCGGGAAGGCTTTGTGTTCTCTAACTTGGGAGTTCTGCGTCAGGTCACCCTAGCCAGGGTCCAGGATGCTTGTCTTCCCCCATGTAATCCATGCTGTGTGTCTCACTCACATCCGGTAACTTGGTTCCTGTCTTGTCTCCATCAGGTCCAGATCTCCGGACATAATTTTGTTTCCTGCCTGGTAGTTGTACAGCGGACTATAAAGCACTTTATATGCATTGACTAATTTCATTAACTTATTACGTATATAATCTTGAGTTTCAGGTTCTGTGTTAAGGATGAGGGATATAGAAATGAGTATAACACAGTCACTGCTCTTAAAGATGTTTAGTGTGGGGGACAGACATATCAACAAAGGACTACACCACAATTCAGATCGTATGGAACTCTAATGATAAAAATAAAAACTAATTCAGCTATATGTCTTGATTATAATTATAATTATCGACATCTCCCATTTGTAGGTGAGAGAACGGAGGCTGAGAACGGCTACTTTCCAAGGCTATGTACCTGGTAAGTGTTAGAGTTAGGACTTCAACCCAGGGCCTCTGACTTCAGTACCCCATTTGCTTTCACACTGGGGTCCTACTTTTCCCACTCTGCTCTCTCAGGGACAAGAACTGTCAACTTCTACAGTTAGCATCAATCTGGAAGTAGAAATCCAAGCAGCCCCAGGATCTTTTGCCACTGGGCTCCACCTTAATGCCAAGACATTTACATGCTGCTGGCACCTGGTCAGTGAATTGACCTGACTCTTTATTCTCCTGAAACCACAGAGCCCACTGGTGAACTTTCCAGCTGGGGATACCGGTTGCTGCTTCCCTAAGAGTCCTCTCTTTCTTATTCTAGAGCCCAGCTGCAGGCCACGCAATGGTTTTTTCAGCACCAGGTCCTGGGACAACTCCAAGCGGTGTCCTCAGTGAGAACCCTTTAGCGTCACTTTGTTGAACACAAACCTGCCAAATAACAATTTTTCAAGGACCTTGTGAATTGTACCCAGAAATACTACTTAGTGCCTAATCTGAAACAGCTCCTTCAGGCATAATGGTCAACAATAATAATAACAATTATTATTATTATCATTGCTGTCAGGTGCCGTCAAGTCGATTCCTACTCATAACGACCCCATGTGACAGATAGAACTGCCCCATAGGTTTTTCTAGGCTGTAATCTTTGTGGGAGCAGACTGCCACATCTTTCTCCTATGGAGAATCTGGTGGGTTCAAACCACCGACATTTCGGTTAGCAGTTGAGTGCTTAACCACTGCACCACTGGAACTCGTTGGGTGGGTTTGAACCCCCAACCTTTCAGTTAGCAGCCAAGTGCTTAATCATTGAACCACCAGGGATCCTTCAGGGGGTTATAACCCGCTGCCTTCGAGTCAGTTCTAACTCATAGCAACCCCATGTGACAGAGTAGAACTGCCCCATAGGGTTTCCTAGGCTTTATCTTTATAGGAGCAGACTGTCAGGTCTTTCTTCTGAGGAGCTGCTGGGATGGGGGCTGTATCAGAGTGTTTTCCTCATAGAAAGGAGTGTTTAACACCACAAGAAGGTAGTAGGGGTTCTAGAGAGACAGAAATAGATGCCAACTGTAGGTAACATCCTCAGGGGAACTCTCATGGTGTTGTGGGGGTAGAATTGTCATTCTACCCCTGTCTTAGTTATCTAGTGCTGCTATGACAGAAATACCACAAGTGGATGGCTTTAACAAAGAGAAATTTATTCTCTCACAGTCTAGGAGGCTAGAAGTCTGAATTTAGGATGCCAGCTCCAGGGGAAGGCTTTCTCTCTCTGTCTTCTCTGGGGGAAGGTCCTTGTCATCAATCTTTTCCAGTGGAGGAGCTTCTCAGCGCAGGGACCCCAGGTCCAAAGGACACGCTATTCTCTTGGCTCTTGTTTCTTGGTGGTATGTGATCCCCACATCTCTCTGCTCGCTTCTCTCTTTTATAGTTCAAGAGATTGATTTAAGACACAACCTAATCTTGTAGATTGAGTCCTGCCTTATTAAGATAACTGCCTCATTAACATCATAGAGGTAAGATTTACAACACATAGGCAGATCACATCAGATGGTAAAACGGTGGACAATCACACAATCCTGGGAATCATGGCCTAGCCAAGTTGACACATATTTCTGGGGGACACAATTCAATCCATCACAATCTCCTTGGTAGTGCCTGAACTCAGCTTTCCAGAAGACTCAGCAAAATCCCCAGATTATCAGATTATACTTCACCTACCTCCTCACTGTCCCCTCCTACCCCCTGAATAGGTTCCACAGGCATGTGTACGTATTGGGCCCAGTAATAGCCTGGGGTATCGCAAAATCTCCAGGATCCATATGCAAAAAGAATCCTAGCCATAACTCCAGGTGACATTTTTTTTTTTCTGGATTTTATCCATTTTATTTGTCATTTTTTGAATTCCAGGTGACATTTTTAACCTTAACTCCTGCCTACGTGTGGAGTGCAGTGTCTTCTATAATGGCTCCATGGACTGTGAAGTAAGCGCGTATTATTTAAAAATAACCTGAAGGTGGTAAAATGGACACTCCCCTTATTTTGCAAGGAAGTAGGATCCTGTCATTCACTTGATTCATCTGTGAGGAATTCCCTTCTGTCTCACTGTGCAGGACACTAGTGTTATTTGGATTTTAAAATTCATACACTTCCCAATGTTCATTTTGCAGAGGAATGAGTACGCAGCTTGGGATGGCAATCTCTGCCTGCAATTTCTCTCCCCCTTATTTGTTATTAACTTGATGCTTTTGTTTAAAGGCACTTCTGAGGATGCTGTTCTGGTGTGATTCAATTCAAGGTTGAAAAATAATTCTGCAGGTCACAGCAAGGGCCTGGTGATCCTTACCTGGTCAAGACCCACACTGGGAAGATGCAGAGGCTGGCAGGAGATTCTTCCCTGGATTAATTAACTCCATTGCCTTGTAACACAGATCAGAGGGATGAAATTCTACATCTGTGCCGATGTGATCTGGTATGTGGCTGTTTGATTCTTTTAAAAGAAACAAATGCAGCCCAGTTTTGTAATGAGAAATGTCTCTGTGGCCTCCTCCAGTACCATCTGGTGTTCTTACCTTCTTATCGGGGGATGTCAGGATCTGATTGCACAAAACTGCCTCATACTCTGTAATTAGGAGGCTGGAAGGTTTCTCAAGCCTTCTAAGAAATGAGGGAACTGGAAAGTCAGTGTAACTTACAGGGGGCTGGCAGCATAATTGGGAAGGGCTGTGTTCCCATGAAGACGGTTGCGCTTATGTCTTAGATGCAGGCTTCTTGATTAGTGCCTCAGTTTAAGATGTTTTCAGGGCAAGAAGAGCTTGCTCCGGTCTGAAGTCTTGCTTTCACGTTACTCTGTGAGCATCGTCAGCAGCAGCAACAATAAAGACTACTGCTGTTTCTGTTTCAGGCACTCTTGCTTCAGTCCTGAGGTAATAGTTTTCCAACCTCGTTTCAAGTAACAACTTGAGAGTGTCTCTCTTCACCATAACCTGGCTCAAAACGTCTTCAGAAAGAGGAAAAAAACCCAAAGTAACACCAAAGAGTGCCTGTGGTCCCACCTGGGAGAAAAGGAAGTGACTTTTACTGACCAGCTACACTGTAACCCGACACTATGCTAAATGTGGCAATCCTGAGAGTAGATGTTATTATCCCCATTTTACAGAAGAGGAAACCAAAGCTCAGGCTGATGGAGAAGCTCGCCCAAGTTTAGAGAGCTTTACAAGCTCAGTTTTCAAACCCAGGCCTGTCTCTCGGCTTGTCATACTGTGGTGGCTTGTTTGTTGCTGTGAGGCTGGAAGCTATGCCACTGGTATTTCAAATACCAGCAGGGTCACCCATGGTGGATAGGTTCAGCAGAGCTTCCAGACTAAGACAGATTAAGAAGAAAGGCCTGGCAATCTACTTCTGAAAATTAACCAAGGAGAACCTGATGGACCCCAATACGGTCCGGGAGAGTACTGGAGGATGAGCCCCTTAGGTTGGAAGGCACTCAAAGTACGCAACGGCCACCATAATGGACCCGAACATGCCAAGGGTTGTGAAGACGGTGTAGGATCCCGCAATGTTTGGTTTTGTCGCACAGAGGGTCGCTCTACACAGTCTTTCATGCAATTCTGAGTAAAGGTATGGTGCCCTGCTGAAATCCTCCCCAGTGCCCATTTTAGAATAAAATCCTAACTCCTCACCTTGGCCTGCAAGCACCTCCTCACCCGGCTCCCGTCCCTGCTCAGTCCTCTTAACCCGCTCACGCTCTGGCTACCCTGGCCTTACAAACACTCCATCTCATTCCCACCTTCGAGCCTTGAGCTTATGGTTTGCTTTTCCTGGCTTCTTCTCTCCACACGTTCACCTAGCTAGCTTCTTCTCACAGTTCACCACTCAGTTCAAAGGAAGCCACCCCGGGGAGACCTCCTGTCAATCCAAAGGAGCCCTTCAGTCACCACTGTCTCATCATCCTGTTTCATTTACTTATAAATGCTTATCGAGATCTGAATTTATCTTATTCATTTATTTGTCTTGGCTCCAGAAGAGCAACACTGTATTTCCAGGGCTAAAACACAATGCCTGGCACAGAGTAAACCCTCAATAAATATTTGTTGAATGAATTAAAAAAACCCAACAGTCCTGGAACATGATAGGTTTTCAGTAGATGTTGTTGGATAAGTGACTATAGCCCTTTCTAATGAGATAAACTTCAATTCCTAGAGAGTCAGGGATTCATTATTAAAGTGGTCTCTTGCTGAAAATAATTTTGAGAGCTACCCACTTAGGACCACTTTCTCCTTAGAGTTGGGGAGGGTCTATGATGCAAGCATCTCCAAGGTCACCTGGTCCAGCTTCAATCAAAGTTTTGAATTACCCTTCCAGCAAGTTTGATGAGCCTGACAAGCTTCCAGGAAGTCCCTTTGTTCTATGAACAACCTTGACTGTCAGGAAGCTGATCTCAGGCTCTCATCCATCTGGTCTAGTCTGATTCAAGGCACCATGCCAGGGATTGCTAGGCCCATAATAAAAGGAAAAATCCCTGTTTCATCGTCCTGCACACTTTGGTCATTAGAACTTTTGAGTTTTACTCTATATCTCATTTCACTTCATTTTGTCTAAAATGCAGTAGAGATGAGCTGGTTCACTATGAAGACATACAAGTCATCTGCTAGATGTAGAAGCTTAAATTCATAAATGTGTCCTCTTGCTTGAACATAGCCAAATCTCCTTTGAAAATTATTTTCCCCCTTGAAGTCTTTTTTTCTGAGTCAATGTGTTTTGAAGGTGCTGTCATGCCATTAGACTGGTTCGTTGTTTCTGATCAGTTGCCCACACAGGAATTATTTAAAACATGGGTTCTTATTACCAGTGTAAATGAAGGACATTTTTTAGAAGAACCCAAAGGAATACAAATACAAAATCTTGCATCTGGGTAAAAGTTTTATCTTTGTTAAATTTCAAGGCAGCAGAGTAGTCTGTAAGCTGATCAATGTTAGACTGATATCTTCCCTTTAGAGTTTCATGGTGTTTTTTTAAAAGAAAGATTTCCTTTACTGGAAGACCAGTGCATGGTTTAAAGCACCTATTATCATAGAAACCCAATTATTCCACCAGCACTCACATACTCAGCCCACTTCACTGCCATTGGGAGCTGATTTGGAAATTACGGTGTTGGGGAAAGGTCACAGCTCTGGGTGACATTGGGGAACCACAGAAAGACTCTTGGCATCAGCTTATTTTCATTTATGAAATTAGGCTGATCGTATGTCTATATACCAGTATATGAGTCTCCAAAGGACAAGCTGAGATGACCTATTTGAATGTAGGTGATCCGTGTGAAACATGCTAAACAAGTTGTTAACAACTGAATAAAAAACTTATGGTCTGTAGGATGATTAGTTAATTATCCTATCTGAGCAGGGAAACCATTTTATCAATAAAGAAAGAGTAAAAGAGCTGATGTAGAAAAAGGCAAGCTACCACCATCCTGACTCATGGCAACCCCATGTGTTTCAGAGTAGAACTACACTCCATAGGGTTTTCAACGACTGTGACCTTTTAGAAGTAGATCACTAGGTCTTTCTTCCGAGGTACTTCTGGGTGGATTTGAACTGCCAACCTTCAGTTAGTAGCTGAGTGGCTAACCATTTGCACCACTCAGAGACCCTACCACTGCCCTGCACAGGATGTATTTGGTTCTGGATTTGCATCAGCCAATGGCAAGGGGTGAACTTTGCTTCTGGCGAAGGGCAAGAACCAAGGAAGAGTGTTACCATGGAATTTAGAGAAAGGAGCACTGGAGGAGGAGCCTTTGATTTCACTCTCAGCTCTAGGTGGACTTTATTGGAGACTCTGGATAAGTGGCTTGGCCTTTATGTAAAATGTTATAAACACGTGAGGCAGTGGTCTTCACTCGTGAACTTAAAGACAATGCTGGCGAGGACCTACAGAATCTGCATGCCTTTGCAGAGATCACAAAGAATCTGTGTTGTACTGGAAATGTCATCTAGTTCCATAGTTCCATCCAGCACTTCCACAGACAGACCTCTCTCTAACCTGCATGTGTCCCCTGAGCTCTATTTTCTGCTCTCTACTGGATATACTCACCTGTGTGTCTGTTTGTCATACTGTGGTGCCTTGTGTGTTGCTACGATGCTGGAAGTTATGTGTCATGGGTTGAATTGTGTCCTCCCAAAATATGTAGCAACTAGGTTAGGCCATGGTTCCCAGTATAGTGTGGTTGTCCTCCATTTTGTGATTGTAATTTTATGTTAAAGAGAATTAGGGTGGGATTGTAACACCCTTAGTAAAATCACATCCCTGATCCAATGTAAAGGGAGTTTCCCTGGGGTGTGGCCTGCACCACCTTTTATCTTTCAAGAGATAAAAGGAAAAGGAAGCAAGCAGAGAGGGGGGACCTCATACCACCAAGGAAGAAGCACAGGAAGCAGAGCACGTCCTTTGGACCCGGGGTTCCTGCATGGAGAAGCTCCTAGTCGAGGGAAAGATTGATGAGAAGGACCCTCCTCCAGAGCCGACAGAGAGACAAAAGCCTTCCCTGGAGCTGACACCCTGAATTTGGACTTCCAGCCTACTAGACTATGAGAAAATAAATTTCTCTTTGTTAAAGCCATCCACTTGTGGTATTTCTGTTATAGCAGCACTAGATCACTAAGACACTATGCCACTGATATTTCAAAAAAAATTTTTTTCATTCAAAGGTGAGAATGTGAATAACTCTTCCCAGAATTTGAATATTTTTGTATTCAAAGGCATTCAAATTCTGGCTGGTTTGCTTATGAGCTGTGTGGTCTTAGGCAAGTTGCTCTACCTATCTGTGCTTCAGTTTTCTGATCTGTAAAATGAGGATCATAGTAAGAGTACTGACCCCACAGGTTATTAAATTAGTTACTACATGCATTCAGCAAACTTTTTTCTGTAAAGGACCAGATAGTACATATTTTAGGCTTTGTGAGCCTTACAGTTTCTGTCACAACTACTCAAATCTGTGGCTGTAGCATGAAAGCAGCCATAGACAAAACCAATGGGCAAGGCTGTGTTTTAATAAAAGTTTATGTACAGAAACAGGTGGTGGGCCATATCTTGCCACCCCCTGAGTTAATGTATAAACTGCTCAGAAAAAAATCCTGGCATTTAGTAAGCACTCAGTAACTGTTCGCAACTATGATTATTGTGAAATGTATTGCATTTCTTTCACTTGATTGTAAGAGTCGTGAGAGCAAGGTTTGTCTGTCACTCAGCTTAACCCCCGTGGTAGGCAGAATAATGGCCCTAAAGAGGGCCATGCCCTAATCCATGGAACCTTTGCTGTGTTAGGTTAAATGGCAAAGGAGGGTTGAGGTTGCAGATGGAATTATGTTTGCTGATCAGCTTACTTTAAAATAGAGGGATTATCCTGGATTATCTGGGTGGGCCAATGTAATCAGAAGCATCCTTAAAAGTGAAAGAGGGAGGCAGAAGAGGAGCCAGAGAGGTGGCAGTGTGAGAAGGACTCTGCCCAATGTTGCTGGCTTTGAACATGGAATAAGGGACCCATGAGTCAAAGAATGCAGGCGGCCTCTAGAAAGTTTAAAAGGTGAGGAAATGGAGTCTCCACTAGAGCCTCCAGAAAGGAATGCAGCCTGCCAACACCTTGATCTTAGCCAAGCATGACCCATGTTGGACTTCTGATCTACAGTACTGTAATATAATGAATTTGTGTTGTTTTAAACCACTAACTTGTGGTAATTTGTTACAGTAGCCATAAGAAACTCATACAGTCCTCTAGATGCCTAGTGCCTGGGGCACACACTAACCATTTACTGAATTCCTTGAATTCCTTTCTCACGCCTGGGTTAGGAAATGATTTGACAACATGTTCCTATTATAAGCACTGCTGTGCTCATAAGACATTTATCATCAGCTATTTATCGTCGTAAATTGCTGAACTGTAAATAATTATCAACTTCTTCAGCATTTCCAGACAGCACTGCAGACGCAGTGTCTGCTTTTGGACATCCGTTTCCTTTTCTCTCTCCCCAATTTCCATTTTATCAGTTATTTTTACCAGCCTCTTCTCGGGACACCATTTGAAATGCCACTGTGTAATATTTCACCTCTTCCCAGACTTAGTGATGTACAAGAAAATTGCTTTTGTTTTTCCTCGGCATTTCCATTCTGATTTTTAATTGTGCAAAATAGAGTTTGTTGATTTTTTTGGTTTTAATAGTTGTATTTATTTTGTTGTTGTTGTTGAGAATATACACAGCAAAACATACACCAGTTCAACAGTTTCTACATGTACCAGTTAGTGACATTGATTACATTCTTCAAGTTGTATAACCATTCTCACCCTCCTTTTCTGAGTTGTTCCTCTCCCATTAACATAAATTCACTGCCCCCTAAGGTTCCTATCTAATCTTTTGAATTGCTGTTGTCAGTTTGATCCCTTAAGATGGTTCTTAAGAGAGCATAATGCTCAAGGCAGACATTTCTTACTAGTTAAGCTAAACTATTGTTTGATTTTAAGAAGACTTCAGGGGATGTTTTTGGTTTAAGGTTTAAAGATTATCTCAGGGCAATACTTTCAAGGGTTCATCCAACCTTCATGGCTCCAGCAAGTCTGGAGTCTGTGAGAATTTTAAATTCTGTTCTGCATTTCCCCCCTTTTGATCAGGATTCTTCTATAGGATCTTTGATCAAAATGTTCAGTAATGGTAGCCGGGCACCAGCCAGTGCTTCTGGTCTCATGGCAAAGGAGGCAGTTGTTCATGGAAGCAATTAGCCACACGTTCCCTATCCTCCTATTCCTGACTCTCCTTCTTCTGTTGTTCCAGATGAATAGAGACCAATTGTTGTGCCTTGGATGGCTGCTTGCAAGCTTTTAAGACCCCAGATGCTACACATCAAACTAAATGGTAGAACAGAAGTGCTAAGCATGTTATTAGGCTAATTAACCGGGATGTCCCATGAAACTGTGACCCTAAACCTCCAAATCAAGGAACCAAATCCTGTGAGGTTTTTGGTTGTGCATAAGCAGCTTCAACAACTATTCTCTCTTTCTCTTTTTTTTGTTATTGTTGTAAGTATATCTATCACACAACTTTTATCAATTCAACTTTTTTTAAATTGTACTTTAGATGAAGCTTTACAGAACAAACTAGTTTCTCATTAAACAGTTAGTACACATATTGTTTTATGACATTGGTTAACAACCCCACGACATGTCAACACTCTCGCTTCTCGACCTTGGGTTCCCTATTATCAGTTTTCCTGTCCCCTCCTGCCTTCTAGTCCTTGCCCCTGGGTTGGTGTACCCCTTTAGTCTCATTTTGTTTTATGGGCCTGTGTAATCGTTGGCTGAATGGTGAACCTCAGGAGTGACTCGGTACTGAGCTGAAAGGGTGCTCAACTGCTTAGTTCTTGATGTTTCGTCTCATTGCAGTGACTTTTCATTTACAAACAAAACACATAAAAGGAGCCAAAACTTTTTTCTTTTTTCCCTTTAAGAGGGTCGCAGAAGTAGAAGTACCTGAGTGGCCAGTTTTTGTTTTTTTTTTTCTTCTCCCCTTTTGGTGCAGCCTTGAGTTCTATTCTTTACTGTTATTGTTGTAGGACATTGTCATTATCCATGCGGGCAAGACTCACATGTTTTGCTGCTGTTTGCCCTTCATCTCCACTCTGCTCCCATTCCCTCCCTGCACAGGCGCTGGCTGTAATGAATTTATTTACACATGTCCTTAAATTTGTATGCATCCTTGTAAAAATCTTGTTCTGTATGCATTTGATTTACTTAAATGGTTTGATGCTATAAATCCTGTATTTCTTACTCTTCAGTACTATTTTTTTTTACAATCTATTCTTTTTGCTGAGTTGCTTGGTTGTTTATTTGTGCAATATAGCCCCTCATAGTATTCTCTTTCTCTATATTACTTATCCATCTCGCTAAGTAATAGGCTTTGCAAAGTTGTGTGTCCTTTTGTTATATGATCCGGGATGAGATAGATCCTGGGCTCTATCTTAAAAAGAAGCCCAGCCCTTACTGAGAAGTAAGAGAGAGCAACAAAAATCTAGCGACAAGAGCGTGTGACATTGATTGCATCTTAGAATTGTAAAATCGTGAAACTACAAAGGGCCTTAAAGATAATTGCGTACAGAGGCTTTCTAAGGTGGGCTCAGCAAATATTTGATTTGAAATCATCTTTAAAAGTATAATTTTGTCTATTTCCAAATGGCATGAAGAAAACAGCCAGCTTCTTGGGGGCCAGAGAACTGTGTAAGCTGTCTGCGGCTGGAAACTGTCCCCCGCAGCTATAGGTGACCTCTGGTGGGCCAAAGAAATATGGGCTGGAGTATCAACAAAGCCTGTCTGCTATACAACCCCACGATAACTGATGGTTGTGAGGAAAAGATAAAAACAAGGTCATCTGGGTGCAAATGATAGCTGGAGGTATGATTTGCCAGCAGTGTGATTCTGCTTCTCTCTTGTTTTAATCTGTGCCTTTTGTTTTCTCCTGTCTGATGGATGACCTTGGGTGTTCCAGTGTGCCCATGCAGGGTCTATAGTCATTTCGGTGGGCCTCCAGCGGGCACAAGTCTAAACGGAGTCTTTGGCCAAGACCAATGGAGGATTTGGAGTATCATAAAAAAGCCCTTCTGTGGAGAAGCATCAACACTGACACATACTTGGTATGTGCAGATTAAACACCTACACTTTTAACCATTCAAGAATTGCCTTATGTTTCCATGACATAGGGTGATTTTTAATTTCTCTGAGGCAATTGATGCAGAATTAGCTGGGTTTAAAGGGTTGCATGTAGGAGCAAGTCAACTTAGTAGGTGAGAGGTCCTGGCAATCACATTGTAGATATTTGGTATATGATTTCATTTAATCTTTGCAACAATTCTGTGGGCAGATATTACTTCCTGTTTGTCAATGAGGAAATTATATGTCCAAGTGGTAGTCAAAATTCTGAGTGTGGGCATCTCAGAAGATCTCCTTAAAGCAAATAGATTTACTCTTAAAATGCAACTGCTGGCCAGTGACAGTAGTTGGTGGAGAGCTGTGTTGAAAAGAATTCTGTCTGGGCTCAGTTAGAAACTAGAGCTGTGAATTGGTTCGTGATGGCCACCATCAGCATGTGAGAGAGACATGGCAACAGGTGTGCCACATTTTAGCCCTGGTGGTGCAGTGGTTAAGAGCTCGGCGCTAACCAAAAGGTCGCAGTTCCCATCCACCAGTCGCTCCCTGGAAACCCTATGGGGCAGTTGTACTCTGTCCTGTAGGGTCGCTATGAATCAGCATTGACTCTATGGCAATGGGTTTGGTTTGGTTTTGGTATATTAGGTATAATCACAACAATGTAAACCAATGCTCAGAGTCCTGGACAGTGTGTAACATACTTTGAAAATAAAAGAATTTTCACAAGAAAATGAAACCCTGAAAAGTTCCCTGGGCCCTAAAGCGCACAATTCTAAGACAAACCATTTCATATCAACTTTCTTTGGTTTAAAAACCTGCATTTTGCATGACCTGCTTCTCTAAGCCAGAATGCTCATTAGAAGCAAGAATGGCTAGACTTCATCTCATGTACTTTAGACATGTTATCAGGAGGGAACAATTCCTGGAGAAGAACCTCATGCTTGGTAAGGTAGAGGGTCAGCAAAAAAAGGAAGACCTTCAACGAGATGGATTGACGCAGTGGCTGCAACAATGGGCTCAAGCATAACAATGATTGTGAGGATGGCGCAGGACCGGGCGGTGTTCCCTGGGGTCACTATAGTCGGAGTCAGCTTGACAACACCTAACAACGACAACAGCCTCTCTAAACTGGAAGACAGAAAGGACACTACCGGTGTGAACTGGTAACTGTGGGCTGGGGTTTACGTCCTTTGTAAATTTAGAGGTTCCTTCACAGTCTCTACTTCTCTGTGCCCTGGACTTGAGAATGGAGGCACCTCTGCAGAAATGGGGTTTTGTGGAATGAACTCAATGGGGGGCCGGGTGTGGGGTGGGGTGGGGTGGAGAAAGGATCATGGGTATTAAAATAGTTTAAATAGAAATGGCAAAACTTGTGGCATGTGTTTGGTATATTCTGGGCAGTTCTTCTGCTCTGGATCTCACAAGGAGTCCCTGGGTGGTGCAAATGGTTAACACACTCAGCTGCTAACTGAAAGGTTAGAAGTCCGAGTCCACCCAGAGGTGCTTCGGAAGAAAGGCCATTGAAAACCCTGTGGAGCACAGTTCTATTTTGACCGGTGAATCAGAATAACTCCATCGCAACTTGGTTTTAGAATCCGCAGACTGAGACTCTTGCTTCAATAATAGGCTTAAGCAAAGGTGAATTTTATAGAAAACCTGAGAATGGTGATTTTACTTCAGAGGTGTGTGAAGTCAGCACCGTGCTTTGGGGGAAAATGCTAACCCTCTGAATGTAAGACTTCACATTGAGGCCATCATGTTGGGAGCAGAGGTCTTCAGGATCAGGGATGATGGTTCCTTTGGGTTTAGATGGTGAAGTTTCCTGGCTAATGGGCAGTGTCTGTTGGGGATGGGATGCCCACGCTTCCACAGGCTTTGATTGACACTCAAGGCTCCTGCCAAGGCTGCACACTCTTATAATGACAATTATTTATATTAATTGAGTAGTTCATTTATTTATTATTCAGCCACGACTTATTGAGTACTTTTTAACTGCCAGGAACTGTGCTCAGTGCGGAGAACTCATTAGTAAATAGAACAGATAAACGGTGAAACCTGTGAGAGCCGGAACTCGACAGGACGGCCTTGTTTTTCCGGGTCTCGCAAGTTTTCTGCCTTTGACAGGGTGCATTCTTACCACTTTTCTGTTGCTTGTTTTAGTGGAAAATGTTTGAATTTTCCTTCTCTGACAGGTTTCTGCCTTACACAGTTTTCGGCTTTCGCTAGTTTTACTGTATTTCCTACCTTCCTGGCGGTTAGGGTTTTATAGGGTAATCAGGCCAAAAGAAACACATTGCTGGACCATTTTCACCTGTGATGAGTGCTGTGCCAGAAAGGATAGTGGGGTGGAGGTGTGTGTGTGTGTGTGCGGGGTGGGGGGGTACTAAGATAAGGACTTCAGCCAAACCTCCCTCAGGAGGCAATATTTAAGCAGAGAGATTATATGAAGCAGCTGACAGGAGGAAGAGCAGACAGCCAGACGAAAAACACAGCATGTAAAGTTTGCAAATCAATTATAAGAAAAAGCCGTGCATCTGAACAACTCTAGATAATATTGTGTGTGTGGCAGTTTTTGGAGACAGATTTGAGCTTCAAACCCGTCTGGGCCAGTTAATTGCTGTGTGGTCTTGGAAAACATCCGTCTCTCCCAGCCTCGTTTTCCTCATTTGTAATCCTGTACGGGTGTGAAGGGATTGGACAGAATGATGTAAAGTGCTTAACCTAATCCCTGGAGCCTTGGGTCTCAACTTTGGGTACTCACTGGAGCACCTGGGAAGCATTTTAAAAGTCCTGATGCCCAAGCTGCTCCCAGGCCAATGATTACACCACAATCTTTCGGGGCACGGCCCGGGCATCACTGTTTTGGGCTTTTAAAGCTCCCCAGGTGATTCCAATGATCAGCCAAGACCGTGAACCTCCATGCTTCCTCTAGCTCCATGTCTCAGAAGCATCTATACCTATTATTTGAAAATATGGAAAGGATAGACTCTTCCCAAAGCCTTAGCTCTGCTTTGTCTCACGGTTCTCCAGGGCTTCTGGTCTTGTTGACAGTAGTTTGAAATTCAGCATTCACATTGGGAATTTAAAAAGCCTCCAACTTTTTATTGAAGTGCAACATACATACATACCATAAGTGCACAGCTTGAAGCATCCTCCCAAAGTGAACACACCTGTGTAACCAGCACCCAGAGCCACGATCAGGACTTTCTCATCGCCCCCAGCAGGCCTCTCCTGCCTTTGCAGTCACCACCTCCATCCCGCCCACTGCAGGTCAGCACAAGACTGACTTCCAACAGCCCCGTTGGGATAAACTCCAGGTTTGGCCCCATCATCCAGAAACACTGAGAACAAAGTCTTCCTTTTATGGGTCAGAAATCATCAAGGGCCACACTGAGACACAGCAGAGGACAACCATCCTGCCATGTAGGGGTTGATGGTGCCAAGAGACTCAGGGAAAATACTCTGGTCAGGAATCCAAAGCCCCTGCTCACTGAAGAAGGGGTACAATGGCTGTGTGCTGGGTTCTGGAGTCAGACAGATACCCCTAGCTTTGATAACTGCCTCGACCATTTCCTAGCTAGGTGACTTTGGGTAATCGAGTAAATTCTCCAAGCCTCAGTGTCACCATCTATACAATGGGCATCCACGTATCCAGTTTCCCATTTGATAGGTTACTCTGAGGACGAAATGAAGCACTGCATGTGGGCACTTTAATCCAGAGATGGCCGCAAGTAAATGCTCAGTAAGTGCTACCTCTTGGTTTGACTGAAGCGCTCAGCTGCTAACTAGAAGTTTGGAGGTTTGAGTCCACTCAGAGGTGACTCGGAAGAAAGGCCTGTGATCTACTTCCTAAAAATCAGCCATTGAAAACTCTATGGAGCACAGTTCTACTCTGACACACACAGAATCCCCATGAATCGGAGTTGACTTCAAGGCCTAAACAAACAAACAAAACCCGTCTGTCAAGACAGCTCCAAGTCGTGCTAACCCCATGTGTTGCAGAGTGGAGCTGCTCCATCAGGTTTTCTTAGCTATAAAGGTTATGGAAACGGATCGCCAGGCGTTTCTTTGGTGGTGTTGCTGGGTGGGATCCAACTGCCAACCTTTAGGTTAGTACTGGAGCTCAAACCGTTTGCACCACCCAGAAGCCTGACTTCAGGACAACTGGTTCTTATTTTGACACAAATATTTACAAAGTTCCCACGAAGACTATGTGGCTCAGTCTGTGAAATATACAATTGCACTTTCTCCCCTCCTTCCCTCTATTGAAGGAGCCCTGGTGGTGCATTGGTTAAAGTGCTTGGCTGCTAACTGAAAGGTTGGTGGTTCGAACCCACAGCCACTCCTTGGAAGAAAGATGTGGCAGTCTGCTTCCATAAAGATTTACAGCCTAGGAAACCCTATGGGGCAGTTCTACTCAGTCCTATAGCGTTGCTGTGAGTTGGAATTGACTCGATGGCAATGAGTTCTTTTGAAGAAGCACGCATTTACTGTCTGGCCCCTGAGCCCCAAGCCTCACTTAGGTTCCACATGTGTTGGATGGAAGAGGAGGGTGGCTGATGAGTTGTCTGGGGTGGCTATGGGAGTGAACGACTGTAGAGTGGAAATTCTGGCCAAGGGGTGTTTTAGGGGCAACAGAGTACGCAGAAAACTGTGTGAGTTCTTTGGAACTCACTTGCTTACATGTTTGAGCTCAATTTTTACAAAATCTGCCATAGAAGACCATGGTCAAGCAGAACCCCAAATCATCAAGCCCAGAGGCTGTTAGCTCCTGTACCGATGTTACTGTTTAAGGTTTAATGAGCACTGGCCTCTCCATGATCAGTAATACACATGTGTTACACACATAAAATGCCCATTGGAAGGACCTGATTCTGCCCAATACGTAGTCACAAATGACCCACTGACAAGGGGTCTTACAAGGATGAGTCCTGCAGGGACTACGGTCCTCACCTCTCAGATGTACCTGTCCGTGATCTGTATGGGATCTTCCTACCTTTTCTGCATTATTATTATTTTTTAAATAAAATTTTGTTGTTTTTGGTGAAGGTTTACGCAGCACTTTAGGTTCCCATTCTACACAAGTTGTTCAGTGACCTTGATTATATTCTTCACATTGCGTGAACATTTTCAGTATTTCCATGGTTGTTCTATTTCCATTAATCTAGTTTCCCTGCCCCCTTAATTCTCACCTTTGTTTTAAAGTAATTGTTGACCATTTGGTATCATATAGGTGATTTTTTTAAAGAAGCACAGTACTTATGGGTGATATTCATTATTTTTTGAGCCAATTGGTTATTTAGCTACAAGGTGACTTCAGGGGCTAGTTTTTTTTTTTTTTTTTTTTTTGCTTCAAAGAAAAGAAATTTATTTTCTCACCATTCAGGAAGCTAGAAGTTCAAATTCAAGGTGTGGCTCTAGGGGAGATTCTTCTTTGTCTATTTCAGCATCTAGTAGCTGCCAACAATCTTTAACATTTCTGGGCTTACAGATGCATCTGCCCTGTGTTTCTCTCTCTTTTTTTAAATTGTAGTTTAAGTGAAAGTTTACATTTCAAGTTAGTCTCTCAGACAAAAATTTATACATACATTGTTATGTGACCTTAATTGCTCTCCCTGTACTGTGACAGCACACTCCTCCTTTCCACTCCTGATTTCCTGTGTCCATTCAACCAGCTCCTAACCCTCTCTACCTTCCCATCTTGCCTCCAGGCAGAAGCTGCCCATTTAGTCTCATGTATCTATTTGAGCTAGGACAGTCTTCATGAGTATCATTTTATGTGCCACAGCCCAGTCCAATCTTTGTCTGAAGAGTTGGCCTCGGGAATGGTTTTAGTTCTGGGTTGACAGAGAGTCCGGGGGCCATGCTTTCTGGGGTTCCTCCAGTCTTATTCAGACCATGAAGTCTGGTCTTTTTACTAGAATCTGAGTTCTGCACCCCACCTCCAGGGGCTAGTTTTGGTTCAAGGTTTGAAGAGTATCTCAGGGCAATAGTTTTGGGGAATCCTTCAGTCTCGACCAGTCCAGTAGGTCTGGTTTTCTTTTTTTTTTATTTTTAGGAATTTGAGGTTCTGTTCTATACTTTTCTCTCATTCTGTCAGGGGTTGGTCTTAGTTATCTAGTGCTGCTATAACAGAAATACCGCAAGTGGGTGGCTTTAACAAACAGAAATTTATTTGCTCACAGTTTAGGAATCTAGAAGTCTGAATTCAGGGAGCCAGGTCCAGGGGAAGGCCTTTTCTCTCTGTCAGCTCTGGGGGAAGATCCTTGTCATCAATCTTCCCCTGGTCTAGGAGCTTCTCAGTGCAAGGACCCCAGGTCCAAAGACGTGATTGACTCCTGGCTCATCTTGCTTGATGGCAATGAGGTCCCTCTCCTCTCTGCTCGATTCTCTCTTTTATATCTCAGAAGAGATTGACTCAGGATACAATCTAATCCTGTAGGTTGTATCCTGCCTCATTAACATAACTGCCTATAATCCTGCCTCATTAACATCATAGAGGTTAGGATTTACAACACATAGGATAATCACATCAGATGACAAAATGGTAGATAATCACACAATCCTGGGAATCATGGCCTAGCCAAGTTGACACAAATTTTTGGCACAATTCCATCTATAACAGGGTCCATCTGTTGTGGCCCTGACTTTCCTCCATTATTTTAATGCTTTTGTTACATGGTCTGTCTGTTCATGCATTAGTGTCGTATTCAGATATATGTCTCTGATTCGGGGACAGGGGGATGACCTTTGAAAGAGCAGCAGGATGTGGCACAAACAGCACTGGACTCAGAGCCAGGTGATGAGCTAGGGTTGTAGACTCCCTCTGTCCCCACTAGCTGCGTGATCAAGGGCAAAACCCATCCCTATTCAGGGCTTTGTCTCACTGTTTGTAACCAAGGGGGTTTGACTCATTATCTCCAAGATCCTTTTTGCCTCTGAAGTTTGGTAAGTCTGAGTTCTGCTCTCAGGTAGGAGCCAAAAGGGTATATAGAATGTGAATCACTGACATACTCACCTGCTGCGTGACTTAAAGGGATAATCACCTTTCTCTCCATGTCAACCCCATGGCACTGCATTTTCTCATGTCAGGATTTTGGACCTAAAATAAAAAAGAAGCTTTTTATACCTTGACTTGCAAAGAAATATCTCAGATTGCAATTGTGTAAAGAGCAAAGTGACAGGTGAGACTTTGTCATTATAAAAATGACATGCCATTCTAGAGCCGAGAGTGCCTTTTCCAAAGGAGGGATCAATCGAAGGTGCTTTTCGCATGGCTCCAGGTTAATACATCACTGAGTATTGACGTATGAGTGGTATGGTGAACTCATAGTGGAATTTGTATGTAATTCTGCTCAGCAGGTGAGCTGGGAAGAATAACCTGGTGAGGGTTTCAGAGGGAAAATATCCAAGAGTAGAATTACAACAGCCTGTTTACTGTGAAGTGAAATTCTTCTTCAAATTGGAGGAATTAAGGGACAGCGAGCAGGTGAATATTCAGCCAATAGTTTTAATTAGAGTGGGAAATGCCGTAATAAACCTGTGTTATGACAACATCAACCAATTAAAATATTATGCAGTAGGAATTCTCCACTCTTCCTTCTTCTAGCCACAGGAGAAGATGCCAGGGGTGGGCAGGAGAGAGAGGTGCCCCATCAGGTAGGCAGGTGAGAAGGCCATCAAGGAACTTCATGAAAGTCATGATTTCTACCATATTTTAAATTAACTTGGCCCGGTTCCCACTGGAAGCTAAGGAAAATCCATCATGTGTTAGAGGGCTTTATTTTTTCCTCTCCAATCAGAACTCAATTTGTCACCGCCAGATAAGAAGGGAAAAGGTCATCTTCTCACTTTGAAAATTTCTGAATCATTTAATAGCTAATTTGTACTGCTAATTACTACCTTTCACTTGTGTAATTATTTTGAATTATTGTCCTCCTGCTATGATTCATAAGCAAGGCTGGGGACAATGATTCTAAGTTCCAACTGGTTAGCCTTGGCAAGTGAGCCACTTGGAAGGGACTAGCAGAAAGGGATTGGCTGTTTCACTCAGCTTTGCTGGGTTGGTGACAAAAAATCACAGCCAAGACTCACACTATTTGCATTTCCCCAATCTGGAACTACTTTTTGTTAAGAGTATTACTACTCTCTTTTTGGCTGAGCAACAGCAATAATCAAGTTAGGCACGATCCCCTGCCTTGCTAATCCCTTTTGTGGTCTTGAAACACCTGTAGGCTTAATTCTGGAATCAGCTAGCTAGCCATGTGGCTGGAAACCTTAGGAGAAATCTTGGTCAAAAGCTGAGAGCTAATTAAATAGCATCTTGGGAATATTTTCAATGTTACGATTCAGGAGTGAAATTTTTGTGAATGTAAACCACATTGGCCCTGCTTGTAAGGTATTTGGATGAAATTTTTCAGGTTGGCCTTAGACAGACAATCATGTTGGTGGGATGTAAAGGGGTACTAGAGGGAGCCCTGGTGGCACAATGGTTAAACACTCGGCTGTTAACTGAAAGGTCTGCAATATGAACCCAACCAGCGGCCCCCCGGAAGAAAGACCTGGCAATCTGCTCCTGTAAAGATTACAGCCTAGGAAACTCTATGCGGGCAGTTCTGTTCTGTCCTAGAGGGTTGCTGTGAGTTGGAATTGACTCGATGGCACACAGCAACAAAGGGTACGAGAAAGGTTTTCCTGCCCCAGATTTTTCCCCAAGCAGTAGCTAGAGAGCCCATACTCATTCATTTAAATCCAAGGGCTCTGTTGGTCCTGAAGAACACCCTATTTATGAGCAGTTATCCCCAAGAGCTTCTGTGTCTTAAAACATTTATCAGCTATGGCCTCACTGGAAGATTACTTTTACATTAACCTGTGGACTCAGCTCTGATGAGGATGGGACAGCCCCTTTAAGAGGTTACAAGGAGACATTGAGGACAAACCTGCCCTGTTTTGTAATTTTGCCCAGGATGAAACCCTTTTCATAGCAATTGATGGGGACGTTGCAATGACTTTTACTAATGCACTTAATATGTTATACAATTTCAATGATTTTATTCAAGTGATTGAGTTGGCCATTACCAGGTAAAATGTGGAAAGAAATATTGGGTGCAGCTTGAAAGTGGCAGACTTTGAGAAGTACAGTTTAGGGTACTTTATAAGTGATAGGGATGAGGGGCTAACATAGTATGTGATTCATTCACTCTGGGAGAGAAGTGACGGCATCAGAGAGCATAATATGTTTGATTGTTTTCCAGCATTAATCATTACCATCTGTCAGCTGCAAGTGAGGCCTAATGGCATTGTGGAATAAGTATAGGATTTGGAAAAATGAATATAATAGCCACCACTTATTGTCCTATTGCTTCTAACTGGTTGCTGTGTTCAGTCTTTATGTGTATTATCTCATTTTCCCCTCTGATGGAGATATGATTATTCCATCTCACTGAGGAGGTTGTTAAGTGGTTTCCACATGGCCACAGAGCTAGGAAGTGGCAGAGATACTGGATTTGAACTCAAGCTTCTCTGTCTCCAGGGCCCATGGTCTTAACCAGTATGCTGCTATTTCCAGGGGTTCAGAAAGTTCTTTCTCCGAGTAACAGGAAAACGAATAATCGTATCACAGATAATTAAAAGAAGGCTTGTGTGGATTAGAAAAACTAAAAAATGGGGCTCGAATTTTTGTTGCTCTATTTTCGTTCCCAGCATCCTCCCTCTGTCTTCCGTGGGCTTCTAGCCCTAACGTCAGTGGTTGTATCATTTCCCATCAGGTTAACTCCTCCAGGGAGACTGGTCCCAGGAGGGTTTAGTTATTGAAGAGACCAGACCAGTTGCCGTCGAGTCACTTCCAACTCATGGTGACCCCATGTGTGTCAGCCCTTTCAACCTGGTCTTTAGATCAGTTTCTTGAACATCGCGATCTAGAGATGGGTGTGTATATGGCGCCCTGGGAAGTGTCTGGTTCCATGGGTGAGGGCCTTTGAACACAGAGCTGCCGTGATCCTCCTTTTGAAAGATGCCTAGGTTTCTCTTTCTGATCGAAATATCTAGCTATTGCTTTTCTAGAAAGCACCGACCTAGCATTCTTCTTCCCTATCATCTCCTTGGCTGAGCTGGGTCTGCTTTGAGTTTTCTATCAGGCTGCTTGTGTTGTTCTTTATAAACAATGATGCGATCATTTTCTCTTACGGCTACCTTCTTCACTCAGTTAATTCAACAAGTATTTAAGTCCCTGTTGTGTGTGCTGGAGCGCAATGGTTACACTTTTGGCTGCTAACCAAAAGGCTGGCAGTTCGAATCTACCAGCTGTCCCTTGGAAACCCGGTTGTGCAGTTCTACGCTGTCCTATATGGTGGCTATGGGTTGGAATCGATTCGATGGCGTGGGATTTTTTTTTTTTTTTTTTGGTTATTGTGTGTGCTACGCCCAGGAGGGTGCTGGGATTATAATGGTGAACAAGGCAGGCAGAGTCCCTGTCCTCAGGAAAATTCCAGTCTAGTGGGAGAGACATAGAAACCAATCACAGCATGAGAATGATGACATCAGCAAATTACATTTTATGTAGTACATATTACTAATGATAAAATGTACAAAATAAACAGATGGTCATAAGTGTGGTTCGTCATAATTCAAATATGTCGTAAATCTGAGACTACCTGTATTATGATCTTATGGGGAGCTGGTGACATGTAACTCTCTCTCAATGACATGCAATAGCTTAGAATTTTCTCAGCCATTCTAATGACAATATGACCACCTTATTGCTCTAGTTTTAGGAGCACATTTTCTAAATTAAAAAAATTGCTGTTAGTGTATAAATTGAGTAGCAGACACAGCTTCAAGATATAATCCTTTAATTTCTAAGAAAATGGTAGGAAAAATAAGAAAGTTTGCATGAGAACCAGCACCTAGTGTTTGTCATGGTTTGATTATGTCCCCCAAAAAAGGTGTGTATCAGTTTGGCTAGGCCATGATTCCTGGTACTGTGTGATTTTCCTGTACGTTGTAAATCCTGCCTCTATGATGTTAATGAGGGAGGATGCGTGGCAGTTGTGTTAGTAAGGCAGGACTGGATCTACAAGACTGGATTGTGTACTGAGGCAATCTCTTGAGATATAAAAGACAGAGGTAAGCAGAGAGACAGGGGGACCTCATACCATCAAGAAAGCAGTGCCTGGAGCAGAGCGCGTCCTTTGGACTGGGGTCCCTGTGCTGAGAAGCTCCTAGTCCAGGGGAACATTGACGAGAAGGCCGACAGAAAAAGCCTTCCTCTGGAGCTGACACCCTGAATTTAGAGTTTTAGCCTACTTTGACTGTGAGGAAATAAACTTCTCTTCATTAAAACCATCCACTTGTGGTATTTCTGTTATGGCAGCAGTGGATGACTAAGACAGAATTTGGTACCAAGAGAGTGGGGTGCTGCTCTAACAGATACCTAAAATGTGGAAGCGGTTTTAAAACTGTGAATGGATAGACGTGTGGCAGTGACAGAGGACCAGCAGCAGCAGAAGACCTACAGCAGCAGAGAAGCGGCAGCGGCAGAGAACCAACAGCCGCAGAACCCAGGAGACCAGTGTGAAATGGCGCTGGAGCTGACCCACGGAGTGAGAGAGCTGAGTGCCTGTGTGCAGGAGACTTCCTGGCGGAGTGGGGTGCCTCTGGGCACTTATCGGTGGAACTAGGCTTGCCGGCCCGTGGAGCCAGAGAGCTGAGTGTCTGTGTGCACCAGGCTTTCTGGCGGAGTGGGGTGCCTCCAGGCACTTACACCGGTAGAACTACAGAGCTTTGGAACACTTGCCCCAGCAGGGCAGATGCGGGTATGAGGCCCGAGGGCCAAGAGGCCACAGGAAACAGAAGCAGAAGCTGAAGAGACAAGGGACACAAGAAACTGAGATGCCTCAGTCTCAAAAGGTACGGCCATGACCTCAGGGGTTTCAAATCGTGGAGCAATGGCCTCTGGTGCTTCTAAGGGTGGAGTCCCCACTCAGATGGACTGGCAGAATGGTGCACCTAAAGCCTAGGGAGCAGAGTTGCTGTCCCAGTGGGCCTGGAAGGCGGAGCTGAAGCCCAGGGCTGATGGGCCTCCATTCAGAATCCAGAGACTGTGGCCAATACCTAGAGTCTGGAGGGCAGGACCATTGTGTAAATTGTCTCAGAGAACAGAAGATTATTTTCAAAGCCTTGAGGGCTAATGTAATGTGTTCTACTGACTTGCTTGGTGCCTTTTATCCCTTCTTTCCCTCCAGTTTCTCCCATTTGTTAATGGAAATGTCTAGCTTGTGCCTGTTCTGCCATTGTACCTTTGGAAGCAGATAACTTGTATTCTAGATTTCACAGATGAAGAGGAATTTTTGGATTTTGGACTTGGAGTTAAGACTTTTGCTATGATATGATGGGGTGAATATGTTTTCCATGTTGCAAGGATGTGATTTTTGGGGGGCCAGAGGGTGGAATGTCATGGTTTGAATTATGTCCCCCAAAAAATATGTGTATCAGTTTGGCTAGGCCATGATTCCTGGTACAGTGTTCATTTACGTTTGTAATCTAATTTAGAGTAATTGTTTTCCTTTGAATGGTTTGAGTTTAGCTTTTTAAATAATCCAGTCATGAAAACAAATCCTGTCTCATACATCCAAAGCCAAAAAGAAATTAGAACATGTATAATGGGAATGGATGCTTTAAATTAATTGTCCACCTCATCTGTTTTCCTTCTTTTTGGTTGATTTTAGTCAGGGCTTTGAACTGGTTTGTTCTGGTTCGAACACCTGCTGAGAATTTGCATTTCTAACGAGTTCCCAGGTGATGCTAATACTGCTGGTTAGGGATCAGTTCTGAGAACCATTAGTAGAGCAGTGGGTCTCAAAAATATGTTACACATAAGACTCACCTGAGGATCTTGTTAAAATGTAGATTCTGATTCAGTATATCAGGGGTGGAAATGCAAATTCCCCGCCGGGGTTCAAACCTGAATGAACTGGTTCGAAGCCCTGATTTTAGGTGAAATCTGTCTTTTGGGAGGAGATTCTGTGAATATTTTCTAGAGTGTTCTCTACAGGCAACAAGCAGGCCAAGGGGTAAGAAGAAGGGAAGGTGGCATTTGAATGCAGGTGGGGACGATGTCCACTTTGTGTCTTGAGTACATTTTTCTGGTCTAAGAATTTTTGAAATCTCTGTGAACCTTTCTAGACATTAGGGTAAAGCAATAGAAGTAGCTGCTCAGGTTCAAGTTGCCGAGCTAGCAAAGTGGGAGCCCCAGGTGTGAGCATTCTTACTTTCTTCTGGATTACAGAGGCTTCTAAGGAGCTAGTATGGAAGTATGGAGGGAGGCCACCCCCTGAAGTCCTTCAATGTACAGGCTGTGGTTCATCCTGGCCTGGGGTCAAATCTTGCCTTTGCCATTTATTGGTCATGTGATCTTTGGAAACTTGCCTAATCTTTCCTAGTTTCTTTATCTATGAAATGTGAAGATTGAATGAAGTAATATACATAGAGCACTTAGTACTGTATCTGCTACTGTATTACACAGTAATTTGTTCAATATATATAATAGCTAGTAAATGGAGCAATAAGGAGCTCTGTGAGGTGGTGCAGTGGTTAAGTGCTCTGCCACTAACTGAAAGGTGGCGGTTCAAAGCCACCAGCCACCCTGCTGGAGAAAGGTGTGGCAGTCTGCTTCCATAAAGATTACAGCCTTGGAGACAATGAAGAAAACCAAAGACATAAGGGAAAGATTAGTCCAAAGGACTAATGGACCACAACTACCACAGCCTCCACCAGACTGAATCCAGCACAACCAGATGGTGCCTGGCTACCACCACCAACTACTCTGACAGGGATCACAATAGAGGGTCCCAGACAGAGCTGGATAAAAATGTAGAACAAAATTCTAACTCACAAAAAAAAGACCAGATTTACTGGTCTAACAGAGACTGGAGAAACACTGAACGTATGGCCCCTGGATACCCTTTTAACTCAGTGCTGAAGTTGCTCCTGAGGTTTACCCTTCAGCCAAAGATTAGACAGGCCCATAAAACAAAACAAGATTAAATGGGCACACCAGCCCAGGGGCAAGGAAGAGATTGCAGGAGGGGACAGGAAAGCTGGTTATGGGGAACCCAAGGTTGAGAAGGGGAGAGTATTGATATGTCGTGGGGTTGGCAACTAATGTGAGAAAACAATATATGTATTAATTGTTTAATGAGAAACTAATTTGTTCTGTAAACCATCTAAAACACACACACACACACACACACACACAAAGATTACAGTCTTGGAAACTCCATGGGGCAGTTCTACTCTGTCTTACAGGGTCGTTATGAGTCGGAATTCACCCGACAGCGATGAATTTATTGGTCCAATTATTTTTTTAGAGGAATTAGCTCTCTATCTTGGTCTCCTCCTTCCCATGGGATAAATCCTACCAAGTATAGAGAACTGAGAAATATCAGGGAAACTCTCACAGAAGCTCTGCCAGACATTGTTTGGCCCTCCCATTTTTCCTCTCTGTTCTCTGCTCTGGAAGGCTGACTGGTGTAGACCATATCAATGAATGGGATCCCAAGTCTCCTGGTCAGCGGGGGAGTGGGAGAGGGGTCCCAGGAGGAGATAAGGAGGGTAGGAAAGTGAGGTCTAGACTTCTTCCCTCCTTTCCTTCATGGCCAGTCCCTTCACCAAAGGTCCCTGCTCTTCTCAGCGCTGCCAGGTATCTCCTTCCGGGGTTCAGCTATGGCTCCCTCTCCTCATTCCTTCAGGCTTAGAGGTTGTAGCAGTTTAGCTCCTATTGCACTACCCTTTGGACATAGTCCCTTTGTAGATTGACCCTCTTCAAATTATCCTATTTCAAAAATGTTATTTCTTTCCTCTTGGGGTCCTGGCTGATACTGGGGCTAATTTCATTGCAAGATTCTCCTGGTGAGTTTTCACAAGGAAAGGCAGAAGAGGACAGTGTCTTTAGACGAACTCACTCTTCCCACCTACTGCTGCTTTTCTCCAGATATTGTGACCAGTTAGACACAAGGGCCCTTTCTCATAGCTTTAACACTGGTGGTTTCTTGAAGCAAGGCTTGTTTGGACTGAAGGCATGATGCTGGGGCAGAAAAAGCAAGCTTGGGAGATGTTCTGATCACTAGTTGCAAACTGAAGCTGCTCCAGGCAACGGAAGAACTGCTGGGATGGTCTGAACTAGGGGATTAGTCATGGCAGCCCCTGGGGCATTTACAGGATGGATTTTCCCTGTCTTGTTCTACAGACCATTTGAGGAGATCAATTCCCAAATCCTTTGCACAGGCACAGCTTTGGACTTCCCACAATTTGTAGGATGGTTATTAAAGGACAGGAAAATCCCAACCTGATTTTGGATCCAACCCCTTCATTTTAGAGATGGGGAAACTGAGGCCTAGAGAACAAGATCACACCCTTGGAGACATGTCACAACTTGGACCAGGAACCAGGTCTCTGGCTTCCATCTGCCTCTGTGGAGGTATTGCAGAGTTAATGCAGCTTGAGGTGAGGAGCTGCTGAGAGGACATAAGGCACCATCAGGTCCCTGCTTAATTTATCCTGGTCCATCTGATGGAATCTGCTCTCCAGTTTGCATCTAGGAAAAATGGAAAACTGTAAGTCCTTCCACTTTGAATTCCGGTGTCACATACGGATGGGAATGCCTCTCTCCATAGCCATACCCATGGTGGAATGGGAGGAAAACACCATAAAGATGAGATGGATGGATATGGGTTTGAAATGGTTTCTGTTGTATCCCTCCCACCCTTTTTATTTATGTTTTTGCTGCCTGATAATTCTCCTTTCTGTGACCCATCAGGCATGTTACCAAGTGAAGCAGCATCTTTTGGGAAAAATGAAAACCACCTTTGAATCAAGCCCTTTGAATATATATGCTTTTTGAAAGGGATAGTAGTTCACTGGCTAGTGGTATATATTTGATGAGTGGATTTTACACTGTTAATGAGGTGGGTCAGAAGAGCTGTTTTTGAAATTGCATTGGTTATGAATGTGATATGCATAATTTCATAGATAAAAGGGGTTCACTTTTATGAAATATTGAAATGTGAAGAGACTAGAAAGAAACACTGATAACCACCCCCCCCCCCAAGCCCCTGGTGTGATATAAATGTTACTGCTGGTGACAGGAAGTTAAATGAGTTTGAAATAAAAATAATTAATTTTATTGCTTCCTCATTAAAGAGACCAAGACCATAACAGCCACATGGACCACTGTGAGATTTGCAATTTAGTTGTAACAGATTCCCATAAGTGGGATTTAGAACTGGATTTCATATATTAAACATTGAGTGCCATGGTTAAAGAGCTGTTCTAATTTCAATCACTTGGGCCTTTATGGTCCAAGGTGGTGAATATTCAAAGGCTATTTTCACAGGTATCATACATTCACTTAACTTGCCTGACTGTGACTCTTGGGTACCTTTTTCTTCTGGTTGAAGTCTTGTTTAGAGCACGGTCTCTCCTGTTATCTCCAAACTCTGGTCTTCTTGGTCACTGAGGTTGGCATTTCCCTGTGAAGTGGTTACATCAAAACTGTCTCTCGCCTATCTTGAAAGAGGAGATGTGGCACTTCTGAGTATTGGTGTTTCAAGTTAAATAGAGGGCTGTTTACTGCACTGAGCATTATTCTTCCAGGAATGTGCATGCTACTGGGCATTGTTCATCTTTTTCTATCATTGTCCCCTCTCCTTGGAGTTCCTAGCTGGTACAAATAGTTAAGCACTCAACTACTGACTGAAAGATTGGTAGTTCGAACCCATCAAGAGGCACCTTGGAAGAGGCCTGCCGATCTGTTTCTGAAAGTTCATAGCCTTGAAAATCCATGAAGCACAGTTTTAGTCTGCAACACGTGGGGTCACCATGAGTCGGAATCAACTCAATGGCAGTGTTTTTTTTTCTCTTACTGTTCTGAGCGTAATTCTTCCAGGAATGTGTATGCCACTGAGCATTGTTCCTTTTCTGCCCTTGTCCTGTCTCGTTACACTGCCAGCTTTTATAAAAACTTCCAATGTAAATAGTTTTAGCACTTTCTGATGATAAAAGTAACGTTTATTGCAAACAATTTGGAATAGAGATGTAGGTTAAAAAAATTACCCATAGACTATGTAAAAACCAAACCAAACTTACAAGAATTATTAAAGGGATTCCTTCGGTCTGAGAACAAACGACATCAGACCACAGCCTGAATATAGGATGCAAGATCTTACCAGCCAGATATCAACCTAGGAAATGAACTCTCAAGGACTATCCAAAACCAAAAGGATTACACCAGGGAACCAGAAAGGTTAATCTGTAAATGACAACACTATGAGAACAATAAAAGAGGGAATAAACGGTGTAGGTATAGAACTTTCTAATGGAGAGGAAGGCAAGGCGATACCAAATAATAATAGACTGGTTCAAACCTAGGAAGATAAAGGTAAATTTCAAGGTAACCACAAAGAAAGTTAACAAATCTACTCATCAAAATAAAGAAGAAAAACATAAAGTCTCAGTAAAAACAAAATCTATAAAAACAAAAGAAAAAAAAAATCCACAAACAAAAGGAACTCAGCATAGGTAAGAGGAACAAAGAAAATGTCAGCACCACAAAAAAAAAAAAAAAAAAAAAAAAAAAAAAAAAAAAAAGCACTACAAAATGACAGCAATAAACTCACACCTATCAATAATTACACTGAATGTAAATGGCCTAAATGCACCCATAAAGAGACAGAGAGTGACAGAATGGATAAAAAAAACAGGATCCATCAGTATGCTGTCTACAAGAGACACACCTTAGAAACAAAAATGTAAATTTATTAAAAATCAAAGAATACAATTATATCAAGCAAACAGCTACCAAAAAAGAGCAGGAGTGGCAATACTAATCTCAGATAAAATAGACTTTAAAACAAAATCCACCATAAAAGACAAAGAAGGACACTACATGGTGATTAAAGGGATGATCCATCGTGAAGACATAACTATAATAAACATCTATGCACCCAGTGATAGGACTCCAAAATACATAAAACAAACTCTAACAGCACTGAAAAGAGAAATGGGCAGTTCCACAATAATAGTAGGATACTTTTACACACCGCTCTTGGTAGAGGACAGAACATCTAGAAAGAAACTCAGTAAAGATACAGAAGACCTAAAGGGCACAATCAGCCAACTTGACCTCATAGACATATACAGAACACTCCACCTAGCAGCTGCAAAGTACACATTCTTTTCCAATGCACATGGAACGTTCTCTAGAATAGACCACATCTTAGGAAACACAGCAACCCTCAACAAAATCCAAAACATTGAGATAATACAAAGTATCTTCTCTGACCACAGTGCCATCAAGATAGAAATTAACAACAGGAAGAGCAAGGGGAAAAAAATCAATCACATGGAAACCGAGTAACTCCCTGCTTACAAACCACTGGGTAATAGAAGAAATCAGAGATGGAATCAGAAAATTCCTAGAATCAAATGAGAATGAAAACACATCATACCAAAACCTACGGGATACAGCAGAGGCAGTCCTCAGAGGACATTTATAACAATAGATGCACACATCAAAAAAGAAGGGACAAAATCAAAACATTAACTACACAACTTGAACAAATAGAAAGAGAACAGCAAAAAAAGCCCACAGCCACCAGAAGAAAGGAAATAATAAAGATCAGAGCAGAAATAAATGCAATAGAGAATAGAAAAACAATAGAATCAGCAAAACCAAAAAGCATCAACAAAATTGACAAACCACTGGCCAAAGTGACAAAAGAAAAACAGGAGAGGATGCAAATAACCCAAATAAGAAATGAAGTGGGGGACATTACAACAGACCCAACTGAAATAAAAAAGATCATAACAGAGTATTATGAAAAACTATACTCCAACAAATTTGAAAACCTAGAGGAAATGGATAAATTTCTAGAAACACACTACTGACCCAAACTAACACAAAGTGATGTTGAAAATCTGAACAGACCCATAACAAGAGAAGAGATTGAAACGGTAATAAAAAAAAAAAAAAAGCTCCAAACAAACAAAAAAACCCAGGCTCAGATGGCTTCACTGGAGAATTCTACCAAACATTCAGAGAAGTGCTTACACCAGTACTACTCAAACTATTTCAGAACATAGAAAAGGAAGTGACACTTCCAAATTCATTCTCTGAAGCCAGCATAACCCTGATACCAAAACCAGGCAAAGATACCACAAAAAATAAAATTACAGACCAATATCTCTCATGAATATAGATGCAAAAATTCTCAACAAAATTCTAGCCAATAGAATCCATCATCGTATCAAAAAAATAATACACCACAACCAAGTAGGACTCTTACCAGGTATGCAAGGATGGTTCAACATTAGAAAATCAATCAATATAATCCACTACATAAATAAAATGAAAGAAAAGAATCACACAATCATCTCAATTGACACAGAACAGGCATTCGACAAAGTCTGACACCCATTCTTGATAAAAACTCTCAATAAAATAGGTATAGAAGGGAAATTTCTCAACATAATAAAGGGCATCTATGCAAAACCAACAGCCAGCATCATTGTTAATGGAGAGAAGCTGAAAACATTCCCTTTGAGAACAGGAATAAGACAAGGATGCCCTTTATCACCACTCCTATTTAATATTGTGCTGGAAATCCTAGCTAGAGAAATAAGGCAAGAAAAAGAAATAAACGGCATCCAAACTGGTAATGAAGAAGTTAAACTGTCCCAATTTGTGGATAATATGATACTATACATAGAGAACCCAAAGGACTCCACAAGAAAACTACTGAAACTAATAGAAAGATTCAGCAGAGTAGCAGATACAAGGTAAACATACAAAAATCAGTTGGATTTCTATACACCTATATAGAGAATGTTGAAAAGGAACTCAGGAAAACAATACCATTTATAATAGCCCCTAAAAAAACAGAATACTTAGGAATAAATCTAACATGGGATGTAAAAGACCTATACAAGGAAAACTACAAAACACTAATGCAAGAAACCAAAAGAGATACAAAAATGGAAAAACATAGCATGCTCACGGATAGATAGACTCAACATTGTGAAAATGTCAATTCTACCCAAAACAATCTACAAATACAATGCAATCCTGATCCAAAACCAACAACATTCTTTAAAGAGATGGAAAAATTAATCATTAACTTTATATAGAAAGGGAAGAAGCCCCAAATAAGTAAAGCACTATTGAAGAAGACAAATAAAGTAGGAGGACTCGCACTACCTGACCTCAGAACCTACTATATAGCTATGGTAGTCAAAACAGCATGGTATTGGTATAACGACAGATACATTGACCAATGGAACAGAATTGAGAACCCAGATGTAAATCCATCCACCTGCAGTCACCCTGATGTTCAACAAGTGTCCAAAGTCCATAAATAGGGAACAGACAGTCTTATTAACAAACGGTGCTGGCAAAACTGGATGTTCACCAGCAAAAAAATGGAACTGAATCCATACCTAACACCATATACAAAAACTAATTCAAAATGGATCAAAGACCTAAATATAAAGCCGAAAACTATAAAGTTCATAGAAAAAAAATAGGATCAATGCTAGAGGCCCTAATACATGGTATTAACAGGGTACAAACCATATCCAACAACACACAAACTCCAGAAGATAAGCTAGATAACTGGGATCTTCTAAAAATTAAACACTTACGTTCACCAAAAGAGTAAAAAGAGAACCTACAGACTGGGAAAAGATTTTTGGCCATTACAAATCTGACAAAGGTCTAATCTCTAAAATCTACAAGAAAATCCAACACCTCTACAAGGAAAAGACAAATAATCCAATTAAAAAATGGGCAAAGGAAATGAACAGACACTTCACCACAGAAGACATTCAAGTGGCCAACAGACACATAAGGAGATGCTTGTAATCACTAACCATTAGAGAAATGCAGATCAAAACCACAATTAGATACCATCTCACCCTGGCATTACTGGCAAGAATCAAAAAAACTGGAAATAGCAAATGTTGGAAAGGCTGCAGGGAGATCAGAACTCATGCACTGCTGGTGGGAATGCAAAATGATACAACCATTTTGGAAAACAATATGGCACTTCTTTAGAAAGCTAGAAATAGAAATACCATACGATCCAGCAATCCCACTCCTAGGAATATATCCTAGAGAAATAAGAGCCATCACACGAATAAACATATGCATACCCATGTTCATTGCAACATTGTTCACCATAGCAAAAGATGGAAACAATGTAGATGCCCATCAACAGATGAATGGATAAACAAACTATGGTACATACACGCAATGGAGTATTACTCAACAATAAAGAACAATGATGAATCTGCAAAGCATCTCATAACATGGATGAATCTGGAGGGTATTATGCTGAGTGAAGTAAGTCAATCACAAAAGGACAAATATTGTATGAGACCACTACTGTAAAAACTCATGAAAAAATTTACACACAATAAGAAACAATCTTTGATGGTTACGAGGGAGGGGAAGGGTAGGGGGGAACACTAAATAGACCATAGATAAGTGGTAACTTTGGTGAAGGGTAAGACAGTACACAATACTGGGGAAGCCAGCACAACTTGTAAAAGGCAAGGTCATAGAAGCTCCATAGACACATCCGAATTTCCTGAGGGACAGATTTGCTGGGCTGAGGGCTGTGGGGACCATGGTCTTGGGGAACATCTAGCTCAACTGACATAACATAGTTTATAAAGAAAATGTTCTACATTCTACCTTGGTGAGTAGCATCTGGGGTGTTAAAAGCCTGTGAGCAGCCATCTAAGATACTCCACTGATCTCACCCCTTCAGGAGCAAGGGAGAATGAAGAAAACAAGACACAAGGGAAAGATTAGTCCAAAGGACTAATGGACCACTACTACCATGGCCTCCACCAGACTGAGTTCCAGTACAACTAGATGGTGCCCGGCTACCACCACTGACTGCTCTGACAGGGATCACAACAAAGGGTCCCGGATAGAGCTGGAGAAAAATGTAGAACAAAATTCTAACTCACAAAAAAAGACTAGACTTCCTAGCTCAGAGCCTGGAGAAACCCCTAGAGCATGGCCCTCATACACCCTTTTAGCTCAGCAGTGAAGTCACTCCCAAGGTTCTCCCTTCAGCCAAAGATTAGACAGCCCCATAAAACAAGACTAATGGGGCACAACAGCCCAGGACAAGGACTAGAAGGCAGGAGGGGACAGGAAAGCTGATAATAGGGAACCCAAGGTTAAGAAGGGAGAGTGTTGACATGTCGTGGAGTTGTTGACCAATATCATAAAACAATATGTGTACTGTTTAAGGAGAAGCTATTCTGTAAACCTTCATCTAAAGTACAATAAAAAAAATTTAAAAAATTACCCATAGACTCTATACCTGGAGATGTCCACTGCTAGTATTACATTTTGATATATAGTCATCCAGGATTTTATTTATGCTTAAAGGTATCTACGTCTACATAAATATTTTAACATAAAAATGATGCCATACAATATATGCAATTTTGAAACTTGCTTTTTTTATTTAACAACACATTTCAGACATATTTTCTAAATGGTATGATTTTTTAATGCCTGTGTTACATTTAATTGTATAGAATTTCACTGTCTGTAATTTACTAATTCAACTACTTATTGGTGGACGTTTGGGTTATTTTCAGTTTTTCATTATTAAAAACAACATCGTGATAAGTATCTTTGTACCAGCATCCTTACAGACTTTCTTAGTACAAATTCCTAATGAGGAATTTTTAGAAATAAGCATGCAGTCTTTAAAGCTTCTAAAGCATACAGCTAAACTTCCTTCTACTCTACCTTTTAAATCTTTGCCAAGGGAAGTAGGAACACATTTTTGCTATAATTTGCATTTCCTTGATTGTTAAGTTTTTGTTTTTCCCACTTGGATTTGTTCCTTTTTTACCAGAAGGGTAGCTCTGCAAGGGCTGAGATTTTCATCTGTTTTGTTTATTCTGCATCTCCTGCTCCCAGAGCAGTGCTTGGCTCCTAGAAGGAGCTCAACTATTTGTTGAATGTTAAGCCTTGGTGGTACAGTGCTTAAGTGGTCAGCTGCTGACCAAAAGGTCGGCAGTTTGAATCCACCAGCTGCTCCTTGGAAACCCTGTAGGGCAGTTCTACTCTGTCCTATAGCGTGGCTTTGAGTTGGAATCGATTCAACGGCAATGGGTTTGGTTTGGTTTTTTGTTTGAATGAATTACCTTCCCTATCCATGCGCATTTTTTTTCTTCCCTAGAGTGTTTGTCTTTTTATTTTGATTTTGAAGAGCTTTTTATATACTAAAAATGTAGCTCTTTGTGACGCTGAGTGCAAGTATTTTTCCCAGTTTGCTTTTTATGTTTCAACATTGAGGATTTATTTTTGGCAAACAGAAATATCTTTTTTTTTTTTTTTTTTTTTAAACAGGATCAATTGTATCAGTATTTTCTTCCATATTTTTACCTTTCCTTTTCGGCTTGAAAAAGGGCTCTCTTATTCTGGAATATAAAACTGCCACCTTTATTTTCTCTTATTACTTTTAATGGTTTCATTTTAAACCTTTAAGTTATTAATATATCTGAATGTGTTCTGGTGAAAGGTAGGGATTTACCTTAAATTTTCTTCCCCAAACAATTACCAGTTGTCCCAGTAATGTCTCCTTTCTCCATGGTTGTAAGATCTTTGAAGACAGAGAGTTGTGAGGAGGGGACTAATATTCATTGGGGGTTATTATTTTCCAGTGAGAAATAATCTTTCATGCTCGTGGAATCAAGATTTCTGGATTTCCTGGAGGCTGAGATGACTCACCTAAGCTATTACCTTGAGACGATCTTTGAACCAGGGCTTTGAACTGGTTCTGCCCAGTTCAGTCATGGCTGAGGAAGTGATACCAGAACAGACTTGAATTTTAAAAAAATCTGGGTGAACCAGAATGACAACTGGAATGGGAAAAATTATGGGTTGAAGCCCTGCTAGAAACTTAATCTTCCTCTCAGAAAACAAGAGCAGTGTATATGTTGCCTAGCAACCAAATCTCTTGCCCCCTCAGATTTCGAGCAGAGCCGGAAACAGAGGTGCCCTGCTCCAAGATGGCAGAAGACTGCTCTGCTTTGAATGTCTGTCACTCTCCACAGTCTTGCTAATAATCCAGTCTCCTGCATCAGGCTCCTGAAAGGGTTCACTATGCCTCTTCTGAGTCTTCCATTCTAGGGCTTCAACCTGTAATTTTTTCCCATTCTGGTTATCATCCTGGTTCATACAAATTAAAAAAATTCGAGTCTCTCAGTTTTGCTTCATCGGCCATGACTGAACCAGTTCAAATCAGTTCGAAGCCCTGCTATGAACCTTGAGCCTTGAGACAACTGGTTTCCTAAAGTCACCTTTAAGTCAGCAATAGCCTAGCTAATTAGAAAATAATGTTTTGCCTTGGGCATTGTGCTGTTCTAAAAGAATTATCCCTGTGCATTTTCAACAACAGAAACCTTAAAGGTCAGACTAGAGCTGTGTTTTAAGGTAAATCAGTAATTATTTGAATTCTTCTAGAAAATGTCACAGGTCCCTGAGTTATTATGTAAACACTGTTCTGGCCCTGTTTCCATGCCAGTGTATAATTACTAGCAATAAACTAGAGTATAAGAATCTGTCAAAGATTTTTCTTCTTTGGAGAATTTTTGACCTCTAGTCAGAAATGTTGCCCTAATTTGGTAAAGTACAGGGTCAGTGAAAAAGAGGAAGACCCTCAATGAGATGGATTGACATAGTGGCTGCAATAATGGGCTCAATCAAGCATAGCAACAATTGTGGGGATGGCACAGGACCGGATAGGGTTTCGTTCTGTTGTGCATAGGGTCACTATGAGTCGGAACTGACTTGATGGCACCTAACAACAACAACATGCCTGACGCATATTAATATAGTCAATATTTGAATGTCCATCCCATTCTGTTAGTTTCATAATATTCTTATGCTTTTTGCTGAAAATTATGAATTATAGATCCATATTAAATAATTTGCTGTTAAAAAAATGTTGCCCTGATTTGAAAATCATATATTAAATAAACTCCAATCGATTTTTATTATTGGCTTAATATTATTTTTGTCTTAACACCAGTGATGGGATTCTTGCTCTGCGTATTATCACACTTAACCTTCCTAACAACCTGCAAAATAGAAGCTATCTCCGCTTTGCAGATGAGGAGATGGAGGTTTAGGGAGGTAAGAAGCTTACCCAGGGTCACTCAGCGAGGGTCAGAACTGGCTTTAAACTTGGACCCACGGGCTCCCAAACCCCTGTTCTTTCCAAGCATTCCATCGTTTCCCGGTCTTGGACCTCTGTACGTCCTCCATGCGCGGCAGGGTGTCCTGACCCAAGTAGGCCTACTGCTGGGCACTTAATAGTGCTAACGGCAGACCCCGCTGCAGCCACAGAAAATGGAATTCTGGTGCAAAAAAACTGAAGCAATAGTAGTATTTTGGTGCAATAATCCAAGATGTATCTTTAGTCTCCCTTTCTTCTTAATAATCTGGTAGAGTCCCCAAAGCATATTTTCTTGGCTCTTGAACTTGATATGGCCAAAGAGAAGTGTAGCAGTTAGAAGTAGAGGGTATGCCTTTTAAGCACTTCACATAGGATGAAGGTTAATGCACGTGGAAAATGAGAATAACGTTTATTGTTTAAGCTGTGTAAGACGCATGCGAGTCATAAATGTTTGGCAGTTCTAGCATGGGAAGCATTATTATCTTATTGTTAAATCACCATTCGTTCCATTGAGGTGAGGCCCAGCACTTAAAACGGTGAGTTATTACAAAACAATGTTTTATACAATAGTTGTGTTTCGATTGCCTGCAGTCCCTATGCAATAGCAGTGTGGCACCATAATGCTTTTTCCAAAGTGTAAACTAAATCTGAATAATCATTTGAGTATACTTTTAATGAAGGTAAGAATTTAAATTCTGCAGCAGTGTTAATCACTGAGAAGGCAGCACATTTACTCACACCGAAAGCAATGTGAAACCATCATGCATTTTTAGAGGTTTGTATTTATGCATTTAGGCACATTCATCTGTACTCTTACGTTTATTTATCTTAATTATTGGACACGGTTAATTTGAAACATGAGCTTGGAGAAAATATAATGACTTCCTATTTTTTAAGTACAAATACTATATATGTTATTTATACATTCTATAATAAATATCTATTTGTAATTATAAATAATAAAATAAAAAATATATAATAGATAATATTCTAATATTTGCATTTTATGATTAAAAAATGAAATGGTATAATTTCTGTACATATTTTCTCCTAGTTCGTGTCTTGCTTTTTGATTTTCTCGACAGTGTCTTTCAAAGAGCTTATTAAGTTTGTTAAATTTCTCTATTTTTATAGTCTGTTTTCTGTTTCATTGATTTCTGCTTTTACTTTTATTCTTAGTTATTATTTAATTAGTTAGTTCTTCTATTTCTAGCTTCTTAAGGTGGAAACTTGAATCGCTGATTTTAAACCTTCCTTCCTTTTCTACTATAGCCATTTAAAGCTTTAGCTACATCCTACAGACATGTTTTTATTGTTATTCAGTTGAAGTATTATCTAATTTCCCTTGTGATTTCTTCTTTGGCTCATGGGTTATATTATATTTATGTGATATATCATATTATATTAAGGAGCCCTTGTGGCACAATGGTTAAGCACTCAGCTGCTAACCAAAAGGTTGGCAGTTCAAACCCACTCAGTGGTTCCTGGAGAGAAAGACCAGGTAATTTGCTTCCATAAAGATTATATAGCCAAGAGAACCCTCTGGGACAGTTCTACTCCGTCACATAGGGTTGCTATGAGTTGGAATTGACTTGATGGCACTCATCAACAACAACAACAACAACAGTATCACATTATGTTATGTTACTTAATTTCCAAATATCTGGGGGATTTTCCAGATTTGTTGATTTTATTAATTTATTTTTATTGATATTTAATTAAATTCCTTTATGGGCCAAGAACTTACTCTATAAGATTGCAATCTTTGAAAATTTATTGAGATTCACTTCATGCTCTAGCATCTAGTCTATTTTGGTATACATTCCATGTATGCTTGTAAAGAGCATGTATTCCGAAGGTATCGGTTTCAGTGTTCTGTAAATGTGAATTAAATCAAGTTGATTTATAGTATCATTTAGTATCGTTCAGATCTTCTTTCTCCTTAATAGTGTTTTGTCTACTTGTCCTATCGATTACTGACAGGTGAATGTTAAAACCCCCAGTTATGATAGTGGATTTGTCTATTTCTCCCTTTAATTCTTGCCTCGTGTATTTGGAAGCTCTGTAATTTGGTGTGTATATATTTATGATTGTTAGGTCTACCTCATAAAATGACTCTTTTTATCATTATGAAATGTCCCTCTTTATCTCTGGTAATATTTCTTTTCTTAGGGTTTGCATTGTGTGACAATAATATTGCAACGCCACCTGTCTTGTGCTTTCTGTCTGCATGGTATATTCTTTATATTCTTTTCCATTCTTATACTGGCATGTGTCTCTATCCATAAATTCATCATAATTGATCTTGTTAGCTTTAAGTTTACCATCTTGCCATTTGTATATTATTTGTCCCTTCTGTTTTTTGTTCCTTAGTTGCTCCTTTCCTGCTTATTGGGAGTTAATCAAATATTTTTAGTATTCTGATTTATTTCCTGTATTGACTCCTTAGCTACACTTATTATTATTTTAGCGGTTTCTCCGGGGCCAAACATACGCATCCTTAACTTGCTAAAGATCTAGAGTTAATATTGCTCCACTTCAGACTTCATTTTCCACTTTTCACACCTGACATTTTCCACTTCATCCTTTCCACCTCACAAATGTAAGAACTTCAGAACAGTTTAATCCCATTTACCCACCCCCTGTTCTTCGTGCTGTTGTTGCCATGCGTTATACCTCTACATACTTGTAGGGAACCCTGGTGGTGTGGTGGTTAAGAGTTTGGCTGCTAACCAAAAGGTTAGCAGTTCAAATCCCCCAGGTGCTCCTTGGAAACCCTACGGGGCAGTTCTACTCTGTCCTATGTGGTTGCTATGAGTTGGAATCGACTTGACGGTAATGGGTTTTGTTTTGGTTTTTTACATATTGTAATCCATAATTTAGAATATTATTGTATTTATTTTAAACGGTTTCTTTAGGACTTTAAAGGAAATCAGGAGGAAAAAAATGGTCTTTTATAGTTAGTCTCTGCCTTGGTTATCTAGTGCTGCTATAACAGAAATACCACAGGTGAGTGGCTTTAATGAACAGAAATTTCTTTTCTCAGTTTAGGAGGCTAGAAGTCTGAATTCAGGGCACTGGCTCTAGAGGAAGGCTTTCTCTCTCTGTCAGCTCTAGGGGAAGGTTCTTGTCTCTTTTTGGCTTCTTCTGTTCCTCGGTTTCTTGGTGATCTTCATGAGGCATGGCATCTGTTTCCCCCTCCCGCTCTTTGCTTGCTTGTCTTTGTGCCTAATCTGCTCTTTTATATCTCAAAAGTGACTGGCTTAAGACATAATTTACACTGATATGGCCTCATTCACATAACAAAGAAAACTCTATTCCCAAATGGGATTACATCCACCAGTATAGGGGTTAGGATTCCAACATATATTTTTGGGAGACACAGTTCAATCCATAACAGCCACAAATTTGCATTTCCTAGTGCACTTCATTCATTTCTCTATATCCAACTTTCATTTCTTTCAGTCTGAAAGACATCCTTTAGCATTTCTTGAAATGCAGGTCTGCTGCTGACAAATTCTCTCAGCTTTATTTTTAATCAAAATGTCTTCATTTTACCGTAATTTTTGACGGTTGTTTTCAGTGGATCTAGAATTCTCAGTTGACACTTTTTTTTTTTTTTCCTTTCAACACTTCAAATGCTGCTGGAAGCTTCTGAACAAAGCATTTAACTGTATGCAATTTTGTTATTTTGTCAAAATTTTCTTTCTTACGCTAACATCTGTGTTGTGCCAATTCTAACCATGATCAGCCACCAATGAGACTCGCCATCTTACATGTTTATTGAGAAGATATTTATTGAGCTCTAACTATATGCCAGGCATTAAGCTAGCCACTGCTTCAAAAGGGGAGATCAAGTTGGAGTATGTTTGGATAATCTTTACAAATGAAAATAACGAGTCATGGTGATCGTCTATAGTATCTAGTATGGAGTTGACACTCTCCACATTGATTGGCTAATGCGCATATTTTAATGATTGATTTTGGACCGTGAAGGTTGACATCTTTCTTCTGTTGTCCTTAGCCAAGTGTCCGTGGGGTCATCACTCAACATAGGTAGTTTGATGTTAAGACCTTATTTTTACTCATTTTGAGATAACCTCTAAGCTTTGGACTTTTTGAGGGTAGGAATCACCTCTACCACAATTGGTAGACAGACTGCTGTAAACTTAAGGGAATTCGCTGCATCCTTGATGTTGATGACAATGGTGTTACAGACCTGGAACAGAAGGACTTCTGAACAGACACCAAATGACTTACGTAAATAAATGTTGAAAAGCACTTGACATTTTCGCATTAGTAAGCCAGGTAGCACAAGGGACTCCCTTCTCGGCCTTTTTGTTTCAGCTCATTTATCCTTCTGTAAGTCTTGTTTTCGCATCCCTTTTTTTTTTCTTTTACTTGCATTGCTTTCTTCTGGATGGTCTCCATATGTCTCTTAAACATTCTGCTCCCAAATGGTGTTAGCATCCCACTGATAATAGTATAGATTCAATCAGAACCCAAGGGAAACATTTACCCCACATTCAGAGGGAAAAACAACAACAACAAAAAAAAGCAGCTCCTGGAGTATAATTGGCTCTTAAGCGAAAGATGGAACCGTCTGCCCCAAAGGTGGAGGTAAACCAGCCACTTAAAACCTTTAAATGAATGGCTGTTTGCCATTAAGCAGGCTGTGCAGGCGAGGTGGAGGATAGGAGGACCTGGGGCGGTAGATCTTGAGATGTGTCACTGATTTGAGTTAAATGGAGTGGAGAGATGCTGTTTATCCTCACAATGAAGTAGGCGGCCCAAGGAGTGCAGGACTGTTTAGAGCTCTGGAGAGGTTTATGAGTTTCTCTGCACCAGGAGGTAAGGCAGGTGCTTAAAATTACTGAGGTATAGCCTAACCAATTACAGATCCCTAAAGTGAGAAGCTCTGATCAGTTGCGTTTGGAAGATGAGCTGACAATTAAACTATCAGGCCAGGCAAATGACAGACTGAAATTTGGAGCTGCATCAGTCAAAAAAAGAATATATATATATATATATATATATATTTTACATTGTGGTTTATTATATTTTTTATTCTTTTTTTTTTTTAATTGTACTTCAGGTGAAGGCTTGCAAAACAGTTTCTCGTGAAACAGTAGTACACATATTGTTTTATGACATTGGTTAACAACCCCACAACATGTCAACCCTCTAACTTCTCAACCTTTTTTTTTTGGTGAAAATACACATAGCCAAAGATACACCATTTCAAAAATTTCTACATGCACAGTTCAGTGACATTGACTGCGCTCTTCCAATTGTGCTGTTATTCTCACTTAAGATGAAGGCTTACAGGACAAAATAGTTTCTCATTTAACAGTTACTACAAATGTTGCCCTATGACAATGGTTAACAATCTCACAACATATCAACAATATCCTTACCCTACCTTGGGTTCCCTATCACCAGCTTCCTTGTCCCCTTCTGCCTTCTGGCCCTTGTCACTGGACTGCTGTACCTCGTTAGTCTCATTTGGTTTTATGGGGCTGTCCACTCCCAGGCTGAACGGTGAACCTCAGAGATAACTTCACCACTGAGCTAAAAGGGTGTCTGGGGGCCGTACTCTCAGGGTTTCTCCAGTCTCCTTTAGGCCAGTAAATCTGGTCTCTTTTTTTTTTTTTTTGTGAGTTAGAATTATGTTCTACATCCTTCTCCAGCTCTGTCCAGAACCCTCTGTTCTGATCCTGGTCAGAGCAGTCAGTGGTGGTAGCCAGGCACCATCTAGCTGTACTGGACTCAGTCCGGTGGAGGCCTTGGTAGCTGTGGACAATTAGCCCTTTGGACTAATCTAAAAAAGAATATTTATATCAACCAAATTTGAAATAACATTGTCACTCCTAAAATATCCAAGCAAATACAATCTCTCTCAATACAGAGAATGGACCTGGTAGGACCTCTTCATTAGACAGTCAATTAGCATTTTTAAAACTATAGCAGAACACGGAGTAAGGTCAGCAGTGATTTGAGCATAAGGTGTAATATGGAAAGAAGAGGAGATATGGAAACTTTTGGGAGCCTACATAGGCCAAATTTTCAAGAGGAGCAGCAGTAGTATATATTAAGAGGGTCACTGATGTTTTCTTGAAATGTAGGAAGTTGAGGAGTCATCCCTGGGTGGTGCAAACCATAAATGTACTCAGCTGCTAACCGAAAGGTTGCAGGTTTGAGTCCACTCAGAGGTGCCTTGGAAGAAAGGCCTGGTGATCTACTTCCAAAAAATCAGCCAATGAAAACCTTATGGAGCACAGTTCTACTCTGACACACATGGGGTCTCCATAACTTGGAATCTACTCAACGGCAACTGGTCTGGAACAAGTTGTAGGAGCTCCTCTCTAAGCTTCTCACTGCAAGAGTTAATCCAGAGTTTGGAGAGGTCCTGTCTAACCAGACTTTGCAACTCCATGAGGAACATGTTGACCCCTTCTCTAAATGCATGCTTGAGTTTTCTCTTTCGGCCTCGTAAAGCTGCCAGACTTGATTTTCTTATTTCTGATTTGTACATTTTGTAGGACCACACTGAGAACCTCCTTGAATAACAATGGCGGAGGCATTCAAATCCTGAAAAAACGTTGTGCGTATGAGGCAGGGCTAAATGCAATTTTTTAGTTAAAAATTATTATTTATAATAATTTAAATTTCAGAGCAACTGCTGCAGGCTGCAGGAGATTTATTCTACATTGACCTCTGAAGAGCTCTCCTTTTATGAGGTTTCAAGGTCCCTGAGATGCCTGGAGATAGTACAGTTTTCCCAGTTATAGGAAAAGAGGTTTATAACTAAGCCTGAGGTAGGTTTGAATTTTGGATCTCAGAACTAAATTGTACAAAGGTCTCTCCTCATCACTCCCACAAAGGACTGTTGGAACCCTGTCCATTCTTCAGATAGGACTTGCTGTATTAGGAAATTAGCAGTGGTTTTGAGTTTTGCTAGCTGTGGTCCCCATGTTTTCCTAGTGATTATCATGGATGTGGGCTGGCAGGGGGCAGATGGCCAAGGAGTCAGATGTTGGGCTGAAAGTGAGCTGGAGACAAACACACACATTCTGAAAAGGTACATGGGAAGCAAGCAGTCCTTTTGCTTTACAGTGTTTAAGATGTCATTACTGTGTTAAGCTTGGAATAACATCTGTGACTTTACATCATTAACCCAGAGAATTACTGTCACCCTGCAACTGAATTTTTTTTTTTTTAACAGAATCTCTTAATGCATCTCTTAGTAGGTCCTCTAGCAAAATGGAAAAATCTTATCTGAAAAATAATCTCAATGCAATCTAGAGCTTAATGTGTATTGGAATTATCTATTGATTTGGCTATACAGTGATCATATTTTCCCTACATTTCTATAATGAAGGTAAATGCAGTTATTTAGTTAAAAGTTCTCTCCCCCCACATTAGATATGTTTTTAAGGTTTTCTAATGTTTGCATCTATAAAAGTAGTAATTTTCATCATTGCCTGTTTATCTAGCTGCTGACAATCCAACTCTGTGTATGATTTGGGGTTGACAAGCAACCATGACATAGTCAGGCACAACAGAATGGGCATAAAAAAATTTGGATACTGTAATAGGCAGGAGCAATTTCATTTTTTTATTCCCATTCACATCCCAGTGACAACAAGTGTTTATCTTCCTTAAAAATGAAGACGGTGGCCCCATAAAACAAAACAGCTAATGGGGCACAACATCCCGGGGACAAGGACTAGAAGGCAGGAGGGGATAGGAAAGCTGGTAATAGGGAACCCAAGGTCGAGAAGGGAGAGTGTTGACATGTCATGGTGTTGTTAACCAATGCCATAAAACAATATATGGGCTAACTGTTTAATAAGAAACTGTTAGTTCAGTAAACCTTCATCTAAAGTACAATAAAAAAAATTTAAAAAATGAAGAAAACAAAAGAAAAAGAAAATATAGGCCAGTTTTATTGTTAAAAAAAAAAAAAAAGAAGACCGTGTTGTTGTTAGCTGCTGTTGAGTTGACCCTGACTCATGCGACCCTGTGCACAATGCAACGAAATGCTGCCTGGTCCTGCACCATCCCCATGATCAGCTGAAGATCAGACCGCTTGATCCATGGGGTTTTCATTAGCTGATTTTTAGAAGTAGATCACTAGGTCTTTCCTCCTAGTCTGTCTTAGTCTGAAAGCTCTGCTGAAACCTATTCAGCATCATGGTAACACACAAATCTCCACCGACAGATGTGTGGTGGCTGTGCATGAGCTTCACTGGCTAGGATCCAAAGCCGGGTCTCCTGCGTGGAAGGCAAGAATGAAGATAGTTCCATAAAAATCCTAGATACGCTAATACAGACATAACTTTGACAATTAGCTGAGTGGAAAATGGGAAGACGCAGGCAAATGTTGATTTCTTTTTGATAGTCTAAACCAGTGTTTTAATTTCACTTATTTTTATTTCTCAAAAGGAAGTCATCTTTTATAACCCATGGTCAGACTGTGAGTGTCACATTTTCATTACACGGTAATTGGCAAAACCTTGCTAGTTAATTCAGACTGAGCATAATGAAGTTTCTTCATCCCAGGTTAAAAATTGGTCTCGGCTGTGTGCGCCTAGCACGTGGAGAAGTAAAGCACTAATTATTCAGTTAATTAGGTCATTGTAGACTGTGAATGTGGATAGTCTCGTATGGTGCTGAGGGAGAGAGGAGAAAGAGTTTAAGGTTCCCCTGGATGGTGGGATCGCAGTCAGAAAGGAAAGAGGCAGCAATTGCGAAGTAACCTCTGTGCAAGGTCGTGTTTTAGGTCCCCCACGCCTCACTCAGGTAGGTTTATTTGCCTGCAGATCCAAGTCAGCCAAGCCCTGAGAAGTAAGAGAAGCTTTTTGACCTGGCTGGATTCCCTTATAAGGCTGGGGTCCTCTGTGCTGGTAGCTCATATCAGTTCTCTGAACAGCTTACCTTGCTGCCCTGGTCCTGAAGCCTGTGAGGAATTTTAACTATTACATTCCTATCCACTGATCTCCTCGGCTTTTTCTGTTTCAGACCCACAGAGTTTGTCCAACTGCCTGCTTGGATTATGACTCAGTTCTTCAGGGAGATCATTGATTATCAAGTGTGAGTGTGTGTGTGTACGTGTGTCCATTAGGATCACTTTGATGACTAAGGTGCATCTGACCCAAGCCATGGTCTTTTCAATAGCCTCATATTCATGTGAAAGTTGGATAATGAAAAAGAAGACAGAAGAAGAATTGATACATTTCAACTGTGATGTTGGGCAAAGAATATAGAATATACCGTGGACTGCCAAAAGAATGACCAAATCAATCTTAGAGGAAATACAACCAGAATGTTCCTTAGAAGCGAGGATGACGAGACTTTGACTTGCTTACTTGGCAAAACTTGGCTAGTGATTTCGGAAAAAGACTGATCTCTGGAGAAGGACATCATGTTTGGTAAAGTGGAGGGCCAACAAAAATGAGGGAAGCCCTCAGTGAGGTGGGCTGACACAGTGGCTTAACAATGGACATGCCAACAATCATGAGGATGGTGCGGGACTGGGCAGCGTGTTGTTCTTTTGTACACAGGGTTGCCACGACTTGGAACCGACTCAATGGCAACTTACAACAACACTATATGCCTGTTGGCTGATCTACTAACTTAGCCCAAACACTCCATTTTTCATATTTTCTGATTCCCTGGTTTTGTGTCTTCTGTACGCCCCAAGGAGCCCTGGTGGCATAGCAGTTAAGAGCTTGGCTATTAACCAAAATTTAGCAGTTTGAATCCACCAACTGATCCATGGAAGTTCTACTCTGTCCTGTAGGGTCGCTATGAGTCAGAATTGACTTGACGGCAACGGGTAGTAGTGTACACCCCAACGGAGTCCCTGGGTGGCACCAATGGTTAAGCACTTGACTAGTAACCAAAAGGTTGGCGGTTTGAACCTACTCAGAGGCACCTCGGAAGAACAGGCCTGGTGATCTGCTTTTAAAAGGTCGCAGGCTTGAAAACTGTGTGGAACAGTTTTACTTGGCCACACCTGGGGCTGCCATCAGTTGGAATCACCTCAAGACCACTGGTTGGTTGGTTTGTTCATTCTTTTTTTGGTATATACCCCAAATATCCAGTGCTGACAGCGGAGATGCTGAGCAGTTGTGTGAGGTTACGACGCCTGTCCTCTGCCAGCCTACTCTCAAGGTAGGTCTACTATTTGCAAAAACAAGTATCTGAAACATCTTTCTCCCCTCTTCTAATTGGACCTCTTTCCCTGTACATCTCTGGACATATGTCTTAACTAATAATCACTGTACATCTGAAGGAAGTGAGATGCTTTAAGCAAAGTCTGAGTTGTAATGTAGCAAACACCATTCCTCAGTTTCTGGAGAGAAGCCAGTGGGTCCCTGTCCTGCCTCATGAGAAGCAGGTGCTGAATAAGCTGCTCTTATCAATGCTAAATGCACATCTTACTGAAACCTGAGTGTGCTGAATTTTATCATACCATGGTTTGATGATAAATGCAAACGATAAAGAGAACATTATATGCACTTCATTAAAAAGTGTGTTGCTGCTCATAACTAATGATAATGAAGTGCCGACTGAACACTAAGTGCCAATGTATGAATGAACCAGAGCCGCCAGCTGTCTCCATGATATTCTGGATACAACTGAAAATACATTAGATTCTCACCAGACCGTGCTAGGACTCCATTCTAAGAAACCTTTGTTGAGAAGTATGTAATAATTTTCCTGGAATAGTAGGAATATTTGAATGATCTGTTGATATTGAAAATGTGTATGGCTGTTAATTTTGAGAGCGTTTTTTTGAGATATGAATGCCGTGAGAATTTCCCATTTTCCTACAAACCATTCCTTGGTAGAGTTAATTTTTGTTAGAGATTTTTTTTTAGTGATTCTTGCAAGACTCTCCAAAACTAATGCCAGAAACTTTGTTTATGCCTTGCTTTTAAATGCCTATAAATAAGTTAGCTTCTTTAATTTAAAAATTCCTTATAAACCTTAGAGTACATTTTTAGTTATTTTCCATGCGTTTTTTATCTCTTATAGGTAATTATGGAGCCCTGGTGGCACAGTGGTTAAGAGCTTGGCTGCTAACCAAAAAGTTGACAGTTCAAATCCATCAGCTGCTCCTTGGAAACCCTATAAGGCAGTTCTGCTCTGTCTTATAGGGTCACTATAAGTTGGAATCAACTCGATGGCAAAGAGGTTTTTTACTACTTAGTATTAAAAACCCATACTGACAGCAATGGGTATGGGAATATTAAAAAATTACCTATTGAATCCCATGGTTCTTAGCTCTATCTCCTTTAAATAAACCTCGGGGTATAAATTTTCTATCTCCAGTGGTAGATTTCTATTTTTCCCATTGGGTCCTGGGGTGTCCTCTTCGATAAAGTTTTCAGGTCACAACTGATGGGCTTTTATAGATGTCCAGTTCACTCAATCAATTGCTCTTGGTATAGAGTGAATGAATCTGCTGCGTTTTCAAGACTAGCAATACATAAAAGTCCTATAATAAAGTATGGTGTCATCTCCTTTTAAAAATGAGTAATGAGGCATGACAATTTCTTTCTAAAGCAATAATCAAGAAAGAGAGCCCTGCATTTAATTCATTACGTGAGCCCATAGAAAGAGCAAAGGAAAAATAAATGTTTTCACCCATTTGAGTCAACTTCAAGCCCCAAATTACAGGTTTTTGCTACTTTGACTTAACTGCTATCACCAAGAAGCACAAATCGCTGTAATCAGTTATCTTATGGAATATAAAGCACTAATCCTTGACATTTGGGGAAGTAATATAATTATCATTGCCCCAACCTGAGGAGATTTTCTTTCACAGTGAATTTTTTAAAGTATAGAAATGAAGACAAAACCAAACCCTGGGAAATTTAAATGAAAATCCTGTTACCAAAAGACAGTCTGTAATAGCTGATAAGAACTTCAGTCATGCCCTTTCCCAATATCCAGGTTTATAGTAAGTAATGAATATTCTTATTAACATCAGGACTTGGTTAACTTGAAAGTTATTCTTTCTTAATATCAAAAGTTTAAACTTCAGTCATTATGGTCTGGTGGTGGTGGCTGGAGCAAGGGCTGGCTGGGCCTCATATGGGCAGGAGGAAGGCCCCTTGAAGGGTCATGAGTAACCACAGGGCATGGACAGAGGTGTTCGGGGGTTGGGGTAGTCCAGTCCCATTCCACATCCCCAAGGCCATATAGGTTGGGGGCCATGCATCTTGGGGTTCTGCTCTCTGTTCTTGCTTTTAATGCCATAGTTTCATTCATTTTTCATCATTTACTAGTTTCATAAAAAGTGTGAAATATTTCAAGTATGTAGAAAAGTTCAGAAAACAACACCATGTGCCCACCACGGAGCTTTCACAAATCTTATATTTTGTCATGGTTGCTTTAGATTCTTTTCTTTCTTTAAGGAAGAAAACCTCCTTGTATCCCTGGAGGAGTATCTGGAGGGGAGCAGGGCAGGACTTCTCTATGTGTATCTCCTACATTTGGTCCGTTCCCTAGGGGCTTCATAGCCATGAGAGGGGCTTTCTCCAGCTCAGCGGGGGATAGTTCCAGGCCTGGCCAGCCAGCCTATGTTCTTTTTTTCCTATTACAATTCAGTGGAATTAATTTTATTTACAATGTTGTGTGAGCAACCATCAACACTAATTATTTCCAAAACCTTTTCTCACCAAACAGAAACTCTGTACCCATGAAGCAATCACTCCCCATTCCTCCTGCCCTTACTGCCCCAGAAACAGCTAATCTAGTTCCTGTGTCAACTCATTTGCCTATTCTAGATACTTCATTTAAGTGGAATTACACAATATTTGTCCTTTTGTGTCTGGATTATTTCATTCAGCATAATATTTTCAAGGTTCGTCCATGTTGTAACATGTATTGGAACTTCATTTCTCTTTATGGCTGCATAATATTCCACTGTAGGGATAGATCACATTTTGTTCACCCATTTATCTGTTGATGGACTCTTGGGTTGTTTTCACCTTTTGGCCATTGTGAATAATGCAGCCGTGAACATTAATTTACAAGTATGTTTGAGTTCCTGCTTTCAATTCTTTTTGGGTATATACCCAGGAGTGGAATTGCTGGGCCATATGGTGGCACAGGACCAGGCAGTGTTTCATTCTGTAGTACATAGGGTTGCTATGAGTCGGAACTGACTTGACGGCACCTAACAACAACAGCAACGTGGTAATTCTATGTTTAACTTTCTGAGGAACCACCAAACTGTTTCCCACAGTGGCTGGCTGTACCATTTTACATTCTCACCAGCAATTCATGACAATTCCAATTTCTTCTTATTTTCTGTTTTTTTGATAATCGCCATTGTAGTGGGCATCAAGTGGTTACCAGCCAAAAGGTTCTTAACCACCTTGGATGCCATTTGCAAATTCCTTATTATTAGTGAGGTTGAGCATCATTTCATATATTTTTTGGCAGCTCTTCTGGGTTGTCTTTTTTCTTATTCATTTGTAAGGATAAAGAATCCTTTATCCTTATATGTGTAGGAGTCCTTGTGGTGCAGTGGTTAAGGACTTGGCTGCTAACTGAAAATTCTGTGGTTCGAACCCACCAGCTGCTCCGAGGGAAAAAGAAGTGATAGTCTACTTCCTAAAGATAACAGCCTTGGAAACCCTATTGGGCAGTTCCGTTCTATCCTATAGGGTGGCTGTGAGCTGGAATTGACTCAGCAGCAACCAGTTTATCCTTATATGTGATATGTGATAGATACTAATCCTTTGTTAAATGAGTTCCGCATATCTTCAGCTGTGGCTTGTTTCCTGACTTTGTGTACAGTATCCTTTTATTGTAAAGATATTTAAAGTTTTAAAGTATTTAACTGTATTAGTCTTTTCTTTTATGGTATGGCTAGTGAAGGACAAGGCTGCAGATGTGTTGGGTCCCTGGTCTAGGTCTTTCTCCCTCTGGGAGGTGTTCATTGATGTGCTGTCTGCTCTGAGCAGTGCCACCAGAGCAGGAGCAGAAGTGTCTAATTATTGCTGAAAGTGTCTGATTATTAAGTTGATCTGCTCACCTCCCAGCTGGTTGAGAAGCTGAGGATACTGCACCTCCAGGCTTGGCTTGAGGCAGAGGTCTGGAGCCCCATGCTACCCTCAGGGCTCCAGGACCACCCTGGGAGGGCAGGATTCTCCACTCTTTCCCTTCCAGAGAGGGGCTGCCTCCTCACTTGTTCCCAGAGCTACCCCCATTCCCTTCTCAGCTGCCTGCTGCCTCTCTCCCAACCCCCCAAGGCCACACAGTACTTCAGTGCCAGAGCTGGAATTCAGACCCCAGTTTGCTTCAGGACCCGGGGCAGGCATGGTTTGGGGGCCCAAGCATGCCATTTGGCGGATCCTGTCGGTTTCATCCAATAAAAGATGAGGCAAAGTTCACTTTTTAAAAGCAATAAGAAAGATCCAAAGGTCCTTGGGAAAAAGCTTTTATAAAAAATAGTCAAGGAATCTGTAGTGACAATATGAATTTCCAAGCCAATCCTAAGAAATCCATTTATGCAATCAGCTGATGATTTCGCTCTTTCTCCTAAGTGGCTCCGGGCTCAATTCAGACTGCACATTCAGTAGAGAATCCTATAGCCTCAAATCAATGCTTGGTGCCAGGGGGGCTTTGGGCAATCTTTCTATCACTCAGAAGCACTCATACAGCTTTGTATTGCAGGAGCCTTCTCACCTCATCCCTGCTTGGTGGTGAATCCGCATGAAGACAAAGATTTTGTGTCTTATTAGCTGGCTTGCCCTAACAGGCCCAGCCAAGCCCTGGGGAGGAGGTGTCAGAAGTTACCAGCCCTTCCCGGAGTACTGACATGTGTTGAGTCAAGCACTGCATTGCATTTATGAGAACCATCAGCCCATCCTTCCCTGTGAAGAGTGCTGTGGCCTTGGTCTGGTACCTCCCCGGCCTTGGATATTCATGTGGCTCTGTCTGTTCTGGGTCTGCAGCCTACCCTGAGGTATTACCAAATAAGCACCAGGTTACAGGGTGTTAATAATGTTGTTGTTGCTGTTAGATGCTGTCGAGTCAGTTCCAAATCATAGTGACCCTATGTACAACAGAACGTAACACTGCCCAATCCTGCGCCATCCTCACAATTGTTGTTTGAGCCCATTGTTGCAGCCAGTATGTCAGTCCATCTCATTGAGGGTCTTCCTCTTTTTCCCTGACCCTGTACTTTAACAGGTATGATGTCCTTCTCTAGGGACTGGTCCCTCCTGATAACATGTTCAAAGCATGTGAGACAAAGTCTCCCCATCCTTGCTTCTAAGGAGCATTCTGGCTGTACTTCTTCCAAGACAGATTTGTTCATTCTTCCGGAAGTCGATGGGATATTCAGTATTCTTTGCCAACACCATTAATTCAAAGGCATCAATTCTTCTTCAGTCTTCCTTATTCATTGTACAGCTTTTGCATGCATATAAGGTGATTGAAAATACCATGTCTTGGGTCAGGTGTGCCTTAGTCTTCAAGCTGAATTCTTTGCTTTTGAACACTTTAAAGAGGTCTTTGGCAGCATATTTGCCCAATGCAATACGTCATCTGATTTCTTGACTGCTGCTTCCATGGGCATTGACTGTGGATTCAAGTAAAATGAAATCCTTGACAACTTCAATATTTTCTCTGTTTATCATGGTATTGCTTATTGGTCCAGTTGTGAGGATTTTTGTTTTCTTTATGTTGAGGTGTAATCCATACTGAAGGCTGTGGTCTTTGATCTTCATCAACAAGTGCTTCAAGTCCTCTTCACTTTCAGCAAGCAAGGTTATGTCATCTGCATAACGCAGGTTGTTAATGAGTCTTCCTCCAATCCTGACGCCCCGTTCTTCTTTGTATAGTCCAGCTTCTCGGATTATTTGCTCAGCATGCAGATTGAATAAATTTGTTGAAAGAATACAATATAATGTTAATAATAAAGGAGCCCCAGTGGCTCAATGGTTAGGCACTCGGCTGCTAGCCAAAAGGTTGCTGGTTCGAACTCACCCAGTGACTCCTTGGGAGAAAGACCTGGCAATCTGCTCCCATGAAGATTACAGCCAAGAAAACCTTGTGGGGCAATTCTGTTCTGTCACATGGAATATGAGTCGGTTGAGTCGCTATGAGTTGGACTGACTTGTCAGCACACAACCAGTTAATAATAGCAATGGTAATAACGTATTGATATTGGTTCATTTGATATTGGTCATTCATGGCTGGCTGTGTTGTTGCCACCCACACAGCAGATATAAAGTGCTGGGGAATTTATGCCCCTTGGGAGCAGCCCCCAACCAATGACTGATGGGCATTGGTGTATAAATTTGATGTTGCTTTCAGTAGGTAAAAGGAAACTTACATTTATTGACAGCCTTCTCTATGCCACTTTCTTCCCATGCAACATCTCTTTGAGCCTGCATTTTTTAAATACACTTTTTTATTCTAGAACAGTTTTAGAGAAAAATTGCAAAGATAGTGGAAAGTTGCCATATGTCCCACACTGTTTCGCCAGTGTTAACATCTTACATTAGTGTGGTACATTTGTCACAACTAATGAATCAATATTGATACATTATCATTAATTAAAGTGCATATGTTATTCAGCTTTCTTTATTTTTCACCTAATGCCCTTTTTCTGTTCCAGGATCTCATCCAGGATGCCACCTTAGATTTAGTCATCACGTCTCCTTAAGCTGCTCTTGGCTGTGACAGTTTCTCAGACTTTCCTTGTTTTTGATGACCTGGACAGTGTTGAGGAGTACTGGCCAGGTATTTTGTAGAATGTTCCTCAATGGAGATTTGTCTGATGTTTTTCTCATGATTAGACTGGGGCTATGGGTTTTTGGAAGGAAGATCACAGAAGTAAAGTGCCATTCTCATCATATCATATCAATTGTACCCCCATTTTTACTGACAAGGAAACTGAGGCTCAGAGAGGTGCAGTGACCTACCCAAACCCCAGGAAGGTCAGGTGCCCATTTGAACCTGGATTTTCCTGGTCCCCAAGTCCATCTTCCTTTCACTTCATAATGTTGCCCTCCCACAGGGCTGAAAGGGGGAAACCAGGTCCCAGAGGGGTGGTCCCCCCCACTTGAATAGCCACCTCTTCCTATGTGCCCTTCCCCTTGCCCATCTCCTTACTGGTATGGGTGTTTGGAGTTTTCATTGGGGGCAGGGGCGTGGGAAGGCAGAGAGGTATGTCAGAGTGGAGATGGGGTGTCAGAGTGTCTTAGTCATCTAGTGCTGCTGTAACAGAAATACCACAAGTGGATGGCTTTAACAAAGAGAAATTTATTTTCTCACAATCTAGTAGGCTAGAAGTCTGAATTCAGGGCGCTGGCTCCAGGGGAAGGCTTTCTCTTTCTGTTGGCTCTGGAGGAAGGTCCTCGTGATGCATCAGTCTTCCCTTGGTCTGGGAGCATCTCAGCACAGGAACCTCAAGTCCAAAGGAGGTGCTCTGCTCCCGGCACTGCTTTCTTGGTGGTATGAGGTCCCCAATTCTCTGCTTGCTTCCCTTTTATCTCTTGTAAGATCAAAGGTGGTAGAGGCCACACCCTAGGGAGACTCCCTTTACATTGGATCAGGGATGTGACCTCAGTAAGGGTGTTATACAATCCCACCCTAATCCTCTTTAACATAAAATTACAATCATAAAATGGAGGACAACCACACAATACTGGGAATCATGGCCCAGTCAAATTGATACATACATTTTTGGGGGGACATAATTCAATCTATGACACAGAGCCAACTGAAGAAAGCTAGACATCCACTCTGCCCTCAATTCAATGTTCACCCCCTACTTCAGTTGTGTTTGAGATTACAATGCCTCTCTCTCCTTCTTCTCTGGTTTCTTCTTTAGTCATTTCTGACAGCTCTCCCCACAGGACAATTTCCATCACCTCCAGGCTTACCTGCACCTTCCAGCTTGAATCTCAAAGGGAGAAAGGCCCTTCCTCTGCCAATATCCCTCTTCTTCCCCTTTCCAAAGATCTCTGATCACATGACCTTTCCTGGACCAATTGCTGTTTCCAAGAGGTTTACCCCACTCTGGTGGAGGAGGCTGGGCTTCTTGTTTGACAACTTCACAGAATCATGTCCCCTGAGGGTGGGTTAGAGCTGGTGATGTGCTCATAAATGTTTAACAATCTGCTCTGGATTGGGTAGCCTGATTTGTTCGCTCATTTCTGTGGTGTAAATACTCCCACCAAGGCTGATTTCAAGCTACCAACATGGTATCAATGAATGTGGAGCTGGGAAGAGATGCATAGTAGCATGGCTCACCTTTATATAGTGTTTTCTCATTGTGTAGTATTTCTTCCATACAGACGCAACAGACATAAATAGCCTGAAGAGCATAGATAATAATAAAAGGTAGCCAAATAATTAGGAAATGATGAGTTTTGAGTAATTCTTATCTTTGTTTTTCCATAGGGTATTTAACTGTAAGTTTATATACTTTAATTTTTAATAATGGCTGTGTATAACAATTGACTCAAAATTCTTGATAGTTTAATGATCACTTCTCTTGAGCTGGTACAAGACAGGTCCAACACACTACTGGTTTTAGAACCCAAGAGGGCAGATAGGAGCAGAGATAGAGTGGCATATTTACTTTACCTTCCATTATCCCTCTCACTGCCCAGTGGGATGATATTAATTCTGCTCATGAATGCTACTTCAGGTGGCTCATCAAGTTTGATAAATATTAATACCTTAACACTCCAGGTCCTTATAGACACTCTGGCCTGTAGCCACTTGCTTTTGACAGTTCATTGTCAGGTAGAGCTTAGATGTGGGAATAAAGTATTATTAGCCTTTGGTTATAAAGGTACCAAAAAACTTGTTGCTGTCGAGTTGATTCCAACTCATAGTGACCCTGTAGGACAGAGTAGAACTGCCCCATCGGGTTTCCAAGGCTGTAATCTTTACAGAAGCAGACTGCCATGTCTTTCTTCCGCAGAGTGGCTGGTGGGTTCAAACTGTCAACCTTTCCATTAGCAGCTGACTTCTTTAACCACTGCATCACCAAGGCTCCTGTATAAAGGTACAGTTACTATAAATACCTCAGTAAAGAAAGAGCGTTACTTTACTTCAGTCTTAAATGCATTTCACAGGTTTGAACCAAGAGGAAACATCACCGTTGCTGGTTCCCAACTCATTATTAGGATGGAAAGTCACTTGTTGACAAGTGCTTTCTCTTATAAAAATTCCCATGGGGTGGAAGGAGTATTGAACATATATCTACGTATCCTTTCTTCATTGTTAGCAGAATCCCACTTGTCTTAGTTATTATCTAGCGTTGCTAAAACAGAAACACCACAGGTTGGTGGCTTTAACAAACAGAAGTTTATTCTCTCACAGTTTAGGAGGTTAGAAGTCCGAATTCAGGGTGCCGGCTCTAGGGGAAGGCTTTCTCTCTCTCTGTCGGCTCTGGGGAAAGGTCCTTGTTCCTTTCAGGCCCACTGGGCAGGCAACTCTGCTCGCTCAGTTTTGGGCGGCCCCATTCTTCTAATCCATCTGAGTGGTGACCCCACACCCTCAGCCCCTGCTCTGTTCTCCTGCCCTTTGGGCATGGCAGTCCCACTCTCTCAGCTTTGGGCAGCAGCCCCATCCTCTTGGCCTTTGGACACAGCAGCCCCACACTCCAGAACCTAGCTGGTGGAGATCTGCCTCTGAAACCTAGGAGGCCATGACGCCACCCTTTAAACTGAGGCAGCCCTGCTTCCCATGCTCCTTCCAACAGTTCTGCTGATCTCTGAGCTGCTCCAGAGACGATCCTTTTCTTTTCTTGGGGGACAACAGATACAGCTCCTTAGGCCTGTTTCCTGCCTGTAGGATTCCAGGAGGTAGACAGTTTTCTTTCCTTTTGTTCTTTCTCTGTCCTCTTCATTATAAGCTGATGGGTTTTCTGCTATGATAGTTGGTTTTATTCATCAGTCACAGGCTTAATCTTTTTAACAAAAGATCGTGTAGCCATGTCCTTGGTGAAAATTCTAGGACACGTGTCCTTAATTTGTACAACAGAATTTTCCAAATCTTTAAGTTTCGTTTTCATTTTGCATAGTTCATTTTTAAGTCCATCTCTTTCCTCTCATGTTTTACTATAAGCGGCAAGGAGAAACCACACAACCCCTTTAAGATCATACTTAGAAATCTCCTCAGCCAAATATCCAAGTTCATCACTTACAAGTTCTACCTTCCGCCAAACATTTGAACATAATTCAGACAAGTTTTTGCCACTGCATAGAAAGCATTGCCCTTCCTCCATTGTCCAATCACATGTTCATCATTTTCTTTTAAAGCCTCACCAGAAGCACATTTAATGTCCACATTTCTAGCAACATTCTGTTGATAGGTGCCATATGTATTCTGCTAAGACAATAGAGACTTTGCATATGGCTTTCTTCACTTCCTTCTGAGCCCTCACCAGAATTGCCTTTGACATCCAGAATTCTGCCAACAATCTCTTCAAAGTCAATCTAGGCTTTTACTAGTATGCACATGAAAATTCCTCCAGCCTCTACCTATTACCCAATTCCAAAACCACTTCCACATTTTAGGTATTTGTTAGAGTAGGACCCCCACTTCTTGGTACCAAATTGTCTTAGATAACTAGTGCCACAAATGAGTGGCTTTAACAAACAGAAATTTATTTTCTCACAGTTTAGGAAGCTAGAGGTCCAAATTCAGGGTGCTGACTCTAGGGGAAGGCTTTCTGTCTCTATTGGCTCAAGGGGAAGTTCTTTGTCTCTTCAGCTTCTATTCCTTGGCAATCTTAATGTGGTGTGGCATCTATCTTCCCCCATTCTGCTCGCTTGCTTATTTAATCTCTTTTATATCTCAGAACAGATTGACTTAGGACATACCCTACGCTAATACTGTCTCATTAACATAACAAAGAAAACCCATTCCCGAATGGGATTATAACTACTCTAGGAATGTGGTGCAATGAATTACTTAATATGGCCCTTGTAGCCATAGACTGACTCCCACAAAATGATTGGGTGGTAGTATGCAAATAAGGTGCTTATGGCCCACCAAGGGGGTTGGACAGCTTGCTAATAATGCAGATGAGGTTCATGGAACCCTGTGGGGATGGGACCATGCAAATAAGGTGCATGGAACCCTAACGAGGGGATTGGTTGGTTTTGCCATCCTACTAGGGTTAAAAGAGAGCCAATTTCAGAGCAGAGAGGCTTCACTAACACAAAGAAAGAAGAGCCAGGAGTGGAGCATGTCCTTTGGACCAGGGTCCCTGTGCTGAGAATCTCCTAGACCCAGGAGACAGGGGGCTGTAATACCGGAGATGGCGCAAGACAATGAGAAGCAGCGGCAGAAAAATGGTGGCAGCAGAACTAGGAGACCAGTGCGAGATGGTGCAGCGGGCTTCCTGGTCCACAGAGCAGAGTGGTTATAGTGGGTGTATTGACCCACAGAGCAAGACAGCTGAGTGCCTTTGGGCAGGAGGCTTCCTGGTGGAGTGGAGAGCCTCTGGGCACTTATTGATGGAGCTAAAGAGCTTTGTAACACTTGACTGAGCAGGGCAGAGTACAGGCCAAGGGAGTGGCCTGCCTGCAGACACGGCCAAGAAGCTATCCTGATCAAAGAACTGTATCCTGAGTCATTCCTGATCCTGAACCATAACCTGTTATTTCCCTAGTAAACCCCATAATCGTGAGTATTGGGAGTTCTGTATGGCCATTGCAACAAATTATCGAACCCAGCAGAGAAGTAGAGAGTGCCATGGGAGGGACGGCTGGTGTCAGAATTTGTAAATAGTGTGGAGAGACCTTTTGTCTGACCTCCATCTCATAGCAATCAGCCTTGGGCCGATGTTAATCTTGACTCTTCGCCCTTTTGAAGTTAGAGGAGGTCAGATGTCTGCACCACCATTTTTACAAGAGGTTAGGATTTACAACACATACTTTTGGGGGACACAATTCAATCCTTAATACCACTCTTCTTGAATTTACTGTGAAAGAATAATCTTTTGCATGCACCTTTCATCCCACCCCTGAAGCTTCCTCCATCGTAGAAGGGGCTAAGGCTGGAGGCAGGGAGACCAGTGGGGAAGCTACTTCAGCAGTCCAGATGAGAGATGATGAAGGTCTAAACTTGAGCACAGCCTTGGGGATGGAGAGAGGTGTGTGATGGTGAGCTTGAGCCAGAGCAATGACCCAATGGCCTAACTTTTAGCTAAAAGAACACACGATAGTGATCTGCAAGCTTAAAAAATGTGAATCATGAGGGTATGAGTGTTCTTTTTATTCCATTATGCATAAATTTAACACATTTCTTGGGAAAAGATACTTAAAGACAAGAACTTGGGTAACTTTATTTCATGACAAAAGTCAGATCAACCTCCCTCTATATGCAGCATAAAAAATTCACTTGTACATTGTGGGCTGTATGTACAAGACTTGGATATGCAAAAACATGAGGCAATATGTTACTGTAGGTAAAAAAAAAAAAAAGCAGTATCATTGGTAGGTAAAGTTAAGGGAGTTTGTGGCTTAAAAAATTAATGCATGCTTAGTTGTGTGGGCTAGCTCAGTAAATTTAGGGCTGTTTGGAGATGATTGATTACCTACAAAATACCTAGTAAAGGTCAACACTTACACATGAAATCCATTTTTGGAGACTGCAATCAAAGAAAACTCCTAAGGCAATTTGTTTAAAAAACAGTATTAATGCAACAAAGCCATGTTGCTTTCTTTTTGAACTGTTGAAACCGTCAAACCATTTCTTCTATTGTAAGTGAGTCCCCTTTTCAACTAGAGAACAAAGTGGTCAGACAGGGGCCAACCTAAGGTATAAACTCAGAAAGGGCACCCGGTGTTTCTGCCGGAAGCAACTTGGCTATAGCTAGATAATGTTCACATGCTCTTTACTAAAGAGAAGTTGAAGGACAAAAGAATAATCCTTTAGTGCCTTTGAAAGACTGTTGAAAGTCTTTTTAATGTCAATCAAAAGCACTACAATGTACATCACTGTACACTGCCAGAAAATACCCTTCGGATGCACCCTGGAACTATCTTACAAAGTGAAATCCTTCTTGGGAATATGGAAATAAATGTACCAGCAACATCTATCAGATCAATGACTGAATTTTTTTCAAGTGGTAGGTTCACCTTTCCTCAGATCTTATTTGCATTCAACAAATAAATGAATTAGTGTCAAATTTCTATTTTCAGATTTGACTTTGGAGTCCCAGTAAATTCTGCTTCTACAACAACCTGGTTGGATACTAATATGCTAACATCCTACTTTATATTTATGCCACAACATTAAGTATACATAACAGTTTATGACTGCCATTGGTTGGTACTAGCCAATGTGTTAGAACTTCACAAGTGTTCTCTCCGGGAGATACATGAGATATTTCATAGGAGTTAGGTAGCGCCTAAAGTCAGGAAGTGTTGGTTTGGGGCTTTAAACACAACTGTCTCACCCTAGAAATTGTGCTGTTAGTTACTGTCTTATATTATTGCCCTGTTAAGCAACAAGAATATCCCATATACATGATGTTTGACAAAGTGATGATACTGGCCTCATAGAATGGCTTGGAAAACATTCCCTCCTCTTCTATTTTTTGGGAAGGGTTTGTGAAGAATTGCTACTAATTCTTTAAATATCCGGTAGAATTCATCAGTGAAGCCATCTGGTGGGTAGTTTTTAAATTACTGATTCAATCTCTTGTTAGAAGTCTATTCAGATTTTCTATTTCTTCTTGAGTGAGTTTTGGTAGTTTGTGTCTTTCTAGGAATTTGTCCATTTCATCTAAGTTATCTAATTTGTTGACACAGAGCTGTTCATAGTATTCTGTAACAATCATTTTTACTTTTGTAAGATTGGTAGTAATGCCCCTCTTTCATTCTTAATTTTAGTAATTTAGCTCTTCTCTCTTTTTTGGGGGGGTGTCATTCTAGCTAAAGATTTACCAATCTTGTTGATCTTGTCAAAGAACCAACTTTTTTTTTTTATTGTGGTAAATATATAGGTAACAAAACATCTTCACACATACAGTTCAGTGACATTATTTTTTAAAATGATTATTAATTCATTAAGCCCTGACCTCTCAACTACATTCATCAGGAATTTAGTCTCAACTTGGAATGAATGAAAAATGCTGGCAGTTTTCCCTGCCCGTTGTTAGGGAGCTGAAGGGAGAAGAAGCCCTGTCTTATTGGCCACACCTGAGCATAGGAGAGCTTCCATCAAAATGAACTTGGCGGGAGAGGGTTGTAGCTCCAGTGCCACAGACTCTTGCTGTTCTGAGTTTTAGCAGATTTTCTTGAATAAATATTTATTTGCTGTATGCCCTTAGCACAGTTTTCAGAGACTTAATTTTTTTTAAAAAATAATTTTCACCAGTCACGTCTGCTTTGCTGGCGTGTGGGTCTGCGGAGCTCCTCAGGCAGACATCCTAGAAGTGTAACTCCCCAGGACTACTTTTATCCTCTCCATTTTATACATGAGAAAACTGAAGCACAGAGAGGCTAAGTGACTTGCCTAAGGTTGCGCAGTAAATGCCAAAGCTGGGATACAAAGCCTTGGGGTCTGACTCCTGAGTTTGCACCAGGCCAAAAGGAAGGAAGGTTCTGTAGGAGATGGCACATATTTCCAGGAGGAGGAGAGGATTGAGAGGGAGCAGTTCTTAGGCATTTTAATAAAATCTTCAAGGCCCACCTGGACACTTCTGTGTGCTGAGACCCGTGCCACATCATGCCTCTCTTTGAACAGCCCGAGGCATCCTCAGGGGGCCCATGTACTTTTCCTTTCTGGCAGGCAGTGGGAACGGATTCTGCCTAAGCCGTGCTCCTGTCCGTCCGCTGGATAAAACTCACCATGCAGATAACGCTCAGGTGCTTATCTAATTTACATCTTTGTCTTTGAAGTCAGAGATTCGGGCTGAATAGAGGTGGGTGGGTCAGATCTTTTATGTAGCCCTTAACTGATGATCTCCTTCTGAGATGCCTCGCACTCAGGCCCACCTCCCAGGGCCCACCCGGGGCTTGCTTCTCATCATCAAAAATGTCCCTTCCTGTGCTTTGTTCCCTCCCTCCAGGCTCACAGCCTCCTGAGAGAACTTGAAGATCTGATCAACTGAGTTGTAGTATTGAGTATCCCATTGTAGATTATTCAGTAGCACCCTCCTGGAGACTTGCAACCTTGACCCAATGAAATGAGGTCGATGATGAGAACTTCAAACCATAGTGATTGCTGGGAAAATCTTTTTGGGTAGGCAGAACCCGCTGGCATCAGCCTGCCTCCCAAATCCTGTTTCCGCCGACTTTTTAGCACCAGTTGGATATCTGATAGTCATCTCAGCATCCATGCACAAGGTTGGTCTCTTGATCTCAACCCCAAACTTCTTCCTCTCCCCTTCTTATTCTTAACGCCTCCCTCTTCTTTACCACCTGCATCAAATCCATCAAGTTTCTTCTAAAACATGTTCCAAATCTCTCTCCTCCCCTTCAGCTGCACTGCCACCATCACTGAAGGCCACCAGCACCTTGCAGCTAGACCACGACAGTAGCCACCTAATTGGTTTCCCTGCATATACAATTGAGTCAAGTCCTATTCCTCCCCTGTTAGCAAGCCTTTAACCGTTTCCCATAGCACTTAGAACACAATTTCAACTTCTTATCATGGCGTGAGGTCTTGCAGCATCCAGCCCCTCCCTAGCTCTCCAGCCTGGCCCTGCCTAGCACTTCCCTTGCTCTCCCATACTTTACTCGCTGTCCTCCACCCACACTGGCCTCAGTTCAGTTCTTATGCCAAGGTCTTTGCATGTGCTGGTCCTGCTGCCTGAATGGTAGGCATAATGCTGCCCCCACCCCCACCCCACGATGACCACCCGCTAATCCCTGGAACCTGTGAATATGTTACATGGAAAAAACAACTTGGCAGATATAATTAATGTTGTTGTTGTTAAGTGCCATCAAGTCAATATTCAACTCACAACAACCCCATGTGACAGGGTAGAACTGCCCTGTAGCGTTTCCTAGGCTATAATCTTTATGGAAGCAGATCACCAGGTCTTTCAACCTTTCGATTAGCAGCTGAGTGCTTAACCATTCCACCACTAGACCTGAAAATCGGGAGAGTAGCCTCAATTATCCAACTAGCTCCAATCTAATCACATGATCCCTTAAAAACAGAGAACTTTTTCCAGCTGGAGGCTGAAGATCTTCAAAACACAAGAAGGTCTTGACATATCTTTGCTGGTTCAGAGATGGAGGGGCAATGGATGAGGAACGCAGGCAGTTTAAGGAGCTAAGAGAGGCTCCCGGCTGCCAGCCAGCAAAGAAACAGGGACCACTGTCCTACTACCCAAGGAACTAAGTTCTGTCAACAACCTGAATAAGTTTGGAAGTGGGTTCTGCCCCAGAGGCTTCAGATAAGAGCCTGGCCAGATGCCACCTTGATTTCAGCCTTGTAAGTCCTGAAGCAGAGAAACCCCAGAACCCACCTGCATTCTGACATACAGAACTGTAGGATAATACACTTGTGTTGCCTTAAGCTGCTAAATTTGTGGTAATATGAACAGAAAACTAATAACAGCCTAGAATGCTCTCTTTCCCCCTCTACTATTTTCCTGGATGGCCCCTTCTCATCTTTCAGGCTCACCCATTCCATGATTATCCCACTGAAAGTAGGCCACCTGTTATTCTCTTTCATGCCACCCTATTTTTTCTCCCTAGAATTAATCACAACTTGTCCTTGTGTATTTGTTGAGAGCAAGGCTTCAAACTGGTTTATTCCAGTTCAAACCCCTACTGAGAATTTGCATTTCCACCCCAGATATGCTGAATCAGAATCTACACTTTAACAAAATCTTCAGGTGATTCTTATATGTAATAAATTTTGGGAACCACTATTGTACTAGCGGTTCTCAGAAATGATCCCGAACTAGCAGCATTAACGTTGCCTGAGAACTTGTTAGAAACGCAAATTCTCAGCCCTGGTTGAGAGGCAGCGTGGTACAGGAGGGCTGGGTGCTGTGGTCACTGTGCAGGCTCTGGAGTTGCAGGGTTCAAACCTAGTGCATTCTCCTTGCTACTTTTGTGATGTTGGCTGAGTTAACCTTCCTATGCCATTTTTCTAAAATAGGCATAATAAACTAGCTCAGAGAGATGTTGTGAGAATTAAATGTGTGAATATCTATAAAACAGAACAGTGCTTGGCACATAGTAGGTTCCAATAATTGTAGCTATTATTATGCGTTTGTTAAGTGGCCTTCTAGACCTCGGGTAGCTAAGCTATCGCCAGTGGGTCAAATCCAGCCACCATCTATCTATTTTTGTAAATGGAGTTTTACTGGAACACAGTCACGCCTATTTATTTATGTATTGTCTGTGGTACTTTTGTGCTATAATGGCAGAGTTGAGTAGTTACGACTATGTGGACTGCAAAGCCTAAATTATTTACTCTTTGGCCCTCTGCTGGAAAAGTTTGCTCTAGACTGTAAGCCCCACTGGGGCTGGGACCACGTCTGGTTTGTTCATCTCTGTAGACTCAGTTCTTAGCACACTATCTGGCACATAGTAGGTGCACGATGCAGCAAGCTGAGAGGATAAAAGTTAAATTGTGTGTTAAGCTTGTATTGCCTATCCATGTATAAAAGTGTGGAATCCACCCTTGCTCCCCCTAATTAACATTACACCCTCACTCCAGCACTGTGCAAAGTCCTGCTGTTCTGGAAACAGTGACTCCACTCAGTCATGATTCTAACCCAGCTTTTTAATGCTGGCTAACCAGCCTCTTAATGCTTTCCTGCTAGGCGGTCTTGGGCTTTAATATTAAGTGCCATTTTTACTTTCTAAATTAAAGCTGCTTTGTAGCTCTAGTTAACCAGCCCAATGTTCTTTGGCCGTTCATCTCCCAGATCTTTAGCTGAGCAGGGTTGCCTGGGATGTCTTAGTTGTCACAACATCAGCCTCGCCATGTCACAATCAGTAGGAGCCAGGGCGCACACTGTGCTTTAATGGAACTCCAATATAAGCTTTAAATTGTCCCTTAAGAAGCCCAAAGATTCAGAGATTTAGAATGCCTGAAGTTTTCATCAAGCACATCTGTTTGGTATACATCAATGTCTTTCCTGCAGCTGTGTTTTACAGGGCCAGCTCACCTCCATCCATCAGATATTTTCACATTTCTATTCTTATACTCTTTAATTATTCCATGGAGGATTTCAGGGAGTTTTTAACGATCAAATATATTATACTTGTAAGGAAATCAGGTTATCTTTTCACGAGGTGAAAAGACAGCTGATTACTAATTGAGCTGTTTGTCATCAGGATCAACTGTAGCAGCAGCAACACAATTGGTATGAGGGGGCGGAGGCTGGCAAGTCCTCCTTCTCAAGCATTCCTTCACAGATGCCTGAAATCCTACCATTGGCTACTAATCCCCTTGCATTATGCATTGTCTGCTTCAGGACCATTTTTTCTCTGCAAATATTTATTTTAAAATATATTTTATTTTTGGTGGCACCAAATACAACCAAACATATATCTATTCACAATTCTTACATGAAGAGTTTATACAAATATCTCTTTGTGTGATAATAAAAGTTTTGGAATTCCATACTTTTTTCCCTTGAATGATCTGTGCAAGTAAAAGCAGAGCTATGAAAGTTGGGGTGCTTAAGGAGGCAGACTACGGTCAGGAGATCCGAGGAGAAGAAATGGGGACTGTTTGACAGCTTTGCCTAGTTAGGGTCAGCCTAGTTGGGATATCATAGTGGATGGTATTATTTTTTGGAGGTGAAAACTAAGGTATCTGTGTGTGTGCAAACCCCACTCAGGAAGACCTCGAAAAGCCATCCATTCCAGCCTTGAAACTGCTTTTATGGTCTCACACTCTCCTCTCACCTGTAGTCCAGGTGAGCTGAAGGTGAGCAGTAGAGTGTCCACCTGTTACTCCCCAGGCCACCAGGCAAGAGGCCTCATCACCCTCCAGACTCTGACTTTTCTTCTTTGATGGTGGGTAGGTGAGATGACATTACCATTCCAACTTGAACACCTTTATTAACTGATCTCAGAGCACATAAAACCTCTGCAGTTACAGTGCAGGTACCACCTAGTTACTTCACATACACGAATGTTGTCCTCTATCCACCCAAACTTTCAGTATACAAGTGTCTTTATCGTTAAAATGGGCATTATAGTAGTATTTATTTCATAATGGGATTGTGAAAATTAGTTAATATAGTCTCTGATATATGATATATGTTTGGTTGTGTACATTGCCACCAATTAATTAGAACAGTCTCTGACCCATAATAAGTACTCAATGAATGTTACCATTTACTACTACTTCTACTATTACTATGGCTACTATTACATACAGTAAAACCTACGAAAGCCAGAACAAGTATAAGGCAGAAACCTGTCGCAGAAGGAAAACTCAAATATCTTCCACTAAATACAGAGTGACGGAAAAGTGGTGACTGCATCCTGTCAGAGGCGGAAGACTTGCAAGACCCAGAAAAAGAAGACAGTCCCGTTGAGTTTGGCTCTCCCAGGTTTCACTGTAATTTGGTATCATGCTTTTTCACTTTATTTTATGAACATTTCCCATGTCTTTAAATTTTGGTGGCTATTATAGTATCTGCTTATTTGATTAACTTTGACTGTTTTCAGTCCAATATTTCATCATTTTAGGTAAAATTTTGATCAATTATTTTTATATAAATTATACTAATTTTAAAAATATTTCAATATGATAGATTCTTAGAGGTAAAAATTACTGGGTGAAAGAGTATAATTTTTTTGCCAACTTGTCTTAAGCATACTATATGAACACGTCCATCTGATCTTCCTTGTTAACACACAGACACACTCACAAATAAAAACTTTTCCAATTTGAGTGGCAAGAATCATTTCCTTATAGCCTTAATGTGTATTTATTTTATTACTACTAAAGTAAGATATTATTTCAAAATATTATTATGTATTTTTATTTCTTCCTTTTTGACTTGCTTGTCTATATTTTTGCTCATTTTTCTATAGTTTTTTCTTAATTTATACGAATGCTTTATATATTATCGATTTTATATATTTGTTATAAATTTCGATCCTTTGCAGTTACTTTCTCTCCATCTCCCCCTAATATTTTAGTATTGCTGATGGGATCTTTTGTTGTCCAGCAGTTTTAAATTTCTATGTAATCAAATAGGTCAATCTTTTAAAGCTCTAGGTTTTATGTGTTTCTTTACTCTGCCAAGATTATGAAACCATTGTTCTATAGTTTCTGATACTATTTTTATAATTATCTGGATTCTGTGCTGTGTAGTGTGAGGTGGGCGTGTTATTATTTTTCACAAATGGATATTTTCAAATAACATTTATTGAACGATCTGTTTCATTCCCACTGATATGAAAAGCCACTAATTTCTGATATGAACTTCCTGTTAAGATATGGGTCTACTTCTGACCTCTCCATTGGGTTCTGTTGTCTATTTGATTACTGCTATCCAAAGTCACCTTGCTGTATGTGCTATAACTTTATTAGCACATCTGATATGGAAATTGCTTCTCATTTTTTATTGGAAATTCTTGGGCATTTTCTATATAAAGCTTGACATAACTAATAAGAAAAATTCTTGGGATTCTGATTGGAATTGCACTGGGTTTATACATAAATTTGTGAGGAACTAAAATCTTAACAGCCTCAAATCTTTTCATTCAGGATCCTTGTAATTCTCTCTACTTCTCTCCTTCAGTAAAAATTTCTAGTTTTCTTCATTTTTGTTTTGTATATTTCTTGATAAGTTTATTCCTAGGTGTCTTGATAGTTTGGGTTGCTTTTGGGAATAGAATCTTTTTCCCATGACATTTTCTAATTACTTTCCTAGTGGATTTGTTGGCCTTGGATATGGCCACCTTACCAAAGTCTCCTTTTGGTTACAATGATTCTAATTAGTTCTAATATTTGTTGATTCTGTTAGATCTTCTAAGGTGATGAGCGTATTGTAAAATAATGTCTTCTCTCTCTTTTTCCAGTATTTATACCTCGTTTTTTCTTTCTCCTCATACTGCATTAGCAAGGACCTCCAGTACAATACTGAATAGCAGGGCTGATAGTGGGCACATTTATCTTATTCTTGACTTTAATTAAATCTCCTCCAACGTTTTTATCATTATGATGTTAGTAGTAGGTTTCTGGTAGATCATCTTTATACAGCTAAAGAAACTTCCTTTGATTCCAAGCTTGTTAAAAGTTTGATTAGAAATATGTTTTGAATTTTATCAAATATTTTTGTCACTTACTGAGATCTTATTTTTCCTTTTTTAGCTTGTTAATGTGGTAAATTATATCAGACTTAATGCTGAACGATTCTTTTATTCCTGGAAAAAGCCCCCTTAACCATATTTTAGTATTGTTTCCATACACTTCTGTGTTTGATTTGCCAGAATTTAAGATCACTGCATCTGTATAGTCCTCTAGGGTAGTGTAAGCCTCTGCCTTCTGAGCACATGGTGGATAGCATTTCTTGGGCCCCTTGGGATCAGTTTGAGACGTATGACTGGCTTTGGCTAATGAGTTGGAAGCGGAAGTAATATGTCTCACTTCTAGCCAAGTGTCTTATTGCCACCATAAGATGTCCAGGCTATTTTTTCTCCTTTTGACTCAGTGACTAGCAACATTTAAGGCCTTGAGCAACTATGATGAGCATAAAACAAAAACCAAACTCATTGCCGTTGAGTTGATTACGACTCATAGAGACCCTATAGGACAGGGAAGAAGTGTCCCATAGGGGTTCCAAGGAGCACCTGGTGGATTTGAACTGCTGACCTTTTAGTTAGCAACCGTAGCTCTTAACCAGTACACCACCAGGGTTTATGATGAGCATAGCTCCCAGCTAACCAGCAAGGACATGTATCATGAGCAAGAAAGAAACCAAAGTTGTTTCAACAATTAGGTTGCAAACATTTTCTATAAAGGACCAGATAGTAAATATTTCAGACTTTGTGGGTCAGGAGGCAAAATCAAAACTATTATGCAGGTACTTGTATAACAAGAGAAAGAATACAAATTTTTTTTTGAGAGACTTCAAAATACAATAATAACTGAGTATTATTATTTTGTAAGGGGTCCTGGTGGTGCAGTGGTTAAAGAAAGGTCCGGCAGTTTGAACCTACCAGCTGCTCTGTGGGAGAAAGATGTGGCAGTCTACTTCAGTAAAGATCATAGCCTTGGAAAACCCAATGGGGGCAGTTCTATTCTGTCCTATAGGGGCGCTATGAGTTGGACTCAACTCGATGACAATGGGTTTTTGCTTTGGATTCTTATTTTGTAATACAAGTCTACTGAAGAGAAGAATGAAATTCTTGTGTGTGTGTGACAACATTTTGCTTATTTGGAATTCAAAGTTGGAGTTCAAAGTTAGTGTTCCCTATCATATCAATTACAAATTTTTGTTAATGCTGGTCTGTATGAAATTTTACCAATTTCATCTTTAAAAATTTTTTTTTCACAAAGATGTTGTTGTCGGGTGCTGGTAGAGTCGATGTCGACTCATAGCCACCCCATGTGACAGGATGAAACTGCCCCAAAGGGCTTTCTTGGCTGTAATCTTTACAGCCCCCATACGTCTGTCAGTTTGTACTACTGTGGGGGCTTGCCTGTCACTGTGATGTTGGAAGCTATGCCACTGGTATTTAAATACCAGCAGGGTCATCCATGGTGGGCAGGTTTCAGTTGAGCTTCCAGACTAAGACAGACTAGGAAGAAATGCCTGCCAGTCTACTTCTGAAAAGAATTAGTCAGTGAAAACATTATGAATAGCAGCGGAACATTGTCTGATAGAGTGTGGGAAGGTGAACCCCTCAGGTTGGAAGGCCCTCAGAAGACGACTGGGGAAGAGCTGCCTCCTCAAAGTAGAGTTGACCTTAATGACATAGATGGAGTCAAGCTTTCAGGACCTTCATTTACTGATGTGGCACGACTCAAAATGAGAAGAAACAGCTGCAAACATCCATTAATAATCAGAATGTGGAATGTATGAAGTATGAATCTAAGAAAATTGGAAATTGGCAAAAATGAAATGGAATGCATAAACATCAGTATCCTAGGCATTAGTGAGCTGAAATAGACTGGTATTGGCCATTTTGAATCAGACAATCAAATGGTCTACCATGCTGGGAATGACAAATTGAAGAGGAATGGCGTTGCATTCACAGTTAAAAAGAACATTTCAAGATGTATTCTGAAATACAATGCTATCAGCAATAGGCTAATATCCATACCGCTACAAGGAAGACCAGTTAATATGACTATTATTCAAATTTACATACCAACCACTAAGGCCAAGGTTGAAGAAACTGAAGATTTTTACCAACTTCTGCAGTCTGAAATTGATCGAACATGCAATCAGGATGCACTGATAATTACTGGTGATTGGAATGCAAAAGTTGGAGACAAAGAAGAAGGACTGATAATTGGAAAATATGGCCTTGGTGACAGAAACGATGCCAGAGACTGTATGATAGAATTTTGCAAGACCAACGACTTTTCATTGCAAATACCTTTTTTCACCAAAGTAAATGGTAACTATGCACGTGGACCTCACCAGATGGAATACACAGGAATCAGATCGACTACTTCTGTGGAAAGAGTTGATGGAAAAAATCGATATCATCAGTCAGGACAAGGCCAAGGGCTGACTATGGAACAGACATCAATTGCTCATATGCAAGTTCAAGCTGAAACTGAAGAAAATTAGAACAAGTCCTTTAGCGTATCCCACTTGAATTTAGCGACCATCTCAAGAATAGACTCGATGCGTTGAACACTAATGACCAAAGACCAGATGAGTTGTGGAATGACATGAAGGACATCACACAAGAGGAAAGCAAGAGGTCATTAAAAAGACAGGAAAGAAAGAAAAGACCAAAATGGATGTCAGAAGAGCCTCTGAAACTTGCTCTTGAACGTTGAGTAGCTAAAGCAAAAGGAAGAAATGATGAAGGAAAAGAGCTGAATGGAAGATTTCAAAGGGCAGCTTGAGAAGACAAAGTAAAGTATTATAATGACATGTGCAAAGAGCTGGAGATAGAAAACCAAAAAGGGAAGAACACACTTGGCATTTCTCAAGATGAAAGAACTGCAGAAAAAATTCAAGCCTCGAGTTGCAATTTTGAAGAATTCTACAGGGAAAATATTAAACGACGCAGGAAGCATCAAAAGAAGATGGAAGGAATACACAGAGTCACTATACCAAAAAGAATTGGTTGATTTTCAACCATTTCAAGAGGTAGCATATGATCAGGAACCAATGGTTCTGAAGGAAGAAATCCAAGCTACGCTGAAGGCACTGGCGAAAAACAAGGCTCCAGGAATTGACAGAATATCAAATGAGATGTTTCAACAAACAGACGCAGCACTGGAAGTGCTCACTTGTCTATGCCAAGAAATTTGGGAGATAGCTACCTGGCCAACTGACTGGAAGAGATCCATATTTATGCCTATTTCCAAGAAAGGTGATCCAACCGAATGTGGAAATTTTTGAACAGTATCATTAATACCACACGCAAGTAAAATTTTGCTGAAGCTCATTCAAAAGCAGCTGCAGCAGTATATCAACAGGGAACTGCCAGAAATTTAGGCCAAATTCAGAAGAGGACTTGGAATCAGGGACATCATTGCTGATGTCAGATAGATCCTGGCTGAAAGCAGAGAATACCAGAAAGATGTCTACCTGTGTTTTATTGACTATGCAAAGGCATTCGACTGTGTGGATCATAACAAATTATGGATAACATTGTGAAGAATGGGAATTCCAGAACACTTAATTGTGCTCATGAGGAACCTGTACATAGATCAACAGGCAGTTGTTCCAACAGAACAAGGGAATACTGTGTGGTTTCAAGTCAGGAAAGGTGTCTGTCAGGGTTGTATACTTTCACCATACTTATTCAATCTGTATGCTGAGCAAATAATCTGAGAAGGTGGACTATATGAAGAAGAATGGGGCATCAGGATTGGAGCAAGACTGATCAATAGCCTGTGATATGCAGATGACACAACTTGCTTGCTAAAAGTGAAGAGGACTTGAAGCATTTACTGATGAGGATCAAAGACCATGGCCTACAGTATGGATTAAACCTCAACGTTAAGAAAACAAAAATCCTCACAACTGGACCAATAAGCAGCATCATGATAAGTGAAGAAAATATTGAAGATGTCAAGGATTTCATTTTACTTGAATCCACAATCAACACCCATGGAAGCAGCAGTCAGGAAATCGAAAGATGCACTGCATTGGGCAAATCTGCTGCCAAAGATCTCTTTAAAGTGTTGAAAAGCAAAGATATTACCTTGAAGACTAAGGTGCGCCTGACCCAAGCCATGGTGTTGTCAATTGCCTCATAAGCATGCGAAAGCTGGACAACAAATAAGGAAGACCAAAGAAGAATTGACGCCTTTGAATTGTGGTGTTGGTGAAGAATATTGAGTACACCATGGACTGCCAAAAGAATGACCAAATCTGTCTTCGAAGAAGTGCAGTCATAATGCTCCTTAGAAGCAAGGATGGCGAGACGATGTCTCACATACTTTGAACATATTATCGGGAGGGATCAGTCCCTGGAGAAGGACATCGTGTTTGGTAAGGTGGACAGCCAGCAAAAAAGAGGAAGACCCTCAACAGGATGGATTGACACAGTAGCTGCAACAATAGGCTTAAGCATAACAACGATCAGATCACCAGGTCTTTCTCCTGCTGAGCCAGTGGTTGGGTTTGAATTGTGAACCTTTTGGTTAGCAGCTGAGCGCTTAACCATTATGCCACCAGGGCTCTTTATAACCACAAATCAAACCCGTTGCTGTTGAGTCAATTCCAACTCATAGTGACACTATACGACAGAGTAGAACTGCCCCATAGGGTTTCCAAGGAGCAGCTGGTGGATTTGAATTGCAGACCTTTTGGTTAGCAGTCATAGCTCTTAACTACTGGGCCACCAGGGCTCCAGGGCTCCAGAGCTCCTTATGTTGTTAGGTGCCATCGAGTCAGTTCCGACTCATGGCAACCCTATGTACTACAGACCAAAACCCTGCCCAGTTCTGCGCCATGCTCCCAGTCGTTGTTATGCTTGAGCCCGTTGTTGCAGCCACTGTGTCAGTCTATCTCATTGAGGGTCTTCCTCTTTTTCGCTGACCCTGTACTTTACCAAGCATGATGTCCTTCTCCAGAAACTCATCCCTCCGGACAACATGTCCAAAGTACGTAAGACGTAATCTCGCCATCCTTCCTTCTAAGGAGCATTCTGGTTGTACTTCTTCCAAGACAGGGCTCCTTATGGATTCTGCCAATCACTGACATCAATCTATAAGCGTGTGATTTTAATTGAGCATATTCATTGCTTGGAAGGTACTTATAGAATTCTATTAGATTTGTCCCTTGCTGTTTGCTTTTCTATAAGTCCTACCATTGCAGATTAATCACTTTCAGTTGAAGGTTGGGTGGAAGCTCCTCGGTTACATAGTTAAATGGATTTTGAAATAAGAAATTTCCCTTTCACGCACAGAGGTCTGAAAAACCCAGCTGGGACTATAGTTGGAGCTTGGAAAATGTATCTGCTACAAACTTGTGTTGTCAATGGAGATCTCCCTTCTTGTTTTAACCTTTGACGGTACAGGACGTGTATAAAGCAGCTTGACATGACTTGTAATTTGAACAGTGGTGGTTGTCCTCAAGATGACTTTACTGCATGTAAGTTTCACATGTAAGTGCTATTTTTGCCTTGGAATCTTATTTAAATTTGTTAAGATATATTTTCAAGTCTGCAGCAAAAGCTAACTTCCAAAGCTGCTCAATATTCAATAGCAGTGGTTAAGGGGCAGTTCTTTCAACCACTAAAAAGGTGAAAACCATTTTTCAGCTCCGTGGGCCATATAAAAACAGGTGGGAGGCCAAAACTGGCCTGTAGGCTGTTGTTTGCAGACTCTTGATTCAAATCACTGAGATACTGGGATTTTAAATACTGCTGTGTATGTGTGTGTAACACATGTTTACATGCTTCCTTGTTTGACTGATACCAGAGCTATCTTTGAAGAATTAATTGGGAGGTTTGTGACCTTTTTGTAAAATCTGCAAGTTGATGTAGGTAGTGTGACGATATGGATATATGAAAGTTTATTAGAAGGGTTTAAGAATTTTTTCTGTTACTGTTTTGTCTTTAATTTCTAATTGTATTGCTTTGTGGTCGGCAATGTAGATTGTATACCTTCAGTTTGGGAAATTTTAGTTCTGTTTTAATGGGCTGTCTGTTGTTGTGTATCAAATTTCCCCCAAATTTAGTAGCTTAAAACAACAAGCTACGAGGTTCAGGAATCTGGATGCGTCTTAGATGAGTGGTTCTGGCTCAGGGTCTCTGAGGTTTTAACAAGCTGCCTGCAGGACTCCAGGTGCCTGAAGGTTTGACTAGGGCTGGAGGATCTGCTTCCATGATAGCTCACTTACAGGGCTCAGTTCCTCACCACGTGGGCTTCACCATATGGTGGCTGGCTTCCCCTAGAAGGAGTGATCCGAGAGAGACATTTATGACCCAGTTGCCAAGTCATACACCAACACTTCTACCCTTTCTACTCATTAGAAAGGAATCACTAAGTCCAGCCCATAGTCAATGGGAGGAGGACTGTATAAGGGTGTGGTTACCAGGTGTTGGGGATCACTAGGTGCCATCTTGGAAGTTGTCTACCACAGCTTGGTCCATGGTCAATATTTAGTACTGTTCCATGTGGTTTGAAAAGAATGCTGTGATATGTTCCATGTAGATATATTTGCTCTAATTTGTCAATTACATTAAGTCCTCAAAATAATTTCTTATTATTGCTTGCTTCCTCCATTGATTTTGGGCTGGGATAAGGTCTGTCCTGATGACTGTTCCATGTGTACTTGAAAAGAATGTATATTCTACAGTTTTTTTGGTGGTGTGTTCTATACATGTTCATTCACTGATGTCATTCAAGTCTTCTATATCCCTGCTGATTTTATGTCTACTTGTTCCATCAATTACCAAGAAGAATGATAAAATCTCCCACCACAATTGTGGATTTGCCGATTTCTCCCTTTAGTTCTGTCAATTTTTGCTGCATGTATTTTGAAGCTCTGTTATTAGGTGTGTCACATTTAGAATAGTTATGTCGTCTTGACAAACTGACTACTTTATCGCTATGAAGTGATTCTCATTTTCTTTGTGATGCTCCTTACCTTGAAATCTGCTTTGGCTGATAGGAATGTAACTATAGTAGGTTTCTTGTGCTTAGTATTTTCACAGTGTATCTGTTCTCATCTTGTTATTTTCTCCCTGTCTTTATATTTGAATTCCGTCTCTAAGAGCATTAAAGTTGGATCTTAATCACGTATACTAACCTCGCCTGGTAACTTCAACCCAAATGTCATTGCTCTGCACATGACCGCCTCTAGTCACATAGAAGTTGGGAAATGGATGTTAGTAGCTGGGCACATTGTTGCCCTGAATAAAATGAAGGTTTTATTAGAAAGGTAGAAACGGGGAACAGATATTGAGTAGTCAACTGGCAATCTTTTTCCCAAGGACATAAAGGTTCTCGATAGTTACATTTTTAGGTGGCTTATTGGCTCAGTGGTTAAGAGCTTGGCTGCTAATGAAGGGTTGGCAGTTTGAATCTACCAGCCACTCTTTTGAAACCCTATGGGGCAGTTCTACTCTGTCCTATAGGGTTGCTATGAGTCAGAATCAACTCAATGGCAACGGTTTTGGTTTTTTTTTTTTTTTTTTTTAATGCCTTTATCTATAAAAATAATCATTTTTTGATTTAATGTTTTTGCCTTGAATTATAATTTGTATGATATTAACATTGCCATACCTGTTTTCTGTTAGTTTTTGCCAGATGTGTGTGTGTTATAATCACTCTGTTTTACCCGCTTTGGGTAATTTTAAAAAATGTTAAACAGTATAAAGTTGGATTTTATTTTGTATTGTCTTTTAAACTGAAAAGTCTGTCTTTTTTACATAGACTTTAACCTACTGATGTTAAATATGGTTTCTGATATGTTTGGGTTTCTTGTTCTGTCTCTTCCTTTCCCAAAGTATCCTCCTCTGATTTTAAGACTACAGTAACTTCTTAAATATTTCTGAGGCTGTAAATTAAAATTTCTTTTAAAGTACTCTTTTGTCTTCAAATTATTTTCCTGAGCTGGCTGGCACTGCAGTTTTGTTAGCAGAAGGTGCTGGAGAAACATTGCCTCCTTGATCTAGTGTTCTTGCTCAGAGGGCTCTTGCAGTATGCATAGCTTGCTACATCGCATAAGGGTCTAGTATCCAGAATATATAAAGAACTCTTACAATTCAACAACAAAAAGATAAATAACCCAATTTAAAAATTGGCAAAGGACTTGAATAGGCATTCCTCCCAAAAAAATATACAAATGGCCAACAGGCACATGAAAAGATGCTCAACATCATTAGTTATTAGGGAAATGCCAATCAAAACCACAATGAGATACCACCTCATACCCACTAGGATGGCTATGATTATCACACTGATTTTAACTGTTCGATTGAAACAGACTGTTTTCCCCAGTATTTATTAATAATTCAATAATTTTATCTGCTATTCTTCAAGCAATAGCATATGCTGAAAGTTAAAGAATACATAGAAGAAAATGTAAAGCCAGGAAAATTTGAATCTGTTTTTCCTTCTTCCATGTGAATCAGAAAAAGAGCCAACATTAGATTTAATGGGGAATCATTTCAGTCTGAGTCACATAACACCTTGACTCTAAAGGGCAAAATTTCAGAGTCTTTGGGGTAAGTACAGATCAAAATAGAGGAGGGTTTGATAAGTGCAGAGAATACATTTAAAGTTATCAGGCAAAATGGAATAGTATCAAAAGTATTTGCATTTTGTGGCAACAAAAAAACCAAAAAACCCCAAACTCACTGCTGTTGAGTCAATTCCAACTCATAGTGATCCTATAGGACAGAGTAGAACTTCCCTATAGGGTTTCTAAGGCTATAAATCTTCACAGAAGCAGACTTCTCCTGTGGAGTGGCTAGTCGGTTTGAACTGCCAACCTTTCAGTTGGCAGTTGAACCCTTAACCACTCTGCTACCAGGGTTTCTTTTTGTGGCAGCAGGATCCTTTAAATTCCTAAAGAGACATTAGGAAAATTGCAACTAGAGAGCTCTACATTTGCAAATCAAATAGTCCATCTACTTAAATGGGTTTTACATTTGTAAACATAAAAATTACCATTTATAAACAAGTATCAGAAGTAATTCCAAGTGTTAGCAGCTTGAGCAATATTACCGCAGACCAGAGGAGAGGACCCCTGGGTTCCTGCCGGCTGTGAATGCATCCCAATTAAAAGTATTCTTGGCCATGGTTTCAGAAGTGACCAGTCCTGGGGTAAACCCCATCTCTACCAGGCCCTCGAATCTACTTAGTCCAACTGATCATGCTAGTCTTTACCTTCCTACGGGGCAAGCGGATACCCGTGGTGATTTTGATTAATAAAGTAACACCAGATAAAATCTAAATTAAGTTTCATTAGAAGTTTATAAATTTTCATGGAGCAGTCTAGATTTAGGTGATTATTTTGTAACTCCAAATCAGATGCCTTAATCTTTGTTATAAATGGCCTCTGTGCTCAGTGCCACTATGATACTGTCAACTGACTTTAGGAATGTATACTGAGATTCAGTCCAAACTGGGGCACTCCGGTCAAATTCTTGGCAGGTTGTGTTTGTTTATTGGACTCTAGGGTAAGTCTCCTTGGCACAGTTGGGCAGTTGGAGCAGCTGCTCCATGGCGAGTCCTTCGCTTTCACTAGCAGAATAGACCAAATCCAGCAGAGGAGAGAAACAGAGCCAGGCTCTGGGGCAAATTCTTCCATGTGCTGCTTTTCATATATTATCACTGGATTTGATATCCTTGGAGACTTGAATGATAAATTTTAGGAAAGTCTTTCTAAAACCATGTTGACCAAGAACACAAAGGTATCTCTAGCAGGCATCTGAATTTCTGAAGTGTGGACATGTTGATCATAATTAGGAAATTCAAGCAGATTAGTAGTCAAAGCTGGCTTTTAAATTATGAAAACTCAAGAAAAGGTTTACACACACACAAAAAAATTGATGGTTATGAGAGAAGGGAGAAGTGGGGAGGGGACATCACTAGTAGATAGTAGATAAGTGTTAACTTTGGTGAAGGGAAAGACAACACATGATATAGGGGAAGTTCAGCACAACTTGACTGAGACAAAGCCATAGAAGCTTCCTAGAGACATCCAAACACTTTGAGGGACAGAGTTGCTGGAGCTGAGGGCTGGGGAGCATAGTCTTGGGGTACATGTAGTTCAATTGGTATAACATAGTTCATAAAGAAAATGTTCTACATCCTACTTTGGTGAGTAGCATCTGGGGTGCTAAAAGCTTGTGAGAGGTCATCTAAGATACATCTATTGGTCCCATCTCATCTGGAACAAAGGAGAATGAAGAAAACCAAAGACACGAGGAAAATATTAGCCCAAAGGACTAAAGGACCACATGAACCACAGCCTCCACCAGCCTGAGCCCAGAAGAACTAAATGGTGCCCAGCTATCACCAACTGCTCTAACAGAGATCACAGTAGAGAGTCCCGGACAAAGTGGGAGAAAAAATGTAGAACAAAAGTCAAATTCACATACATATGCACACAAAAGACCAGACTTACTGGGCTGACAGAGACTGGAGGAACCCCTGAAACTATGGCCCTAGACACCCTAACTCAGAACTGAAGCCACTCCTGAAGCCCACTTTTCAGACAAAGATTAGATGGGCCTATAAAACAAACAATAACACACGTGAGGATCATGCTTCTTAGTTCAGTCAAATATATGAGACTCAGTGGACAACCCTCACCTAAAAGCAAGACGAGAAGGCAGAAAGGCAGGAAAACTGGCTGAATGGATGCAGAGAACCCAGAGTGGAAAGGGGGAGAGGGCTGTCACATTGAGGGGATTGCAACCAATGTCACAAAACAATTTGTGTGTAAATTTTTGAATAAGAAACTAACCTGTGCTAGAAACTTTCACCTAAAACACAATGAAATTATTTTAAAAAAATCACGACTTAGGTTTATTAAATAAATCAAGTTGAACCTATACTGATGAGTGCGTGTTGAGCATTCATAGAAGGCAGCCCGGACCTGGCATGATTCAGTGAATGGCCCTCCTGCAGGAAATGTTTGCACTCCCGGACTCTGGTTTTCAGCCCTGTCCTGCCACATTTTCATCAGTCAACTGGATAGGATGAGAAAGTCATTACTTCATCGCAATTTATTCATTCCTTAATTTACCTGTTCACTGCTGACCTGGGCACTGGAGAATCAGAAGAGTTAAATGTGGCTCCTGCCCTCCAGGAACTCCCGTAGAGTGGGGGAGATGGGTATGGAAATCCATTACTAGAGGACAGTGCAATAAATACTGAAGTGGAGCCGTGTACCAAGAGCCACAGGAGTGTAGAGAAGGGAGGCGAGTCAGGGAGGACTTCCCAGAGGAGGCAACATTAAGCCAGTGCCTGCCCAAGGACTCTAGGAAATTAAGTGAAAATTGAGTAAAAAGGTATGTAGAGTTATACAATGATCTAGAAAGACTTTGGAGGTTACTTCTTCATTTTATAAATGGGAAAATGGACTCGGAGTGACTTATTCAAGGTAACACAGCCAATCAGTTTCAAACTCCATATTCTGTGCTTAGGAATCCCATGAAATTTGACCTTTTCCTTTCAATTTTTGGTCTGTGATCTTTCTGTTATTACCAGAGTAATCTCCTGAGGTAGAGTCCTGGAAGTGGGGGTGGGTGAGTCTAGCCTGAGCTCAGAACGAGAGATTGGAGCATGACTCTAGGTCCACTCGCCCCCACTGCCTATGATTTGAAGGGCTTTTCATCTGTCAGAGAACTTGTCCGGACGAAGGCTGACCACTGGCAACTTTGGGACACCAAGAGGCTTACACTCCCTCCTGCGGGAATTATGGATCATCACAGATTTTGGAGGAAAAAAGTGACAGGATTCAACATATTTATCACAAAAGTCTGTATTCGTTTATGTAAATGTAACCACTGAAGAAATGGCTCTGACACAAAAGTATTAAATATATTAAGAAATGCTTCTGTACTAAAAATTCCCTGTTGCCAAAAATGACTTTTCTGGCATCACTGGATAACTTTCAGCAGACTGCTTTCCTGAGGCCATAAACACTTTCAAACTGAAAAACTATATATATAGAAAAATTATGTATCTATAGAAAAATCATATCTATAAAACAGTATATAACTACCTACGGAAATACAACCATATATAAAGCTATACATAACCACATATATAAAAAACCATGTAGCTACATATAAAACTATATATGTATGTGTGCATGTGTGTGTGTGCGTATTTTGTTGTTGTTCAAGAAGACCCCCAATTTCGGTGTCCTGTACTGAAAGCTCTACTACAGTCTTCTTCTGTGCAGCTGTCTTCTCCAAACAGAATGAATCATCACCACGTGCCCAGTGCACAGGAGGTCCCTGTGTCCCTTGAAGCAACGATTTGGAATTTGGTTCTGATGTTCTCTGTGTTGCCCTCAGGCCACATGTCTGGGTGGCAGTGGGAGAGGTCTTGGATCTTAGCTAAGAGACAGTTTCTAAGTGTCCCCATCTCAGTGTAGAGGCCAATGTCCTAGCAACAGCTGGCTGCATATCCCTGCAGTTGCAACCTGATTCAGTCGGGTGTGGAAAAGTGAGCAGTAAGGACAGCGGTCAGTAGTGGGAGCCAGCCCACTAGTTCACCCAGGCCTCCAGCACCCCCACTATCCACAGGCATTACTATATCTGGACAAGTGCCAGCTGAGTCTTAGGAGGGCACAATTCCTGAGGGGCTTTGAATTTATACCTATGGGCCTAAATTATTTATTTGGTAAACTTTTTAGGGAAATATAACTTGCATACAGATATGTGCATACATTCTAAATGTGCAGCTCAAATTTTCCGTAAGTGAGAAAGACAGCATACGATATAGGAGAAGTCAGCACAACATGACCAAGGCAAACTCACAAAAGCTTCCTAGACACAGCCAAACACCTTGAGGGACCGAGTTGCTAGGGACCATGGTTTTAGGGGACATCTAAGTCAACCTGCATAACATAGTTCATAAAGAAAATGTTCTACATCCTGCTTTGGTGACTAGCATCTAGGGTCTTAAAAGCTTGTGGGCGGCCATCTAAGATGCATCTATTGGTCCCCTCCCATTCGGAGCAAAGGCAAATGAAGAAAACCAAAGACACAAGGAAAAGATTAGTCCAAAGGACTAATGGACCACATAAACCACAGACTCCACCAGCCTGAGCCCATAAGAACTAGATGGCGCCTGGCTACCACCACTGACCTATCTGACAGAGATCACAGTTGAGGGTCCTGGACAGAGCAGGAGAAAAATGTAGAACAAAATTCAAATTCACAAAAAAAAAAAAAAAAAAGACCAGACTTGGTTGGTCTGACAGAGACTGGAGGAGCCCTCAAACTATGGCCCTTGATACCCTGCTAACTCAGAATTGAGGCCATTCCTGAAGTCCACCTTTCAGCCAAAGATCAGATAGGTCTATAAAGCAAACACCCCCATGTGCCTGTCAGTTTGTTGTACTGTAGGGGCTTGCATGTTGCTGTAACGCTGGAAGCTATGCCACTGGTATTCAGATACCAGCATGGTCACCCATGGTGGACAGGTTTCAGCTGAGCTACCAGACTAAGACAGACTAGGAAGAAGAACCTGGCAGTCTACTTCTGAAAAGAATTAGCCAGTGAAAACCTTATGAATAGCAGCAGAACATTGTTTGATATAGTGCCAGAAGATGAGCCCACCAGGTTGGAAGGCACTCAAAAGACGACTGGGAAAGAGCTGCCTCCTCAAAATAGAGTCGACCCTAATGACGTGGATGGAGTCAAACTTTCGGGACCTTCATTTGCTTATGTGGCATGACTCAAAATGAGAAGAAACAGCTGCAAACATGCATTAATAATTGAAATGTGGAATGTACAAAGTATGAATCTAGGAAAATTGGAAGTCATCAAAAATGAAACGGAACACATAAACATTGATATCCTAGGCATTAGTGAGCCGAAATGGACTGGTACTGGCTATTTTGAATTCGACAATCATATGGTCTACTATGTCAGGAATGACAACTTGAAGAGGAATGGTGTCGCATTCATCATCAAAAAGAACATTCCAAGCTCTATCCTGAAGTACAACACTGTCAGTGATAGGATAATATCTATATGCCTACAAGGAAGACCAGTTAATACAACTATTATTCAAATTTATGTGCCAATCACTAAGGCCAAAGATGAAGAAATTAAGATTTTTACCAACTTCTGCAGTCTAAAATTGATCGAACATGCAATCAGGATGCATTGATAATTACTGGTGATTGGAATGCTAAAGTTGGAAACAAAGAAGGATTGGTAGTTGGAAAATATGGCCTTGGTGATAGAAATGATGCTGGAGATCGCCTGAGAGAATTTGGCAAGACCAGCGATTTTTTCATTGCAAATACCTTTTTTCATCAACATAAATGGCAACTATACACATGAACCTCGCCAGATGGAATACACAGGAATCAAATCGACTACATCTGTGGAAAGAGATGATGGAAAAGCTCAATATCATCAGTCAGAACAGGCCAGGGGTCGACTATGGAACAGACCGTCGATTGCTCATATGCAAGTTCAAGCTGAAACCGCAGAAAATTAGAACAAGTCCATGAGAGCCAAAGTCCAACCTTGAGTATATCCCACCTGAATTTAGAGACCATGTCAAGAATAGAATTGACGGGTTGAACACTAATGACTGAAGACCAGACGAGTTGTGGAATGACATTAAGGATATCACACAAGAAGAAAGCAAGAGGTCATTAAAAAGACAGGAAAGAAAGAAAAGACCAAAACAGACATCAGAAGAGACTCTGAAACTTACTCTTGAATATCATTGAGTAGCTAAAGCGAAAGGAAAAAATGATGAAGTAAAAGAACTGAACAGAAGATTTCAAAGGACAGCTCAAGAAGACAAAGTATTACAATGACACGTGCAAAGAGCTGGAGATAGAAAATCAAAAGGGAAGAACACGCTTGGCATTTCTCAAGCTGAAAGAACTGAAGAAAAAATTCAAGCCTCGAGTTGCAATTTTGAAGAATTCTACGGGGAAAATATTAAATGATGCAGGAAGCATCAAAAGAAGATGGAAGGGATACACAGAGTCATTGTACCAAAAAGAATTGGTCGACATTCAACCATTTCAGGAGGTAGCATATGATCAGGAACCAATGGTACTGAAGGAAGAAGTCCAAGCTGCACTGAAGGCATTGGCGAAAAACAAGGCTCCAGGAATTGACGGAATATCAACTGAGGTGTTTCAACAAATGGATGCAGCGCTGGAAGTGCTCACTTGTCTATGCCAAGAAATTTGGAAGATGGCTACCTGGCCAACCAACTGGAAGAGATCCATATTTTTGCCTAGTCCCAAGAAAAGTGATCCAACAGAATGCAGAAATTATTGAACAATATGATTAATATGACACTCAAGTAAATTTTGCTGAAGATCATTCAAAAGCAGCTGCAGCAGTATATCAACAGGTAACTTCCAGAAATTCAGGCCAGATTCAGAAGAGGATGTGGAACCAGGGATAGCATTGCTGATGTCAGATGGATCCTGGCTGAAAGCAGAGAATACCAGAAAGATGTTTACCTGTGTTTTATTGACTATGCAAAGGCATTCATCTGTGTGGATCATAACAAATTATCAATAACATTGTGAAGAACAGGAATTCCAGAACACTTAATTGTGCTTATGTGGAACCTGTACATAGATCAAGAGGCACTTATTCGAACAGAATGAGGGGATACTAGGTGGTTTAAAGTCAGGAAAGGTGTGCATCAGGGTTGTATACTTTCACCCTACCTATTCAACCTGTATGCGGAGCAAATCCGAGAAGCTGGACTATATGAAGAAGAATGAGGCATCAGGATTGGAGGAAGATTCTTTAACAACCTGTGATAGGCAGATGACACAGCCTTGCTTGCTGAAAGCAAACAGGACTTGAAGCATTTACTGATGAAGATCAAGGACTTCAGTATTGATTACACCGCAACATAAAGAAAACAAAAATCCTCACAACTGGACTGATAAGCAACATCATGATAAATGGAGAAAAGATTAAAGTTGTCAAGGATTTCATTTTACTTGGATCCCTAATCAACACCCATGGAAGGAGAAGTCAAGAAATCAAAAGACGCATTGTATTGGGCAAATCTGCTGCCAAAGACCTCTTTAAAGTGTTGAAAAGCAAAGATGTCACCTTGAAGACTAAGGTGCACCTGACCCAAGCCATGGTATTTTCAATTGCATGATATGCATGTGAAAGCTGCACAATGAATAAGGAAGATTGAAGAAGAATTGATGCCTTTGAATTGTGGTGTTGGCAAAGAATATTGAATATACCATAGACTGCCAAAAGAATGAACAAATCTGTCTTGGAAGAAGTACAACCAGAATGCTCCTTAGAAGCAAGGGTGGTGAGACTATGTCTTGTATTCTTTGGCCATGTTGTCAGGAGGGATCAGTCCCTGGAGAAGAACATCATGCTCGGTAAAGTACAGGGTCGGCAAAAAAGAGGAAGACCTTCAACGAAATAGATTGACACAGTGGCTGCAACAATGGGCTCAAGTGTAACAATGATTGTGAGCATGGCACAGGACCGGATAGTGCTTCGTTCTGTAGTACATAGGGTTGGTATGAGTTGGAACCAACTTGACGGCACCTAACAACAACAACATAAAGCAAACAAGAACACATGTGAAAATGTGCTTCTTAGTTCAATCAAATATACAAGACCAACTGGTCAACTTCTGCCCAAAAGCAAGACGAGAAGACAGGAAGGGACAGGAAAACTGAACAAATGGATACAGGGAACCCAGGGTGGAAAGGGGGAGAGTGCTGTCAAGTTGAGGGGATTGCAACCAATGTCACAAAACAATTTATGTATAAAATTTTTGAATGAGAAACTAATTTGTGCTGTAAACTTTGACCCAAAGCACAAAAAAACAAACAAACGAACAACAACAACAAAAAAAAAAAAACCCTAGGTGAGCTCAGCCTTTCTTGAGCACCCAGTTCAGGAAAGAACATTACTATGACCCAACTTTTGTCTCCTCAAGTCATCACAGCACAGATTAGAATACTTTTGCCTGTTTTTATACGTTATTTAAGTGGAAGCGGGCATTATGGACTCTGGTGCCTGGCTTCTCTCTATATTGTGTTAATTTCATCCATGTTGCATGTAGCTGTGGTTTGTTCATGCTCACTGCTGTAGAGTAATTCATTGGTGAATATTCACAGTAGTCAATGGATGAATTCTATTATTGATGGCTAGGTACCATCCATTCTACTCTTGGAGTGTTTTCAAGTTTTGAGATATTACAGAAAGTGCTGCTGTGGACATTCTTGCACATGTCTTTTGATGAACATAGTATATACTTTTGTTGGGTATACACCTCAAAGCAAACTTGCTGTCGTGAGGTACAAGTACAATCAACTGTAGTAGACACCTAGGCTAAAGCTCATGGAGGCATTAACATGACCCCTCAGTAACTCTAAATGCAAAGGGCATTAAGGTGAAAAATAGGCTTGAAGAACTGAATTCTTTCCTCCCCCTTTCTAATTGCACAGAGATTTCCATTCCTTCTGCTAACGGTTTCTGAGCACTTAACTTACCGAGTGCCAGGGGCTTGATGTGCATTGTCTTGCTCAGTTCTCACAATAACTCTAAGACTCAGGTGCTACTTTAGATTTCCATTTGACACATGAGAAAGCCAAGGTTGCCAATGGTAGTCAGGACTCAGACCCAGGTGGTCTGAGTCCATGCTCTTAACTCTAATATATATGATATTGCCTGCTATTCCACCCACGCTGGTCAATTAAAAGAGCCCGTGAGTCTCATTCCTTGAAAGAGTCCAGGGTCTGTATGCCAGTGGGTTTCCCTCTTCACATTGTACTTTCAAACTCCAATGTGTGTCCACGTGAAGATTAAGTAGAACTCAGGGTAGGTTATTTTATTTTAGCGATTCATTCAGCATATGCTGCCTTTACATACATATATATATGTGTATATGTATGCGTGTGTATCAGTCAATTTTCCTTTCCAGCCAACATCCAGTTTTTCTGCACAGGTGCTTTAGGATGATGGGTATTTAACTATCATACCAATTTCATTGCTCAACAGCACATGGGTGAAAGGAAGCCTTCACCTGCCCTCTGTACCTTTTGGCAAATTTGCCTTATGGTATTTTGAGCTGGGAACTGAAAAGATAATTACCTTTCTAATAAAGTTTATAAGAATGACTGCAAATATTTCGGTGGTGCCTATTTAATAACCAGGCCACTGGTGAGATTTGAGGAGTCAGGCAAAAGTCACACTTTTCCTTGATGCAATTAAAGTGGAATTATGCTTCAGGCTGGTTTTCTATTAAAAGTTTGAAAGATTTAGCAGGTTGTAGTATTCTGCAAAATCTCATACTGTACAATAGTGTCTAGATGCTACCTGCAAAGGAAACTAACTTATGTAATCCATGCTTAAAAAAGGCAGCTGATTCATGGGAGAATCTTATGATAGGACAGCCCAGTTAAAGTGGGTGTGGTATAGCCCAGTTAAGGGAATGTCTCTTGGGGAATGTCTTGTTTGGCAGATTCAATCCAATTTCCTGGCCAATGAACAGCTGAGGGACTGCTGTATACAAAGCCCTGAATTGGGAACCCCAGAGTCTAGAAAATAAGGAAGAAATGGTGTCTTCCCTTCAGAAGGTTACACTCTATTTGGAGAGACAAGTGTGTAAACGACTAAAGGTAACACAAGGTAAAACAAAATACTGTCATAATGGAGTCCTAGAGATGCCAGATCTTCTGCCCTGTCAGCACCCCTTTCTGAGAGAATATGCCCCACTGCCTCAGTTAGGCTTTCCTCAGAAGCAGATCTTGAGACAAGTGTGTGACTGCAAGTAGTTTATTTTAGAAGGTCGCCTGAGGAGCCCTGTAAGGGAGTGGGAAGACAGATGTGGAAAGCAGCCAGTAAAGGGTGTGCTATTGAGCAAGTTAATGCCATGGGCACCTGGGGTGCAATTCTTTTGGGGAATTATGGGGCAGTGTGAAGAGCACCCCATATTGTTATCCCCATGGAGGGCCAATAACCAAAACCCAAACTTGTTGCCGTTGAGTTGATTTCGATTCGTGGCAACCCCATGTATTACACGGTAGAACTGCTCATAGGGTTTCCTTGGCAGTAATCTTTATGGAAGTAGATGGCCAGGCGTTTCTTCCATGGTACCACTGGGTGGGTTTGAACCACCAACCTTTTGGTTAGTGTTTGAGCGCAAACAATTTGTGCCACCCAGGGACCCTACAGGGGCACTAGAACTGGGTAATTTACCAACTACCATCAGTCACTGGTTGAGAGTTTTTCTGAGGGGCATCAATACCCCTGCACAGCTAGCCTCCCATGTAAGGCAGCCAGAGAAAGCGCTCAGGGGAGAATTTCAGGTGCTGGCTGTTGCGTGCCACTGGATTGGTGTACACAGGAGTGGTGAGTGGATGGGGATATGGGCAGGGCCCCCACAACTCCTGATGAAGGGTAGACCTAGATGGCCAGGCTGGTCTTAGGACACCACCCCATAGCCATGGTTGCCTGAACCAAGTATGCACCTGACATAGGAAGAAGCAACATTGGTGGGTGAGAAAATGAGTTTCTTTCTTGACAATGTGAATAAGAGGCACAAAGACATGGTGAGATGGTGCTGGGAATTTGTCAGGAGGGTGGGAGTTAGAGAAGGCACTGTAGGAAGACAGAAGGCTAGGAGTGGCATGGGATGTGGGTGGACACTAAGGGTCTTGCAGAGAACACCAGTCTGGGGGAGATAAGCAGGCAAATGTGATGGGAGAGAGGGAGGGTAGGAGTGGAGGGGGGAGAAGAGGAAGGAAAGGGATCTCCTTCAGTTGAGTTTAGACTGGGTGGCCTGGGGTTACGAAATGGCTACCAGCAGCAACCAGTGCCCTCTCATTCATCTGGTGGGAGAGAAAGTGTCAAACATCACATCTCATTTGCTTGAATTGGGCCATGTGCCCATCTCCTACAGGACTGTTGGAGCCAGGAGAGAGAGCTGTGCTCACTGTTTATACCCAGCAGGGCCCATCTTGGAGCTGGTGGTAGCCAGTTCCCATCCAGTTCCAAGGCATGACTGGGAAATTCAAGGTCCTCTTAGGAAGGGGCAAGGAGGGAGATGAAGACTAGGTCACAACCAACAAATGTCTACTACAGGAATCAAGAGGCACTTCCTAGGGAACATCAGTGTAGCATGGGCACAGATTTGATCAGGGGAGGTGAGGGAGGTGAAAGACAGAACTGAAGTTTCAAGCATGGGCATCTGGTGGATGGATGTGCCCTTGACTGACAATAGAAGTCAAGCATTGGTGTGGCAGAGAGCAGGTAGGGAGGAAGCTACTCTGTTTAGTTTTAGATGTGTTAATTTCTTATCACCAACTGAACATTCTTACTGGTTGGTGTGCAACTAATATCAGAGATATTGATTTTAGTTAAAGAAATGGGTATTCTAACCACCTGATCCACACACTGAATGCCTTTGCATAGTCAATAAAACACAGGTAAACATCTTTCTGGTATTCTCTGCTTTCAGCTAAGATCCATCTGACATCCACAGTGATATCCCTTGTTACACATCCTCTTCTTAATCCAGCTTGAATTTCTGGCAGTTCCCCATTGACGTACTGCTGCAACTATTTTTGAATGATCTTCAGCAAAATTTTACTTGTATGTGATACTAATGATATTGTTTTATAATTTCCATGTTCAGTTGGGTCACCTTTCCTTGGAATGGGCACAAATATAGATCTCTTCCAGTCAGTTGGCCAGGTAGCTGTCTTCCAAATTCTTGGCATAGACGAGTAAGCACTTCCAGCATTGCATCCGTTTGTTGAAACATCTCAGTTGGTATTCTGTCAATTCCTGGAGCCTTGCTTTTCGCCAATGCCTTCAGTACAGCTTGGGCTTCTTCCTTCAGTACTGTCGGTTCTTAATCATATGCTACTTCCTGAAATGGTTGAACGTCAACTGATTTTTTGGGTACAGTCACTCTGCATATTCCATCCATCTTCTTTTGATGCTTCCTGCATCGTTTGATATTTTGCCCATACCAAAAAACCAAAACCAAACCCATTGCCACTGAGTCAATTCTGACTCATAGTGACCCTATAGGACAGAGTAGAACTGCCTCATAGGGTTTCCAAGGAGCGGTTGGTGGATTCCAACTGCTGACTTTTGGGTGGAATCCTTTAATACTGCAACTGCGGGCTTGCATTTTTTCTTCAGTTGTTTCAGCCTGAGAAACACCGAGCGTGTTCTTCCCTTCTGGTTTTCTAACTCCAGGTCTTTGCATATTTCATTATAATACTTTGTCTTCTTGTGCTTCCCCTTGAAATCTTCTGTTCAGCTCCTTTACTTCATTTCTTCCATTTGCTTTAGCCACTCAATGTACAAGAGCAAGTCTCAGAGTCTCTTCTGACATCCATTTCGATCTTTTCTTTCTTTCCTGTCTTTTTAATGACCTTTTGCTTTCTTCATGTATGATGTCCTCCCCAACTTTTCTTGTCTGTGGTTATTAGTGTTCAGTGTGTCAAATCTGTTCTTGAGTTGGTCTCTAAATTCAGGTGGAATATACTTAAGGTTGTATTTTGGCTCTTGGTGGACTTGTTTTAATTTTCTTCAGCTTCAACTTGAACTTGCATGTGAGCAGTTGATGATCTGTTCCACAGTCAGCCCCTTGTCTTGCTCTGACAGATGATATTGAGGTTCTCTACCATCTCTTACCACAAATGTAGTCGATTTGATTCCTGTGTATTCCATTAACTATGCAAAGGCATTCAACTGTGTGGATCGTAACAAATTATGGATAACATTGTGAAGAACAGAAGCTCCAGAACAATTGTTCTCATGAGGAACCTGTACACAGACCAAGAGGCAGTTGTTCGAACAGAACAAGGGGATACTGCATGGTTTAAAATAAAAAAAGGTGTGTGTCACGGTTGTTTCCTTTCACTGGATTTATGCAATCTGTATGCTGAGCAAGTAACCTGAGTAGCTGTACGATATGAAGAAGAACTCGGCATCAGGATTGGAGGAAGACTAATTAACCACCTACGATATGCAGATGATATAACTTTCCTTGCTGAAAGTGAAGAGGACTTGAAGCACTTACTGATGAAGATCAAAGACTACAGCCTTCAGTATGGATTACATCTCAACATAAAGATAACGAAAATCCTCACAACTGGACTAATAAGCAACATCATGATAAACAGAGAAAACATTGAAGTTGTCAAGGATTTCAGTTTATTGGATCCACAATCAATGCCCATGAAAGCAGCAGTCAAGAAATCAAATGATGCATTGCATTGGGCAAATCTGCTGCAGAAGACCCCTTTAAAATGTTAAAAAGCAAAGATGTCACTTTGGGGACTAGGGTACGCCTGACCTAAGCCATGGTATTTTCAATCACCTCATATGCATGCGAAAGCTAGACAATGAATAAGGAAGACTAAAGAAGAATTGACACCTTTGAATTATGGCGTTGGCAAAGAATATCAAACATACCATGGACTGCCAGAAGAACGAACAAATCTGTCTTAGAAGTACAGCCAGAATGCTCATTAGAAGCAAGGATGGGGAGACTTTGTCTCACATACTTTGGACATGTAATCGGGAGGGACCAGTCCCTAGAGAAGGACATCATGCTTGGTAAAGCAGAGGGTCAGTGAAAAAGAGGAAAACCTTCAATGAGACGGGTTGCGCGGTGGCTGTTACAATGGGTTGAAACATAACAGTGCCTGTGAGGATGGCGCATGACCAGGCAGTGTTTTGTTCTGTTGTACATAGGGTCACAACGAGTTGGAACTGACTTGACAGCACCTAACAACAACAACAACAACCCTGAAGGATCAGCTCATACCCACTTTGAAGTAAGAACCATAAACAGGTGAAGAAATGAGGTGTTTAAAGCTTTTGTGTGTTTGTGATTTTAGAATGAATGTACATTGGCATTTCAGCACAATCTTCTGGTTCAGGTCTCTGTTGAGACTTGCTTGTTTGCTTTCATCAGGACCTCACATGCATTCTTTCAAAGGCCCAGGCATTAGAGATATCACTACTAATGGAATGGAATCCCTGGATGGTGTAAACGGTTAATGCCCTCGGCTGTTAACCAAAAAGATGGAGGTCTGAGTCCACCCAGAGGCGACTTGGGAGAAAGGCTTGGTGATCTACTTCCAAAAAATCAGCTACTGAATACCCGATAGAGCACAGTTCTGCTCTGACACACATAGGGTCTCCATGAGTTGAAGTCAACTGGATGACAACTAGTTTAGAAATGGAGACATCCTCTGTGGGGTAATGAGCTGTTCCTAGATGTAAATGGAGTTTGGTATGGGGTTTTGAAAACTGCTTATTGTATTCTCATAAGCAGTCATCTGGCCCCTGACTAGTCTGAAAAAGTCTCTGCTTTCCAAAGACCAGGGAGTAATTTGTTTTCATCAGGTCGAAGGGCATCAGACTCTCATTGTGTGGAGCAAAGAGTTCTGAACTAGGATTCCAAAGACACAACTTCAGCCCTAGCTTTATCCCTGACCAGACTTACTGGTTTGGGCAAGACATTCAAGCTCTCTGTGCCCCACTTTTCCCACATGAAAACAAAAACGATGAACTAGATTTCTCGCATGCTTCTCAGCTCTCAGGTGTGATGGTCTATAATTCTAATGTCTTAATTAGCCATAAAAACCTCACTTAGGAGAAGCTGAGTGCTGAGTGAATGCAAGACATGGCCTATTTTATACACATACCCACAAAAAGAGAACAAAGGGGCAATATGGAAAAACATAGCCCACGTGTTCCTCAGTGAGTTAATGGTGCAGCAAAATGATAGTGTCTGCATCTACCTAGAAAAAATGTATTTCACTGGCCAAGGAACTAATGCATCTGAAATAAATTTTCAAAACTGTCCATATGAGACACCTGTTATTATTCCTGAGGACATGGAAAGATGCCCATTACTGAACAGTGGTGGAGGAATTATAACTATTAGGAAATCCATTAGGAGACATTTGAGGCAATGTGCTCAGCAAGGCTCTCATTAAGTTGCTCAAATTTCAAAGATGTTTTATAGAAAACAGTCTCTTGGGATGTTGTCATCACCCCTGCCCCACCCTTTTTGGTCATAATATGGCCCCCAAATGGTTAATCTTCCTTGGGAAAAATCTCTGGTGTGGTTATTACACACCTAGTTTGGATCTTGTAAAAAACGGGCATGAAATAGTTAAGGGTAAAAGAATAAGTCATTGCACCCATGGGTATGATTAATCACGTAATATACCCACAAACAAACCCAGTTCCCTCAAGTTGATTCCAACTCACAGTGAGCCTATAGGACAGAGTAGAACTGCCCCATAGAGTTTCCAAGGCTGTAAACCCTTATATAAGCAGACAGCCACATCTTTCTCCCATAGAGTGGCTGGCGGGTTGGAACTGCTGACCTTTCAGTTAGCAGCCAGGCACCTTAACCACTGTGCCACCAAGGCTCCAATCAAATAATAGTAAAGGCATCATGAAGTCTATGAATTCTTTGTTGTTGGAGGTGGATATAATCTGGAAGTTCACTTCTTGCCCAAGACCAAGGATCTAGAAAATAGAATCTCCTCAGATGGAAAGAAGCTGAGTACAGTGAAAGTCCTGTCTTTTGCAAAGCTCCCATTAGCAGTGTCCATAGTGGTAGAGATGCGTGTGGTTGCTAATTGAAACGGGGTTGCTTAATCTACAGAAAATACAATTCATGACGACTTTGTACTTAAGGTCTAAACTTTGAGCAACCGAAGTCAGAGAGCTGCAGCATTCCTGACAGTTGTCATGAACAGCCCAGCTACGAGGAAGGGACCATTGAACATAGGCCAGAATGATACATAGGTCACTTTCACTTACTTAATAATTAATTAATCCAAATGGATAGATTCAATTCCAGGCATATTGGGTTTGAGGTTCCTATAGCACGTCCAAAGAGAGATGACCATAGCTATAAAATAACTACTACCTTTTATGGACTACAAACTTGGTGAGGGCAAGTCCAATGGAGCCGTGAGGTCAAAGCTTATTGAGCATTTACTCTGAGCCATACCACATTATCCCTACGTTATGGATTGAATCGTGTCCCCCTCAAATACGTGCTGTAAATCCTAACCCCTGTAGTGGTAATAATCCCATTTGGGATGGGTTTTCTTTGTTAAGTTAATGAGACAGTGTATGATGTATCTTAAGTCAACCCCTTTTGAGATATAAAAGAGATGAAACGAGCAAGCAAGATGCAGATGGGGGAAGAGAGATACCATGCCACATGAAGATCACCAAGGAGTCAAGGAATGCTAGGCCTGCAGATGCGGAAAAGAGACAAGGACCTTCCTCAGAGCTGACAGAAAGAAAGCCTTCCCTTAGAGCCAGTGCCCTGACTTTGGACTTGTAGGCTTCTAAACTGTGAGAAAATAAATTTCTGCTTGTTAAAGCCACCCACTTGTGGTATTTCTGTTATAGCAGCAGTAGCTAACTAAGACACCCCATTTCTCAGAAAAGGAGGTCAAGACCTATAGAGGTTAAACAGCTTGCTCCAAATCACATAGCTAGGAAGGTATTAAAAAAAAAAAACAAAAAACAACCTTTTGTAACTTGCTATTATAGAAAGTTTCAAATCTATACAAAAGGAGAAAAAATACGGTAATGGACCCTAACGTGTTGCATCACCCAGCCTCAACAGTTTTCAGGTCTTTCTTCTTTTGACCCCTGGATTAACTACCACTTCATCTGTAAACATTTCAGTGTCATCTCTAAAAGGTACAGGCTTTAAAAAACAAAACCCCAATGCCATTGTCATTAGTTCCTCAAATTAACAATCATTTCTTATCAGCATATGTCCAGAGTGCTGATTCTACATTGTCTCATAATTCTTTAAAGCTTTGTTCAAATCAGGGACTTATAATTTCCACACATTCAATAAGCTGATGTACCTCTTGTCTATTTTAATCCATAATTCTCCCCCTCTTTAGAACTGTTTGTAGAAGAAACACACGAAAATTTTCTTCTCCACCCCCCTGCCTCTTTTCTTTCCCCACAGGGAACCACTTTCAGGTGCTCACTGTTAGCTTCTAAGACCTGTGTATGTGTGTGTGTGTGTGTGTGTGTGTGTGTGTGTGTGTGTATACAGACACATACATCAGATCTTTTTTTTTTAAGCTATCAGTATATCTTGGTAATCTCTATGTCTGTGGATATAGATCCAGCTAATCTTTCAAAAAGGAGTCCTAGTGGTACGGTGGTTAAGCACTCCGCTGCTAACCAAAAGGTCAGCGGTTTGAAACCATCAGTCACTCCGCAGGAGAAGGATGTGGCAGTCTGCTTCCATGAAGATTTACAGACTTGGAAACCTTATGGGGCAGTTCTACTCCGTCCTATAGGATCGCTACGAGTTGGAATTGACTCAACGACAACGGGTAATGTAATATATTAGAGTGAATCATATGAAATTGCCAATATTTGTTCATTTTTGACATATAAAAATGAAAAATTTTATATGCTTCAACTAGTAGTGTTTCTAACTACAAGGAGCAACTTAAACTAGGATAGCCATTTATTTTCCCTAGGAATAAACAGAGTAGCTGTTTTACCTAGTAATTTGGAGATAGAATTTAGTGAATTAAAATGACCGAATTGCTTCATTAATTTCCTAGAATTAAATAATAATTTTGAAGTGCTAGAAATGCGTAAAAATAATTGGTAGTTGACTAGCTTATTCTTTCTGTAACTGTGACCTCTCTAAAGATTCATGGGCTAAGTCCCCATCTATAATATCAGGATGATAACACCTACTTTGTAGAATAAGAATAGATGTTTTGTCTGACAACAGTGGAGAGTCAGTATCAGGTAGTTATTCTTATTTCATGAAAATTAATGCCAGTGACAAACACCTAGGTAGAATATTGAAGAAACCCTAATAAACCAGGACTATCTGGAGATGCTATTTTGAAAAATAAACACAACAACCTTGGAAAAGTGGCCTTGTTCTTCCAGGAGATGTCATGGAACAGATGGAAGAGTTGTGAGGTGGTGGAGCGAATACATCACCACACATCCAACTGTCTGACCTTGGACAGTAGACTTGTCCTCAGGTCTCTTCCCATTCCAGACTATCTTGTGGTCAGATTCATAGTATCTCAGAGGGTCATTGTCAGTATTAAAGTAAACAAAAGCAGCAGTTTCATCCAGGGCTTGGAACTGGTTCCTTAAGGTTGAAACCCCTGCTGAGAATTTGCATTTCTAACAAGTTCCCTGCTGAGAATTTGCATTTCCACCTGAGATATACTAAATCAGAATCTACATTTTAATAAGATCTCCAGGCGATTCTTAGGGATAACTTCCTGGGAACTTGTTAGAAATGCAAATTATCAGCAGGGATTCACACTGGAACCAACCAGTTCAAAGCCCTGGTTTCATCTCAGCCACTACTAGTCTCATTTCCTTATCTCTAGAAACCAAGTCGAAGCTTAATGTTTTTTCTTGAGCTTTGAGACCTAGCATATTCTAGCCCAGTAATATTATTAATATATCAGCAATGGAAAAACACAGTCTAGTTTAAATCTGAATTGCCAATTAAAGGAATTCTGCTCTAGAGGAAATAATTTAAATCAAACTCTCTCAAAAATGATGGTAATACAAGAGTTTTAAAAAAAAAAAAAAAACCTTTTGAATAAATGAAATTCTTGATAGTGGAAGTATGCTAAGTGTACTATTTTTCATAGACTCTTCTAGAGACATGATTAAAAATGTTTCAAATGATAGTAATGTTGAGGCCTGAAACTGGTTGGGAGGTAAGAGATGGTGGATGTAGAAATGGAACATGTTTGTGTATTAGAACACATTTATGTCTTAATGAAGCCTTTCAGGTAGTTTGAGAAAATCTATCAGCTGTGTGTGTGTGTGTGTGTGTGTGTGTGTGTGTGTGTGTGTGTGTGTTCCATGCTCTGGGTTTCTGTGAGCTGGTTTTCTTCCCCTATAGAACCATCTAGTCCCTGACGTGAAGTAGAATCACCTCCTTCCTTCCAGTCTCTTCCCCTTCCAAACTGTTGTTCACACTAGAGCCAGAAGACTATGAAACACAATTCTGATCCCATCAGTCCTTGATTATGTGACTCACCAATGCCTACACAATCAAGGCTTTTCACCATCTCTCAGTATAGTGATGCTGGTCCTCCTGGTCCATGCAGCCAGACTGCCTATGTTAATATATGTGAAGGGCATAGAACAGTGCCTGGCATATGGTGAGGGCACAGTAAGATTAAAGTGAGATGATGATCTGGCTTTGGCCTATCTTCCAGTCTCTTCTCCATCATGACCTCTCCCACTTAACCCCCCATCATCTTTAAAAACACTCCCTACCTGCTAGGCAAGGAGCCCCGGTGGCATAGTGGTTAAGCACTCTGCAGCTAACTGAAAGGTCATCATTTCAAGCCCACTAGCCACTCTGTGGGAGAAAGATGTGACAGTCTGCTTCCGTAGAGATTTACAGCCTTGGAAACCCTATGGGGCAGTTCTACTCTGTCCTATAGGGTTGCTATGAGTCAGAATTGACTCGATGCCATACAGTAACCTGCTGGGCACTGTGAATTTATTATTCACTTAATCCCACAGAGCTAGGTGCTCTTACTAACCCTAGTTTTCAGAGAGTGCTTGGGCTCATACCTCATTAGAATCATTTGCAGTGCTCTTTAAAATACTCATGCCTGGACCTCACACCGAGAGATTCCTGTGTAATCGGTTTGGAGTGGTACCCAAATAATGGTTTTTATTTTTTAATAAAATTTCTTTTAATTAAAATGTATTTTTTTTTAATTATTTTTTTTTAGGGTGATGCTAGTATGCATATAGTATTGCAAACTGCTGAGTTAGGTGACTTGCCCAAAGTTTCTCACAGGTCATGAGCAGGTGGTGGTGATAGGATGGACTGCAGAGCCTGGATTTTTCTCCTTGCTGGTTACTAGTTGTTCTGCCCACAAGCTACTCATTTGAGGCCCTGGTATCTCTGTAGGTGCTGTTCCTTTTGCTCCATGGACACCTCAGTCCCTTACTTCTTCACCTAATGGAACTTTTTCCATCTTTCAAATCCTAGCCCGTGAGTCCTCTTCTTCCCAGGTTATAATAGTCATGCCTCATTTGGTGGCCACTGCTATCTGCTCTGGGTACACATCATGTTGCCCTCTAGTTTCTTTACTAGTCAGGCCCGCCTTCCGGGCTGTAAGCTCTTTGAAGGCAGGCTGGTCTCATGCCTCTGGGCCCCAGCATGTTGACTGGCAGAGAGTAGGTGTCAAGAAATGTTTAGTGTGATGGCTGAACATGATGAACATAATGTCACTGAACTTACATGTGAAGATTGTTGATTGTTGAAATGTCAAATGTTTTGTTTCATGTATATTTACCACAAAAAATGTTTAGTGAATAAACCAATGAATGAATGAGTGGTTTTAAGTCAAGTCCTACCCATGGAGTAATTGGATATCTGTTCAGAGTTGCTAATCTTTTCTTCTATATGATTTAAAAATTGTATTATTTTCTTGTAAGTAAATGACCTAGCCCTACTTGTTAGATTTTTGATACTGGGGAGAGGAGTTCTAAAGACTTGTTTTGGATAACATCAGATGCTTTCTCCTCACTTGAGTTTTTCGAGGTCTAATCCTTAAATGTGCTTTTAGGAAACCAATCTGAAGTTCCACTTTTCCTTTGAGTCTTTGAAGAGAGGGTGGGGCAAAGGAAATGCAATTTCTTACCACGTCACTCAAGAAAAAGTCTGAAAGTTTTCCTCTTTTCTGAGAACTCCAGAGTCCCAGAGAGAAGGGCAACTGAACCTGCTAAACAAGAGCAGGGGTTCGGGAGGAAGAAACATTGGAGAACTGAAGACCATGTTGGCATTTTAGCATGTGCTCTCCGGAGTTACTTTCTTTACTGACCTCTGCCCATAGGACGGTCAGCAGTATTCCGTGGCCCTTAAACTTCAGTGAGTTGCTGACTTAGGAGACTTTTGATCAAGGTGGACCTTTGCAAAGTTAAGATGTCAACTCTGGTTGGAAAATCTAGTTAAAATACTCCATGTAACCAAAATCAAATCCCCCAGATGAATAGATTATTTTTGCTTTCAACCTGAAGATGATTTATTATTATTATTATTACTGTTATTATTATTTTGTTAAGGAGGAGGAGTTGAGGCAGGTACATGGGACAATGACTACTATTTCCTGTGTCTGAAAGGGAACTTATACCACGTTCAAGCTTTTATCAAGATAACTTGATTATTTCTTGTGTATGAAACCACTAAGGATTATAATTTTGACATGGTAAAGAATATTTTCTTACAGTGTTGAATATTCACTTTATGAAATTACCATAAACTATGAATAAACATTAACAGGGATGTTAGGATGGTTATCCTCTCAAATCCTCAGGGTCTGTTTGTTGAAAGCAGATTATTCTAACCTCTTAATAAGTTCTAATTCTTCCAATAAAACAAGAATGTTAAGAAAGAGCAGCTTGAGACAAGTTTTGAATAAATGAATCAGTTTTCTGTGGAGGTTTTAAAGAATGATTTTGTGGAGTCCAAGTTTAAGAATTTGTTATAGCTCTCCAGTGCCACTCTGGGTATTGATTTCTTTTCCTGCATTGAGATACCTTGGTTGGTTTCATAAAACACACTGGAGAGGTTTTTAGAGCAGAGAGACACACGACTTGTATTGATGGGTCTCTACAGGTAAAGTTATTAAAGATCTCTACTAGGTGTAGAAAAGTCCACATTTGGGTTCCTAGCCATCCCAAACTTTTCATGGGCCCATTTACAGCTATGTGGTTTAAGCCTGGGTGGACACATTTGGTCTGAAAAGTTCTCTATGATCTCTTTTATATTGATTTTTCTTTTATCTCTTCTAGGGGAGTTGACAATTATTTCCTAGGTGAGTAATGGTAACTACCAAACATATACTTCTTGGTTCCCATGAGTTAGTGTCTTCCCACCAGTAGACCGGGGCCAATTATTCTTTCACTTTATGGCTCAAGCAGAGTGGTTTCTTGAATTCCCTGAAAGACATAAGAAAGACTGAAGGAAGAGCAGTTTCTATTGGCAAAAGTGTTCTCCATATGCTCTAAATAATGATCCAGAAAGTGTACCTCAGCCCAGAGCACCTCCTCCCTGCCATTCCCTACCCAAATGACTAATGTGCTTGCCAGGGAAGATAGTTTCAGTCTCAGAATGGGCTTCTTGGATTTCTATCAGTCATAATATTTTGTAGTTCTTTTGCTCACCTTTCTCATCCCAAATGTCTTTTTTCAGTCAAACTCCTGGTTTAGGCTCTTCGTTCCACATAAATTCTTTCTAAGATGGTAGTTGTAATAGCTTTTCCTTCTAGAAATCTCTAGTCTTTAATTGGTAGTGCAGTATTAAATAATGTCTAACGATGTTTTAGTAGTAGAAACCTGGCTCATGACAGTAAGCTTTTTGAGGACAGGGATAATGCCCTCTTCATCTTTGCTTTCCCAGTGCTTTGCAGAGTTTTTGGAAAACTATAGGGACTCAAATTGTTGGTTGAAACAACGAACGAAATCTCATTCCATTTCGGCAACTGTTTTTGAAAGACAACAATAGATGTGGAATAGAAGTGTTACGTGTGTGGGGATTTTATCTTAAGTATGACAGAATTCGTGGTAGAAAGCCTGAGGCATGTTATATCAGGCCCCTTATCCCTTCTTCCTACTCCCTTCTTCAAAGTCACATCCCTTAAATTCTTTGGTAAGGAAGAGAAATATAATTAATATAAAAGGAAATGAGTCAGAGGTTGACCTATTCTATCCCCACACTTGGGCAGTAGTGTTCCTGTGAAATACAGGCATAGGACTAATTGTTAGAGGTTTAGATTTCGCATGTGAAGTCATGTTTCCTAAACAGGAAAAGCCTGAGAACGTGGCAACTGCCAGAGGACTGTGTGGGTTCCTGTCTGTAGTACTCACCTCTGTAATTGTGGTTGGGGGGATAAAGGGAGAAGGAGAAGAGAGTGTAGGTTTTGTCTTTCAATGACAGAATTTTAGATCTCTGCTTTTTGGGAATGGGCAAGATTTCTCACAAGGACTGTTTTAGTTTTTCTTTTTTCTTTTTTTAAAACAACTCCGGGACTTTGCATTAGTCATTTAACCTGTCTGAACTGAAGTTTTTTTCTTCAATTTTGATGAAAGACATAAAATTTATATGGCTACATTGTTGTTGTTCTTGTTAGATGCCGTTGAGTTGGTTCTGACTCATAGTGACCTTATGTACAACAGAACGAAACACTGCCTGGTCCTTTGTCATCCTCGTGATCATTGTTATGCTTGAGCCCATTGTTTCAGCCACTGTGTCAGTTCATTTTGCTGAGGGTCTTCCTCTTTTTCGCTGACCCTCTACTTTACCGAGCATAATGTCCTTCTCCAGGGACTAGTCCATTCCTGATAACACGTCCAAAGTATGTGAGACGTAGTCTTGCCATCCTTGCTTCTAAGAAGCATTCTGGCTATACTTCTTCCAGGACAGATTTGTTTGTTGGCTATATTTGTTTGTTGGCTACAGATGGCTACATTAGACAGGATCAACATGAATCCCTTTATTCAGTAGCTTAAAAAAATAATGCAACTATTGTTTTTGTAAAAATTATGCAAACTCATTATATTTAAAAAATTAGACAACATAGAAAAATACAAAGATGAAAGGTAAACAGCTCACTAAAAAAAATCTCACCATCCAGAAATAACCAATTTTCACTAATATTTGATGGACTCCATTCCAGATCTCTCCCTACGGACAAAAATGGCTCAAGAAAAATGGAATTATAGAGTATTTGCTTTTTATTACAAAATTATTAAATTTCATCTTACTTAAATTTAACTGAAGAAAAATAAGTAAAATAAAGTGAAAAGAATTGCTGGATTTCAGAAAAATCTTTCTGTACCACCAGTGACTGGATTCTGATAACCCACTGTGGTGCCATGCAGTACCTTGTCTAATGCAGAGGCTTTATAAATATTGAATGAGAATATGAATATGGTTCTGTACTATTTGTTTTTGAGAATTGATTTTACTCAAACCAAGATAATAATTCAGCCTTGGTTGGCCTTGAAATCAAGGTTGATTTTCTGTTTGTTCATAGATTATTAATTATTTCTCAAACATTTATTGATCCCCGATTATTACTGAGGCACTATGCTAAGGGCTGGATACATGTCAATGTGCCCTCCCTCATCCCACCACCTCACCCCTCAGTGATTTGCTCTGGGCCTAAAACTTCCTGCTAGACCTCCTTTGCCTCTCTTCAGCCTCATATTTGGCACATCTGCCCCTCACTCTGTGATTCCAGCCACACTGACCTCCATTTTTCCCTTTAAATGCCCCTTTGTATATTAAGCTTTCCGAGTACTGTATTTTTACGCAAATAATGTGCGTCTTCTACGTTTGTTTGCCAACTGCACCCTCCCCCTGCAAGGTATTTTCATAAGTGCCACTAAACCAATTTTTTTACATGTTGCTGTAAAAAAAATCAGCGTAGTACACTTACAGAAATACCTCATGGCGGGAGGGCGCGTTTGGCAAACAAACGTAGCAGGTGCATGCTACTTTCATAAAAATATAGTAGGTGGCTCCTTCCATTGAGCGGTCTTCTCTATCCTCTTGCCTAGCTTCTCTGAACTCCTCTTTCAGCTCAAACATCCTTTCCTGAAGTAAGCCTTCTAGAATTTTCTAGAATAAACCAGATATCTTTATTGTACATCTTGCACTTTTTGTTTGTAAGATTTCCTGGTGTGTAATTACACATCTAAGGAGCCCTGGTGGCACAACGCTTAAGCAGTTGGCTGCTAACCAAAAGGTGGTGGTTTAAATCTACCCAGTGGTTCCATAGGAGAAAGACCTGGTGATCTGCTTCTGTAAGGATTACAGCCAAGAAAATCCTATGGGGAAGTTCTACTCTGTCACATGGGGTCGCTATAAGTTGTAGTAGTCCTTGGGTGGTGCAAATGGTTAACGTGCTTGACTGCTAACTGAAAGGTCAGAGGATTAAGTCCACCCAGAGGCTCCTCAGAAGAAAGGCCAGGCAATGTATTTCTGAAAAATGAGCGACTGTAGAATCGGCAAAGTTCTACTCTGACACACATGGGGTCACCATGTGCCAGACTGGTTAGTTACATATCTATCTATATGGTTATTCAATTGTCTTTCCCCCCAACTAGACTCTGAGTGCTCATGTGCGCAGGATTTCTGGGGCCTCAGCATCAGATCCTCAGTGCCTCACAAGACTTGGCCATGTAATAAACATTTAATTTTTTAGGTAACACATGGAAGTTAAATAAAACATGGTCCTTGTCCTCAAGGAGCTTATACTCTACTATGAAAAAGTGAATTATTATAGCAAAGTGTGAAAAGTGCTATGAGAGATGTATGTTTATAACTGTGTTTAGAGTTTTGAAGGGAGGTGCTGGGTAATGAAGTGTTCATGTTTATGTGGAGGTGGTGAAGGTAGCAATGGAATGAGATAGCACAGGGCAAAACACTCTGTATGAAGACTGACTGTAAGGGCTCAGAAGCATTAAGCAGAAGGATATACTCAGGGAAGAGCAGGTAATTGAATACTTTGTTGTTGTTAGGTGCTATCAAGTTGGTTCTGACTCACAGTGGCCTCACGTACAACAGAATGAAATACTGCCAGGTCCTGAGCCCTCCTCACAATTGTTGCTATGCTTGAGCCGATTATTGTAGCCATCATGTCAATACATCTCATTGAGGGTCTTCCTGACCCTCTACTTTAGCAAGCATGATGTCCTTCTCTAGGGACTGGTCCCTCCTGATAACATGTCCGAAGCATGTAGGATGAAGTCTTGCCATCCTCGCTTCTAAGGAGCATTCTGATTGTACTCTTTAAAGTGTTAAAAAGCAAAGATGTCACCTTGAGGACTAAGGTGTGCCTGACCCAAGCCATGGTACTTTCAATTGCTTCATATGCATGTGAAAGCTGGACAATAAATAAGGAAGACCAAAGAAGAATCGATGCCTTTGAATTATTGTGTTTGCAAAGGATATTGAATATACCACAGACTTCCAGAAAAATGAACAAATCTGTCTTGGAAGAAGTATACCAGAATGCTCCTTAGAAGTGAGGATGGCGAGACTTTGTCTTACGTACTTTGGACATGCTAGAGGGACTAGTTCCTGGAGAAGGACATCGTGCTTGGTAAAGCAGAGGGTCAGGAAGAACCTCGATGAGACGGATAGTCCCTGGGGAAGGACATCATGCTTGGTAAAGTAGAGGGTCAGTGAAAAACAGGAAAACCCTCGATGAGATGGATTGACACAGTGGTTTCAACAATGGGCTCAAGCATAGCAAAGACTGTGAGGATGGTGCAGGACCAGACAGTGTTTTGTTCTGTTGTACATAGGGTTGCTATGAGTTGGAACTGACTTGACGGCACCTAACAACAACAACAACATGGAAGGGAAAATATCTCAAACCATGGGCTTAAAAGTAAAGTAGATATAGCTGAGAAGAGAATTACTTAACTGGGAGAAACAGCTGAGGAATTATCCAGGATGTAGCACAGACAGTAAATGGAAAATATGAAAGAGAAATTAGGAGACATGAAGCAGATTAAAGAGTATGCTGAGTCTCCAGTAGGAAAAATAAAAATAAAATAAAAAATCTGCACAATCAGACATCAACATAGTAAAACTTCAGAAAATGAACCTCAAAGAAGAAATTATAGAACCTGCTAGATATAAAATATAGATTATCTACAAAGAATGACAATCAATTGATAGTAAGCTTCTCATCAGATATAATAGATGCCAGAAAAAAATGGAATGATAACTTCAAAACGCTGAGGGAAAATAAGGACCAACCTAGAATTTTATACACAAACTACAATTCAGAAATAAGGACATCTATAGGTATAGGTATACAGGAGCCCTGATGGCGTAGTGGTCAAGAGCTCAGATGCTAACCAGAAGGTCTGCAGTTTGAATCCACCTGCCACTTCTTGGAAACCCTATGGAGCGGTTCTACTCTGTCCTATAGGGTTGCTATGAGTCAGAATTGACTCGATGGCAATGGGTTTTTTGGCTTTATAGGTAGACAAAGACAGATCATTTGCTACTCAGAGAACCTGTCGAAAGGAATGTCTGCAAGATATTTCTCTCTTGTAGCACAATCTAAAAGTAAAGAGAAAGATGTAGGCAGCATTTGATGGGGAACTTGGTAAGAATGTTGGTATTTCTAAATACAAGTTGGCTTGTTGTTGGGTGCCACCAAGTCGATTTTTCGATTCATAACGACCTCATATGACAGAGTAGAACTGCCTCATAGGGTTTCCTAGTCTGTAATCTTTACAGAAGCAGATTGTCAGGTCTTTCTCCTACGGAGCTGCTAGGTAGGTTTGAACCTCTGACCCCTCAGCACTGAGCACTTAACTATTACAGAACCAGGGCTCCTTACAAGTTGGCTTAGAAAAGATGAGTTTGTGGGGATTTAAAAACGAAGATGAAACTAATACTAGTAAATACATCATGGAAGAAAGGAGTTTGGAATTAAAACATTCTAACTACTTTATGGAAACCCTGGTGGCACAGTGGTTAAGACCTATGGCTGCTAACCAAAAGGTCATTTGAATCCACCAGGCACTCCTTGGAAATCCTATGGGGCAGTTCTACTCTGTCCTATAGGGTCACTGTGAGTCAATCGACTAGACGGCAATTTTCTTTTTAAACTACTTTATATTATTTATGAGCAGGATTCAGATACTGATTAGATTTGTTAGGTTATATACATATACTGGAAATTTAAGGGTAACCACTGGGATAATAAAAATAGGAAGTGTGACTTCTAAACCAATATATGGAAAACAGAAGAAACGAAAATTTAATTGACACAATTGAAGACAGAAAAAGAGAAAGCTAGCAAAAAAAAAAAACCTCATATTAAATAGAAAAAAAGATTATAAAAATTAATTTTATCAGCAATCACAACAAATGTAAATAGATTAAAATTCCATATTAGAAGATAAAGACACTAAATTAAAAAATATATAATGCAGCTTAACAGATACATCTAAAATATGACCAGTGCAATTAAAAGGAATTAAATGCATGTTTATATATCAATATGGATAAATTTAGAATACAAAGTTGAGTGAAAAATCCCAGTTAACAGAATGATTACAGTAAAATACATTCATAATACAGTACTATAGCTATAGCGGAAACCCTGGTGGCCTAGTGGTTAAGAACTACGGCTGCTAACCAAAAGGTGGGCAGTTCAAATCCACCAGGCACTCCCTGAAACCCTATGGGACGTTCCTACTTTGTCCTACAGGGTTGCTATGAGTCGGAATGGACTCGACTGCCAACGGGTTTTGGTTACGGTTATAGCATAGCCTTGCTCTCAAGTTTTACTTATGTTTATTTCAAAGTATTCAAAACAATACAGTACACCCACTCCTCACTTATACCGACTGTCTTGTTATCCGACATTTCACATTTATGACAATAGTAAAAAAAATCTACTATTATTCTGCCGCAGATTTACGTCCGGCAGGAACGTACCGCCGAAGTACTGCCTCACGGCCCTGCGTATCCTGCTGTGTACCACTCTAGTAACCATGGGTATGATAAACTTACTTCTCATGCTCTCTCCCTGACACATCTTTTCCCCTATGCTCCTGATTTGCCATCCTGCACTCACGTTTCTCATTGGTCAAGGCGCCTCTGCTGGAGCAATCAGTTATTGGCTAACTTTGCTGTCTGTCTCTAACAGCTCAAGTTTGCCAATTCCCCACCTCCGAGTTGCCAGGAGACAGAATTTTGGCTAGCAACTACGTCTCTAGCTTGCGTTCGGCCACGGTGCCTGGAGGCTGCTCTCTAGAGTTGCTTCCGGAGGTTCGAGCTCCATCTCCACAGCTGGCAGTCATAGCTATTCCTTTGGCAGCTGCTTTGGCCTGAGCCTGGGTCAGGGGTCTGCAGGAGTTGGGGGTTGGGACTGGCGCAGAGGGTGGAAGGCGCCTGTGGGAGTGGCTGGGCACTGCCTAGGGCCAGCTGGTTCTGTAGCGCTGAGGGAAGAGTCCTTCCTTAGAGTGAACTTCGGAAAAGTGGGCGCCCACGGTGGGGGCTACTTTCAGGCAGAGACTCTCGGAAGTATAATGAGGGGTGGCAGGACCAAGGTGCTTTTGTTAAGTGCGTGCTTGCGGGGATGGGTTAGGGCTGGGATTCGGAAACCGCATTTTAAACCTCAGGGGCTGTGCGGCTAGGGGTCTCCATGGTTTTCTAATGTCCTCCCCAGACTCAGGGTACTTAGGGAATGTTTACAGCCCCACCCCAGTACAGACCTTTCACTCAGAGTCTCTGTGGCAGAACTGCAGACCAAGGTGTCGGTGCTAGCGTGCTTGCCCACCCACCGCAGCCCAGAGGGCGCCCCGTGAATTTGGTGGGGAGGGTAGGAGGTGCTGGGCGAGGAAATAAAAGGAAAGTCGAGCCCTTGGGAATGCGCCAGCAGAGGGAACAAGGGCTCCAGACAGTCTTTTAAAACTGCAGTGATTGTTGTCAGGATATATTCTTGGATGGCACTTGCAACCTTATTTACCTGGCTGGGGTGCCAGGAGAGAGTAACACTGGCTATGATGGTTAAAATTATGTGTCAACTTGGCTACACCACGATTCTCAGGGTTTGGCAGTTATGTAATGATGTAGCCATCCTCCATTTTTGCATAATGCCCATTTTTACATAATGACCTGGTCTTTGGAACCTAACCATGTCGATAAGTGAGGAGTGGGTGTATATTATTCACAACCAAAAGCAGTTGCTGTTGACCCATGGCAATTCCATGTGTATCCGAGTAAAACTGCGTTCCATAGGGTTTTCAATGGCTGATTTTTCAGAAGTAAATTGCCAGGCCTTTCTTTCAAGGAGCCTCTGGGTGGACTTGAACCTCTAATCTTTCAGTTAGTGGCCGAGCATGTTAATGTTTGCACCACCTAGGGACTCTATATTTATATATATGCACACACATATATATACATACTAAAAATGTAAAAATGTAAATGGGAAAGGAACTGTGATGGTTAAGATTGTGTGTCAACTTGGCTAGGCCGTGATTTTCCGTGTTTTAATGTAATCACTCCCATGATTGAATATACAGTGAGTAGTCAATCAGATGAAAGGGAGTCTCCTTGGGGGTGTGGCCCGAATCTGTATATAGGCAGACGTTCTGGCTTTTTGCTCTCTCTGGATCCTGCGGCTGCTTCCTGTTGTCTCATCTCCCGTTCTTGGGACTTGAGCTGTCAGCTTATCTGCTGAACCCGGGATTCGTCAATCTGCACAGCCTGTAAGTGGGAGCCCTGCTCTCCGACCTTCCGATCTTGGGCTTGCCAGCTTCTGCAGCTGCGTGCCTTGGGAGAGGCCTCTACCCTGATCCACGGACTTGGGACGTTCTAGCCTCTACAATCGCATGAGCTGTTTCCTTGATATAATCTCTCTCTATATATATATTTATACACTTTACTGGTTTTGCTTCTCTAGAGAACCCAGCCTAAGACATTTGGTACCAGGAGTGGTTCTAGAGAAACAAAGTTATAAGGATGAGTTTTCTAAATTAGTTCTCAAGTCTGGTTAGTCATAAAGACATTGATGACTCTGCTTCCAGCAGTAAAGAGGTCACCGCTAGTCCATGGAGTGAGGTGGTGATACAGATACGCAAAATATCACCACTGGTAGATCAGGTATTGGTGAAAGGTGAGGCTCAGGGTCAACACATGTGTGATATCTTTCTACAGCTTTGTCAAAATGAGAAGTATAAGGAAGCTGGTTGGTTTGTCCTACTTTAGACGAACTGATGAAGGAAAGAGATGTGCTCAGGGCTTCAGAGTCAAGGCTCAAATGCCTCATACATGATCTCAAGGCTTCCACTTGCGCTTTGAAAGAAAGCCTTATTTCTTGTAGTAACAGAGCCAAAATTGCTGAAAACCAAACCCAGAGTCTTATAGTAAGAATGGCTGAATTACAATGCTAGCTCAATTGCAAACCTCGAGAGGTGTCTGAGGTTAAAGTAAGGGCATTGATTGGGAAGAGATGGGATCCTGAGACGTGGGATGGGAACATATGGGCAGATAATCAGGAAGCTGGGGACACTGAGCCTGTAAATTCCATTGAATCACTCCTGCCAGCAGAACCAGTCCCATCTGAAGAGATTACTTCATGTTTGTCTGCTAAACCACCCTGCCCAGAAAAACCATTAGCCCCTCCACTCCCATCTGAGGAGATTAGCCCTAGCCCAGCTTCCTCTAAAGAGCACTTGCCTGAGTCACTGCCTGGAGCATCGCCTGAGGCAGATGCTTTACAAGATAATGCGGAATGTTCTCAAAACAATTCCACACTACCTATTCTGGCTTCTAGACCTATAACTAGGCTTAAGTCCCAGCGAGCCCCAAAAGGTGAAGTACAAAGTGTGACCCAGGAGGAGGGACACTACACTCCAAAAGAACTACTTGAGTTTTCTAATATGTACAAACAGAAACTTGGGGAATATGTGTAGGAATGGCTATTAAGGGTGTGGGATAATGGTGCAAGGAACATAAAGATGGATCAGTCTGAGTTTATTGATATGGGTCCACTGAGCACAGACTGTTCCTTCAGTGTTTCAGCTACAGAAGTTAGGAAAGGATCTAATAGTTTATTTGGTTGGGTTGTTGAAGCATGGATTATGAGGTGGCCGACACTAAATCAAGTTGAAGTACCAGAACTGCCTTGGTATACTGTAGAAGAAGGTATCCAAAGGCTTAGGGAAATTGGCATGCTAGAGTGGATTTATCAAGTTAGACCCACAGACCCACACATGGAGTGTCCAGAGGACACGCCTTTTACCACAACTGCGAGGAACAAATTTGTGAAGGGAGCTCCAGCATCCTTGAAGACTGCTGTGATTGCTGTTTTATGTAAATCAGATTTGACAGTGGGAACTGCCCTAACTGAATTAAGACACCTAACTACAATGGGGCTGATTGGACCCCTTGGTAGTAGGGGCCAAGTGGCTGCACTCAATCAACCAAGACAACGTGGGTGTGGTTACAGTAATGGACAGAGGAGTCAAAGCAGTAATCAGAATAGTCTGACTCGTATGGACTTATGGCATTGGCTACTTAGTCATGGTGTCCCTAGGAGTGAAATAGATAGGAAATCTACTAAATATTTACTTGATCTATACAAATGGATGAATTCTAGGTCAGATGAAGAGCAGTCTAACTTGAATCGCCAGAATAGAGTCACGGTCCCTCAATCAATTCCCAGATTTGAGCGAGTTTAAAGACCCACAACCCCTTGAATGAAGGGGAGGCCGGATCCCCTTGAGGAAGGACTCTAATACACTGCCAAAAAATTTTACTGTTGATATTTCTCCCAGCCTTCCCCAAAGGGATCTATGGCCTTTTACAAGAGTGACTGTTCACTGGGGAAAAGGAAATAATCAGACTTTTCAGGGATTACTGGATACTGGCTCTGAGCTGGCACTAATTCCAGGAGACCCAAAACATCACTGTGGCCCACCAGTCAGAGTGGGGCCATATGGAGGTCAGGTTATTAATGGAGTCTTGGCTCATGTCCATCTCACAGTAGGTCCAGTGGGTCCCCGAACCCATCCTGTAGTGATTTCCCCAGTTCCAGAATGCAGAATTGGAATAGATATACTCAGCAACTGGCAGAACCCCCACATTGGATCCCTGACAAATAGAGTAAGGACTATTATGGTAGGAAAAGCCAAGTGGAAGCCATTAGAACTGCCTCTACCTAGGAAAATAGTAAACCAAAAGCAATACCGCATTCCTGGAGGGACTGCAGAGATTACTGCCACCATCAAGGACTTGAAGGATGCAGGGGTGGTGATTCCCACGACATCCCCATTCAACTCGCCTATTTGGCCTGTACAAAAAACAGATGGATCTTGGAGAATGACAGTAGATTATCGAAAACTTAACCAGGTGGTGACTCCAATTGCAGCTGCTGTTCCAGATGTAATTTCACTGCTTGAGCAAATTAATACATCTCCTGGTACCTGGTATGCAGCTATTGATCTGGCTAATGCCTTTTTCTCCATACCTGTTTCAAAGGACCGCCAGAAGCAGTTTGCCTTCAGCTGGCAAGGCCAACAATACACCTTCACTTGCCTACCTCAGGGCTACATTAACTCTCCAGCCCTATGTCATAATTTAGTCCGCAGGGAGCTTGATCGCCTTTCCCTTCCACAAGACATCACACTGGTCCATTACATTGATGACATTGTGCTGATTGGACCTAGTAGGGAAGAAGTGTCAATGACTCTGGACTTATTGGTAAAACACTTGCGTGCTAGAGGGTGGGAGATTAATCCCACAAAAATTCAGGCACCTTCCACTTCAGTGAAATTTCTAGGGCTCCAGTAGTGTGGGGCATGTCGAGACATTCCTTCTAAAGTGAAGGATAAGTTATTGCATCTTGCTGCTCCCACAACTAAAAAGGAGGCACAACACCTAGTGGACCTCTTTGGATTTTGGAGGCAACATAGTCCTCATTTGGGTATGCTACTCTGGCCTGTTTATCAAGTGACTTGAAAAGCTGCTAGTTTTGAGTGGGGACCAGAACAAGAGAAGGCTCTGCAACAGGTTCAGGCTGCTGTGCAAGTCGCTCTGCCACTTGGACCATATGATCCAGCTGATCCAATGGTGCTTGAAGTGGCAGTGGCAGTTAGAGATGCTGTTTGTAGTCTTTGGCAGGCCCCTATTGGTGAATAACAGTGCAGACCCTTAGGATTTTGGAGCAAATCTCTGCCATCCTCTGCAGATAATTACTCTCCTATTGAGAAACAACTTTTGGCTTGTTACTGGGCTTTAGTAGAGACTGAACGCTTAACCATGGGACACCAAGTCACCATGAGGCCTGAGCTGCCCATCATGAACTGGGTGTTGTCTGACCCACAGAACCATAAAGTTGGATGTGCACAGCAGCACTCCATCATTAAATGGAAGTGGTATATTCGAGATTGGGCCCGAGCAGGACCCGAAGGCACAGGTAAGTTGCATGAGGAAGTGGCCCAAATGCCCATGGTCTCCACTCCTGTTACATTACCTTCCATCTCACAGTCTGTACCTATGGCCTAATGGGGAGTTCCTTATGATCAGTTGACTGAGGAAGAGAAAACTCGTGCCTGGTTTACAGATGGTTCTGCATGATACGCAGGCGCCACTCGAAAGTGGACTGCGGCAGCACTACAGCCCCTTTCTGGGACCTCCCTGAAGGACAGTGGTGAAGCGAAATCCTCTCAATGGGCAGCACTTCGAGCAGTGCGCCTGGTTGTTCACTTTGCTTGGAAGGAGAAATGGCCAGATGTGCAATTATATACTGATTCATGGGCTGTGGCCAATGGTTTGGCTGGATGGTCAGGGACTTGGAAGGAACATGACTGGAACATTGGAGACAAGGATTTATGGCGAAGAGGTATGTGGATAGACCTCTCCTAATGGGCTAAAGACGTGAAGATATTTGTGTCTCATATGAATGCTCACCAAAGGGTGACCTCAACAGAGGATGATTTTAACAATCAAGTGGATAGGATGATGCGTTCTGTGGAAACCACTCATCCTCTTTCCCCAACTACTCCTGCCGTTGCTCAGTGAGCTCATGAACAAAGTGGCCATGGTGGCAGGGATGGAGGCTATGCATGGGCCCAGCAGCATGGACTTCTACCACTCACCAAGGCTGACATGGCCACAGCCTCTGCTGAGTGCCTAATCTGCCAGCAGCAGAGACCAACACTGAGTCCCTGATATGGCACCATCCCTCGAGGTGATCAGCCAGTAACCTGGTGGCAAGCTGATTAAATTGGACCACTTCCATCATGGAAAGGGCAGCGTTTTGTCCTTACTGGAATAGACACTCTGGATATGGATTTGCCTTCCCTGCACGCAATGCTTCTGCCAAAACTACCATGTGTGGACTTACAGAATGCCTTATCCACCATCATGGCATCCCACACAGCATTGCCTCAGATCAAGGGACTCACTTCACAGCAAATGAAGTATGGCAGTGGGCCCCTGCTCATGGAATTCACTGGTCTTACCATGTTCCCCATTATCCTGAAGCAGCTGGCTTAATAGAACGATGTAATGGCCTTCTAAAGACACAATTATTGCGCCAGCTAGGTGGCAATACCTTGCAGGGTTGGGGCAATGTTCTCCAGGAGGCTGTATATGCTTTAAACCAGCATCCAATATATGGTGCTGTTTCTCCCATAGCCAGGATTCATGGGTCCAGGAATCAAGGGGTGGAAATGGGAGTGGCACCACTCACTATTACCTTTAGTGGCCCACTTGCAAGATTTTTGCTTCCTGTCACCTCGACCTTATGCTCTGCAGACCTAGAAGTCTTAGTTCCAAAGGGAGGAATGCTCCCACCTGGAGACACATCACTGATTCCACTGAACTGGAAGTTAAGAATGCCACCTGGCCACTTTGGGCTCCTTATGACTCTGGCTCAACAGGCAAAGAAGGGAGTTACCGTACTGACTGGTGTGATTGATCCTGATTACCAAGAGGAAATCAGATTGATATTACATAATGGAGGTAAAGAAGAGTATGTCTGGAATGTAGGAGATTCCTTGGGGCGTCTCTTAGTACTACCATGCCCTGTGATTAAAGTCAATGGAAAACTACAGCAACCTAATTCTGACATGACTACTAATGACACAGACCCTTCAGGAATGAAGGTTTGGGTCACCCCACCAGGCAAAGAACCATGACCAGCCGAGGTGCTTGCTGAGGGCAAAGGAAATACAGAATGGGTGGTGGAAGAAGGTAGTTCTAAATACCAGTTACAAACACATGACTAGTTGCAGAAAAGGGGAGTATAATTGTTATGAGTATTTGTACTTTGTATGTGTGCATCAAATATTTTTGTTTCCTTCGCTTATAAAATATAAGCTGTAAATGGGGCTAGTGCATTTTCGATTGTACGTGTGTTAGTTGTATCATGTTAGGTGCAAGTATGACTTTCTCATTGTCTTTATTCAGAGATTATGTATGGTTTAAGGAGATGTGTACATGTGCCAAGTTGACAAGGGGTGGACTTTGATGGTTAAGATTGTGTGTCAACTTGGCTGGGCCATGATTCTCTGTGTTTTAATGTAATCACTCTGATGATTGAATATACTGTGAGTAGCCAGTCAGATGAAAGGGAATCTCCTTGGGGGTGTGGCCCGAATCTGTATATAAGCAGATGTTCTGGCTTTTTGCTCTCTCTGGATCCTGCGGCTGCTTCCTGTCGTCTCATCTCCCGTTCTTGGGACTTGAGCTGTCAGCTTATCTGCTGAACCCGAGATTCGTCGATCTGCACAGCCTGTAAGTGGGATCCCTGCTCTCCGACCTTCCGATCTTGGGCTTGCCAGCTTCTGCAGCTGCGTGACTTGGGAGAGGCATCTACCCTGATCCACGGACTTGGGACGTTCTAGCCTCTACAATCGTGTGAGCTGTTTCCTTGATATAATCTCTCTCTATATATATATTTATACACTCTACTGGTTTTGCTTCTCTAGAGAACCCAGCCTAAGACAGGGACACACCATCTTTAAGGTAATGGTTGTCTTTGGGGAGAAAGGAAGGGGATACAAAGCATGTTGAACTGTGTCTGTAGTGGTTTTTCACGTAAGCAATCCAGAGAAAATATGGAAAAATGATGACATCTATAAATCATCTGTGCCAGGTACATGACTGTTTTAATATACTATATTTCTGTATGTTTGAAATATTTCATAGCAGTATTTCAAAGCCCTAGTGTGATTCTTTTGTGCCATCAGTAGAGTAGATGATCCTATGTCCTCCTCCAGTTATAATTTTGCTCAAGTCCATGCGTTATTTGAGAAGTGCCTTGATGGAGCTTATGTAGACGCAAGCCTGTTTGTGTGTCTGGAGAAATTCCTAAGAATTTTGGGCCACACAACTGCTGAAGGCGTAAAGGGAGCAGTTTAATCTCGGGCTGTCACGTTGAATTGGTGGCTTCTGTCCGAGCCATCTGTTCCAGTCATTGCACACCCCATCCCATCCTGTGTGCCTGGCAGGCTGTCATCCCCATCATTATCCTTCAAACAGCTCTAGATTGGAATTTTAAAAATTTCAAATTGGATGTGTGGGAGGAATTGTCGGTGGGTGAAAGGCCCTGGATGACATGCTTTCACCCCTGGCATTTTTCATGGGGGATGAAATGGGGTATGTAAAAGTATAATTAGATGATGCTTCAAAGTTTGGCCCAATAAAGCTCCGTGGGCAGCTTTTTTTCCCCCTAGCAGAATTATCTCCATTTCTGGCCAAAGTATTCTTTTCAGTTACTCTTAATATCTCGTCCAGAATTAGAGATGGAGGAAATAATTGGGTCAGCTCATCTTTGCTTTGCCAATGCAGGTGTTTTCTGAAAACATGTTTTCCATGGTGGTGCCCAGTCTTAATAACGAGCCTGTGCACTGTGCAATTATTTTGATAGAAAAGAGAGGATGGTAAACAGAGCCTGTTCTGAGCTATGAATGCCTTTGCATCACAGCTGTTACACACAGCATTTTGGGGAAACAAGTGGACTTTCACATCTGCATTGAAGACCCTTGACTGAAACTCCTTTGCTGATTAGGAGTGAGAAGGATCTGGATGTCTTGGGGGATAAACAAAGCTTCAGACTGCCTTGTTTTTAAAGTCTTGTCTCCAGCCAGATATGGCTCAGCGAAAGGGAGCAGTATAGCCATGCTGTCATGTGCTATCAAGCGGATTCCAACTCACAGAGATGTATATGACAGAGTAGAACTGCCTGAAAGGGTTTCCTAGGCTGTAATCTTTTTTGAATTTTCAATTTTTATTGTACTTTAGATGAAGGTTTACTGAGCAAACTGGCTTCTCATTAAACAATTAATACGCATATAGTTTTGTGGCATTTGTTGCCAACCCCACTACATGTCAACACTCTCCACTTCTCGACCTTAGGTTCCCCGTTACCAGCTTTCCTGTCCCTTCCTGCCTTCTCGTCTTTGCCCCTGGGCTGGTGTGCCCATTTAGTCTTATTTTGTTTTATGGGCTTGTCTAATCTTTGTCTGAAAGGTGAACCTTAGGAGTGACTTCATTACTGAGCTAAAAGGGTGTCTGGGGGCCATACTCTCGGGGTTTCTCCAGTCTCTGTCAGACCAGTAAGTCTGGTCATTTTTTTGAGTTAGAATTTTGTTCTACCTTTTTTTCCAGCTCTGTCCAGGACCCTCTATTGTGATCCCTGTCAGAGAAATTGGTGGTGATAGCCGGGCACCATCTAGTTGCGTAGAACGCAATCTGGTAGAGGCTGTGGTAGTTGTTGTCCATTAGTCCTTTGGACTAATCTTTTCCTTGTGTCTTTGGTTTTCTTCATTCTCCCTTGCTCCAGACGGAGTGAGACCAGAGGAGTATCTTAGATGGCCGCTCACAAGCTTTTAAGACCCCAGACGCTACTCACCAAAGTAGACCGTAGGACATTTTCTTTATAAACCATGTTATGCCAGTTGAGCTAGATGATCCCAGAGACCATGGTCCCCACACAGGCTGTAATCTTTATGGGAGCAGATTGCCTGGTCTTTTGTCCCATGGAGTTGCTGGTGGGTTCAAACTGCTGACCTTTTGGTTAACAGCAGAAAGCTTAACAGTTGCACCACCAGGGCTCCCTAGTATAGCCATAGTCTTAGATATTTTAGGGAAGCCTTTACTAGACAGTTTGTTCTGTGGTCAAGGTCACTGAGTGGTGCAAATGGTTTGTTCTTGGCTACTAATTGAAAGGTTGGTGGTACGAATCCAGCCAGAGGTGCCATGAAGAAAGGCCTGGTGATCTGCTTCTGTAAAGATTATAGAGAAGAAAACCCTGTAGAGCGGTTCTACTCTGTAATACATGGGGTCACCATGAGTTGGAATCAACTTGATGGCAATGGGTTTGGTTTTTTGTTTGTCCTGTGGTCCTCATAGTATTTCTCTAGACAATGGTCCGTGTAAGGATAATTCCTTCAGAAATGGAACCAGCCTTCTTCATTTATGGGTTATGTGCCTCTTAGCACCTTATTGTTATTGTGGCAAACACCATTGCTGTGTTGTAATGACCTATTTGTCTCTCCCAAGAGACTGAGTCCCTTGAGAGTAGGCATCGTGTCTTGTTTGTCCTTCTCTCCCCAGGGCCCTAGCACAGTGCCTGGTACATGATTGGTGTTGTGAGAATGTTTTTGAGTAGATGAATTAAGCCTTGTTTTTAGGCCTCATGAAAGAGATGCCCTAATCTGTAAGGGGTGCCATGGCCAGGTGGCACAATAAATACTGGGACAGGACTTAAGAAAATATACTAATTCTATAAATCACCTGTTCACTCAGTGAAAATTTGAGTATTTTCATGCTAGTAAGGCATGGTGTGATCCGTTGCGTGGATCGTAACAAATCATGGATAGCCTTGCGAAGAATGGGAATTCCAGAACACTTAATTGTACTCATGAGGAACCTGTCTATACATCAAGAGGCAGTTGTTCGAACAGAACAAGGGGATACTGCGTGGTTTAAAGTCAGGAAAGGTGAGCGTCAGGGTTGTATCTTTTCACCATACTTATTCAATCTGTATGCTGAACAAATAATTGGAGAAGATGGACTATATGAAGAAGAACGGGGCATCAAGATTGGAGGAAGACTCATTAACAACCTGCCTTATGCTGATGACACAACCTTGCTTGCTGAAAGTGAAGAGGACTTGAAGCACTTACTGATGAAGATCAAAGACCACAGCTGTCAGTATGGATTACACCTCAACATAAAGAAAACAAGCAATCTCACAACTGGACCAATAAGCAACATCATGATAAATGGAGAAAAGATTGAAGTTGTCAAGGATTTCATTTTACTTGTATCCACAATCAACGCCCATGAAAGCAGCAGTCAAGAAATCAAAAGATGCATTACGTTGGGCAAATCTGCTGCAAAAGACCTCTTTAAGGTGTTGAAAAGCAAAGATGTCACCTTGAAGGTTAGGGTGTGCCTGACCCAAGCCATGGTGTTTTCAATTGCTTCAAATGCATGCAAAAGCTGGACAATGAATAAGGAAGACCGAAGAAGAATTGATGCCTTTGAATTGCAGTGTTGGTGAAGAATATTGAATATACCACGGACTGCTAAAAGAACAAATAAATCTGTTTTGGAAGAAGTACAACCAGAATGCTCCTCAGAAGCAAGGTTGGCGAGACTACGTCTCACATAATTTGGAAATGTTATCAGGAGGGATCAGTCCCTGGAGAAGAACATCATGCTTAGTAAAGTAGAGGGTCAGCGAAAAAGATGAAGACCCTCAGCGAGATGGTCTGACACGGTGCCTGCAGCAATGGGCTCAAGCATAACAATGTTTGTGAGGTTGGTGCAGGACCGGGCAGTGTTTCGTTCCGTTGTAAACGGAGTCGCTGAGTCGGAATTGACTTGTCGGCACCTAACAACAACAAGGCATGGTGCAAGGAGCCTGGGTAATGCAAGTGTTTTGCGATCAGCTGTTAACTGAAAGGTTGACTATTCCAACACCCAGTGATTTTCTGGAAGAAAGGGCTGGCGATCTGCTTCTGTAAAGATTATAGCCAAGAAAACCCTATGGAGCAGTTCTAGTCTGTAACACATGGGGTTGCCATGAGTTGGAGGCCGACTCGAGGGCAGCTAACAATAACAACAAAGGCACAGTGCTAGAGGGCACAGGTGTACGGAAGAGAAGACATGCTCCCTGTCCCACAGGGCAGGGTATAGACAGGAGTCAAAGAACAACAGTAGTGAGATGTGATGTTAATTGGGAATGTTAGCAAGAACGTTTAAATGGACAAGAAGTTAACAGTAATTTTTGGTTAGTTCCACGTATATTTGTTTAGTTAAGACCTCGTCTGTTGGAGTTTTGGGGAGACAGTGAGTCGTATCCCTTTCCCCCTGCTCACATTTTAAAAAATATTTCAACATTTATCTCTTAAGAACAAGAACATTTTCCTATATACCACAATACAATTGTCACAGATAAGAAATTTAAAATGGCTACAAGAATATCTAATGTACAGTTCATATTCATTTCTCTAGATTTCCAAATAATACCCTTTAGAGCTGATTTTTTTCATGTATTGCCATTTATTTACCATGTCTCTGTAGTTTCCTTTAGTCTAGAAGTTTCCTTGTCTTTCATGACGTCAATACTTAGAGAGTCCCGGCCAGGTGTTTTGTAGAATGTTCTACAACCTGGGTTTGTCTGCATATTTCCCCAAACCAAACCAGTTGCTGTCGAGTCGATTCTGACTCATAGCAATCCTATAGGACAGAGTAGAACTGCCCCATAGGGTTTCCAAGGCTGTAATCTTTATAAGGAAACCCTGGTGGTATGGTGGTTAAGAGCTACTGCTAACCAAAAGGTCGGCAGTTCGAATCCAACAGGTGCTCCTTGGAAACTCTATAGAGCTCTGTCTTATAGGGTCACTATGAGTCGAAATCGACTTGACGGCAGGGGGTTTTGGTTTTGTAATCTTTACAAGGCAGACTGTCACTTCTTTCTCCCGTGGAGTGGCTGCTGGGTTCAAACTGCCGACCTTTTAGACAGCAGCCAAGCGCTTAACCACTGCACCACCAGGGCTCTGTCCCATTATATTGTTGTCAGATGCAGTTGAGTCAGTTCCAACTCATGGCGACCCTATGTACAACAGAACAAAACGCTGCCTGGTCCTGCGCCATCCTCACAATCGTTAGGCTTGAGCCCATTGTTGCAGCCATTGTGTCAATCCATCGCATAGAAGGTCTTCCTCTTTTTCGCTGACCCTCTGCTTTATCAGGCATGATGTCCTTCTCCAGGGACTGATCCCTCCTGAAAACATGTCCAAAGTACGTGAGACAAAATCTTGCCATCCTTGCTTCCAAGGAGCATTCTGGCTGTACTTCTTCCAAGACAGATTTGTTCATTCTTCTGGCAGTCGCCAACACCACAATTCAAAGGCATCAATTCTTCTTCAATCTTCCTTATTCATTGTCCAGCTTTCACATGCATATGAGGCGATTGAAAACACCATGGCTTGGGTCAGGTGCAGCTTAGTCTTCAAGAAGACATCTTTGCTTTTTAACACTTTAAACATAAAAAGAGGTCTTTTGCAGCAGACTTGTTCAATGCAATGCGTCTTTTGATTTCTTGACTGCTGCTTCCATGGGTGTTGATTGTGGATCCAAATAAAATGAAATCCTTGACAGCTTCAGTCTTTTCTCCATTTATCGTGATGTTGCTTATTGGCCCAGTTGTGGGATTGTTTTCTTTATGTTGAGGTATAATCCACACTGAAGGCTGTAGTCTTTGATCTTCATCAGTAAGTGCTTCAAGTCCTCTTCACTTTCAGCAAGCAAGGTTTTGTCATCGGCATAACGTAGGTTAATAAGTCTTCCTCCAATCCTGATGCCCCGTTCTTCTTCATATAGTCTACCTTCTTGATTACTTGCTCAGCATACAGATTGAGTAAGTATGTTGAAAGGATACAACCCTGATGCACACTGTCTTAGTCATCTAGTGCTGCTCTAACAGAAGTACCACAAGTAGATAACTTCAACAAATAGAAGTTTATTCTCTCACAGTCTAGTAGGCTAGAAGTCCAAATTCAGGGCATCAGCTCCAGGGGAAGGCTTTCTCTGTTGGCTCTGGAGGAAAGTCCTTGTCATCAATCTTCCCCTGGACTAGGAGCTTCTCCATGCAGGAACCTCAGGTCCAAAGGACGTGCTGTGCTCCCTGTGCTTCTTTCTTGGTGGTATAATGTCCCCCCTCTGCTGGCTTCCCTTTCCTTTTATCTCTTATAAGATAAAAGGTGATGTAGGCCACACCCCAGGGAAACTCCCTTTATATTGGATCAGGGATGTGACACGAACAAGGGTATTACATCCCACCCTAATCTTCTTCAGCATGATCTAATTTTGCCTCATTAACCACAGGCAGAGATTAGGATTTACAGTGTATAGGAAAATGATACCAATCACAAAATGGAGGACAACCACACAACACTGGGAATCATGGCCTAACAAAGTTGATAGATATTTTTGGGGACACAATTCAATCCATGATACACACTTTTCCTGACTTTAAACCATGCAGTATCCCCTTGTTCTGTTTCAACAACTGTCGCATCACAGGTAATGGTAAATTTGATTACTTAGTTCTGGTGTGGTTCACCAGATTACTCCACTGTAAAAATACCATTGTCCCTGGTCTCAGGGAACATCTAGCTCAACTGGCATAACATAGTTTATAAACAAAATGTTCTACATTCTACTTTGGCGAGTAGCATCTGGGGTCTTACAAGCTTGTGAGCAGCCACCTAAGATACTCCACTGGTCTCACCCTGTTGGGAGCAAGGGAGAATGAAGAAAACTAAAGACACAAGGGAAAGATTAGTCCAAAGGACTAATGGACCACAACTACCACAGCCTCCACCAGACTGAGTCCAGCACAACTAGATGGTGTCTGGCTACCACCACTGACTGCTCTGACAGGGATCACAACAGAGGGTCCTGGACAGAGCTGAAAAAAAATGTAGAAGAAAATTCTAACTCACAGAAAAAGACCAGACTTCCTGGCCTGACAGAGCCTGGAGAAACCCCAAGAGCATGGCCCCCAGACACCCTTTTAGCTCAGTAATGAATTCACTCCTGAGATTCACCCTTCAGCCAAAGATTAGACAGGCCCATAAAACAAAATGAGACTAAAGGGGCACACCAGTCCGGGGCAGAGACTAGAAGGCAGAAGGGGACTGGAAAGCTGGTAATGGGAACCCAAGGTCGAGAAGGGAGAGTGTTGACATGTCGTGGGGTTGGTAATCATGTCACAAGATAATATGTGTACTAATTGTTTTAATAAGAAGCTAGTTCTTAAACCTTCATTTAAAGTACAATTAAAATAAGTAAATAAATAAATAAAGAGTTTGGCTGCTAACCAAAAAGGTTAGTAGTTCGAATCTACCAGCTGCTCCTTGGAAATCCTATGGGACAGTTCTACTCTGTCGTACAGGGTCGTTATGAGTTGGAATTGACTCGACAGCAATGGGTTTTGGTTTAGACATGAAAAACAAATGGCTTCTATCACAAATAACTCTGGGGGCTTTTTTTGCACTGTAAAGATATACTAAGTGAAATGGCATTGCTAGTAGAAGAGACAGAAAAAATGTTAACATATCAACAATAACTATCTTTCAAAGTACAGAGCTTTATGAAAAATGTTAAAAAATTATTTTTATGGAAAAAAATTTAAAAAAAAAACATTGTCCTTGTGTAACTAAGAATCTGTGGGTGATGCTTTGAGACTGTGTGACTATCCTGTCCTCAATAAGTTTTCACTCATGATTTTAGCATCTGTTGATGATCCTTGCCTAAATTATTGCATTGTTGGTGGAAAAATAGTGATTTTCTACTTCTATCCTTCTATGTTTATTAGCTAACATTTCTCTGTAAAGAAGAGCTACCACACTTATTGTTTCAAATACTACTATGGATTAATGGATTTATTATTCTTTTTGATGCTCGATTTGTACCAGAGTTGGCCAGTGGAGCCACTTCCAGCTGATCTTTGTGTCCTTTTTGATGTGTTCCATTCATTCTTCAAGCACACATCCTTGCTTTCTGCAACAACAAGATGGTACAGGGTCATCTTGTCCTTTCCCTGCCCCAGACCTGCAATCAACCATTTCTCCAAGGAGCCCAGGCATGTTTATTGCTACTAGGGTGTCTTTGATTCTGAGTTCTTTCAGCAGACAGGGTTAGGGAAAAATGCATATTTGAACTCACAAATTTATACTGATACCTCTAATTCATATAAAAGATCATGGAAGATGGCGCAGGACCAGGCAGGTTCATTCTGCTGTGTGTAAGGTCACCATGAGTTAAAGCCGACTTGACAGTGATGAACAACAAGAACAGCAATTCAAATACAACACTGTAGAGTTCCGCCTCATTCTGTATTTGTATCTCCCTTCTCCCTTTTGATAACTCTGGTTCCTCCAAAATCAATACTAATTCATTGTATCTTTAAATACACACAAAATTTCAGAATTATTACACTCATGTCACTAACAAATCTACCAAAGAAAGCTGAAAAAAAAATTTTTTTTTGACAGCAATTCTTTTTGTTCTTGAAATACATCCCATTAGGGATGTGTAATCAGAAGACAGGGCTCAGAAATTACTTGAATTAATTCTTTATGCATGTGGCTGTGTTATCAAGTTGATATACAGTGATATTAATTTGTTTCTGTTTGCATTCAATTTTAGGGTTTGTTTTTTATCCCGTTGATTTAATTTTGAAAATGAAAAGCCGTTGCATGGTTCAAAAGCAAAACTATATAAAAAGGTATGTTCAGAGACATCTCCCTTCCGTCTTTATCCTTTCTACCGCTGTTCCTACCTACCCTGTAGGTAACTGGTTTTGTTAGATTCTAGTTTATTTTTCCTATGTATGTTTGGCTTTTGCTCTGCTCTGGATCCTGCATTTGTCTCAGTCATCATCTGACCTCTGCTTCTTGGGACTTGAGCCTGCAGTCTGCCATAAACTGCTGTAAAAGACCTCTTTAAAGTGTTGAAGAGCAAAGATGGCACTTTGAGGACTAAGGTGCGCCTGACCCAAGCCATGGTATTTTCAAATGCCTCATATGAATGCAAAAACTGGACAATGAATAAGGAAGACCAAAGAAGAATTGATGCCTTTGAATTATGATGTTGGCGAAGAATACTGAATGTACCATGGACCGCCAGAAGAATGAATAAATCTGGAAAAAGTACAGCCAGAGTGCTCCTTGGAAGTGAGGAAGACAAGATTTCATCTCGCATACTTTGGACATGTTATCAGGAGGGACCAGTCCCTGGAGAGGGATATCATGCTTGGTAAGGTAGAGGGTCAGTGAAAAAGAGGAAGACCCTTGATAAGATGGATTGACATAGTGGCTGCAACAATGGGCTCAAACATAGCAATGATTGTGAGAATGGCGCAGGACCAGCTGGTGTTTCGTTCTGTGGTACATAGGGTCACTATGAGTTGGAACCGACTTGATGGCACTTTACAACAACAACATGTTTGTTTATGTGAAACAAAGTAAATACTTACATGTGTAAATATATGTTTTTTCCTTTACTCTTAAATAAAAAGTAGCATACTAAATAATATTCTTTTGAACCCTCGTTTATTTCCATTTAACAATACATCCTTGATGTACCCTGAGCAGGGCTTGTTTCTGGTTCTACCCCCTGCTGAGACTTTGCATTTCCATCTCAGACATACTGAATCAGAATCTGCATTTTTAACAAGATCCCAATTACCTGGGGATCTTGTTAAAACGTAGATTCTGATTCAGTATACCTGGGGTGGAAATATAAATTCTCAGCAGGGGGTTGAACCGAACTGGTTTGAAGCCCTGACCCTGAGTTTATGCAACTACTCTTCTGTGAACGGCCATTTGGGTTATTTTGTTAATCAAACTACCCAGCAATGAATGATCTTTGCATATGCTGTTTCTTGCTCGCTGAGGTAGATTCTCAGGGTAAATTCCTAAATGTGGAATTTCTGGGCTAAAAAGTTACCTGCTAGAATTCTGAGACAGTTGAAATCGAGAACTCAGGCAGACGGACAGCAAAATGTCAGCTTAATTATTTTTGGAGAAGTTGGAAAAGGTGACTTAGATTCCCGGGAATGATGGGTTTCCTATTCTGAGTCCCAGCATTAGGCAGCCTTAGTCACCTAGTCCCACCACCTGTCTGTCAGTTTGTCATGCTGTAGTGGCTTGCATACTGCTATGATGCTGGCAGCTATGTCCCCCACATTGCAAATACCAGCATGGGCCCCCATTCATTGTTTATTAGCCCAAAGATGAAAACAACCCAAGTGTTCAACAGATGAGTGGGTAAACAAAATGTGGTATGTTCAATCAGAAAGAGAAATGAAGTCCTGATCCATGCTACAGGATGGATAAACCTTGAAAATATTATGCTGAGTGAAATGAGTCAGACACTAGAGAACGACTATTGTGTGAGACCACTTCTATGAATTAGTGAGAATAGTCAAATGCATGAAGACAAATGTTTACTAGTGGTTACCTGGGGCTAGAGGCAGGGAGGAAAGGGAGGTTAAAGCTGAAGGAACACTGCGGTTCTGTTTAGGGTGATGAAGAACTTTTGGAAATGGATAATGATGATTGTAGCACAACATGGTGAATGTAATTAATATCAGTGAATTCTACACTTAAAAATGGTTAAAACGGCAAGTTCTTCTGTTATCTATATTTTACCACAATAAAATTAGAAGAAAAGAAAACATAACACATACACTGTGATCAAATAGTGATCCTGTTACCAAAGTAAAATGATTATTACCAAGAAGTGAAACTTTTTTATGACTGATAGGGATGTGAGAAGAAAATACAATTTACTTTTCATGCTGTTCATAAATTATTTCTAGAATGCCTTCAATGGGAGTGTTTTTAAGGCCAGTCAGCTGAATTTTGTAATGTCCTTGACTACTGTTACTCTGCTTTATCCACAGATGCTTGAGTCAACAGCACATATGAGGGCCTTCTCAATCTATATCACAATGGCAATGATTTGACCATGCCAGTTACGTGGAGGCTCCATGCTTTCTAGGTTGTCTGGTCTGAGAGCTCTCTGAGACTACAAACCCTGCTTGGTTGTTTATGTTCGTATCCATAGCAACAAGCCCAGGGCCTGTCTCTTCCTAGGTGCTGAATCGATACTTGTTGAGTGGCTGATCAATCTCTGAAGGCTGGTACTCTCCTAACCATACATATATATGTATATGTAATCTATCTATATATGTGTGTATGTGTATGTATATATATAGATACACATAATATATATATATACACACATACACACACATATATAAAATCTATGTAGATCTATCTATACATCTATCTATTATATTCCTTACTCTAAGTGCTTTTCACATGTTCATGCATTTAATTCTTACAACAACCTTATAAGGTCAGTGCTATATTATCCACATTTACAGATAAAGAAACCGAGACATAGAAAGGTTAAGCGGTTTGCCTGAGGTCACACAGCTAGTGAGTTGTGGAGCTAGCATAACCTTGTGGTATTTTCTATGCCTCAGCACCATCCGTCCATCCATCCATCCATCCATCCATCCATCCATCCATCCATCCATCCATTCTTTCATTTTTACAAAGGCCGTCTGTTCTCTAAGTCCAGGTTCTTTAACGTGAGAAGAAGGGGAGTAGTATAGTTTTTTCCATTTGCACATCTTCCCTAACTTCATAATTCTAATCCAAGCTGAAGACAGGAAAGATGATGACTCAAGGAAACTGAACTCTGTGTGTGTGTGTGTGTGTGTGTGTGTGTGTGTGTGTGTGTGTGTGTGTGTGTCCATGTGCACTTTATGGAAGGGCCTAATGGAGATGGGGCAGAGAGACCCAGCAAGAGAAACCTCAGGATCTCAATGAGGACTTTGCAATGACTCTGGTAACATACGAATAAGACTCTTTTGACATTTAAAAAAATTCTGTTCACATGTTTTTGGTGATGGCATTCCCCTGAAGGGGAAGATTAAAAGCATAACATAGCTGAAAATGTTCTTGAAGCTGAGGGAAAGTATTTAACATTTAATAACAAATCCTGACCCTTGAGCATTGAAGTATATGTCAGTGACTGTACATATTAAATCCAATTTTGCTTTTCTGTAGCATTAATCATGGTGATGTTTGGATTTTAAGGAAAAAATAATTAAGATAAAAAACAGGAGTGAGTGGCCCTAATCCATATTCCACTTTTTAAAACTTTCTTCGGGTAAACTTCCTTTAACAGAGATGGCTTGGTTTTGCCGATGGCATCATTTCAATAATGAATAATTCAAAGAAGAACGCAGCGAGTGTTAGCTGAAGTCAGGAAAAACATCTTTGAATTCCTGGGCCTTTGATGGGCCTTCAGAAACAGCCACTTCGCTACATGAAGCCTCTCTAAGGGAAAATGGCACTGTTCTTAGGCTAATGGGAAGGAGTGGCATAATCAGTGACGTCCTTTACTTGGAAGCCTCAGATGGAGCTTTGCCACCTGAACTTTTCCATATCACTGCTCTGGTAGCTGGAATATTATCAAATGAGGGATGTCCAAGTGGCCAGCTTTTACAGGAGGAACCAGCAATCCACCTGAAAGGCTGCCTGTCTCCGGTGTGCGGGTCTGAGAGGAAAACGGAATTGAGAACTGACAAAACGTTGTTTTCTTCAGGGGACTGCAAGTGTGAATTCCAGCTCACTATGCTGTTTCCCAGTTTCTCCACACCCAGAATGAAAATATTTTTGCCTCTGGATTCTGGGACTGGTAGGTTGCCAGGCTCTCTGGAGGAGAGCTAATGGGGATTGTACGTCATCAATCCAGAGGCTTAACAGCTGTCTCCATTAATGAGGGTGCATAAAGCTGCTCCTTTTTAGTCCCCCCTCCTTTTTGCAAAGTCCCCTCAAGTGGTTTCCTTGCACTTAGTAGCACACACAGGAACAGAGGCAGAGGTGTGTTAAGTGCATCAAATGGATGAATGCCCCTCTCCCCTCATGCCCACTTCCTCCACCCCTGCTCCCCAGCCCCTGTTCTCTCATCCCTGGGACATTTTAGCAACCTTGCAATTTGATGAATTTGTCACTGACTTAGAGGAAATGGCAGGGGTGGTGGGTGCTTGAGGGGTGGGAGTAGGAAAGAAACGTTGTGCTGTCTTCTGAAGCGGTTGTGCTCAAATGGGCTGGATCTTCCCTGCCCCTGGTGAGCATTTGGAAATGAGGGGTGTCTCTGATTGTCACATGACTGAGGGGGCACTACTGGCACTTGGTGGACAGGAGCTAGGGATGCAGTATGTCCTGTCATGTGGAGGACAGTCTTATAAAATGGAAGCATGTACTAGTTTCCTATTGCTGCTGTGACAAGTGACCACACATTACTGGCTTCAATCAACACGCATTTATTATTATATAGTTGGAAAGATCAGAAAGCCTATATCGTCTCACTGGCCTAAGATCAAGGTGCCAGCAGGGCTGTGTTCATTCTGGAAGCTCTACTTCCTTGCCTTTTCCAGCTTCTAGAAGTTGCTTATATTCCTCAACCTGTGGCTCCTTCTTCCATCTTCAAAGTCAGCAGCGTAGCACCTTCATGTCTCTCTCTGACTCTCTGACCTCCGATTCCGCTAACAACATCTCCTCTGAGGCTCCTCTCCTCTTTCCCTTACAAGGACCTTTGTGATTACATGGAGCCCACTCTGATAATCCAGGATAAGCTCCGCATCTCAAGATCCTCAATTTAAGCATACCTACAGAATCTCTTTTGTCACGTAAGGTTAACATAGTCACAGATTCCAGGGGCTACAACATGGACATTTTTAGGGGCCATTAATCTGCCTCAATGAGATGGATTGACACAGTAGCTGCCACAATGGGCTCAAACATAGCAACGATTGTGAGGATGGCGCAGGACCGGATACTGCTTCGTTCTTTTGTACACAGGGTTGCTATGAGTTGGAAGCGACTCAATGGCACCTAACAACAATCTGCCTCAAACCAAAACCAAACCTGTTGCCGTTGAGTCGCTTCTGACTCATAGTGACCCTACAGGACAAACTAGAACTGCCCCATAGGGTTTCCGAGGCTGTAATCTTTACAGAAGCAGGTTGCCACATCTTCCTCCTGTGGAGCACCTGGTAGGTTCGAACTACCAATCTTTTGGTTAGTACCTGAGTGCTTAACCACTGTGCCACCAGGGCTCCGGTAATCTACCTAGCACAAATAAAACCCATTGCCATCAAGTCAATTCTGGCTTATAGCAACCCTATAGGACAGAATAGAACTGCCCCGTAGAATTTCCAAGGCTGTAAATCTCTACAGAAGTAGACTGCCACATCTTTCTCCCACAGAACTGCTGGTGGGTTTGAATCACTGACCTTTTGGTTAGCAGTCGAGTGCTCACCACTGCACCACCAGGGCTCCTGCTCCATATTCCAAAAGCTAGTTTGAACTTGATTGGGTAAGACTGAGGGGATGTTCTTTCCTTTCTGGTGATGGCAGGAGTCTCATGTCTTTCTGGATAAATAGGCCTGGTGAGTTGGCAAGGGCTTTTGACCACTGCAGAGGTAATAGTGAGAACATTCTGGGTCAAACACAGAGTTTCCAGCCTTCCAGGACTACATTGGGATGGTACTGATCACTCTTAAGTACTCCTTCTACCCCATCTTTCTCTCCAAAGAACCAGTAGGGGGTCTTTATATTTTCCAAGTCTCAACAACATTTCTTTCACTTGAGATTCCACAGTATGGCCTGCTGCATTTCTCATTCCTCCCTGGAACAACCTCCATACCCTCCCATCATCCACCAGAGCCTAGCAGGCCAGTTTCCTTATTGACTTCATTTCCATCACTGCGCAGCCAATTCATCTATTTAAATTTCACTCATCAAAGTGAGTTGTTGGTGATTTTGTTTTCTTCTTTGTACTTTGTGTTACATCCAAGCTTTTTTCTCCAACAAGCGCTTTCGCCATTAGAACCTCCTCCACCAAATTACCCCAGAGATAACAACCAAGTGCATCCTACCTGTATCCAATGATTCAGTTCAAGTTCCCTTTCCAGTATGTACCATACCCTTTATTGGTGCCACACGGGGTCTTACACTCTACCTCTACTATAGCACGCACTCATTCATTGTAGCAACGATCTCTTGCATGCCTGCTATGAGCTAGGCCCTGTGCTGTCATACTTCATGCAATATATTTACTTACATTTCTGCCTTTCCTTGTAGGCCGTGAGTTCCGTGTGAAGTATAAATTTATGCAGACTGAATCCCTAAAAGCTATGCTGATGCATAGATATCAAGTTTCCTACTAGGCAGGAGAAAACACATTTTCTAGGTAAAAGACAAAATTGATAGCTGCTCACAGAGGTGGCATGCTGATTTGATGTGTCATGATATGACTGTTTAATTGCCTCATGGCTTGAGATATTCATCTGGATTTTAGTATCTCTGCCTAGATGTTTTCATATCACTTTCTGAGGTTGGAAAGGTCAGAATGGCTGTTGAGACCCTGGTTAAAGGGCCAGGTGCTGAGACCTTGATGTGGCTCTGGGTGAAAGTCAAGTTCATAAGTGCAGTCAGGGATCGCATCCAGCTCAGGTTCCAGCTCCAACCTCCCCTAGGAGAGCCCTTTGTAGATACATAGGGTCCATCCTCTGACCTAAGAGAGCAGGAGTCCTCCTGAGCAGCCTGGACCATGTGGGACTTATAAGGGCTGAGGAGTCTCAATAGAATCCAACCCAGTGGGACTGACCAAGGTCTCAAGACTCCTACTCTGTGACAACCTTTGTCTCTCTAGCTTTACCCTTTAATTATTCTACAGGCTTCATCCTCCCTAGACTTACTGATTTGGTTCTTAATCTCCGTCTGTGGTCTCTCATCAGCTGCCATGCTTCTTGCCTTGTCTAGTCTTCTATTACTTTCTCTTCTGTCTCCCCCACTCCTCATCTCACCTCTCCTTCAAACATTTGCTAAGGAGCTACTCCTGTGTCACGCAAGCTCTTTGATAGGCAGTGAATAGCCCAGTCATAGATGATTCATTCATTTGTCACGTAGGTATTGAGGAGTTGCTATGGTATAGATATCGGGACTAGCATGTCCAGAGGATGAGAGATGAGAGAGAATGGCAAATTTGAAGACTGAAAAGAAGCCCAGCATGGATATACATAGAGAGAGAAGGGGGCCAAAATCAAAACCAAACCTATTGCCATCGAGTTGATTCTGACTCATAGTGGGATGGGGCTAGTGGAGAGAAATCATGCAGGAGATGTGGGAGGTTGTTCAGGTTATTATGACTTGGTATTGAAGAAAACATGGTTTCTAGTAGGCTGGAGAACTTAGATCACAGATTATTCACAGGTGCCATGAGGCGGGAGTCTCCAACTCTGCCTGAGGGAGGCATTGCTGAGAAGTGATGTTTTGGCTCCCAGAATTATGATTTTTTTCTGGCATGGGTCCAACTGTTTGTCTTGCATAGGGACACAGACTTCAGGATTGTCCTGGACACTCCAAGCGGACTTTGAAGACTTGCAGCAAAAGGAGTCAGAATCTGGCTCAGAAGCAATGATAATAAATTTAACAAAATACAGATAACTTACATGTATTGAGTGCTTTTGTGCCAGGTGTGGTGCTGTGCTCTGTATATGGATTTTCTTGTTAAATCTGCACAACAATTCTCTGAGGTTGATGCTGTTATCTTCCCGCAATGGATGGCAAATGGAGTCTCATTGTTAGCTGCTGTTGAGTCAGCCTCTGACTCATGGTGACCCAATGCACAATGGAAAGAAACTGCCTGGTCTGGAGCCATTCCAATGATTGGTTTCAGATGGGACCACTGTGATCCCTAGAGTTTTCATTGGCTGATTTTTGGAAATAGATCACCAGGCCTTTCTTCCTAGTCCATCTTAGTTAATAAGCTCCACTGAAACCTGTTCAGCATCATAGCAACGTGCAAGCTTCCATTGACAGATGGGTGGTTGCTGTACATGAGATAGGTTGGCCAGGAATTGGACTGGGGTCTTCCACAAGGAAGGTGAGAACGCTACTACTGAACCACCACTCCCCACTAAATGGAGGCTTCACTCAAACCAAACCCACTGCTGTTAATTCCGACTCATACCAACCCCATAGGGTTTCCAAGTCTGTAAATCTCTATGGAAGCAGACTGCCACATTTTTCTCCTGCAGAGCAGCTGGTGGTTTCGAACCGCCTGACCTTTGGGTTAGCAGAAATGGAGGCTCAGGAGGGGCTAAAAGATCTCCAAAGGCCACGTGGATAGTAAGCAGGGACTGCCTCACTGCAGAGCCTGAGATCTGAAGGGCAATGATCAGTTTTAGGTTATGTGAGTTCTCTGTGATTACGTTGTCAGCATCTGGAAAAGTAAATCAAGACTAGGAGGGACCTGGTCCCAAACCTTGGGCCAATTTATCCAAATCTGAGGACCTAGGGCCCTTTGTGGAAACCCTGGTGGCATAGTGGTTAAGAGATATGGCTGCTAACCAAAAGATCAACAGTTTGAATCCACCAGGTGCTCCTTGGAAACCCTATGGGGCAGTTCTACTCTGTCCTATAGAGTTGCTATGAGTTGAAATTGACTCAATGGCAACGAGTTTTAGGGCCCTCTGCTGGGACCTATATGATGCCCACCTTCTGTCTCTGCCATTGACCAGCTGCCACTGCATCTGCCCAGGGCTGTACCCTAGTGAAGATAAAGGTGTCCACGTGGTGGGCTCAGCCCATGCCCCCAGGACGGCTTCCTCCAGGAACCCCACTAAACTCATCTAGGTTGAGTTATGTGTCCTAGACTGGATACTAAGCCTCTGGTGTCCTAGACTGGATACTAAGCCTCTGGAGCTTGGCACTGCCCAGGTAAAGGCTGCTCCCATGTCACGGCTGAGTCACCAAGCCTACAAGAAAACGACGACAAATCACGGTCCTTACTTAAGAGTGTTATAAATGGAGTTCCTTTGGCACCTTTTTGAAAAAGACCAGTTGGCAAATCATGCTATAGAGGAACTGCTCTGCAGTTAGAATGCTTACTGCAAAATTAATGGACCTAGTTAAAAGAGAGCTCCATAAAATATAGATGACCACAGTCCCGAGGGTGGAAATGGAAAGTGATCATTACCGCTGTGGTCTGTTATTTACTGAAGGCTGTAAGACACTTTGAAAAATGTATAAAAAGATGAGGTGCCTGGCCCCAATGACTGCCAGCCTCACTAAGACAGATACTGCAGAGTATCAAAATTCAAACACACTGTGACCTGGGAGAGTTATCAGAAATAGACCTCAGGCTGAAAGGTTGACCACGGCTGATGGCTTTGAGGGAAGTATTTAAAGAGGATTAAGAGTGATGACCTCGGAAGAAAGGCGTAACGTTAACTTAGAGTGAAAAGGAAACATGCATGTCTTGAAGGCCTCAGAGACAAGGAGCTATATTAAATGTCGTTAACTTAGAGTGAAAAGGAAACATGCATGTCTTCAAGGCCTCAGAGACAAGGAGCTATATTAAATGTCAAAAGACAAGTAATCGATGATAATAGATTCTTACATCTATTAAAATGCAGCAGGAAGCCACGGGCTTGGGGAAACATGGATAACTTCTGTTCTGCTGATCAGATTACCTTGACTGTATCTTCTCTAGGGACAAAACCTCCACGCTTGGAAAGGCTGTGGTTAGGTATTTGGGTGAACTTCGTAGCCTGGGGAAAGAATCTTAGACATGGGAATGAGCAGTGCTTAACACACGCCCCTAGAAAACCCCCACACACAACTGCCCTGCTGTGCTCATAGTCTGATAAATTATAAAACGCCTCTCCCACCCCACTTCATTCTCACACCATCTCTATTCCAGAAGTTTTGAAAAATAAATTCGCGCTTAAACATGCATCATCTGAAGCTGTCAGGTACCTCTAAATTTTATTGTAAAACCTCAAAATATATGGTGGTTATCATTTTCTGCTTAAATCCACAATACTATTTTGAAAGCAGCTATTTTCTAACAGATTCGTATTCCAAGGTGTGGGCTGGGCTGATAGCTTATAACCTCACTCCACCTGAAACTTCTGGTATGTGGGAAAAAAAGGGTGTGTGGTGGGGGTGAAGCTCACTGTTTCTCAATGCTCATTAGCTTAGGAAATAAGCACTTTCTACTCTCTGCTCACAGGGTTTCAGGCACTGGTCTATATCCTGGCATGGTGAACTCTGTTTCCTAATAAAGTGGAATTGGAAGCATTAATATGCTTCAAAAGCTCAGTGTGGAAATGGCTATAAAAGAAAAAGGTGCTGGGAAGCTCTACCCCTACATATCATCTTCCCACATGTTTGCACGCTCTACTACAAGTTTTGTGGGGGCAGGTTTGGGTCTTCTCCTCTGACGGTCTTGAAGGTGGTTCAGATGTTGGTCATGACGCCCCATGGCTGAGAGGTTAATTGACTACTAGTTAGAAGTGATTCTGGTTTTCCTCCTTTCCCATCCTTCTCTCTCCCCTCTCTGCCTCTTCTTTCCCCTCCTCCCTCTCCACCCTGCCTCCCTCCTTTTTTTTTCCCCATGTCTTTCCTCCTTTTTCAGATATTACTGTTTGAGGTGTGTTTTTGATGACTTCGGGAAAGCATTGTGGAAGATTAACTGCAGAACGTTGGTAAGAGAACAGCCTGCCTAGGCCAAAGCAGATCTCCCTGGTAAGACGGGTCTGACCACATAGAGGATCTTTGTTTCCTAAACCTAAACATCTTCAGAGGAAAGCAACTGGACACTCCTACTTGCTCCAGAGAGACATGTAACCAGAGAGAATGAAATATCAAGAGAGAGCCCCGTTTGTTCCCTGCACCCAGGGCTGAGAGTGGACAGACTCTTGAGCCTAGAAGAGCAAGAGAAGAGACCTCTTAGCCATCAGTGCTCGCTAGTAAGTGTGGCACTGGCCTTACCCTAGAGGCCAAACACTTGACCGAACAAGGCCTCCTCTCCACCAGTGAAGTGGGAAGAAGTCTCGAATTTCTCCCACTAGAGACCACTAAAAATCATCCACATATGTGTTTTGGATATTTTAGTACATCTGTCCTTTTCTGAGTATCTCTTAATCTTCTACCACGAAGGAGGGGTGCCTGAGTGTGAATTTACCCAAATCTAAAAAACCACTCAAATACTGTGTAGTTTAGATACTGTTATGACATATAATTAGCCATTGAAGTCAAAATGTTTCTAATGAAATAAGGAGTTTGTAAAATATTCAATGCTAGGTTCCATTTTCCCTCTGTGCAGTAAAAACAATTTCACTAGCTCCGTAACGTTGTTTTGAGACATTATCATCAGATTACTTTGTCAAGATTGTTCCAAATAGTCGAAAGTACATGACATGAATTTCTAAAAGCTGTGAGATCAAATCTGTTTTATACAATCAATAATAAGGGCACTGACCTTATTTCTCTGAGTTTCTACCAATTAAGTGTGAAATTTCCGGGATGGATTAATGGTTAGAAATTAAGTGTCTTTTTTTCACCTTGCTTCTCCTTCACTTTTCCCAGCCAACAAAGCAGTAACTGCCTGTCTCACCCTGGGACACCTGGGCAGATAGTCCTGCCAACCCCGGAGAGGGCTCCTTTGCAAAGAGGCCTGGCCCTTCTGCTCTGGCCGACTGCATGAGCTTCCTACTGTTGCTGTAACAAATTAGCACAAACCAAGTGGCTTAAAGCAACACACATTTACCATCTTACAGTTCTGTAGGTCAGAAGCCCCACATGGGTTTCCATGGGCTAAGATCAAGGTGTTGACAGGGCTGTGTTCCTTTCAGGAAGCTCTAGGGGAGAGTCTATCTCCTTGCCCTTTCCAGTTTCTGGAGGCTGCCTGCACTTCGTGTGGCCCCTTTCCTCCATCTTCAAAGCTAGTTGAATCCTTTTCACATTGCATCTCTCTGATCCTCTCATTTGCCTCCTCTTCTTCCACTTGGAAGGACTTGTGTAATTAGATTGAACCCATCTGGATAATCCAAGATAATCTCCCCATCCCAGATCAGCTGATCAGCAACCTTAACTATAACTACAACCCTGATTCCCTTTGCCATGTAACCTAATGTATTCACAGTTTCCAAGATTAGCGCATGGACATCTTTGGCGGGGGCGTCATCCTGCCAACCACTGACCCAGTCCTGCCTACTGACTGTGTCCCCGTATTCTCTGTGCTGCTCACTCTTAACTCTGCTGGGCAGCCAGGTTCTCCGGGTGTGGGTCATCTTCCTCTCCCTGGCAGGAGAATCTGCTCAGAGTTGGAGTAGGAGTAGCTGACCCTCTTGAAGCAGGGCTAACTTGAAGACTGCCTAAGTTTGGAGGGATGGGTGTGGGTGGGAGTGCAGAGAACTTAGGAATGGGGGTTCTAGGCCTTTATGGGGAAGGTGGAACCTGCTGCAGGTAGGAGGTGCTCTCACTGGGTCCCTGCTAAAGGTGGGGGCTCTGTCCTGGGTCCCTGCTGAGGGTGGGGCTCTGTCCTGGGTCACTGCTGAGGGTGGGGCTCTGTCCTGGGTCACTGCTGAAGGTGGGGGCTCTCTCCTGGGTCCCTGCTGAAGTTGGGGGCTCTCTCCTGGGTCCCTGATGAAGGTGGGGGCTCTCTTGGCTGGGAGTGGGAGGGTGGGGGGCAGTCTGGGGCTGCACATACCACCCAGGCAATCTGCAGTGCTGAGGGCCCGCTGGTGACTAATTAGGACCTCACTGCCCTGGCACCGAGTCAGCAGCACCAGCCTCCCCATCTGTTCATGCGGACCCACACCACGGCTTATCCAAATTATCAAATAAACACAGGAAACATTTGGGCTCTGAAGTTCAGGGTGACAGCAGTTTCACCCAGGAGGATAATTTACTTAACTCTGATGACTAGGGGCTGGGTGTTCCCCTTTCCCGCACACAGGAAAATCTATTCTTGGCTGAGATTGATGTTTGATTTTTCCTTCCATACTCTTACATGCTCGAAGGTGACAAATAGTCTTTTGGCAAATACTGAATCTTCCTGAAGTCATGCTGACTGTGGCCTAATTTTCTTCCTCTCACACACTGACAGACTCCCTGCAGCATGGATTGATCCCCCATGTTTACAGTGGGGTTAAGCAATTGATTTTAATTAAATCCTCCTTTTAGAAATCAGCAGAATGCGTCCATTTTGGGCCCCCCTTTCTCTGAACATTTATCAACTCATTAAGTAATTTCTCCCAGTTTATAGGCCCCAATTAACCTCTTTCTGGAGGCCCAGAGAATTGAGCGAGACATACAGTTCATTTCCCAAAACCTGAGTCATTAATTTTGAATCCTCATGCCCAAAGTTCAAGGAAATTATTCAATAAGGCTTTATACCATTTTTTTTTTCATTTTGCATCTGATACTTCAAAAATTGACTTACAGTTTGGGGGTGAAAACGCTTTGGACTAGAATCTCTTGTTGAGAGTGCTTATAGAGATCACCTGGTTCAACTTACCTCATCTAAGGCTTGAGTTCTCTCGCTTTCTCTCGTGATTTCTTTAAGTCAGTGGTTCTCGGACTTTAATGTGAACAAGAACCACGTGGAGAGTTTGTTAAAACACAGTAACCTGGGTGTTGCAAATAGTTAAGTGCTTGGCTGCTAACACAAAGGTTGGAGGGTTGAGTCCACCCAGAGGTGGAAGAAAGGCCCGGTCGGTCCACTTCTGAAAAATCATCCATTGAAAACCCTATGGAGCACAGTTCTACTCTGACACACGTTGGGTTGCCATACACTGGAGTCAACTCAACAGTAACTGGTACTCCCAGAGTTTCTGATTCAGAAGGTTGAGATGATGCTTGAGAGTTTGTATTTCTAAGACGCTCCCAGGTGCTGCCAATGCTGTTAGTCTGAGACTACAGTTTGGGTAACACTGCTCCAGACAGAATGTTTCCAGATAGTTCTGAAAGGGGAAGGCTTGATGGGTGGTAGGAAGGAGGGCAAGGTGAGTCTGTAACACCAGACATTTCAATACCACAAATGTTTTACTGAGATGGCTACTTTGGGTGGACAGTAAGCAAAAGACACAAGACATTGTACCCCCAAGAATATGGGGAAAGGAGAAATGGAGCTGAGCTAATAACTAAATAGATAAATAAAAATGACAAAAAGATGGATAAACCCCATATAATTCTTCACTTTACTAGCCCAGTTTTTTTCTCTCTATAATATTATATGGAAGGAGTTTCTGGGTAACAGCTCTGTTTTCTTCTTAAAGTCTTTGAGAAAGTAATCATTGCCACGTATGCTGTATTTTCACCATTGCCCAAAGCTTTCCTGTTAATCCAAATTCATTTAAGTTCATCAGTGTGTCTTGCCTTTTTCCTCTAGACTTCTTCAGCGAGCACACTTTGGGGAAGAAACTGAACTTCATTTGAAAATGTAACTACCTCATAAAATTGCCTCCAAGGTAGGTAAAATTTTAATTGGCTTAATTTTCAGAAGTGCCTTAAAGAAATCATTTTTTGTATCACCAATGAATTTCAGTGAACAATCTCCTGCTTGTACCTCCCAGTTCTTAGAAAAATTTGGAATCTGGTTTTGCCATGTTTCTAAAGAAGATATGGTTGGAATGACATGATGCTCTTTCTCAGGTTTAATAGTAATAAGTATCAGTGAGTATCTCTGATATGCCCATGCAAAACTTCGTGCATTTAGAGAAGGTAGTACCTGGTTTTTTAAATATGCTTAAAATATGAATTGCAAGTGAATTTGTGAGGATGCAAATATTTATAGCACATTTTGTTTACTTGATAAAATATTTCACCAAATGCTTTCTTGAAGTAGAAAAATACTCATTGATTACTTAAGGCCCAGTATAATTTTCAAAAATTGAATAATACTATTTTTGGGGAAAAAAACTCTTGTGAAAAATGAGATAAGGGTATCTGGGCAATCTGAGCGAGACGAAGTAAAAGGAAAAACATAATTGTAAATTTGTGGAGTGTCAAGTTTTCAAGTTTTTCGGTTGGGTTGGTCTTGGCTAAACACCCTTTTCTTCTTACACGGCATCAGTTTGAAGGAGCAGGTACAATTTGAAAAACAGACCTGGATGTGATTCGATGAACAGGGTGGGAAAGTGCGTGGAAAGTTTGCCAATGATTTGGGAATGTGATTAGGAATGAACGCAGGAAACAAAGAGAAGGGAGAAGTACACAGAAGGCTACCTCTGGTTGAGTAAACGATTGCAAAAATTAATGATCCATACTATAAATTATGGCACAGTTTTCTTGAATTCGAAGTTCAATTTTAGTTTTCTTTCCTTAAGAAGGAAAGTTTATTATCTTTAAGTATAATTCCAGATTTTTCAAAGCCATCATCTGCAAGGCTTTGTATGGATTGAATTATGTCCCCCTCAAAATGTGTGTATCGATTTGGCTGGGCCGTGATTCCCAGTTTTGTATGATTGTGTACCATTTTGTAATCTGATGTGATTTCCTTATGTGTTGTAAACTCTGTCACTATGATGTAATAAGATGGATTAGTGGCAATTATACTGTTGAGGTCTACAAGATTAGATAGTGTCGTAAGTCAATCTCTTTTGAGATATAAAAGAGACCAGTGAGCAGAGACACATGGGAACCTCACACCACCAAGAAAGCAGTGCCGGGAGCAGAGCACATCCTTTGGACCTGAGGTTCCTGTGCTGAGAAGCTCCCAGACCAAGGGAAGACAGATGCTTCACAAGGACATTCCTCCAGAGCTGATAGAGAGGGAAAGCCTTCTCCTGGAGCCAATGCCCTGAATTTGGACTTGTAGCCTATTGGACTGTGAGAAAATAAACTTCTCTTTGTTAAAGCCATCCACTTGTGGTATTTCTGTTATAGCAGCACTAGATGACTAAGACAAACGCCCAGAGAGCTGGGCCATGAAGGATAAGCAAGCAGGACTTTTTAGCCCCAGGGATGACTTTTTCAATTTCCTGCTGCTTCACTTCTCAATTTCTTTACTCCTCCTTTTCTTCTCGAGAAGCGTATCTGAAGCAGGAAGCTTCTTCTGGGCTCTAAATATTCAGTGGCTATGATAGAATTCCTATTAGAATGTTAAATGCTCATTGACCCCTTTCTTCTCAGCTCTCAGAGAATAAGTGATGACTGCCCATATGTCTGGAACTCGTGTTTTTTGACCTGTGGCAGGATGATAGAAAAGCTGTTATTCATGCTGGATTCATTTCATCGCCCAGCAAGGCCACAAGTGCCTCACCTCTATGTTGCTAATTCCAGTCACACTGCCAAGGAGCACATTGTGTGTCAGACTTACTTACCAAAGAGAACCAGAACTTTCCTAACATGAGCTGAGGAGCAGCAGCTTCAGAGACTCTCAGGAAACGGGGAACAAACTCTGGTTCTCTCATATTTATTTCCTGAGGATTTACCTTATGTACATTTCTTGTCTTTCCCTCCCTTCTCCCTTCACTAGTGAGCTCCTACCCATGCTTTGAGGCTCATTGCAGATGGAGCCTTTATGACATCAGCAATCTATCCACACAGAATTAAGTGCCCTGTCACACTGAGTCACCCTGAAATTCTCACACACATCTAGTGCAGCAGTGGCCTCATTGGTGTATGTTGTTTGCATTTCTGGGTTTCCAGTTCCTAGCTCAGTGCTTGGCATGCAGTATGTGCTCAATAAATGTGATTGAGTGGACCCATTCACCCATGCTCAATATGCACAACAAAGATCTCAACACACTATTCCCTCATTAAACTCCCATTCACTTGATCTTTCCTTCCCTTAGCTACTTGATCTGCCTTATGTTCTGGTTTCTAGTAGGGAAAATACCATGTCCTCTCTCTAAATGCTTTATCTCCTCTAATAGACTCAATAGGCTCCCTGGTGGCAAAATGGTTATGCGATCAGCTTTTAACTGAAAGGTCAGCGGTTCAGACCTACCAGCAGCTTCGCAGGAGAAAAGACCTGGCAACTTGCTTTCATAAAGGTTGCTATTGTTGTTGTTAGGTGTTGTGCAGTCACTTCTGACTCATAGTGACCCCATGTATAACAGAAGGAAACACTGCCTGGTCCTGCGCCATCCTCACTATTGTTGTTGTGCTTGAGCCTATTGTTGCAGCCACTGTGTCAATCCGTCTCATTGAGGGTCTTCCTCTTTTTTGCTGACCCTCTACTTTGCCAAACATGATGTTCTTCTCCAGGGACTGGTCCCTTCTGATAATATGTCCAAAGTATGTGAGACAAAGTCTTGCCATCCTTGCTTCCAAGGAGCATTTTGGCTGTACTTCTTCCAAGACAGATTTGTTCATTCTTCTGGCAGTCCATGGTATATGCAATATTCTTTGCTAACACCATAATTCAAAGGCATCAATTCTTCGGTCTTCCTTATTCATTGTCCAGCTTTTGCATGCATGTGAGGTGATTGAAAATACCACGGCTTGGGTCAGGCGCGCCTTAGTCTTCAAGGTAACTTCTTTGCTTTTGAACACTTTAAAGAGTTCTTTGGCAGCATATTTGCCCAATGCAATACGTCATTTGATTTCTTGACTGTTGCTTCCATGGGTGTTGACTGTGGATCCAAGTAAAATGAAATCCTTGACAACTTTAATATTTTCTCTGCTTATCATGGTGTTGCTTATTGGTCCAGTTGTGAGGATTTTTGTTTTCTTTTTGTTGAGGTGTAATCCATACTGAAGGCGGTAGTCTCTGATCTTCATCAGTAAGAGCTTCAAGTCCTCTTCACTTTCAGCAAGCAAGGTTGTGTCATTTGCATATCGCAGGTTGTTAGTGAGTCTTCCTCCAATCCTGATGCCACGTTCTTCTTCATGTAATCCAGCTTCTTGGATTATTTGCTTAGCATACAGATTGAATAAGTATGGTGAAAAGATACAACCCTGATGCACACCTTTCCTGATTTTAAACCATGCAGTATCCCCTTGTTCTGTTGAAACAACTGCCTCCTGGTCTATGTATAGGTCCCACATGAGCGCGGTTAAGTGTTCTGGGATTCCCATTCTTCGCAAGGTAATCCATAATTTGTTATGACCCACACAGTTGAATGCCTTTGCACAGTCAATAAAACACAGGTAAACATCTTTCTGGTATTCTCTGCTTTTAGCCAAGATCCATCTGACATTAGCAGTGACATCCCTTGTTCCACGTCCTTTCCTGAATACAGCTTGAATGTCTGGTAGATGTACTGCTACAACCTCTTTTGAATGATCTTTAGCAAAATTTTACTTATGTGTGATATGAATGATATTGTTTGATAATTTCCACATTCTGTTGTATCACCTGTCTTTGGAATGGGTACAAATATGAATCTCTTTCAGTCAGTTGGCCAGGTAGCTGTCTTCCAAATTTCTTAGCATAGACAAGTGAGCACCTCCAGTGCTGCGTCCGTTTGGTGAAACATCTCAATTGGTATTCCGTCAGTTCCTGGAATCTTGTTTTTCGCCAATGCTTTCGGTGCAGCTTGGATTTCTTCCTTCAATACCACCAGTTCTTAATCATATGCTACCTCCTGAAATGGTTGACTATCGACCAATTCTTTTTGGGACAGTGACTCTGTGTATCCTTTCCATCTTCTTTTGATACTTCCTATGTCATTTAATATTTTCCCTGTAAAATCCTTCAGTATTGCAACTCGAGGCTTGAATTTTTTTTTCAGTTCTTTCAACTTGAGAAATGCCGAGCATGTTCTTTCCTTTTGGTTTTCTATCTCCAGGTCTTTGCACATGTCGTTATAATACTTAACTTTATCTTCTCGAGCCACCCTTTGAATCTTCTGTTCAGCTCTTATGTGATCATTTCTTCCATTTGCTTTAGCTACTCTACGTTCAAGAGCAAGTTTCAGAGTCTCTTCTCACATCCATTTTGGTCTTTTCTCTCTTCCTGTCTTTTTAATGACCTTTTGCTTTCTTCACATATGACGCCCTTGATGTCATTCCACAACTCATCTGGTCTTCAGTCAAATAGTGTTCAATGAATCAAATCTATTCTTAAGATGGTCTTTAAATTCAGGTGGGATATACTCAAGGTTGTATTTCGGCTCTTGTGGACTTGCTGTCATTTTCTTCAGCTTCAACTTGAACCTGCAGATGAGCAATTGATGGTCTGCTCCAAAGTTGGCCCCTGACCTTCTTCTGACTGATGATATTGAGCTTCTCCAATGTCTCTTTCCATAGATGTAGTCGATTTGATTCCTGCATATTCCATCTGGCAAGGTCCATGTGTATAGTTTCCATTTATGTTGTTGAAAAAAGGTATTTGCAATGAAGAAGTAAAGGTTACAGACTTGAAAATCCTAAGGAGAAGTTCTACTCTGCCCTATAGGGTCGGTATGAGTCAGAATCAACTCACCGGCATACAACAACAAGGGAGTCAAAGACCTTGGCAGGGTGTTAGTCTCTTTCATGTCCCACAATGACTTACACATACAGTGCCCTTAATGAACATTAGCTAAAAGTGTGCATGAAAGAAAGCCCTGAATGTACATTTCTCCTATCTTGTTTTCACAATACCTCATTGGATTTATTTTTGCATTGGTCTCATTTCTATATGATCGGAATATAAATAAATTATCTCTTAATGCTTTTTTAAACTACTACTGGAATCTTACACATTTCTGGAAATTTGAAACAAGTTATATTGCTCCTAAGTTAAGTACAAGTGTTAGTGGGTCAAGTTGAAGAAAGGCCTGGCAATCTACTTCCAAAAAACCAGCCATTGAAAACCTTATGGACACAGTTCTACTCCGACACACAAGGGGTTACCATGAGTTGGAGTCAACTCAATGGCAAATACAATGAAACTTTGAAAAGCACATCACACGTATTTTGCTGGAGTCTATCATGCTTTAGTAAAAGAGGGGAAAAAATATCTTACTTCTGATGAATAAATACCCAGAACATGAAATGGTCAGTTAAGTTTTGGTCAAGGAAATTGGTGGTGGTGACTCCATATCAGTCCTAGTGGTTCTGCTTCTCTGATCAATCCCTAACTGATCCACTCCTAATTTTTTTTTTAAAACAATACTTCATTGTGTTTAAGGTAAAAGTTTATATAGCAAAGTAAGTTCCCGTTTAACAATTTCTACACAAATTATTCAGTGATGTTGGTTACATTTTTCACAATGAGTCCTCTTTCTTATTCATTCTGTTCTGGTTGTACCATTTCCAGTACTTTAATTTCCCTGCCCCCCTTACCTTCTCATCTTTGCTTTAGAGTAATTTTTTTTTCTTTCTTCTTTTTAAATTGTACTTTAGATGAAGATTTCCTGAACAAACTAGCTTCTCATTAAACAGTTAGTATACATATTGTTTTATGACATGGGTTAACAACACCATGACATGTCAACACTCTCCCTTCTTGACCTTGGGTTCCCTATTACCTGCTTTCCTGTCCCCTCTTGCCTTCTAGTTCTTGCCCCCTGGGGTGGTGTGCCCCTTTAGTCTCATTTTGTTTTATGGGCCTGTCTAATCTTTGGCTGAAGGGTGAACCTCAGGAGTGACTTCATTACTGAGCTAAAAGGGTGTCTGGGGGCCATACTCTTGGGGTTTCTTCAGTCTCTGTCAGGCCAGTAAGGTCTTTTTTTTTTATATATATGTATATATATTTTTTTATTGTACTTCAGGTGAGGGCTTACAGAACAAATAGTTTCTCATGAAACAGTAGTACACATATTGTTTTATGACATTGGTTAACAACCCCATGACATATCAACCCTCTCCCTTCTTGACCTTTTTTTTTTGGTGAAAATATACATAGCCAAAGATACACCATTTTAAAAATTTCTACATGCACAGTTCAGTGACATTGACTACGCTCTTCCAATTGTGCTACCATTCTCAAGTTAGATGAAGGTTTACAGAACAAAATAGTTTCTCATTAAACAGCTAGTACACATGTTGCCCTATGACAATGGTTAACAACCTTACTACACATCAACACTGTCCTTACTCAACCTTGGGTTCCCTATCACCAGCTTTCCTGTCCCTTCTGCCTTCTAGCCCTTGTCCCTGGACTGCTGTGCCTCATTAGTCCTGTTTTGTTTTATGGGGCTGTCTAATCCCCGGCTGAATGGTGAACCTCAGAAGTGACTTCACCACTGAACTAAAAGGGTGTCTGGGGGCCATACTCTCAGGGTTTCTCCAGTCTCCTTTACGCTAGTAAATCTGGTCTTTTTCTGTGTGTGTTAGAATTTTGTTCTACATCCTTCTCCAGCTCTGTCCAGAACCCTCTGTTGTGATCCCGGTCAGAGCAGTCAGTGGTGGTAGTCAGGCACCATCTAGCTGTACTGGACTCAGTCTGGTGGAGGCCTGGGTAGCTGTGGTCCATTAGTCCTTTGGACTAATCTTTTCCTTGTATCCTGTTCTCTTCATTCTCCCTTGCTCCTGAAGGGATGAGACCAGTGCAGTATCTTAGATGGCTGCTCACAGGCTTTTAAGACCCCAGATACTACTCACCAAGGTAGAATGTAGAACATTGTCTTTATAAACTGTGTTATGCCAGTTGAGCTAGATGCTCCCTGAGACCATGGTCCCCACAGCCCTCCACCCAGCAATTCAGTTCCTCAGGGAGTTTGGATGTGTCTGTGGAGCTTCCATGACCTTTTCTTGTACAAGTTGTGCTGGTTTCCCTGGTATTGTGTACTGTCTCACCCAAGTCTGGTCTTTTTTTGTGAGTTAGAATTTTGTTCTACATTTTTCTCTGGCTCTGTCCGGGACCCTCTATCGTGATCCCTGTCAGAGGAGTCAGTGGTAGTAGCCGGGCACCATCTAGTTGTATTGGACTCAGTCTGGTGGAGGCCGTGGTAGTTGTGGTCCGTTAGTCCTTTGGACTAATCTTTCCTTTGTATCTTTAGTTTTCTTCATTCTCCCTTGCTCCCGAAGGGGTAAGACCGGTGTAGTATCTTAGATGGCCGCTCACAAGCTTTTAAGACCCCAGATGCTACTCACTAAAGTACAATGTAAAACATTTTGCTTTAGAGTAATTGTTGACCACTTGGTCTCAAACAGATAGTTTTTTAAAGGAGCCCATTACTCACAGGTGATATTCCTTATTTTATGAGCCAATCTGTTATTTAACTATAAGGTGACCTCAAGGGATAATTTCAGTGTGAGGTTTAAAGAGTATCTCAGGGCAATAGTCTTGGTGAGTCCTCTAGTTTCAACAGATCCAATAAGTCTGGACTTTTAAGAATTTGAGTTCTGTTCCACGTTTTTTTCCTGTTTATCAGGATCCATCTATTGTGTCCTTGATCAGAATGGTTGGTAGTGGTAGTTGAGTACCATCTAGTTCTTCTGGTCTCAGGGTAGATGAGGCTGTGATCCGTGTAGACAATTAGTCCTGTAGACTTCTTTCTTCTCTGAGTCTTTGGTTTCCTTCTTTTTCTTTTGTTCTGGATGAGTAGAGACAAATAGTTGTATCTTACACTCCCAAATTCTTAAGGGTAGTTTTAATTAAGTCTCATATACATATATTTTTATCATATCCTTGGATTACTAATGTACAAATAAAGTTAAACTTCTTAAAATATTTGTATTGAAATCCTACCTAGGAGTAATTCTCTTCCCAAATTTATCAGTCATCTTTCAAGAAAGATTAAACATTAAGCTGCTGCAAATAGTTTTTGCCAGGAGATGGGGTTCAAACAAACAAATGCAATGAAACTTTGAAAAGAACATCACAGGTATTTTGTTGGAGTCTACCAGGCTTTAGGAAAAGGAAAAAAAAAAAAAAAAAAAAGCTTAATTCTGATGGATAAGTACCCAGAGGATGAAATGGTCAGTTCAGTTTAGGCCAAGGAAATTGGATTCACTGGGTTATAGATTGAATGGAGGACCGTTTCAGAGATTTTGGGAAACAAATGAAGCAAATGCCATTCCTCATGGTCAGAAGGCTGAACTTGAAACAGCGTAATATCAGCGACTGGAAGCAAAGTCAGGGCTGTAGCTGAAAGTGCAAATCTAACAATGGCTATGAAGCAAGAGGATCCGAGTGAGGGAGGTTGAATCAAACTTCCCTCTTCCTTGGCTGATTGGGCCTTTTGGGGTCTATAAGGAGGGTTCTCGCAACCCTACTGAGGAGTCTGTGGGTGGTGCAAACAGTTAATATGCTTGGCTGCTAACCAAAGGATTGGAGGTTTGAGTCTACTCAAAGATGCCTCAGAAGAAAGGCCTTGAGGTCTGCTTCTGTAAAATCAGCCACTGAAAACCCTATGGAGCACAGTTCTACTCTTGATACACATGGGGTCGCCAAGAGTTGGGATTGACTTGACAGCAGCAGGTAACAGCCTTACTGATCCCTTCTCTCAAGGATGAAAAGTCAAAAGAAGGTGAAAGATAATGTTCACTGGACTATTTTCCTCCCCACAATATCTCCTATAGAGAAAGCTTTACAAAGTCTTGCTTCTGATAAGCCTCAGGGAAACCGGGTCAGAAATGCAATAATTCATATGCAAAACAATTTTCTTTGAGCATTTCACCTTCTTTCTCCAGCTGTTGTTAATCTTGAAGTGTCTGTTTACTAGGTACCATCTGCTGCCTCTGAAAGCCCCTTTGTCATCTGTGCCCTAACACTTTCACTGCCTCAAAGCCAACTAGAAGGTGTCACGTCTTTGTACTGAGTCCAGGAAACAACTGGACCCCAGTAATTCCTACTGATCAAAGCATTTCAAGAAATTTTGATTAATACAAGATCCCATGATATCATCTCCCATCGAGTTGCATCAACCCTGATGATGAACACAGCACACTTATAACCATCTTCTGTCATCCAAATCTGACAAATGATCAAATGGAGTTGTTGTTGTTAGGTGCCATTGAGTCAGTTCCGACTCATAACAACCTTAAGTACAACAGAACGAAACACTGCCCGGTCCTATGCCATCCTCACAATCGTTATGCTTAAGCCCATTGTTGCAGCCACTGTGTCAATCCATCTCACTGAGGGTCTTCCTCTTTTTTGCTGACCCTCTATTTTACCAGGCATGATGTCCTTCTCCAGGGACTGATCCCCCCGACAACATATCTAAATTATGTGAGATGTAGTCTCACCATCCTTACTTCTAAGGAGCACTCTGGCTATACTCTTCCAAGACAGATTTGTTCTTTTGGCGGTGCATGATATATTTTCACTATTCTTCTCCAACACCACAATTCAAAGGAGTCAGTTCTTCTGTCTTCCTTATTCATCGTCCAGCTTTCACATGCATAGGAGGCGATTGAAAACTCCATGGCTTGGGTCAGGCTCACCTTAGTCTTCAAGGTGACATCTTTGCTTTTCAACACTTTAAAGAGGTCTTTTGCAGCAGATTTGCCCGGTGCAATGCATCTTTGATTTCTTGACTGCTGCTTCCATGGGTATTGATCAACTGAAGAACCCACAAATAAAACAGAGTAAACTTGGTGATGCAGTGGTTAAGCATTTGGCTGCTCACAAAAAAGTTGACAGTCTGAACCCACCAGCTGCTCCTTGGAAACCCTATGGGGCAGTTCTACTCTGTTCTATAGGATTGCTATGAGTTGGAATTGACTCAATGGCAATGGGTTTTTAAACCTTGTCTAACTGGTAGCCTTACCAAGACATAGGTAATCTCAAGTGTCTGGAAGCCAACTAACTGGATATACTAACTGACCAGGCATCCCATTTGCATTTTTCTTCACTTATTTAACAAACTTAACTTATGTGTACAGGTACTCTAGCTGTTTTCCAAATATTAATTCATTTAATCTTACAACAACCCTTTGAGCTAAGTACTAATATGATAGTCATTTTACAGATAAGGAAATTGACGGACTGAACTTGCCCAACATTAGATACCTAGTAAGTAGTAGATCTGGATTCAAACCTAGACAATCTGGTTCCAGAATCCATCTTCTATGGGTAAGGAGAGAAAGCAAATCGTGAGGAAAGCAAGTAGCAAGGAAATAGAGATCTTGTTTAAAAATACATGACTGCTTTGGAATTAATTTACTCTCATCTATTTCCTTTATGAGCTACAGTATCATCATCAATAACAATGATTATTAGATATTATTATTTTAGCTAATATTTATTGAACCCCACGATGTGCCAAGAAGTGTGCTGTTTTTCCATGCATTTGTTCACATAACTACACCACAACTGCAGAGTTTTTTTTATTATCTTTATCCCTCTTTGGCAGATAGCAAAACGAAGCCCATAGGAAGATAATAATTTGTCCAAAATCACCCAGAGAGGAAGTATGAAGAACCATTGTTGGAGCCCGGTCTACCAGCTTTTGGAGCCCGTGCCGCGCACGAAACCGCTGCAAGAAATCAAAGAAAAATAGACAGTCCTGTACTTTCACACATTGTTGAAAAATGGGGACAGTGTTGGAAAGAGTGGGGCCATTGGTCTCTGTAAGGGGCACCAACTAGAGTGGTGGCCCCACATGAGGAGCAAGCTCCACTCCCCCGACCCGCAGGTTCTAGGATGTACAGGGTCTGGGATCTCCAGTGGAACACTGTGCCAAGGGGTGGGGACCTGTAGATGGCTTCTGCTGGGGGCTGCCACCGGTGCAGATCACCACCTGAACTGTCTGTTGAAGTGGCTGGCTGTGGCACCACCCTTCCTTCACTCATTCATTCATTCATTCATTCATGGAACACCTGCCACATACCAGGAAAAGTTCCATGCATTGGAGATACCTGCCTTGTAGGTCTCTTTTGAGGATTAAATGGAATAATGCAGGTATAAAAGGCTTCATATAGTGCTTGGCACATTGTAGGTTCTCTACAAATCTACTAATTAGAAGCATCTGGAGAAAGTTTCCAAATTATAAGTCTCCTAGATTGAAGGAGTATTAGACACCAATTAGAACAGCAAGATCCCCTCACAATAGTTCCTCCAGGGGTAGGTCCTTTTATCTCCATTTCATAGTTGAGGAAACTGAGCCACAAAGTGGCTAAGTAACTTGCCCAGGGTTACACAGCTTCATGAAAGACACATCCCCATAGCTGACTGAACCAGGGACAGTCCAGCTTCCACTGCTGGAAAACGTAAACTTACATGGAGATTCACAAATAGGAGTGGGTGGTGGAGCTCAGGCACCTTGCAGCTCTCAGAAGGGCCTTAGGAGCAGGTCCTTGAACTGGCTGCTGCGTTTCCTGGAGTGCCCTGGCTCTGCCCTTCCCAAGCCCTGGCTGCTCAGTTCTCCCTTTGATTCTGTAAGCTCCCTAGTCTTCTTCGAGAAACATTTTCCCTTTTGTTTCTCAAGTTAGCCAGAATCAGAAGCTTTGATTGCAACCACAATAATCTTAATGATCACAGCCTCTGTTGAGTTGGAAATTTGGAGGATCTGCCTGGATATTTAATTTTTGGAAAAGACAGCCTGAGTGATTCTGCCCCCGTGGTTAAGAAACACTGCCCAAAATGATTGAGAAACTCTCCTCATGCATATTTAAAGAATCTTAACTGAAATAGGATGTCTCTGCACAGAGTCCGACTAATTACTTGCAATGAAAATATATTGGTCTTGCTCATAAAAGCTCTGCAGCAGGTATGACTATAATTCGCTTACAGGACTCTGCCCTTCTTTGAAGGAAATGCCCTTTGAATCCGTGGAGTTTAGCCTGGCTGTGGCCTGCCCACCGCAGCTCAGAGTCCAATCACCGGAGAGCAAAACAGGCCTCATGACATCCGCCTATTTAGAGAGAAGAATTAATGGCTGCAGTAGCGGCTGATACAGCAAATTAATTCTCTGAGTTTAAAAAACTAAGCAAAACAAAACATACCTTAGGTTTTAGAAGGAGACTGAGCCCTCAGTGACTCACTGCGTGGAATATATTCAGGTAAAAAACCTGTTGCCGTTGAGTCAGTTACCACTTATGGTGACCTCATGTGTTAGAGTATACGTCTCCATAGGGTTTCCTTGGTTATAGTCTTTATGGAAGCAGATTGCCAAGCCTTTCTTCCACGGAGCCACTGAGTGAGTTCGAATGGCCAACCTTTAGGTTAGCAGCTGATCACAAATGGCTTGCGCCATCCAGGCTCCCACATATTTAGGTAGCTAGACCAGGTGACTTGGTAGTGCTTGTGCAGGTAGATTTCCGTGCCTGATAACATGGCAGTGCTGGGCTACTTGGGTGGTCTGGTACAGTCACTTACTCTTCACTATCCATTGTGTGCCTTCCCCTGTCCAAATGTCTCCCAGTCCTCTCAGAGTTAGATTTGTGGTTCAGCCAATGGGCCAGTAGTGGAAATGTTAGATGTCACTCCTGGGCTGGAGCGATTAAAGGCCGGCATGTGATCCTCCAGCTCTTGCCTCCTGCCTTGGTGAAGAACCCACGTGCTGAGATGGCAGTGTCATCTAATGGAAGCCTTCTGGATTGGTTAGTCACTGAGGAAAGGACAGCTGCCCAGGAAGGTCCCCAAACCCCAATGCACAGTGGACTCTATCAGCAAGAAATAAACCTTTGATGAGAACTTGAGTTTTTTTTTTCCGCTTTAAACCACTGTCTGGTGTTATTCTGACTAATAGGGTCGATAACCCCATTTTCTCCAGATCAAGGTTTCTAAATCTTGGCACCACTGACATTTTGGGTCAGTCAGTTCTTTGTTGTGAGGGACTGTCCTGTACATGGCAGGATTTTTAGCACCATCCCTGGCCTCTACCTACTAGATGCCAGTAGCATTTCCAGCCCTTCCTCCCAGTTGTGATAAAACATCTGCAGACATCGTCACATGTCCCCTGGGGGGCAGAATTGCCCCCAGTTAAGAACCACTGCCCTAGATAATGAAAGGGCTTTATATTCTTTGTGCCATTCGACCGTCTTTGTGCTACAGCAGATCCTACTTCTACTTATATACTGTTCCATGGGATAGCACAAAGAACACTGGATAAGTCAGGAGATCTGTGTTCAAGCCTGAGAGCTTGGGCAAATCACAAACCTGTTGCTGTGTCCTTTGGTTGCAAGCAACAGAATCCAACTCTGATTGTCTTAAGTGGGAAAAAAAGGAGACTGAGAGAGGTACAAAACAATAGTCCAGAAGGATTAAAGCAGCTATGCCACAGCAGAAAGCTCAGCAGCAGGTATTATAGGCTTTTCCTGGGTTCTGACAGCCTTCAGCCTTAGGGTCCTCTGCTTGATTCAAATTTCTTAGAGATAAAGAGACTAGATTTTCTTAGTCATGACCGTCTCTTTAAGCTGAGGGTGGTGGTGGTGGTGGTGATGGTGGTGGCAGCAGCAGCACTAATGGTGATATAGAAGCAGCAGCAGCAGCAGCAGGGTCTTGTGATCAACAACCTCATGAAAACCAAATGTGATGGGGGAGGAGAAGGCTCCCAAGGGAAAGAGAGACGCTGTTACCAGAAGAAGAGAGGGAGAGAGGCTGGGTGAACAGGAAAAGCAGATGTCCCTGACAGGGCCTGTTTGTGTATCTCTAGAGTGGGGATGGTAATATCTACTCTGCTTGCTTCACAGCATTTAGAGGGTCAAATGAGATGGAAGTGAAAGCAGTAAATATCAAAGAGGAACCTCAGGATATAAGAAATGAGTGTGACCCGGGGGACTTGTGCTAAGCAGGGACATTGCCATACAATAAGGCAGGACTCTGGTGCGTGTTCAGGACCTTCTCATTCCTGTGGTTGGTTAGACGTTTTATGGGACTTTGGGCTCTTTAGGACAAGAGGAGCATGAGAAATTCACGTCTATCCTTTCCCTTCTCTAGGTCCCAACATCAAAGTCAAACCAGAGGACTGTAGGGGGTCAGAGCCATGCCAAGCAATTCTGTTTTCTGTTTGGAAAACCATGATCTCATCCTATTCTGCTTGTTTCCATCCTGTGGGGTACAGTCAGGGATGGATTATCCAATAAGCAAGGTACACACAGGCTTACTTGGGTTTACTAATCTGTAGCACACATTTTCACTGCGTCAAAGACCCATGTGAAATTGTTCAATACAGATTAGTAAGTAAACACAAGTAAGCCTGTGCGTAACTTTCTTACTGGTTAATCCACCCCAGGGTACATACAGTACACAAATGGTGCTTATAGAAAAATGAGGGGTCCCTAAGATATGCCCAAGCCAACGCCTTCGGATAAAAGAGGGAAAAATAAATAATAAAAAATAATAATAAATAAATAAATGCCAAGAGGAGGAGCAAATTTTAACACAACACTAAATCCTGAAAGCTATGAAACTGGATGAACTCAGAAAAACTAAGAGTCAGGGGTGAGGAGGTTATAAGAATGGAACATAATGGCCTCTGCCCTGAGTCTGATTTTGGGTCAATGCAGAGCAGAGAATGTTTACCCAAAATCTATTTGGCTCAAGACTTACAGTGAGTTCTATTTCTTGACAATGATAAAATTAAATAAATGAAAGTCCGTATTGTTATCTCCCAGGTAGAAGAGACATAAATCAAGCTAGCATCAGCTTTTCCCAAACCCTAAATGTGTTTACATTCATTTGGAATGACCACTTTCATTCAATTGTGCTCTGTCACTCACCAGTAATATCATCAGCCCAATTTCATATACATAAATCTGGAACTCTGAGGAGGATGTGTTTTGTAAATCCATTTAGCTGCAGAGGCAGACATGAGGCCATCACAGTAAAAGTAAGTTGGTGAAACAGTGGTAAACATCACAACACGTGTGCTTGATCAATTTATTGTAGAGGCAAAGAACAACAGTTGTTAAAAGACATCATGACTAAGGTATATTAGGGATAGGGCCTCTCAGACAACTCTCTAATGTCTTTGATTCCTTACATCCAGGCAGGAGGTTTCCTGGGAGACAGAAAAAAAAGTTCAGTGAAAAATGAGAAAGCTAATATTGTTCATTGTATAGTCAATATTATTCATTTTACACCTCAGTTACCAGGTTCATTCATTCACCCATTCATTGAAGGAATGCCTATTGAGGGCTAGCTATGAACTAGCTGCTGGGGATTAAAAAATGAGCAGGGGGCCTGCCCTCAAGGAGCTTACAGTCTAATGGAGCATAACAACACAGATGATCTGGTAAGCAAGGTAATCGCCGTGCTTATCTAGCCTATTGGATAATCTGCCCCTGCATACAATAAACACTGTGTAATAACTTTAGTTATCATTACATCAATACAAGGCAATATTATCAACACAAGTTGTGGCTGTGTCATAAACGGCTTAAAACTCAGGCTGCAGAATTTGCAAGTATTGGGGATTTTCTGGGTATCTTTTGGTTATTGATTTCTAAGTTAATTCCAGTGTGATCAGAGAGTGTATTTTGGATGACTTGAATCCTTTTAAATTTATTAAGACTTGTTTCATGGCTGAGAATATTGGTAAATGTTCCACATGCATTTGAGAAAATGTATATTCTGCTTTTGGGTGGAGTGCTTTATAAATGTAAGTTAGGTCAAGTTGGTTGATAGTGTTGTTTGGATCTTCTATATCCTTATGGTTTTCTATCTACTTGTTCAATCAGTTGTTGAGAGAGGGGTATTTAAATCTCAAACTATAATTGTGGGTGTGTCTGTTTCTCCTTGCAGTTCTATCAGTTTTTGCTTCATGTATTTTGAACCTCTGTTATTAGGGGTATACATGTTTAAGATTGTTATATACTCTCGATGAATTAACCTCTTTATCCCTAATAATATTCTTTGCTCTGAAATATACTTCAACTGATAATAATGATGCCACCTGAGATTTCTTTTGATTAGAGTTAACTTGGTATATCTTTTTCCATCCTTTTTACGTCTGAATATTAGAGTGTGTGTTTGCTTCTTTTTTTCTATACAACATATGAATGGGCCTTGCCTTTTAAAAAATCCAATGTAATAATATCTACCTTTTGATTGAAGTGTTTAGGACTTCCTTTAACATTTATTGTAGTGTGGTTCTGCTGGTTATACATTCTTTATACTTTTGTATGTCTGAAAAAATCTTAATTGCACATTTGCTTTTGAAAGATATTTTTGCTGGGTATAGAATTCTAGGTTGACAGTAGTTTCTGCACACTTATGTGCTGATCAGTGCTCAGCTGAATGCACAAAAGAAATCTCCATAGTTCTCCTTCTGGGAAGCTCTCTCTTCTCCAGTACTCTGTCCTATGAACTCTAGCTGCCTTGGTCTCCCTGGACTCTTAGCTCTGTCTCTTCAAGTCAGGGAGTCAGCCAAGCTCTGTCTGGTATCCCTGAACCTGTGACAAGGCCTGGAATCTCTCTCAAGATAGTAAACTGGACAATTGTAGGACTTGTCTTGTTTGCTTCTTGTCTCTCAAAAATCATTGTTCTTTATTGTTTGATGTCCAGTGTTTTGAAAAACATTATTTCATGTATTCTGTTCATTTTGTTTCTTTGATTTAGTTGGGAGAGCAAATTCTCCCATTAGTCCATCTTGCCCACAAGTGTAAGCTCCAGGCTGCAGAGTTTGAACCTCATTCTATAGGCACTGTGGGTGCATCAAACTAGGGAATGATAATTAATTAAGCGTGTCCAAAAGGTAACTGTGTTTGGAGGAGAGACCGTGGAAGGAAGTCAGAGATAGGGAGGCCCTTGCAAATCCCGCACAAGAGGCAATGAGGACCCAAAGAAGGTGTGGATTTGAGAAATTCTAAAAAATCCCAGTATGGAAAGTACCCTAAAATGAAATGCAAAAGTCCAAGCCTGTACAATAGAAACACCATGCAAAGTAATATGTTAATAATTTGAAGCATTTTGTGTGCCTCCTGTCAACACAGATCGAAGGTTGGATTAAGGCAGAGATTGTATTTTCCATGCTGCCTCCACCCTCAGAACCAGGGGTTGTGGAACTCAACAGAAGCATCCTGAAAGGCTCTGCAGAGTCTATGAACTTACACATGCTCAAAGGGCTTCCAAATGGCTATTTTTGTTTGGACAACATCTGAGCATATTTCCTGTGAGAAATCATAAGGTTTTATTCATGTCCATTTGGAAACTTTGTGAATAGCAGAGAATATTTTAGGGCTTTAGAAGGCAAATCTCCACGTGTGCTTATCACAAAGCCTTTGAGTTTTCACATCACTTTGGAATGAGATTCTCTTCTGACCACAAAGTCTAAATCCAGCTGGGATCTTTATATTTGAACACTGTATTTCTCCAAGTTACTGTTGTGCTAAATGCTAATAATATATTTAGGATAATAAAGTAAGGAATAAAAAAGCACAAGGCATAGTCCAATAAAATCAGTCTTGAAAAGAATGTACCATTACCATTTTGAGGGACTTGGGCTTAAGTGGAATCTCTTTAAACTTGGGGTGGGGATTGCTTGTTCAAGGAACAAAGATTGAGAACATTAACAAGTTATGTCAGAAGAAAGCTATTAGAGACCTCTTAGTGTTCATTGCTCTGTGGGAGAAGTTATCATCCCCACAAATGTGGTCTTGGCAATCAGGAATAACGATAGTGGAGAATGGAGAGAGTTTGAGTCTATGGAGATGTACTGGCTTCCTCTCAGGGTGGGAGACTGGGGCCAAAGTTAGGTCCTCACCTTGAATTACTTTAGGTTTCAGAATGGTTGGCAGGCCCTTCTCCAAGATTCTGATACCCATTAGAGGACCTCCAGGGAAGTATAAACACACACACAAACAAAACCAGTTGCCTTCCAGTTGATTCCAACTCATGGCACCCCTATGTGTTGCAGAGTAGAACTGCTCCATAGGGTTTTCTTGGCTGTAATCTTTATGAAAGCAGCTTACCAGGCCTTTCTTTCATGGCACTGCTGGGTGGGTTCGAACCACCAACCTTTAGGTTCATAGTCAAGTGCAAACCATTTGCATCACCCAGGGCCCCCTCACATGCAAACCCCCTTAAAAGTGAATGTGGATCAACAATAAAAATAATTACCTTTCCAGAGGCTTATATTTAAGAAAGATAGCTTGTTATTTCTCAAATATTTGAATACAATATAGCTACTGGATTATTATTTATATTATGAGGAGGGAAAGGGCGAACAGAAAGGGTGACAGAAGAAAGGGCGAGGAAGAACAGAGAAGCCTGGATAAACTAGCAAACATAGTCAAAAGAAAATCCCAAATCTGCAAGTAAGTATAGGAGCTGAAAGCATAAATCTGACCAACACAAAACAATGAACGTTTTGTTTGCTACTTTACAACACTACCACAAAACTGCTATCACCTGTAACGGTTTTTGATGCTGTCTGGTAACCTGGCTCCATGCTTTTTGAAAACTTCTTGACCCCTCCCTTTTTATTGGAATGATGCTAACACGTATCTGTTCAGATAAACTCCCCTACTCATCCCTAAGAAGCCCTGGTGGCACAGTGGTTAAGCATTCGACTGCTAACTGGAAGATCGGCAGTTCGAACCCACCAACTGTTCCATGGGAGGAAAGACGTGGCAATCTGATCCTGTAAAGATTACAGCCTATAAAACCCTATGGGGCAGTTCTACTCTGTCCTATAGGGTCGCTATGACTCAGAATCAACTCGACGGCACACAACAACAAAACCAACAACAACACTCATACCTGCTGATGCCCTTAGAAACATCTTGTTTGAAGGATGACAGGTTAGACCACAGTAGTTACAGTTTTGGCTGCTTAAAGTGCCTTTGTATTCTTCTTCTCACTTCTTGGGGACCCTGCCCCAACTCCTTATTCCGATCCCTGTCATAGGAATGGGTATGGGACCCAGGCTGGCCAGTCAGGGACTCCTTTCCTCATGAAAACAGTGATTGGTCTAGGATGGGCACATATCCCCACTAGGGCCAACTCTAGTCTTCCCTGGGGTAGGTATATAGCTGCTGGGAGAGAGAGACTTTGTCTTGCCACTGAAGTTTGCCAAGCTGGCAGGATATAAACTGAGTTTCTGGCTGAATGCTCTGGAGGGGAAGAAGGACGCCACTAGGGAAATATGAACAGTGGAATCACAACCTGTTTTTATAATTTTGTTAAATACCCAAATGAGGCGTGTTTCCTGACAGATGAGGGATTCTTAGGATAATTTTTTTTTTTTTTTAACAAATTCTTAACTGCAGACACTTACTTTTGGAATGAGTATGCTTTCTATCATGTGGATTAAAACTATCATTCAATTCCTTTCCAGCCCTCCTGTCAAAATGACAAATGGCCCGTGTCAGAGGAGTGCCAGCTGGCAGAGACTGTCAGCTAGTAATTTCACCACCACCAGGAAGGGTGGTGGCAGTGGCGGCTGCTGCTGTTTCTTTCTCCCTCCAGGAAAAGGATTTCTCTGTGGAAAATCATTCCCTAACATCCTGTATAATAGGTAGTTCCAGCAAGAAGAAATCCTCTTAAACAACTGGCAAAGTTGAACGAAAACTGGCTGCCCTTCCAGTGGTTGGCTGTTCTTCATGAGTTGTGTTAGTTGGGAAGAAAACAGAAATCTACAATTTCTGAGTAGGTGGAATTGAAATCATCCTATAAATGCAGGATTGGCCAATTCCGTTACTGAGCAAAGCAGCAAGAGAGAATGTTACAGTTTGGTTCGGTTTCCACAGATTAGGGAAGCTGTGCATGTAGGCTGGGGTTTGGATGCCCCAGGAGAAGAGAGCCCTGTTAGGCGCCACAGGGAAGGCTGTGTGGCATGGGAGTAAAGTCGCATATTCACTCTCTCCTGGGTCTCATCAGAGACCAGGAACTTTGATCTGCCTTGCCAGGAATCTTCCTTTTCTTGATTGGCTGAGTGCTCTCCTGGGAAGCCACTGAGAATACACTGCAAGCCCATTATCTATAAATAGTTGCTATGAATGAAAAGGTGATAATCTCGCTCTCTCTTGAATGTGCACGTGCACGCACACACACACTTTGGAAGCATTTCATAAGTGCATATCAAGCTGAGTCAGAGAATTTGGAAGATGTTGTAAGAAATATCTAGTATAGGAGTTGGCTAACTTTTCCTGTAAAGCCCCAAATACTAATTATTTTTGGGTCTGTGGGCCATATTGACTGTGTTGCAACTACTTAACTTTGCCACTGTAGTGCAAAAGCAGGCATAGCCAATATGTACATAAGTCAGTGTGGCTGTGTTCAATAAAACTTTATTTACAAAAACAGATGGTGACATGTCTTGGTCCACAGGCTTTAGTTTTCTGACCCCTGGTCTAGTCCAGTGTCCCAGGTTAGGAAACTAAGGGTTAAAATGATCTGTTGTTAGGTGCTGTCGACTCATAGCAATCCTACGTACAACAGAAGGAAACACTGCCTGGTCCTGCATCATCCTCACAATCCTCATTATGTTTGAGCCCGTTGTTGTAGCCACGGTGTCAACCCAACTCGTTGAGGGTCTTCCTCTTTTTTGCTGACCCTCTACTTTACCAAAATGATCTGCCTACCCACATATCTAGTAACTCGCAGAGCTGAGTCCAAATTTCAGAGCGCTGAGTTCCAATCGATTCCATTTCCACTGTCTCACTTGCATTGCCTTTTGCTCTTAAATTCTAGGAACTACTTTCCTGGAAGGAGTCCCTGGGTGGTGCAGATGGTTAAGCACTTGACTACTAGATGAAAGGTTGGTGGTTCGAACCTACCCAGAGGCACCTCAGAAGATAGGCCTAGCCATCTTCTTCCAAAAGGTCATAGCCTTGAAAACCCTATGGAGCTGTTCTACTCTGCACACAGGGTTGCCGTGAGCTGGGGTTGACTCAATGGCAACCACCACCACCACCAATTCTCCTGAAGGGCTACAGACACGGGCATCCAGGGTGGCAGTGCTGAACCTAAGTTAAGAAACCTGTTTTAAAGAGTTCATCCCTAGTGTTTGCTTGTAGCCCTTCAGGATTTTGAGGATGATGCAGGACCAGGCAGCGTTTCCTTCTGTTGTACGTAGGATTGCTATGAGTCGACAGCACCTAACAACAGATCATTTTAACCCTTAGTTTCCTAACCTGGGACACTGGGCTAGACCAGGGGTCAGAAAACTAAAGCCACATGTTGGGGGCGGGGCCACTTTGGGCACTACATAGGCTTCAAGGGAAACCCTCGCCCCATAATGCCAGCTCTAACGTCATCCCTCCCAAGTGGCTGAGAACTAATGCTCTAAAACACATCTTGTACCTTCTTATTTAGGCCAACCTCAAAAACCACAGTTAATTCTGAAAACAGTTCTGCAAAATGATAGAGAGAATGAGAACTCGGCCTTCTAGTGGAATTAGGAATATTCAGGACATTTTTCTTAGTCTGATTGCCCTTGTCTTACCTCACCTTCTTCACTACCACCTCCAAACATCATCTCTCAGTTGTTTACCCCATTTGGATAGTCAGACCTGCTTATCCTTACACCCTTAATCTCTGTTTAGCTTGCCTGCAGCATTAATTGTTTTAATCTTGTCTTGTGAATCACATGCCCCTGACTTTGAATCACTAGCTTAACTTTGTGCTGAATATTCTCTGATTTCACCTTTATTCCAAAAGGGGAATTTAAACTGTCAACAGCTGTAGGAAAAGACGTAAAAGCTAAATGCCTCCTCTTTCCAAATACTGGAGTTTTGTCTTATGAAAGGCTTAAAATATATTTTATTAATTTAATAATTTGCAGACAAAATTACATCCAAGGAAGCCATTTGATGTCTCTTCCAACATAAGCTAAACAGGATTGAGAGGTTATCAAACCCAATTCTGCTGCTAATTTTAGGGTTCTTTGGCCCTAAAGAACAGAAATACAGCCAAGCTAACTTAAGCAAAAAACAAAAGAGATTTTATCAGGAAAAAAAGCGGCACAGACTGCAGAAGACCAGCTGGGCATCTGCAGGGACTCAAACCAGGCACCAGATGTTGGGACCAAGGTTATCTTCTGCATTGCTCTGGGGACCTGACACTTGTCTCCTCTCCTGTCTGCTGTTTCCAAACTAACTGGACACAGCCTGGTCCGGAGCTCAGGTCTCCTAACTCTGGGCCCACCCTCTGGGCCCTTTACCAGTGTTTGTTAAACTGGGCCTATCCAAACCAGTAAAGATGTAACCCAAAAAAGGGGAACCTTCATTATTTCCCTTGCCTTTATGTGTTGTGGTTCTGTCTAAGGATGGCTTTTGAAAATGAGTCTGCTGTCTCTATCACACTCCATGGGATCAGGCCTGAGAAGAATTGATTAAAACAAATAAATGGATAGCAACAACTATAAATTGTGGCCAATTTTTTGGATAATTATACTTTATTTGATGGCAAATGAGCTAGTCATCTTGTTTGCTCTTAAAATGGATTTCCCTTTAGTTTTTAAGACAAGAGTATCCCTTCCTTTACTGGCTCTCTAAGCTGGAGCAAAACAGACGGCTAAAGCAGAGGTTGGCCAACAATGGCCCTTGGCCAAACCCAGCAGCTACCTATTTTTGTCAATATAGTTCTATGGGAACACAACCACACCCATTTATTTATATACTGTTTATGGCTGCTTTCATGTTACAACAGCGGAGTTGAGTATCTGTGACAGAGACTATGCCAGTTAACTAGCTGCCATCAAGTCGACACTGACTCATGGTGACTTCATGTGTGTCAGAGTAGAACTGTGCTCCATAGAGTCTTCAATGGCTGATATTTCAGAAGTAGATTACCAGGACTTTCTTCTGAGATGTTTCAGGGTGGACTTGAACTGCCAACCTTTTGGTTAGCAGCCACTGAACTGCTGACCTTTTGGGTAGCAGCCGAGCTCTTAAACACTGCACCCCAGGGCTTCTATATCCTGGTAATCATCCTCTATTAAACACCTCTTAGGAGCCCAGCATCTAAAATTCTTTATCTCCTTTGATCTTCATATCAGAACCTAAGAAATCAAGAAAACTATAGTTACTGTTTTACAAATGAGGGAACTGAAGCTTAAGGAGATTAAGTAATTTAAACAAAATCATTCATTCATTCATCCAACAAATAGATATTGACTGTCTACACGTGCCGTGTATTGTGCTGGGTGTATGGTGGTGAGCAAATAGGCATGAAGTATGGCGCTTGTACTCGAGTTGTTGTTAGGTGCTGTCAAGTTGATTTTCACTCGTGGCGACCCCATGTGACAGAGTAGAGCTAACCCATAGGGTTTTCTAGGCTGTAATCTTGATGGGAGCAGATCGCCAGGTCTTTCTCCAGAGGAGCTGCTGTGCAGGTTCTAACTGCCTACCTTTTAGTTAGCAGCCAAATGCTTAAACATTGTGTCACCAGGGCTCCCTTGCACTGGAGTACAACAGCCAGGTTAACATAAACAGATTAACTGATTAACAAGTAGACAGATTAATGATTTAACAGAAGTTGTTAACAACAAGTTAGCAGATTAACAAACAGACAGGTTAACAAACAAATACGCGATTTCAAAGAGTGGTAAGTGCTCAGTGGGGAAAAGACAGGGTACTGTCAAGAATAGCAAGAGATCACAATTAGTGTGTGGCAGCCTGGCCCCACGTTTGTCCAAACTCAGTCAGTCTGGTTCTGAGATGTGTATTGTTGCCCATCTTGCCTATCTGTCCCTCCTCCCTCAGTGGTCCAGCATAGCCTGGAGTGGATGGGACTTTGAGGTCCCCTGGTCCTGCCCAATGTGTCTTACAAGGTGAAAATCAAACCTATTTTGTTTCTTCTCAGTCTTTTTTAGGTATAGTTTTTTTATACTGATAATATTTCCCAGAAGCCTTTTCTATTGTTTTTTGTTTTCTCATTTTTTAACATATGAGCAAGTCCCTTTTCCTCCCTCCTTGCCTTCCTTCCTCTCTTTCTTCCTGTATGCGTTATTTTATTTCCATTAGGGCATGTATTGTATTGAATTCAACTCAGCAAACATTTATTACGGCTGTCTGGGGCTTAGCAGAGTGTTCTCCATAAATATTTATTAAATAAATGAATCTACTAGACGTAAAAGAAAACAAATTTAAACCAGACAGCATCCCTGTCCTCCAGGGGTTTCCCACTGGCTGAGCAGACTAACACCCAAACAGCTCCCACAGTCCAGGGCAGGGAGAAGCTGATGCTGATGAGGGAGGTTCATTCAGTGAGGCTCTCCAAATATTCTATCTTGAGAAATTCCATAGATGGGGCTAGTTTTACAATTCCACAAAGAGCCCAGTTCACTGGGCAGCTTATCTGGCCAATTCATCCTTTAAAGCACTGATTTATGGTTTGTCACTGAACTATGTCTAACGGTCTTTTGAATCCAAAGAAGGAAATTTATTAAGGGCTAAGATAAGGCTCTGCAAGTCATGGTCCATGACCAAGTTGACAGCCCTGTTCCCAGTGGCAGAAATCTGTTTGGGTGGCTTTGCTGGCAGCAGTGAGGAGAGGTGATAAAGAAGGAAAAGGAGCCAGTGTGTGGGTGTGAAACTTGCTCAGCTAAGTGAAATCGACTTAGTTACACAGTCATGGTCCCCAAAGTCAATAATTTCCCTCTGCACCATCAACCCTCCAAAGACTTTGATGGATATATGCAGGTGAGTCCGTAATCTATGGCTTCTCCATGGAAAGTGCATTCCATCATTAAAATCGGCGTCCCCTTCACTCTATGTGTTAGGTGCTGTTGAGTCAGTTCTGACTCATAGCAACCCTATGTACAACAGAATAAAACACTGCCCAGTCCTGTGCCATCCTCACAATCTTGCTATCTTTGAGCCCATTTTGCAGTCACTGAGGGTCTTCCTCTTTTTCACTGACCCTCTACCTTACCAAGCATGATGTCCTTCTCCAGAAACTAGTCCCTCCTGATAACATGTTCAAAGTATGTGAGACAAAATTTTGCCACCCTTGTTTCCAAGGAGCACTCTGGCTGTACTTCTTCCAAGACAGACTTGTTCATTCTTCTGGCAGGCCATAGTATATGCAATATTCTTTGCCATCAGCATAACTCAAAGGCATCGATTCTTCTTCCATCTTCCTTATTCATTGTCTAGCTTTTCCATGCGTATGAGGCGATTGAAAATATCATGGCTTGGGTCAGACGCACTGTTATGTATTGAATTGTGTCCCTCAAAAATATGTATCAACTTGGCTAGGCCATGATTCCCAGTATTGTGTGATTGTCCACCATTTTGTCATCTGATGTGATTTTCCTACATGTTGTAAATCCTACCTCTCTGATGTTAATGAGGCAGAATTCGAGGCAGTTATGTTAATAAGGCGGAACTTATAGACAAGATTAGGTTGTGTCTAAAGTCAATCTCTTTTGAGATATAAAAGAGAGAAGGGAGCAGAGAGACATGGGGAACTGCATACCACCAAGAAACAAGAGCCAAGAGAATAGCGTGTCCTTTGGACCCAGGGTCCCTGTGCTGAGAAACTCCTCCACCAGGGAAGATTGATGACAAGGACCCCTTTCTCCAGAGCTGACAGAGAGAGAAGCCCTTCCCCTGGAGCTGGCACCCTGAATTCGGACTTCCAGCCTCCTAGACTGTGAGAGAATAAACTTTTGTTTGTTAAAGCCATCCACTTGTGATATTTCTGTTATGGCAGTACTAGATAACTAAGACGCACACCTTAGTCCTCAAAGTGACCTCTTAGCTTTTTAACATTTGAAAGAGGGCTTTTGCAGCATATTTACCTAAAGCGATATGTCATTTCATTTCTTGACTGCTGCTTCCATGGGCATTGATTGTGCATCCAAGTAAAAAGAAATCCTTGACTTCAATCTTTTCTCTGTTTATCATGATGTTGCTTATTGGTCCAGTTATGAGAATATTTGTTTTCTTTATGTTGAGATGTAATCCATACTGAAGGTCATAGTCTTTAATCTTCATTAGTAAGTGCTTTTCAAGCCATTTTCACTTTCAGCAAGCAAGGCTGTGTCATCTGCATAACGCAGGTTGTTAATGAGTCTTCCTCCAATCCTGATACCATGTTCTTCTTCATATAGTCCAGCTTCTCAGATTATTTGCTCAGCATACAGACTGAATAAGTATGGTGAAAGGATATAACCCTGGCACACAACTTTCCTGATTTTAAACCACTCAGTATCTCCTTGTTCTTTTCAAACAACTGCCTCTTGGTCTATGTGCAATTTCCGCATGAGCGCAATTAAGTGCTCTGGAGTTTGCATTCTTTGCAATATTATCCATAATTTGCTATGATTCACACAGCTGAATGCCTTTGCATAGTCCATAAAACACAGGTGAACATCTTTCTGGTATTCTCTGCTTTCAGCCAAGATCCATCTGACATCAGCAATGGTATCCCTTTTTCCACATCCTCTTCTGAATCCTGCTTGAATTTCTGGCAGTTACCTGTTCAGGTACTGCTGCAACCACTTTTGAAGGATCTTCAGCAAAATTTTACTTGTATGTGATAATAATGATGTTGTTCGATAATTCCCACATTTGATTGGATCACCTTTCTCTGGAATGGGCACAAATATGGACCTCTCCCTGTCAGTTGGCCGGGTAGCTTGGCATAGACGAGTGAGCACCTCCTGTGCTGCATCCATTTGTTGAAACCATCTCAGTTGGTATTGTATCAATTCCTGGAGCCTTGTTTTTCATTAATTCCTTCAGTGTAGCTTAGACTTCTTCCTTCAATACCATCAGTTCTTTATCATATGCTACCTCCTGAAATGGTTGAACGTCAGCCAGTTCTTTTTGGTACAGTGACTCTGTGTATTCCTTCAATCTTCTTTTGATGCTTCCTGCATTGTTCAATATTTTGCCCATAGAAGCCTTCAAAATTGCAACTTCAGGCTTGAATTTTTTCTTCAGTTCTTTCAGCTTGAGAAATACCGAGCATGTTCTTCCCTTTTTGTTTTCTAACTCCAGGTGTTTGCGCATTTCATTATAATAATTTACATTGTCTTCTTGAGCTGCCCTTTGAAATCTTCTGTTCGGCTCTTTTACTTCATCATTTCTTCCATTCACTTTAGTTGCTCTGTGTTCAAGAGCAAGTTTCAGAGTCTCTTCTGACATCCACTTTGATCTTTTCTTTCTTTCCTGTCTTTCTAACGATCTTTTGCTTTCTTCATGTATAATGTCCTTGATGTCATCCCACAATTTGTCTGGCCTTCAGTCATTAGTATTCAGCACGTCAAATGTATTCTTGAGATTGTTCTGAAGTCAAACTCAAAAGTTATGTTTTGTTTTTGTTTCTACATTATTCTAAACGTATGTTGCAATATTGATGGCAACATATTGATTTGGGATCAGTGTTTTTACTTTTTAAGATGCTATATGAAAACACTGAAGTAAATATCCTTCTCCCATTAAGTCCCAGTATAAAACTTAAGGACTAAGAATACATGTCATTTGTTTTTTTTTAAGAAGCATTCAGTTTATGCAGCTAGCCATAGTATTTACTAAACAAGGCAGGATGATGAATTTTGATTATAGTTATGAAAAATAAACAATCTATTTTCAAATAGTCATCATTTGAAAAATTTAAAACCTTTTCAAAATTGACTACAAGTATAATTTATCTCAGACAGTAACATGTAACTTTTTGGTGCTTTTTTTTTCATCATTATAAAATGTTGAAAGTCTTTTCTGTTATTGTTCAAGTAAAAATTATGAGTTTGTACAAACTATGGTGAAAAGCAATTTTCTCTTTTTTTTATTATTTTGCTTAGGATGAAGTTTTACAGAACAAACTAGATTCTCATTAAATAATTGGACACATATTGTTTTGTGACATGAGTTACCAACCCCATGATATGCCAACACTCTCCCTTCTCGACCTTGGGTTCCTGATCACCAGCTTTCCTGTCCCGTCTTGCCTTCTTGCCCCTATGCTGGTGTGCCCCTTTAGCCTCCTTTTGTTTTATGGGCCTGTCTAATGTTTGGCTGAATGGTGAACTTTTGGAGTGATTTCATTACTGAGCTAAAAGGGTATCTGGGGGCCATACTCTCGGGGTTTCTCCGGTCTCTCTGCCAGGCCAGTAAGTCTGGTCTTTTTTGTGAGTTAGAATTATGTTCTACATTTTTCTCCAGCTTTGTCTGGGACCGTCTATTTTGATCCCTGTCAGAGGAGTCAGTGTGCGGTAGCCAGGCACTCTCTAGCTGTGCTGGACTCAGTCTGGTGAGTGCTGTGGTAGTTGTGGTCCATTAGTCATTTGAACTAATCTTTCCCTTGTGTCTTTGGTTTTCTTCATTCTCCCTTGCTCTTGATGGGGAAAGACCAGTGGAGTATTCTTAGATGGCTGCTCACAAACTTTTAAGACCCCAGATGTTACTCACCAAAGTAGAATGTAGAACGTTTTCTTTATAAACTATGTTATGCCAATTGAGCTAGATGTTCCCTGAGACCATGGTCTCCACAGCCCTCAGCCCAGCAATTCAGTCCCTCAGGGAGTTTGGATGTGTCTATGGGGCTTCTGTGACTTAAAGTCTTACTTTGGCTTTAGGGTACTTGTTTTAATTTTCTTCAGCTTCAACTTGAACTTGCGTATGAACAACTGATAGTCTGTTCCACAGTCAGCCCCTGGCCTTCTTCTGACTGATGATATTGAGCTTCTCCATCATCTCTTTCCACAGATGTAGTCTATTTGATTCCTGTGTTTTTCGTCCAATGACGTCTATGTGTATAGTCACCGTTTATGTTGTTTAAAAAAAGGTATTTCTAATGAAGACGTCATTGGTCTTGCAAAATTCTATCATGCAATCTCCGGTGTCTTTTCTATCATTAAGGCCATATTTAACAAACATGGTAGTTACGATGACTTCTTTGCCCTTTCTCTCATTTCCTTAGGTTCTAACAGGAAATTAATCTGAGAAGCAGAAGCACTATGACCCAAATAATATTTAATTATCAATGAGAAGAGTCTCAGTGGCCTCTGCACCATGGAAGTTTCTTTGCTTCTAGCCTTTTCAGATGCAGCAGTCAGAATAAATGAAACTCTGGTTGGGCCCATACCACCATGTTTAGTTACCTTCTTGACTTTATCCTGAAAACATCATAAAGGCATGTTTTCTAAGTATTGTATTCAGGGAATGTGTAGGATGTAGGATTTCTGTCCAAAAGCACTTGAATGGTCTTTAAACAAAGGATGCTCAAATATGAACTGTCTGCTTAGGATCATAACTATTTACAAGACTGACATTTGATGATTTTTTATATTAAAGCGGAGAAAACACTTTAGCTGCCATTTAAGTTTTTGGAGAGGAATTTATTTTTGCTTTTTGGAGACCGATATGTTTGCAATACCCCTTGTTATTGATTGTCTCTTTGGTAACTTTCAGGAAACTTCCAGACTGAGGCAGAGACAGATATTAATATTTTGAAAAAAATGTGCTAATGCAAAATAGGTGACTAACAAGAGATCCAAGTTGTGTTTTAGAAGGACCACCCCAAGGGGTTAAGGCAAGGGGCTGACAGTTGCTAGGCAGGGCAAGACTCAGTCCAGAAGCACAAGATAGAAATTATGACTGCAGTCCAGAGGATAGCCCAGAGTGGGTTGGAGCATTGGGAGGAAGATGGGAAAGGATTTGAGGCACCTTCATACTGGGATTTCAGAAGGCAGAGGGAAGCAGAACTGATTAAGGAAAAGGGGAAAATAAACCTAATTGGTCCTAGGTAGTTATTGTAGCTTCAACCTGGGCGGCTGATCCAGAAGCAGGTGCATCCTGCTGATTTGGAAGAAATTAAATCTAAATAGAGTTTTGATGACCTTCAGTCCTTTCCAAGGAGCCCTTGTGGTGCAATGGTTAACTGCTGGGCTGCTAACTGAAGGTTAGTGGTTGAAAACTACCAGCAGCTCCGTGGGAGAAAAGACCTGATGATCTGCTCCTGTAAAGATTACAGCCTAGAAAACCCTATAGGGCAGTTACATGGGGTTGCTATGAGTCAAAAATCCACTCGATGGCACACAACAGAGAAGTTATGACCAGGAAAAAAAAGGCTTTTGTTTCTTTATTGACTTCACTAAGGAATGAAATGGGGCATGGTCAACATTATACTGGAACTGCTCTTCTCATTCCTACGTCTACTCCACTGTTCCTGTGAGAGCCATTTTGAGCCCTCAGCTAAGATGGCAGAGGAAATTGACTCAAGATCTGCAAACAGTGTCTTCCCTGAGATCTTAGACTGGAAGAGCCCTCTTGCACTCTCTTCCAGTCCAAGATCTCAGGGAAGACAATGCCTGTCTTGATATCTCCCTCTCTTGATGATGGGAATGTAAGATGTAAAATTCAAAGAACTGCTGGCAGCCATATAGTGGACCAAGGATAAAGGAAGCAGTCTGCAGTGGAAGACATGACCTAATGAGACAGAGCAAAGCAGAGATGCAAGAGGGATTCCTGGCGTACAAACAGCATAGGGGAGGCATCTGACCTCCTCTCACTTCACCAGAGGAAGGAGCACCAAGATCAACAGCCCAAGGCTGATTCCTATGAGGCAGAGGTCAGACATGCCTCCTTTCTCTGCCATCTTTACCGATTCTGATATCAACCATTCCTCCTATGGCACTTTCTACTTCTGTGCTGGATTTTATGATTCATGGCAATGGCCACACAGAACTTGCAAACAATATTCATGATTATGGGGCTAATTAGGGAAGTAACAGGTTAAGGTTCAGGTTCAGAAATGCTCAAGATACAGTTCTTCCATCAGGACAGCATCTTCTCAGCTTTGCCCACAGGAACACCTCTCTGGCTCTTGGCCTCTGCCCTGCTTGCGCAAGTGTTACAAAACTCGTTTAGCTCTGCTGATAAGTGCCCTGAGGCATCCTACTTTGCCACGAAGCCTTGGCAGAAAGGCACTCAGCTCTAGCTCTGTGGATCGGCAAGCCTAGCTCCACCAAGCGCCCAGAGGCACCCTACTCCACTAGCAAGCCACCTGCCCAAAGATGCTCAGCTTTCTTGATTCGTGGGCTGGGAAGCCCACCACACTGTCTCCTGCCATCTTCTACCAGTCTCTTGGTTCTGCTGCCTCTGCTGCTGATGTTTCTCTGCCACTGCTTCTCGTCATCTTGCCATCTTTGGTGTTACAGTTCTCTCTCTGTCTCCTGGTTCTAGGAGGGTCTCGGCACAGGGATCCCAGGTCTAAAGTATGCACTCCACTCCTGGCTATTCTTTCTTCGTGGTGGTGAAATCCTCTCTTTCCTGCCTTTGGGATGGTTCATTTTAAGACTAGCGGGATGGGCCACAATTACCTTATTTGCACAGTCCTGCCCAATCACTTGAGTGGGAGTTACAAGACCATGGCAAGAGAGGCCACACAAAAGCGATCCATCACACTGCACCTGAATTGGTCCTGTACCTGAGGCTGGGCTTCTTCTAAATCTTTGTGATATCACAGCATTTTTTCCAATAAAGTACCACTTTCATGTAAGCTAGTTTGGGCTGGAATTCTTTAGCAACCTCTATTTGGTAGGCAGAATCTTGGCCCCCAAAGATGCCCACATCCTAATCCCCAGAACCTATGAATATGTTATGTTACATGGCGAAGGAGCACTAAGTAACAGAGGGAATCAAGGCTGATAATCAGCCTACCTTAAAAATAGGGAGATTATCTGGGTATGCCCAGTGTAATCAGAAGGGTGCTTAAAGGTGGAAGACAACCAAACCCATTGCCATCAAGTCAATTCCGACTCCTAGTGACCCTACAGGACAGAGTAGAACTGCCCCATAGGGTTTCCAAGGAGCAGCTGGTGGATTCGAACTGCCAAGCTTTTGGTTAGCAGCCAAGCTCTTAACCACTACATCACCTGGGCTCCAAAAGTGGAAGATGGAGGCAGAAAAGCAGGTCAGAGGGCTATGATGTGAGGAAGACTCAACCGGCTGTTGCTGACTTTGAAGACAGAGGAAAAGAGCTTTGAAGAATGCAGACCACCTCTAAACCAAACCAAACCCATTGTTGTGGAGTCGTTTTTTACTCATAGTGAACTTATAGGACAGAGTAGAACTGACTCTTAGGGTTTCCAAGGAGTGGCTGGTGGATTTGAACTGCCAACTTTTTTGTTAGCAGCGGAACTCTTAACCACTGCTCCATCAGGGCTCCTAGGTGGCCTCTAGAAACTGGAAAAGACAAGGAAACAGATTCTCTCTTAGAGCTTCCAGAAGGAACGTAACCCTGCCCACACCTTGATTTTAGCCCTGTAAGACCTGTGTTGGACTTCAGATCTACAGAACTGTGAGGTAATAAATTTGTGTTGTTTTCAAGCCACTAAGTTTGTGGTAATTTGTTATAGCTGCGTAAGAAACTAGTACAGTCTAGCAAAGAAGCCCTAGTGGCACTATGGTTAAGTGCTGGTCTGCCAGCTGAAAGGTCGGCTGTTTGAACCCATCAACAGTCTGCTGCGATAAAGATTACAGCCTAGAAACCCTATAGGGGCAGTTCTATTCTGTCCTATAGCGTCATTATAGGTCGGCATCAACTTGACGACACACAAGAACACTCTAGCAACATAACTGTAGCTAAAAACATCTCTTCTTTCTTAGTCCAAAGGACTAATTGTCCACAGCTACCAAGGCCTCCACTGGACTGAGTCCAGTACAGCTAGATGGTGCCCGGCTACCACCACTGACTGCTCTGACCAGGATCAGAACAGAGGGTTCTGGACAGAGCTGGAGAAGGATGTAGAGCATAATTTTAACTCCGCACCCCCCCAAAAAAAAGACCAGATTTACTGGCCTAAAGAATACTAGAGAAACCTCAAGAGTGTGGCCCCCAGACACCCTTTCAGCTCAGAGGTGAAGTTACCTTCGAGGTTCGATGTTAAGCCTGGGAATGGACAGCCCAGTAAAACTAAATGGGACTAACGAGGTACAGGAGTCCGGTGACAAGGGCCAGAAGGCAGAGGGAGAGTAGGAAACTGATGATAAGGAACACAAATTGAGTAAGGACACTGTCGATGTATTGTGAGATTGTTGACCACTGCTATAGGGCAACATTTGTAGTAACTATTAAATGGGAGGCTGTTTTGTCCTGTAAGCCTTCATCTTGGGCGAGAATGGCAGCACAATTAGAAGAGCATAGTCAATATCACTTAAATGTGTAAGTAAAAAGTTTTGAAATGGTGTTAAAATAAAATAAAATAAAAATAAAAAATAAAAAAAACCAAATGAGACTAAAGAGGTACAGTAGTCCAGTGACAAGGGCCAGAAGACAGAAGGGGACAAGGAAGTCCCCTGGTGATAGGGAACACAAGGTGGAGTAAGGATATTCTTTTTTTTTTTTTTTTTTAATATTTTTTTTTTTGTTTTTTGGTGAAAGTTTACATAGAAGTTTAGGTTCCCATTCAACAGTTTCTACACTAATCATTTAGTGACGTTGGTTACATTCTTTAATGATGCATGAACATTCTCATTACTCCCTTCTGGTTGTTCCATTTCCATTAATCTAGTTTCCCTGCTCCCTTACATTCTCATGTTTGTTTTAAAGTAATTGTTGATCATTTGATCTCATAGGTGATTTTTTTTTTTTTTTAATATATATTTTATTGTAAGGAGTAAGGATATTCTTGATGTGCTGTGAGATTGTTAACCATTGTCATAGGGCAACATGTGTAGTAACTGTTAAATGAAAAACTATTTTGTTTTGTAAGCCTTCATCTTAAGTGAGAATAACAGCACAGTTGGAAGAGCGTAGTCAATGTCACTGAACTGTGAACTGTGAATGTAGAAATTTTTGAAACGGTGTATCTTTGGCTATCTGTATTTTCATCAAAAAAAAAAAAAAAAGGTTGAGAATTTAGAGGCTTACTATGTTGTGGGGTTGTTAACCAATGTCATAGAACAACATGTGTACTACTATTTCATGAGAAACTATTTGCTCTGTAAGCTTTCATCTGAAGTACAATAAAATAAAAAAAATTTAAAAAAAAATCTCTTCTTTCAAAACCTCAAACTCTAAAATTCCCTTCTCTTGAACGCTCCTCTTCACTTTAGCTGTTTGGACCTCAGCGAGTCCCTTGACTGTTCCTTATGTTCCTCGCGCTGCCCCTCCACACACACTTGTTTCGTTTTCCTCTTAATTATGTGAATCTCTTAGCAGAGTGACTGGCACGTGGAGACGTATCTAAGGTAGCATTAATTGTCGTGGCTTTTATTATTGTGATCATAACTCTCCAGAACCTAGAATGATGCCTCTCTTATAAGTAGTTTCTTAGGGAGATTTGTGAAGTTGAATTGAAAGTATGTTGACCAAAAAAAAAAAAAATCTTTATAATTTCTGGCAAGTTTTAATTAAGGAAAACATTAATATATTAATTAAAACTGTTCAAAAACCCCTTTTTAAGTTAAAATTGTAAGACCCTCATCAGCATAAATGCCTTATATCTTTGGCTTGTTTCTTTTTGAAAAGTCAAATCTTTGATCTTCATCTTTCTCATCCTTAAATACAAAAGATATTGGTTTCGGTCCTATGCTGTTGCAATTAAAAGCTGAAAACTATCTATGTTTCTTAGAAGATGAAATAAACCCATCAGTGTATACAAATTGTTCAATGAAGAACGGCTTCTAGTTTATATTTAGCTGACCAAGTTGTATGTCTTAGGACCTTCGTATTGATTTTCTTTTCTTTGGTATTTTAAATGAACAAGACAACTCATAGCTCAAAAGACTTACTAGCCTTTCCTTCTCCAGGCCTTTTATTGCTTCCCGAAGTTTATCTATAAGATCTTTGTCATTAATGCAAGACCTGTCATACGAAGAACTTGAGAGAACTCAGAATGTAATTAATTATTATCAACAGCAATCGAAGTTTTAAAATAAGATCAACATTTTATTTACGTTTAATTCAGAGGTCTGAGTGAGCATACTTTAAATGGGATCAGCTTAATTTTCCAGGGTTTTAACGAACAGATGACTGAAATGAGAGGCGGTAGACTGAGGTTTGTAGCCAGGCTTGGGAGGTGGAGCTCAAATCTCAGTGTGACTTATCTTGGAATCGTAAGCAAATTACTTCACGTTTTGATTTTGTATTATTTTTTAAAATTATGAAATATTTTAAATACAGAATAATACAACATATTTGGCATCCCTGGGTGTTGTAAATGGTTGACTGCTCAACGAGTAGCTGTAAGATTGGCAGTCAAATGCACCTAGAGGTGCCTTGGAAGACAGGCCTGGAAATCTACTTCCGAAAGTTCACAGCCTTGAGAACCCTATGGATCACAGTTCTACTCTGACACACTTGGGGTCACCATGAGTCAGAATCAGCTTGACAGCAACTAACAACACCAACATAACAGACTCACCGTCCAACTTTAACAAATCTTAATGTTTTGCCATATTTGTTATAGATCTGGTTTTTTTTGTTTTTTTTTTGGTAAGAAAGAAAACAATGCAGATCTATGTAAAACCCTCTGTGGGACCCTCTCCCCTCCACTTCATCCGATTCCTTCCCTTCTCTCTACAGAGTAACTTCTGTCATAAAGTTGGTATATGTCATTCTGATGCTTGAAATAATTAATCCCACCTGTTTTTTTAACTTTGCATAAATGCTATCCTACTGTGCATATCATTTTTGCAACTTTTTTATTTTACTGACATTTTGAGATTTATTCACGTTGATGTAGCTCTTGTTCATACATTTGAAATTCTATGCAGTTTTCGTTATACAAATAAATGACAGTTTATTTTTCCATTCTCCTATCAATGGGATTTTAAATTGGTTTTTGTTTTTCACTGTTAGAAATAATGCTACAGTGAACAATTTTCTTTTTTTGTACATGACTGTCTTAGGCTGTGTTCTCTAGAGAAACCAAATCAGTGAAGCATGTGTACATATATATATATATATATATATATATATATATATATATATACACACACACATAGAGAGAGAGAGATTTATATCCAGGAAATGGCTCATGCAGTTGTAGAAGCTGAAAAGTCCCAAGTCCTTGGGTCAAGCTGGAGCTGTTCTTCTCCCAACTCACATAACCGCAAGGGCTGGTGAACCCAAGATTCAGACCATGGAGGCTGACGAATCCCAAGATCAGCAAGCAAGCTGCTAACTCGAGTCCCAAGAACTAGAGGTCAGATGAAGAGGAGCCAGCTGCAGGATCCAGAGCCTTGCCAGAAAGTCTACCTATACTGGAAGCAGGCCATACCCTCAAGGAAACTCCCTTTCAACTGATTGGCTACTCACAACAGATCCCATCTTGGAGGTGATCACATTCTATCAGATCTCATCACAGAGGTGATTGCATCATTATGTGACTGCCAAACTACATCATAACTGCCAAGCCACTGAGAATCATGGCCTCGCCAAGCTGACACACAGCTTTAACAGTCACAGCGACCTTGAAGGCAATGTTTCTAGATTAGAAACACAGGTAGGGAATTAGACCTTGAAGGCAATGTTTCTAGATTAGAAACACAGGTAGGGAATTAGCACCTGTACGTCTTCATCTTTCCTCAATCTTGTCACACTGCTCTCCAAAGTGATTGGCCCAGCAGTGTATTAAGTCCTGTTTCTCCACATTCTCACTGTTTCTGTCATCCTCAAGATCTCCCTTAGGTTTAGTGATTGTCTAGGGCTTACAGGACTCAGAAGGAGTTAAACTCACAACTGTGTTTTATTAGAGTGGAAGGATACAAAGCAGAATCAGTAAAGGAAAAGGTCACACTGGGTGGAGTCTAGGGGAGACCAGGCGTGAGCTTCCAGATGATCTCTCCCAAAGGAATGGCACAGAATGTACTTATTCCTGCAGCAACTAAATGCAGAAACACAAGTCAAGTGTTTTATGTCCAGGAAAGTTTACTTGAGCCTAAACACCTGGAGTTTTTACAGAGATTGGTCATGCATGCCCCTATTGTCGTTGTGGCTAGCCGCAGTTACTGAAACTCCAGACCCCCAGAAGGAAAATGGTGTTTACCATAAATCACAGTTTTTGCATAAACTATCTAGACAAGTTGCTCTAGCATGAAACACCCTTATCAGTTAGTAGCATAGGGAACATTCCAATAGCTCAGTTCCTAGGAGCCGAACAAAGGCCTGTCACAAAAACAGGCTCTCCTGAGAATGTAGAAGATTCTAAGCATCAGACCTGCTGAACTAACTTTTTCTTGCATACTTGCCAACTTGATATTTTCATTGGAAACTTTCAGCCAATTTGATGAGCATTTTAGTCTGCATTTTCTTGGTTACAAATGAATCTGAGTGGGTTTCTTCTTTTGTGAATTGCCTGTTCATATTTATGGCTCATTTTCCTATTAGGTTTTTTGTCTTTTCGTTATTGATTTGCATATTTCCACATTTCAAATACTAAACCTTTGTTGTATATATGTATTCCAAATATCTTCTCCCTGCCAGTAGGTTGCTTTTTCCTTCTATTCTTAGTTTATTAAAAGTTTTTTCCATGAATGGGTATTGAATTTTATTGAATGATTTTTCTTTATTCATTGAGATAATCTTATAATTTTCTCCTTTAATCTGTTGCTGCATTAGATTATATTTATAGATATTCTTATGCTGAACCATCCTTAAACTCCTAGGATGAACCCTAGTTGGCCCAGATGTTTTAACAGTGCCTCTGTGTGTGTGTGTGTGTGTGTGTGTGTGTGTGTGTGTATGGTAGGGCCAAATTCAATTTCCTTATATTTTATTTAATGTTTTTACATCAATAAGATTAGACCATGATTTATTTTCTTGTCCCATTTTGCTTTCAAAGACTCATAAAATGACTTGAGTAGACATGAAGTTGCCATGAGTCAGGATCGACTCGATGGTAACTGGTTTGGTTTGGTTTCTAGTGTTCCATTCGAGGCACCCTGCTGAGGCCATTACATGATTCTGGCAGCCTTCTGAGTCCAGTACTGTTGTTAACTTCATTTTATAAATGAGGACACCAACACTTGGAGAGATGAAATAACTTGTCCAAGTCACAGAAATACAGATATTTAATCCTTAAATTTATTTCTGACCAAGCCACAGATTTGCCAAAGAGTAGCTGATGGAAATTATAGAAGATTTCATTCAGAGATGAGTGAACCACTATCAACTGATCCCCTACTATCTGCCAATCACCATACAGGACACTCTTATATACATTAACTTACTTGATCTTGGCCTCAACCCTAGAGAAAAATAGACAACTGAGCTTATCCAAAAGGATCCAAAGCAGAAGTTCAGGCTATTTGTCCCAAGTACTCATTGTCCTACTAAAATAATGGGGGAGGGATGGGCAATAAAAACATAGCATACTGTTAGTAAGATATGAAGAGCCCTGGTAGTGTAATGGTTAAGCACTCAGTTGCTAACTGAACAGTTGGCTGTTCGAACCCACCAGTGGTTCTGCAGGAGAAAAGACCTGGCGAACTGCTCTTATAAAGATTACCGCCTAGGAAACCTTCTGGTGGAGTTCTGCTCTGTCACAAGGGGTCACTATGAGTTGAAATCAACTCAACGGCACTTAACGACAACAACAAAAGTAAAATATGAGTGAAGACCCTAACCACAACTTAGCTTTGTTAGAAATGTGACACACAAAATATGACAGTAACTGTGCAGCCTGCTCCAAAGGTCAATAGATCCTTCTCTGGCATTCCTCCAAGCTACAAGGACTGATTAATGGGCCTCATTAGCCAGCATAATCGGGTGTTATGAGAGCTGCAGCTTCTGCCCCGATGGGCTTAACAGGTGCCAACCCGAACCTAGTGCTCGGTGCTGTTATTAATGAGGCTCACAAAAGTTTTAAGACACTTCAAAAAATTACAACCTAACTTTTCTTCGGGCTTGTTAGAGGAGAAATGCAAACAAATTGGACTGTTATAAAGGGGTAGCTGTTTACAACTGGTGTAAAGGATTCAGAAGTCATTATCTCTGCTTCAGAAGCCTTCCCTGTTCAATTTCTTAATGCTGGTAATGAGGAAAATAAATGCGAAAGGAATGGCTTAGTAATGATATATGTCATCTCAAAGGCATTTTGTTACAGAGTGCCAGGATGTCCGAGGGCCTGGAAGACTACTTCAGGAAGGTGATTCTTTAAGGAGCCAGTGACGTTTTAATTGCAATTTGTTTAAAGTACCACCTTGCACTTAACTAACTTAATTTCTGGGTCCCATCGCTTTGGCCTTTCAGAGTGACCTACACATAATGTCTTTGGAATCAACACTACGATATATGCTCTCATCAGAGTTGACCTCCTAAGCTTCTGGAGGTAGTAGACCTTGTTTGACTTGGCTCTGTATTCCCCAGTTTTAGGGGAAAGTTTACTGAATGCATATTAATGTTCCTGAATGAAAATTATTCTGGAGTAACTACTATGTGCAAAAGGGGATTGATACCGCATGGGATACAAAGACATGGAAGACATGGTTTCAGCTCTTCAGAAAACTGATCATCCAGAATAAGGGTGAAAGTCTGGTCCCATGTCACATGTCAACTGAGATGTTTCAACAAACAGATGCAGCACAAAACTGCTCACTCATCTATGCCAAGAAGTTTGGAAGACAGCTACCTGGCCAACTGACTGGAAGAGATCCATATTTATGCCTATTCCCAAGAAAGGTGATCCAACCAAATGCAGAAATTATCGAACAATATCATTAATATCACACGCAAGTAAAATTTTGCTGAAGATCATTCAAAAGCGACTGCAGCGGTACATTGACAGGGAACTGCCAGAAATTCAGGCTGGATTCAGAAGAGGACGTGGAATGAGGGATATCATTGCTGATGTCAGATGGATCCTGGCTGAAAACAGAGAATACCAGAAAAATGTTTACCTGTGCTTTATTGACTATGCAAAGACATTCGACTGTGTGGATCATGACAAATTATTGATAACATTGTGAAGAATGGGAATTCCAGAACACTTAATTGTGCTCATGAGGAACCTGTACACAGATTAAGAGGCAGTTGTTCAAACAGAACAAGGAGATACCGTGTGGTTTAAAGTCAGGAAAGGTGTGTGTCAGGGTTGTATGCTTTCACCATACCTATTCAATCTGTACGCTGAGCAAATAATCTGAGAAGCTGGACTATATGAAGAAGAACGGGGCATCAGGATTGGAGGAAGACTCATTAACAACCTGCGTTATGCAGATGACATAACCTTGCTTGCTGAAAGTGAAGAGGACTTGAAGCACTTACTGATGAAGATCAAAGACCACGGCCTTCAGTATGGATTACACCTCAACATAAAGAAAACAAAAATCCTCACAACTGGACCAGTAAGCAACATCATGATAAATGGAGAAAAGATTGAAATTGTCAAGGATTTCATTTTACTTGGATCCACAAGCAACACCCGTGGAAGCAGCAGTCAAGAAATCAAAAAACGCATTGCATTGGTCAAATCTGCTGCCAAAGATCTCTTTAAAGTGTTGAAAAGCTAAGATGTCACCTTGAAGACTAACTTGTGCCTGTCTTAAGCCATAGTATTTTCAACTGCATCATATGCATGTGAAAGCTGGACAATGAATAAGGAAGACTGAAGAAGAATTGACGCCTTTGAATTGTGTTGGCGAAGAATATTGAATATACCACGGACTGCGAAAAGAACGAACAAATCTGTCTTGGAAGAAGTACAACCAGAATGCTCTTTAGAAGCAAGGATGACAAGACTACGTCTTGCATACTTTGGACATATTATCAGGAGGGATCAGTCCCTGGAGAAGAACATCATGCTTGGTAAAGTACAGGGTGGGCAAAAAAGAGGAAGACCCTCAATGAAACAGATCGACACAGCGGCTGCAACAACGGGCTCAAGCATAGCAACAATTGTGAGGATGGTGCAGGACCGGGCAGTGTTTCGTTCTGTAGTACATAGGATCACTGTGAGTCGGAACCGACTCGACAGTACCTAGAAACAACAACAACAACATGTCACATGCCATTGCCGTTTGGTTGGCCAGTTGATCATGGCTGCTGGGAGTGCTGTGTTGAGAAAGTGTTGAGACCTCGTCTGGGATCAGTGGGAAAAACCCTGTGATCAAATGCAATGTCTGTCATGGGTGAGTGGGGGAGGAAGATGGCATAAGTGCTACATATTTTCCATCCCTGACTCAAAGAGCATAAATAACTATAAAGCAATATAGCAAGTGTCCAGGAGCCCAGGGAAGATATAAATAATACTTGATGGTCATTCAAAAGAGTGTGGGTATACCTTCCTAGGTAGTCTTCAGTGCCAGGGGCTGTCTGGCCCACTATGTACAGATGGTGCCTGCATCCTAGGGAAGGAGATGCACATCAACCACACAGCTCAGGTCCATGTGATGGTGGCTGGTTGAAGGGGATGCTTCTGATGGTCAGGCAGAATTTCTTTGTGGTCCACCTTATACCTGTCCACACACCAGCTTACCTACTACGCTCACAGACCGCAAACACTCCTTGGTCTTTGGCAACTTTGTTGTCGTTATTAGTTGCCGTTGAGTTGGCTCTGACTCATGACAACCTTATGTATAAAAGAACTGAAATGTTGCCCGGTCTGCGCCATCTTCATGATCACTGCTGTGTTTGAGCCCATTGTTGTAGCTGTTGTATCAATCCTTCTCTTTGAGGGTTTTCCTCGTTTTCACTGACCTTCTACTTTACAAACACGATGTCCTTTACTAGTGATTGGTCTTTCCTGGTGACAAGTCCCAAGCAAGCGAGTCCAAAGTAACTTAGTAGAATCTGACATATAGAAAAGCTTGCCCTTCAAGAAAAACAGAGGTTTTATTTCTTGTGCCCAGAATGCAGCTTTGAGAAACACCTCCAGGAATGTCGATGGTGCCGGGGCAGAGACCCACCCACTAGAAAGGTCACCATGTCGCCAGCATGTGGAATTCAGAGCCAGACCAACATTAAACCATAAAATATTTCATTTTCCAAAATGGAAAAAAGCTTATATAAATGAGGAAATGAAAATGGCTTCTTGCTGGATTTGCTGATTTCTTCTCTTTCTCTGGGTGGCCTGCTTTGCTGGGGCCCTGGGCATGTCCTTTATTTTCTTATTGGGTAGTCCAGTCCTGGCTGTGGACCCCTTTTCAGACAGGTCTGGGGGTCGGCGTGCAGGAGCAACCTTTCCAGTCAGGCTACAGCCATGTCCGTATTCATTCCAGTTTTCGGCTCTTGTACTTTAGTCTCTGAAAAATACACTTTTCAGGTGCGTGTATTGGTGCTGCTCCCAACAGTGTCTTTGCAGTGCCCTCATAGTCAGTGATCCTCAGCAGAACTGACAGAAGCAGGGTCACAGGAAATGCCCGGCACCCATGTGGAGCTATAATTCATCCTGACACCTCTGCTTCCAGTGGGCTGAGGTAGCCAGAGAAGGGCTTCTCGTGGCAGTTGGGGGCTTCTTGGTGAGGCCCCACCCAGCATTAACACCATCCTCGAGTTCTCAGTCGGCCCTAAACAGCCAGCCTTTTAGGTTGAAACTAGGCATTCCAAAAATTTCTTGGCTCTAAATAATTCCAATTGTAACACTCTGAAAAAGACATATTTCTCTCCCTAGATATCAGCAAATATAAAAAGTTGGTTCCATCTGCCACCACATCCTTGAATACAGAGGTCATTAGTAGCTACCCCTTCGCACACCCATACCAGGGAAGGATGTCCGGTGAGTACCCATCCTGGTGAGACAGAGCTGGCGGGGCTGGATGGTGTCAGCTTTCCTGACGCTAGTAAGACTCATGGCAGAGACATACTCCTTCAGTCTATCAGGCTTAGCACATTATACTCATCCTTGCTTGGGTGTCCTGCCCTAGACAAGACTCTGGGAATCCAAAGACATATGGCACAGCTTCTGCCCTCGCTGAGCTCCTGGTCCAGGAAGAGAAAGCTGCATAAACGATATCTATGACACAGTGTAATCAGGCCTGTTATAGTGGAATTTCTATCTCTTCCTTATATTTCATAATCTCTCAGTCAGGAGGTCCTGTTGACTGCACTTCCAACATATTCTGAATCTGACCTCCTCTGCTCAAAAATCCTCTGCTGTTTCCCCATTTCACATGTCATAAAAACCCAGTTTCCATAGAACGGACGAACAGGTGGCCTGTGGCCTGGTCCCATTGCCTTGCAGAGAACCACATCCTGCTCGCCAGCTCTTCCACTCTGTCCAGTCAAGTGGGCCTTATGCCTTAAGCCTCGTCACTGTTTGCTTCTTGTCCTGGAATGTCCCTCCCTCACATGGGTAACTGCCGTCTCTCCTTCAACTTGGCTCAAATGTCACCTATTCAATGAGGAGTACCCCGACCCTCATTTTAAATTGGAAGCCTGTTTCCTACCTTGGGGCTCTAGATCCATGTTTTCCTGCTCCATTTTCCCCCATGATATTTGTCACTGCCCAGCCAACTATATGTCATTTATGTTTATGGTCTGTTGTTCCCACTTGCAACATCACCTCCACGCTGCAGGGATTTTTGTCTGTTGGTTCGTGGATGTATCCCAGGGCCTAGAGTGGTGCCTGGCACATGGTGGAGCCTCAGTGAATATTTGCTGGATGAATGAATGAATGAATGAATGCACATGTTGCTGTGGGAGGAGGGAGTGACTATCACAAGGGGCTAGCTGTGAGGTGTCACTCATAAGGACGTGCCTTCAGAGCTGGGAGTTTTCCAGGCAGATGGAAGGTGGAGAGGGACAGGAGGTGGGCTGCTTTCCAGGCAGTGGGATAGCAATTCTAAAGGCACAAAGACCTGGAAGACTGAATTCAGAGAACTCACTTGTTACAATGACAACTTTATGACATTTAAGTGTGCCTGTCCCTGGACTCTTTAATCTTAAATGATTCATCATATTCTTTTATAGTCTGATATTTTATAGGCCACAGCTGAATCTGAATCATAATTACTTCAGTTTGCAACACGGCTCTGAAAACCAAATTCCTATCAGAGGATTGAAATTTGAAACCTGGAAATAGGGTATTCTCACCCACCCCAGACAGATTCCTAAAATATTAAAATACATAAATCTATAAATCCAAAGCTCTGTAGCTAGAAATCCAGAGGCTCAGATGTATTGATATTTATTCCATCTCACAGAGAAAAGGGGGTGAAAATGTCAGTTACGGTAATTGGTTGACACAGACATCTTCCCACCCACAACCAGAGAGCGGGAGCTGGTTGAGTTTGGTAACTTCCATTCTGTAGCTCAAAGTAGTTAACAAGATGCCATGTGAAATGTTGGCTTGACTTTTCACTGCATGGAGGTTCAAACATGGTAGACGAAGTAATACTATCCAAATTTCTTTAGAGTTATAAAGAAGGTTCAAGAAAGATTCAAGAATTCTGGCTGAAAATTATAAGAAAAGAAAATGACTGTAGCAAAGATACCGTGTGACTTAGTAGAAAGAATACTAGATTTTGAGTTCTAAGTCTGGGGTTATAAATCCTGGCTCCACCCCTGTGACTTTGACCAAATTACTTCACTTTCCACAGCTCAAGTTGTCTCAGTTACAAATAATAGTTCTGTTGCGTGAAGAGGCCCAGCATAGACATTCAAAAATTATTAGTGAAATGAGAATCTGGAAGTTATAATTCAGGCAGACATGCATGAGCATTTTGTAAATAAAAAGGGAGCTAAATCTACCAAATATTAGTCAAAATGATGGAGTACAAAGATTACAGAAAGAGATGACAGTGACTATCGACCACCATTTTGCATTTTCTAATGTTATTGATGAAGTTGGTATTCATTACAACAACTTTGATTCACTAGGGATTGAAAAGGGAAGCCATATGCCTTGCTTCGGGAACTGAGTCATAATTCATTACTATTAAAATCATTAGGATGACATATTGCCAACATAAGGAACACAGTCACAGACCTCTAGAAAAAACAACAGCTCGTGAGTGAACGGCCATTGGTAAGAGCGGTTGAGTGATTATGACATCGTGGTTCATTCTTTATCCCAAAGCCATCACCAGACATTGGATGAGGAAAACAAGAAGGGGAAAGTTTATGTTTAGGGAGAAATGACAAAAGCGCTGTGTCCTTAACTGACCTGCTATTTTTAATCATTGTCGGACACTTGTCATTCACTTTGGTTGAGCAGCATCCAAAGTCCCTTTCTATGTTTGAGGAGCAGTCTCTGGGTGGTGAAAATGGTTAATGTGCTCTGCTACTAACCAAAAAGTTGGAGGTTCCGGTCTACCCAGATGCACCTCAGAAGAAAGGCCTGGCAATCTACTTCTGGAAAATCAGCCATTGAAAACCCTAGGGAGTGCAGTTCTACTCTGACATTCATGGAGTCGCCATGAGCCAAAATTGACTCAACGGCAACTGATTGGTATATTGAAGGAATGCCCTACGTTTTGTGGCTTGGGAGGAGGCAGAGTCCACGGAGAGAGGATGACAGAGCCTAGCCCTCCCTCCTGAGGACCTCAACAATGAAGAATAATCTCTGGCTTTACCCTCCTCTCTTGGGTGTGGAATAAAGACCAGTTCATGACTGAACAGGGTTTGAAAAATGTTTTTCGGAGTACTCAGATGGGCAAGACACCTGGATTTACATGGATGTGTAAAGCTGCACATAGAAACACTGGATTCACGCTGGTTTTTGATCGGGGGTGACTCGCAAGGGAATAAGTGACCGGATTTGCACATCAAATGAGATAGATAATGCAGATGAAAGTGCTTTGCAAACTGTAAAGTACTAGAAAAATTTGACTTCTTTTAACTTGTCTGCCCTCCAGGATTATTCACAGACCAAATGAGCAGGCCACCTAAAGTTGCTTTGTGGTAGCAAGTGCTGGAAAACATGGAAAACTTCATCAATTTATAGCGGGATAGTAAATTGGTACTGCTGTTTGGAGAACAAATTGTCAACCGGTAGGGAAATTGAATATCCACCTACCCTAAGACCTAGGAATTCTACCCCTGGATATATATTCAAGGGAAATTGAGCATATACACAAAAAGGCTTGTACAATGTTTATTACAGCATTGTTTTTAATAGCCAAGGGTTGGAAATAACCTAAACAGCCCACAGTAAGAGGAATTGACAAATGTGGTAAATGCCTAAAATGGAATATCATACAGCAAATAAAAATAATCATCTACCTTTTAATCGAGCTAAGAACAAAAAACTCTGACAGAAAAAAATAGGCTAAGGACTTGAAGAAGCCCTTCACTAAATGGCCAACACACGTATGAAAAAATTCTCAAGTTCATTGGTTATCAAGAAAAGGCAAATAAAAGCCTTCTTTTACAACTACAGGATTGGCACAAGTTTAAGGCTGATAGCATCAAGCACTGAAGGAGATGGAGCCACTGGAGCGCTTCTGCTCTGCTGGTGGGAGACAACAATTTGGCATTATTTCAAAGTATGTAAACTTCACACACAGCAACTCCTCTTTGGGACATAGAGACATGTTTGCACGTATGCTTGAGAATGTTCATAGCAGCTATGTTTGTAATACAGTAGTAAAGAACTGGCAACAACCCAAATGTCGGAGAATGGAGAATGGATGAACCATGCTCAGATATGAAAATGAGTACACAACAGTTACAAACAGCCACAGGAAGGAATCTCATGTACATAATGTTGAATTTTAAAAAGTTGCTGAAGACACTAACGCTCGTTACAGAACCTACTCACAGTAGGCAAAAGGTAGAAACAACCCAGATGTCCATCAACAAATGAATGGACCAAAAAAAAAAAAAAAGTCTGGTATATACATGCACTGTAATATTATTCAGCCATAAAGAGAAAGAAAATTCTGATACATGCTGTGACATCGAAAACATTATGCGAAGTGAAATAAACCAGACATAAAGGGACAAATACGTATAACCTCCTTTATATAAAATATTTAGAACAGGCAAATGCATAGAGACCAAAGTTTTTAGGGGCTACCAGGGGTGGATAGAAGGGAGAAGCGGGGAGTTCTTGCTTATTGGTTACTGAGTTTCTATTAAGGGTGATGAAAAATTTGAAAACAGATAGCGGTGATGGTCGTACAATACTGTGAACGTAATTAATGTCACTGAATTAAAAATGTTGAAATGGTAAATGTTTTTGTTATATATGCTTTTCACCACAATAAAAATTTTTTTAAGTTGCTAAAAAAGACATATAGTGTAATTTCATTTATATAAAGTTTAAACGCATGCAAAATGAAACAATATATTATTTAAGGGTATGTGGTATGTATGATGAAGAAAGGTAAGGAAATAATAAGCAAAAATTTGGGATAGTGGTTCTCTATTGGGGGAGGTGAGGTTGATGAGATCAAGCAGGGCACCTTGGGGGTTTCTATGGAACTGGGAATCTAACAATTGGTGGTGAGTCACCAGGTGTTCATTTTATTGTTCATACTGTTTATATATGTGCATATCTATGTATATTAGAATGAATAGATATTAAACATATAATGTTGAGTGAAAAAAAGTAAAAAGCCAAATGAAATATCCAGCACAACCTGTCTGTAGAAAAAAAAAAAACCCATGCTAATAAGTATTGTTAAGGATGTTGCTGTACGTAAATAAAGTCATAGAGGGCAGCGCTACATGAAATACACGGGAGTGTGTTCATAGAGTTGAATGTGAATGGGATTAGGAACAGGGGTGAAGGGGACAAAAATAAATAGAATTTTGAAATACAGTATTACAGATAAAAATAGGGCTGTTCGTGGATTCTTGATGCTACTCTACCACGAGCTGACTTGAGGGCGTTATCATGCTAATTCTCTGCATCTGAGATCCAGTGGAAAAGGAAGGTTGCTTAGTAAACTGGGCTGATCAAGATCAAGTGTTAATTATTAAAACACGTTTTGCTTATCGGTTGATTAAGGGTCACATCATGGACATACAGTAGAAAATAAGACTATTTTGCTAATTTGTCTTGAATCCTCCATCATAAATCTGCCACAAAATGAGATGCATATTAATTTCTTCTCACCTCTTTTAAGATGAATAAGTTATAAGGAATAGCAGGGTTGATTACAAATACAGTTCTTTGCATGGTTATTGTCAATGAAGCTACCAGCTTTGGGAGCTCTACATTGTTTTTATCTCCTCATATCACAATGCAACATTTTTTCATCAAAAATATGTCTCAGCTAAGTCCCTTCTCTGTTTTCTCAGTCATCATCAGTTATTCAATATCACATCACATGCAAACTACTGCTGGGACCTCTTTGCTGATTACTCTGATTGTAGCTGCTGTATTCCCAAATCCATCATTCTCAAGTTTGGTAAAAAAAAAATTCAACAATGATATTTTCATTCTAACAAACCTTGGAATAATTAAATAATAGTCAAAGTGATAAGATGAGAAACTTGAAAAAAGTTATAACAATTGGAAAGGAAAAAATAAAAGTTTCCTTATTTTCAGAAGATGTTATGAATTTAGAAAACCTGGGTAAATTAACTGGAAAGCTATTAGAACTAATAAGACAAGTCATTCAATGAAGTGGCCAGGTACAAAATCAATATTTTGTATCCATATTGCTTTCCAATATGCCAGCAATACATTAGTTAGAAAGTATAGTGGGAAAACATGCCATTTATAACAGCCGCCCTTGCTGGAGGTGCTGAGTTTGCTTGTCTGAGCCCAGAGTGTCACTAAGTCTCTCATGAAAACAATTCCATTCACTTTTGGCCTTTTGCCCTTGTTATAGTGAAATATTAAACTTACAAACTGCTAAGAAGAAAATGAAGAGTTTTTATTGAAGGATAAAATAACATTTCATGAAATGAGGAATCACATAAACATCCCGGCAAGTGGGATGCTAAAGTGTTCCAGCTTGCAAGGAGCAAGGGGGCTTTTTATTAGGTGAAGCAAACAAAGGATTGTGCTCACAAGCTCGGGAAATGTATAGCAAAGATTTACAAGGGGTTGTCAGTTACAAACAAGCCATAAACTTTTATCTTAACATTAATTTTTTATTTCCTGATACAACTTGACTAAGGCACTGTTTCTAAAGCGAGCTATATAAACATTTTTAATGTGGAAGTTTAGTGATGAATTGTAGGCCTAGTCAAACTTAACGGAAGTTTTTGAAATGTAAAAACAACCATTGGTTTAGCAAAGAATTAACCCTATATCTGAAGCTTTTTTTGAAATGTGAACATTGCTTATCTGGCTTGAGAACAGTTAAGATAGCAACTGAAGTAAAGCCTTTTGAAATGTAAATATCCTTCACTGTGTAGGGCAAATCTTTATTTAGGTTAGAAGTTCTGGCTTTTGTTTTCCAAGCCGTAAACTTTGACAAAAGGCTGAATGATTTCTTTGGAAGAGCAGTGAAGAGGCGTAGTAAGGACATACGTGTGGCAGATAGCTTCTTCAGATTCTACTGTAGACATGAAAATCTTAGTTTAATTTGGAATGGAAGGTCTTAACTTAGGTCTGAAGTCATCTAAGTTAAATAGGCCAGCACCTCAGATCCTAAAATTTATATACACACTATCTAACCCTGGGCTGGACACCGTGCGAAGAGCTCTGCAGGGACAGATGCCACAGAAATTTCTCTACTGTCCTCGACTCATTTTTCCTACAAAATTTAAGCTCTGCAACACTGCCTCCAACACAGAAATGTTTTCCACTCTCCCAATGCAGCTTCAGCTCCTCAGAGTCCTATTTCCACTTCAGAAGGGTATATATTTGCATTGCTAAGATGCCCATTTGGCTGGTTTTCCCAGAAAAAAATGGAACAGTCTCCTCTGACGGTCTATTGAAGTCTTTTTCCTCTTGCCATTTCCTCTTGCCAAACAGAAAATGCCTCACCTCATGGGGGGTGGGGTGGGGGAGTGGGGGGGAGGCACGGTAGGCAAACAAACTTAAAAGGTGCAAGTTATTTGCATAAAAATGCAGTACTTAGAGCTCTTAAGTGACAGACTTTTTTTTCTTTTTTGCTTCAGTGTTTCAAAAAGCAATGTTGCAGCGTGCCATTGATTCTGACTCATAGCAACCCTATATGAGAGAGTAGAATTGCCCCATAGGGTTTTCTTGGCAGTAATCTTTATGTGAGCAGATTGTCAGGTCTTTCTCCTGCAGAGCAGCTAGTAGGTTTGAACCAACAACTCTTCAGTTAACAGGCGAACGCTTAACCACTGCACCACCAGGGCTCCTTCAAAAGGCAATAGCTGTGGGTAAAATTCTCTATGATGATAGAAATCCAAGAGTCCTCACTGCTGGGGTTGGGGGCTGACTGCAAAAGGGCAAGAGGAATCTTTCTGGGGTGATGGAAATGTTCTACATTTTGTTTGGGTGGGGGTGGTTTCACAGGTGTATACAATTGTCAAAAATCACTCAACTGTCAAAAATCTGTGAATTTTATTGTATGTAAATCATACCTCAATTTAGAAAAAGCTTTAGTTCTCAAAATTTAGGGTGTATCATATTTGCCTCAGAGTCTTCTAAAAATGCAGATATTTACCCGAGAGATTCAGTCAGTGGACCATAGATGGGGCTGAACTAAGCTGGGTTTTTAACAAGCACTTTTGGGTGGTTCTTTTACCACATTCAAGGAACACTAGCTTAAGGTCTGAGTTTCAGCCTGGGCACCCAGCATAGCTCCCGGAGTTTACAGGTATAAGCCTCTGCTGGACTGGCTTCATTTTCCCACGGTACCTCTGACCCTGCTGGGCACCCATCCATCGGAAGCTTCTACGGGCACATTACAGTGACACATGCCTAGAGTCATTGACCGCCTCTACTCCAAGCAGAATGTCTTGGCTGTGTCAGAGGAATTGAGTTGCCTGCAGGACAGATGATGTCAATTTGCTGTGAAGTTCCAGAAAATGCTGGTTTCGGAGCAGGTAGTCTCCACCACAGGTAAAATTATCTTTCTTCTGAAGTGAGATTTGATGGCTACTGCCGAGCTTGCCCCTGAATCTTAAGTCTTCCTACTTTTCCGCCACCCTTGATGTTCTGCTAGAAATTTCTTCTGTTAGGGTCACTGGTGTGGGAGGCAGAGTCTCTTTCCAGTAGATCCCTGTTAGAATGAGAACAGCAAAGAGCAAGAAGAGGCGATAGACATTGGAGACAGGAAGGGACGCTGGGGCATCTAAATAAAACTACTCAACATAAGAGAGGAAGTGATTTGCCACACAGTGGAAGAGAATCAGTTAATAGGGCCTGAATGTGGAAAGAAAACGGGTTAAATTATCCCTAACTTACTCCTATTGGGGAATCATACACGTCCTGCGAAGAAGAAAAGGTTGTAAAGTAAAACCAAAAGCTTGTGCTTCTGGAGCCCAAGCAATTGCGCTAGGGGTCTCTATTAGTTATCTAATGCTGTATCACAGATGATCCCAAAATTCGACAGCTTAGAAAAACAAACACTTAGCAAAGAGGACTTGAAGTCCTTACTGATGAAGATCAAGGATTACAGCCTTGAGTGTGGATTACACCTCATCATAAAGAAAGCAAACATCCTCACAACTGGACCAATGAGCAACATCATGATAAATGGAGAAAAGATTGAAGCTGTCAAGGATTTCATTTTCCTTGGATCCACAATCAACACCCATGGAAGCAGCAGTCAAGAAATTAAATAACATATTGCATTGGGCAAGTCTGCTGCCAAAGACCTCTTTAAAGTGTTAAAAAGAGAAAGTGTGACTTTAAGGACTAAGGTGTGCCTGACCCAACCCATGGTATTTTCAATTGCCTCATATGCATGCGAAAGATGGACAATGAATAACGAAGACCGGAGAATTGATGCCTTTGAATTATGGTGTTGGCAAAGAAAATTGACTATACCACGGACTGCCAGAACAATCAAATCTGTCTTGGAAGAAGTACAACCAGAATGCTCCTTAGAAGCAAGGATGGCAAGACTTCTTCTCACGTACTTTGGACATATTATCAGGAAGGACTAGTCCCTGGAGAAGGAAATCATGAATGGTAAAGTAGAGGATCAGTGAAAGAGAGGAAAACCCTCAATAAGATGGAGTGACACAGTAGCTGCAATGACAGGCCGAAGCATAGCAATGATTGTGAGGATGCGACAGGTCTAGGCAGTGTTTCGTTCTGTTGTCCATAGGTTCACTGTGAGTCAGAACCAACTCTATGACATCTAACAACAACATTATCTCGTAGTTTCTGTGAGTCAGGAGTTCTGTAGCAGCTTAGCTGGGTGGTTCTGGCTCAGGGTCTGTCATGAGTCATGGGATTGTAGTCAAGATGTTGGCTGGGGCTGAAGTCATCTGAAGGCTTGACGAGGCTAGAGGATCCACTTCCAAGGTGGCTTACTTGTATGGCTGTTGGCAGGAGGCCTCAGTTCCTCACCACATAGACCTCTCGCCAGGGTTGCTGAGTAATCACAACATGGCAGCCAGCCTCCCCCAGAGCAAGTGATCCAAGAGAGAGAGCAGCAAGGAGGAAGCCACAACATCTCTTATGACCTAGTTCTGAAAGTCATACTGCACCATTTTCCCACCTTCTGACTGTTAGAAGAAAGTGACTAAGTATAGCACATATTCAAGGGGAGGACAATCAAGTTCAACTTTGAAGGGAACAGTATCAAACAATCTGTGCAAAACTAGCACAGGGTCTCACCCCTTCCTCTGATACTGAGAAGTAAAACATTTTTTGTTTTCTTTTTATATTCTTTTTTTTTTTTGTACTTCAGGTGAAGGCTTACAGAACAAATAGTTTCTCATGAAACAGAAGTACACACGTTATTTTATGACATTGGTTAACAACCCCAAAACATATCAACCCTCTAACTTCTCAACCTCTTTTTTTTTTTTTTTGGTGAAAATACACATAGCCAAAGATACACCATTTCAGAAATTTCTACATGCACAGTGCAGTGACATTGACTACGCTCTTCCAATTGTGCTGTTATTCTCACTTAAGATGAAGGCTTACAGAACAAAATAGTTTCTCATTTAACAGTTACTACACATGTTGCCCTATGACAATGGTTAACAATCTCACAACACATCAACAATATCCTTACACAGCCTTGGGTTCCCTATCACCAGCTTCCTCGTCCCCTTCTGCTTTCTGGCCCTTGTCACTGGACTCCTGTACCTCGTTAGTCTCATTTGGTTTTACGGGGCTGTCCACTCCCAAGCTGAACAGTGAACCTCGGAGGTAACTTCACCATTGAGCTAAAAGGGTGTCTGGGGGCCATACTCTCGGGGTTTCTCCAGTCTCCTTTAGGCCAGTAAATCTGATCTTTTTTTTTTTTGAGTTAGAATTATGCTCTACATCCTTCTCCAGCTCTGTCCAGAACCCTCTGTTGTGATCCTGGTCAGAGCAGTCAGTGGTGGTAGCGGGGCACCATCTAGCTGTACTGGACTCAGTCTGGTGGAGGCCTTGGTAGCTGTGGACAGTTAGTCCTTCAGACTAATCTTTTCCTTGTATCCTGTTCTCTTCATTCTCCCTTGCTCCCGAAGGGATGAGACCAGTGGAGTATCTTAGATGGCCACTCACAGGCTTTTAAGACCCCAAACACTACTCACCAAGGTAGAATGTAGAGCATTGTCTTTATAAGCTGTGTCATGCCAATTGAGCTAGATGTTCCCCGAGACCATGGTCCCCAGAGCTCTCCACCCAGCAATTCAGTCCCTCAGGCAGTTTGGATGTGTCTATGGGGCTTCCACAACCTTTCCTTGTACAAGTTGTGCTAGTTTCTCCTGTATTGTGTACTGTCTCACCCTTCACCCAAGATACCACTTATCTATTACCTATTTAGTATTCCTCCCCCAACCCCTCCCATCCCTGGTAACCAACAAAGATTGTTACATTTCGTGTGTGAACTTTTTCGTGGGTTTTTACAATAGAGGTCTCATACAATATTTGTCCTTTTGTGATTGACTTATTTCACTCAGCATAATGTCCTCTAGTTTCATCCATGTTATGAGATGGTTCACAGATTCATTGTTGTTCTTTCTCATTGCACAGTACTCCATTGTGTGTATGTACCATGGTTTATTTATCCATTCATCTGTTGATGGGCATCTAGGTTGTTTCCATCGTTTTGCTATTGTGAACAATGCTGCCATGAACATAGGTGTGCATACATCTATTCGAGTGACAACTCTTATTTCTCTAGGATATATTCCCAGGAGTGGGATTGCTGGATCGAATGGTATGTCTATTCTAGCTTTCTGAGGAAGCGCCGTATCATTTTCCAAAATGGTTGTATCATTTTGCATTCCCACCAGCAGTGCATAAGTGTTCTGATCTCTCCGCAGCCCCTCCAACATTTGTTATTTCCAGTGTTTTTGATTTGTGCCAGTAATGCCGGGGGTGAGATGGTATCTCACTGTGGTTTTAATTTGCATTTCTCTAATGGCTAGCGATTGGGAGCATTTCCTCATGTGTCTGTTGGCCATTTGAATATCTTCTTTGGTGAAGTGTCTGTTCATTTCCTTTGCCCATTTTTTAATAGGATTATTTGTCTTTTTGTTGTACAGGTGCTAGATTTTCTTGTAGATTATGGAGATTAGACTTTGTCTGACTTGCACTGTCCAAAAATTTTTTCCCAGTCTGTAGGTTCTCTTTTTATTCTTTTGGTGAAGTCTTTTGAAGAGCTAGGTGTTTGATTTTTAGAAGATCTCAGTTACCTAGCTTGTCTATTGGGTTTTGTGCGTTGATGGTTATGGTTTGTATCCTGTTAACGCCATGTATTAAGGCCTGAAGTGTTGGTCCTATGTTTCCTTCTATGAACTTTATAGTTTTAGGCTTTATATTCAGGTCTTTGATCCATTTTGAAGTAGTTTTTGTATACGGCGTGAGGTATGGGTCCTGTTTCATTTTTTTGCAGATGGATATCCAGTTTTTCCAGCACCATTTGTTAAAAAGACTGTCTTTTCCCCATTTGATGGACTTTGGGCCCTTGTCGAAGATCAGGTGACCGTAGGTGGATGGATTTACATCTGGGTTCTCACTTCTGTTCCATTGGTCAATGTATCTGTCGTTGTACAAGTACCAGGCTGTTTTGACTACTGTAGCTGTATAGTAGGTTCTGAAGTCAGGTAGTGTGAGTCCTCCAACTTTACTGAGAAGTAAAACATATGAATTAATGCCTACGCATCTTACCCTCACACTTTTTATTATGAATCAATAAACTCCTTTATTGTTGAAGATATTTTGAGTTAGGCATTCTGTCCCCACAGCTGAAAACCATCCTAGCTGCTACAGAATGCAGCATGTTAGGGCTCAGTGTGCAGGTGGGCAGGTATGCTGGATGTCAGAGAGGCTGAGCCTTGTGCTCAGGAGAGGAGCCCTCAACCCCAGCCCAAGGGATTCACTGGATCATGACTGGTCTGAAGCCAACTGTGGTCATTTTATTCCCCTTGTCAATTGATTGGCTTAGGACAGTGGTTCTCAAACTTGAGCATCAGAATTAGCCTCACTCCGAAGTTCCTCATTCAGGAGAACTGAGATTTTGCATTTTCAGAAGTTCCCAGGTAATGCTGATGCTGCCCGTCCAAGAATCATATTTTGAGAACTACTGATTTAGGCCAGTGAAATGGCAGATGAGCCAGCCTGCTAGAGAGCTTTGGGAAAAGATGTCCTATATCTCAAGATGATACAAAAAAGAGGTGTGGTTTGCTTCTTTTTGCCTTTGGATGTTAGTGTGTGAAAACCTGCTGCCAGAGGCCATCCTGTGTCTGTGAAATGAATGAGTCAACGAGCTAGGTTGGCAGAGCAGAAAAATGGTCAGAACCTGGGTATTTGATGATGCCACTGTGTTTCTGAATTGTCTAGCCCTGAAGCTTCTTACTGCCACGCTTCTTGTATTGTGAGATAATAAGTTTCCTTACTGTTCAAGTCATTAGGGTTGGCTTTTCTGTTTTCTCATCCAAAAACAAACAACACCCAAGCTGATTCAGGAAATAAAATTTTAAGTCTTATGATGCACGTTGATGAATTGTCTTCCAAAAAGCTGTACCAATGTTCGCTCCCTCCAGCAGAGCATCAGTGTTTGCTCCCCTACACCCTTGTCAACACTAGGTAATAGCATTTTAAAAACCTGTGCCAGTCTGACCGGTGAAAAAGAATACCTCTCTGTGTTAATTTGCATGTCCATGATTACTAGTGAGATTGAAGATGTTTTCATGCTCATCCTTCTTGAGGCAGATGCAATACAGACAACAGGAGACTGGGCCATAAACATAGCTTCTCCATAAACATCACCACTCATTGCTTTTCCTTGCTCAGGTGGGACTGAACATTTGTGACATAGGCTGTTAACTTGGATGTAAGTTTGGGTTCACTGTCACACTTGGCAGAAACTATTTTGGGGCCAAGGCTTCAAATCAGTCCTTATGTCTGGCAAAAAGAAGAAACCCGTCCCTGGGTTTTATCTTACTTATTTTATCTTTACCTTTGGATCTTTCGACTAGAGAAATGTGCTTCTGTTGTTGCCATTTTTCTCTTCACCAAAGCGGTCAAGAGTGTGAACTGTGCTGACTCAGGTTCCTTTCTGAAGATCAATTAAAAATTCATTCTAAAAGCAGGCAATATCCTTAGACAGTGCACTACTTCTCAAAGCAAAACATAGTAGATCACTAAGGGCCAGGCGCATGTCTGGTTGAAGATAATTACTCAAGGCAGGCGGTTTGTTGACGACTTTACCTCTAGCATTATATATTAGAGTGATGTCACTTTAGAAATAATATTTCTGACCAGGATGGGCGGGGGCCTGGATGTTGATGTAGTTTCTGCCAGTTCCCTGAAACTAAGAATTGTCAGGATTCTTGCTCAATATCTGCTCCTGTCATATTTTTTTTCTCTTCCATTTATATTTGCAATTGGAGGTGGCTTGGTGTCTTAGTCATCTAGTGCTGCCATAATAGAAATACCACAAGTGGATGGTTTTAACGAAGAGAAATTTATTTCCTCACAGTCAAAGTAGGCTAAAAGTCCAAATTCAAGGTGTCAGTTCCAGGGGAAGGCTTTTTCTCTCTGTCGGCCTTCTTCTCTTCGGTGTTCCCCCAGACTAGGAGCTTCTCTGCTCAGGGACCCCGATCCAAAGGATGCGCTCTTCTCCCGGCACTGCTTTCTTGATAGTATGAGGTCCCCCTGTCTCACTGCTCACTTCTGTCTTTTATATCTCAAGAGATTGCCTCAGGACACAATCCAGTCTTGTAGATCAGGTCCTGCCTTACTAACACAACTGCCACGCATCCTACCTCATTAACATCATAGAGGCAGGTTTACAACATACAGGAAAATCACACAGTACCAGGAATCATGGCCTAGCCAAACTGATACACACATTTTTGGGGGGACATAATTCAAACCATGACACTTGGTAAATGAAAAATCGTCTAAGAAATGTGGTTCTTCACTGAAGAGGCCACGATGTCAGGTTGAATAAGCCACAATGAGGACATAAACTGTGTTTTCTTTATCCATATGCCACACACAATACACATACACACACACACTGCCTCACACACACACACTCACACCACCTCACACACACAATATATATACACACCTAACAGACACACACACTGCCTTATGTATATAACACATACACACCTAACACGCACACACTGCCTCACACACACATCACATCCACTGCCTCACACATACAATACATACATACTCGACACACACACACTGCCTCACACACAATACATATACACCTAACACACACACTGCCTCGTGTGCATAATACATACACACCTAACACACACACTGCCTGACACACACATCACAGCCACTGCCTCACACATACAATACATACACACTCAACACACGCTGCCTCACACACAATACATATACACCTAACACACACACACTGCCTCACACAGATCATTTCCACTGCCTCACACACATAATATATACACACCTCACACACACATGCTGCCTCACACACACAGTACATACACACCTCACACACACACACTGCCTCACATACACAATACATACACACTCAACACACATACACTGCCTCACACATACAATACATACACACCTAACACACACATGCTCCCTCACACACCCAATACATACACACCTAACACACACTACCTTGCACAAAGTGCACAGAACTGTATGTTGAGTGTGAATGAAAGTACTTGGACTTATCTCTGGACATAGTCATTCCCTCCCTGATCTGGAGTTTGATGAAATCTCTGTTGTTGACACAATTGGAGTGAAGCTTTTCTGGCTCAAATAATTCAGCCATAGGGATTTTCCACAACAGTCGTGGAGAACTGGGGCTTCAGCCTGCCCCAAAGGATGATCCTGGGTGGTTTGTTGTCAGGGACTGTTGACAGGCTGCTTCAAGAAGGCTCACAGGATGCATTTGCTGATTTTACCCATGATAGAGAACCTGGGCATCGCCTGTGTGAACTAAGCCCCTGATTTGTTGAGACTTCTAGAATGGCTCTATCAGGGGTGGCTTACCTTGACCAAGCAAACGAATGCTGATTTATAAAAGTAGAAGTATTTATTACTTTACATTGAGGGGTGTTATTGTGAAGGGAGGGGCCCTGGTGGGGCAAATGGTTAATAATCTGCTTGGAAGTTTGAGTCTACCCAGTGGCACCTGGAAGCAAGGCCTGGCGATCTGCTTTGAAAACATCAGCCATTGAAAACCCTATGAAGCACAGTTCTACTCTGACACATATGGGATTGCCATGAGTTGGAATCAACTTCATGGCAACTTTTTTTCTTTTTTTTCAATTGTGAAGTGAATCAGGCGATTGAATCCTGTGGCCAGAATGTTCTCTCCCTAGGTGAAGGTCCAATGGGAAGCCAAGGGGAAGAAACACCCAATGGGAAGAAAAGTTGTTTGTCAAATAGGAAAGCTAAAGAAGGACAAGTCAGGCAGGGAGAAAGCACATGAAAAGTATAGAATTATGAGACAGCATCACCTGTTTGAGAGGCTACAGAGTTATCGCAGTATTATTGTCAGATAAAGGACCAGCGTGGAAGTGGCAGGCTGAGGAAAGGTAGGCAGGGGCTAGATCATGAATGATGAGTCTCTTATGCAAAAAAGTTAGTTTCTTCCCCGCCGTCCTCCCCATTGAAAGGGAATTCTTTTTATTTCTTTTATCTATTATAAAAGCAATAATATTTTCTAAAATGTTCATTATAGAAAATACAGACAAGCATAAATGACAAAAAAAATTACCAGCCATTCCTTCCACCCAAAGACAATCAATTTTATTCCTTAATACTTGTTCTTCTGTGTATGCATGATAAAATACTTTTTGAATTAGCCTTTTCACTTAATGATATATTCCAAACATATTTTTATGTCAATTTAAACATTTCTGAAACATCTTATAAAATTATATGAGGTATTCCATTGCATGCTCAGACCAAAATGAGCTGTAGTTAGTTATTACAACTTTTTCCTATTATAAACAATACTGTGATGAATAACCTTTATGTATATCTTTGGCATACGACTGAATGATTTCCCTAGGATAAATTTCCATAAGTGAGACTGGTGTGTAAAAGGACACGAACAAAGAGTTCAGTTTTTTGTCTTATCCAGACCTTCTTGAATGCTTTCTCTGAAATATCCTCACAGCACAGAATAGTAAACACACTCTGAGAGCTGAGTCCAAAGTGGCTATACAGGTACATTATTTTAAAGTCTTAGGTTTCAACCTAAACAGCGATGATACACGTGGACCTCTCCAGATGGAGTACACAGGAATCAAACTGACTACATTTGTGGAAAGAGATGATGGAAAAGCTCAATATTATTGGTCAGAACAAGGCCAGGGGCCGACTGCAGAACAGACCATCAATTGCTCATATGCAAGCTCGAGCTGAAACTGAAAAAAATTAGAACAAGTCCATAGGAGCCAAAGTATGACCTTGAGCATATCCCACCTGAATTTAGAGACCATCTGAAGAATAAATTTTGGTGTTGAACACTAATGACCGAAGACCGGATGAGTTGTGTAATGACATCAAGGACATCACACATGAAGCAAGCAAGAAGTCATTAAAAAGACAGGAAAGAAAGAAAAGACCAAAACGGATGTCAGAAGAGACTCTGAAACTTGCTCTTGAATATCATTGAGTAGCTAAAGCGAAAGGAAAAAATGATGAAGTAAAAGAGCTGAACAGAAGATTTCAAAGGAAGGCTCGAGAAGACGAAGCAAAGTGTTATAATGACATGTGCAAAGACCTGGAGATAGAAAACCAAAAGGGAAGAATACATTTGGCATTTCTCAAGCTGAAAGAACTGAAGAAAAAATTCAAGCCTGGAGTTGCAGTACTGAAGGATTCTATGGGGAAAATACTGAATGATGGAGGAAGCATCAAAAGAAGATGGAAGGACTACAGAATCATTATAGAGTCACTATACCAAAAAGAATTGGTCTACATTCAACCATTTCAGGAGGTACCATATGATCAGGAACCAATGGTACTGAAGGAAGAAGTCCAAGCTGCCCTGGAGACGCTGGCGAAAAACAAGCCTCCAGGAATAGACGGAATACCAATTGAGGTGTTTCAGCAAACGGATGCAGTGCTGGAAATACTCATCTATGCCAAGAAATTTGGAAGATGGCTACCTTGCCAAGCCACTGGAAGAGATCCATATTCATGCCTATTCTCAAGAAAGGTGATCCAACCAAATGTGGAAATTATCGAACAATATCATTAAACCACACACAAGTAAAATTTTGCTGAAGATCATTCAAAATTGGCTGCAGCAATATATTGACAGGGAACTGCCAGAAATTCAAGCCAGATTCAGAAGAGGACTTGGATAACAAATTATGGATAACATTGTGAAGAATGAGAATTCCAGAACACTTAATTGTGCTCATGAGGAAACTGTACATGGATCAAGAGGCAGTTGTTCGAACAGAACAACGGAATACCGTGTGGTTTAAAGTCAAGAAAAGTGTGCATCAGTGTTGTATCCTTTCACCATGCTTATTCAATCTGTATATTAAGCAAATAATCTGAGAAGCTGGACTATATGACAACAAATAGGGGCATCAGTATTGGAGGAAGACTCTTTAACAACCTGTGTTATGCAGACAGCACAACCTTGCTTGCTGAACATGAAGAGGACTTAAAGCACTTACTGATGAAGATCAGAGACCACAGCCTTCAGTATGGATTACACCTCAACATAAAGGAAACAAAAATCCTCACAACTAGGCCAAAAAGCAACATCATGATATATGGAGAAAAGATTGAAGTTGTCAAGGATTTCATTTTACTTGGATCCACAATCAACACCCATGGAAGCAGCAGTCGAGAAATCAAAAGATGCATTGCATTGGGCAAATCTGCTGCCAAACACTTCTTTAGAGTGTTAAAAAGCAAAGATGTCACTTTAAGGACTGACTTGCGTCTAACCCAGCCCATGGTGTTTTCAACTGCCTCATATGCATGCAAAAGCTAGACAATGACTAAGGAAGACTGAAGAAGAATTGATGCCTTTGAATTGTGGTGTTGGTGAAGAATACTGAATATACCATGGACTGCCAAGAATGAATAAATCTGTCTTGGAAGAAGCACAACAAGAATGTTCCTTAGAAGCAAGGATGGCAAGACATGTTATCAGGAGGAATCAGTCCCTGGAGAAGGACATCATGCTTGGTAAAATAGAGGGTCATTGAAAAAGAGGAAGCCCCTCAACAAGATGAATTGACACAGTGGCTGCAACAATGGGCTCAAGCATAACAAAGATTGTGAAGATGGCGCAGTACTGGGGAGTTTTTGGTTCTGTTGGACATAGGGTCGCTATGAGTCAGAACCTACTTGACGACATCTAACAAAAACAACAACAACAGGTTTCAACCAGGGCTTCAAACTGGTTTGAACAGGTTCAGTCATAGCTGATAAAGCCAAACCAGGACAGGCTGAATTTTTAAAATTTGGGTCACCCAGAATGATAACTGGAACAGGAAAAATTATGGGTTGAAGACCTGGAATGGGAGACTTAGAAGAGGTGTAGTGAGCCCTTTCAGGAGCCTGATGTGTGAGACTGAATTATTGCCAGGACTGAAGTGGGCAACACATTCAAAGTGGCACCACCGGCCGTCATCTTTGAGAGGGTCACTGCTGTTTCCATCTCCGCTCAAAATCAGTTGGGCAAGAGATTTGGTTGCTATGCAATGCGTATGCTGCCCTTGTTTTCTAAGAGGGAGATTAAGTTTCTAGCAGGGCTTTGACCCATAATTTTTCCCTTTCTGGTTATGGTTCTGGTTCACCCAATTTAAAAAAATTCAGGCCTGTTCTGGTGTCACTTCCTCAGCTATGAGTGAACTGGGAAGAATCAGTTTGAAACTCTGCTTTCAGCATAAAGTTTAATATGCCTTTTGCAAATAACTCCACTATATATATACAGATAAAATGGTTTCCGTCCAAAATCTCTGAGTAAAATTGTAGCTTCAGAAAGCCATATTTATTCCACAGTTTACTCTTGGCACAACTCAATTATTGGTGCAAGTTGGCACAACTCAATATGTTGGAGAAGAGTACCCCAAACTTAGCAGCTTCATGTAGAATCTAAAGTCCGTTGGGCAATGACATGATCAGATGATGTTATGGATTGAATTGTGTTCCCTCAATTTATGTGTTGGAATCCTAACCCGAACACCTGTGGTGAAATCCCATTTGGGAGTAGGGTTTTCTTTGCAATGTTAATGAGGCCATACCAGTGTAGGGCGTGTTAAATCTAATGACCTGAGATATTACAAGAGCAAATTAGACACAGAGAGAAGCAAGCACAACTGGGGTAAGATAGAAGCCAAGTGGAGATCTCCATGGAACCCAAGCACACTGGAGCTAGAGGAGTTGAGACGAGGATTTTCTCCCAGAGTGGACAGAGAGAGAGCCTTCCCCTAGAGCCCGTGCCCTGAATTTGGACCTCTAGCCTCCTGAACTATGAAAAGACAAATTTCTGTTCTTTAAAAGCACCTTCGTGTGTATTTCTGTTATAGTAGCAGTAAGAAACTAAGACAGATTGGTAGATGTGAGAGATAAACCGGAAGATGCGGAGACAGGAGGCAGGAAGATGCGGAGACAGGAGGCAGGAAGCTTGATAAGTGGACGCCTGAAAGAGTCCAGGTGGCTGTACTGAGGCATAGTTGGTGAGATGGTGGTGGGAGTGGAGAAGAGGGATGGAAAGAGGGAGACAAAACTGACATGCTTCACTTATTGATTGACTGTGAAGAACTGGTAGAGGGAGGAATCCAGAATTATGTATACATTTCCGTTTTTAATCTGACAAATGATCAAGTGAGAAATGTGTTCCCATCATCTTCCCTGTTCTGCTTTGCTCACAGCTTAGTTAATGATCAGTAACAGTATTTATATTACTTGTTGTGCCCTAGTGACGCTGAGGTTAAAGCACTCAGATGCTAACCGAAAGGTCAGCGTTTCGAACCCACCAGCTGCTCTTTGGGAGAAAGATGTGGCAGTCTGCTTCTGTAAAGATTATAGCCTTGGAAACCCTATAGGGCAGTTCTGCTCTGTCCTACAGGGTTGCTATGAGTTGGAATCAACTTGACAGAAGTGGTGTTTTTTTTTTTTTATTTTTTTATTTTTTTATTTTGGTTGTGGTGGTTGACTTGCTGGTTTTGATTTTCTTTTTCTCTAGGACAATTCTGATATGTCTTTTACTAGGCTGTGCATAGCATGAAGGTAAATAAGAAATAAACACAACCTGGCTGTTGGTCTAGGTAAGTCCTTTCTCTACCGGTGATGTGAACCCGAGGGGAGAGGAGCGCCAGAGGATTTGGATTACAGCCAGGCATAACGAGGGGGAGGGTTAGGGCTTTGAATGGAATGAACTGACCCCTACTCTCAAAGATAAACTGGTTAGTAAAATATTTAAATTTTTATAACTTAATTCAGCCAAGCAGCCCTTTCTCCCCCTTTCCTGTTATCCACTACCAAAGAAGCAGTTTTTCTCATTATTGACACTTCTCTAAGATGTTTCGGTATTAAATAAGTTCATTGGATAGCTGCACTTAGTCCTCACTTTAGCTTAAATGGCAACGCTGAATTGGCACCTTTCAGATTTCTCTTTGTTCAGTTTAATTCTTGTGGGGCAGCCCTCTCATGCATTGCTCTCTGTTTTAATCACAGTCTTTTTATTTTCTCTTCTCCTTTGTGAACTCTGGAGACAGAGAGCAAGGCTTGGCCTGATACTGAGGTGCTTAGGGCTTGAGATTGGGGAAGCAGCTGTTTGTCCTGAGGCAGACATAGGATTCCATTCTTTATTTCCTTTTATTGAAAACTGCTTTTCTTTCTTTCTTTATTAATGTTATCCTTGATTTTATTTTTGAAATTACAAAAACTAAATTGGATTTCCTTCCAATGAGCCTTTCTCTCTCCCTCCTTCCTCCCTTCCTCCCTCCCCTCCTACCTTCTTCCCTCCCTCTGTCCCTCTCTTCCTTCCTCCCTTTCACGCACCCATCCCTCTATTCACTTATCCATCCTCCATTTCTTACGACACTTGCTATGCTTTCCCTTGGATCTTTCACTTTTTTATAAGAGGGAGATGGACCAACTTGATTTTTAAGACCACTATATGTACCCTTAAAGAAGGGCCTGTTCCAGCCACTCAGCCTTATATGTGCTTCTTCCCTGGTCCAGCTTGATTTTTCTGGGCTCCATTAGGCAAAATTGTTGTGATACCTGATATTTGCATTTTGCCGTACCTATTAATTCAACTAGGAGTTCCTGGGTGGTACAAATGGCTACGTGTTTGGCTACTAACTGAAAGGCTGACAGTTCAATTCCATTCAGTGGAGCTTGGAAGAAAGGCTTGGTGATCTACTTCTGAAAAAATCGTCTATTGAAAAACCTATGGAGCACAGTTCTACTGTGACACAGGGTGGGGTCTCCATGAGTCAGAATTGACTTGATGGCAACTTGTTTGTTTTTTTTGGTTTATTAATTCAACTGTTGCAAATCAGCAGTTTATTATTTGCAAATAGTGCTTAAAACAGAATTTTTGTGATTTTCTCCCAGTATTAGATTAGGAGAGACTATTCTAGAAAACGTGTATCATTGCTCAGAGGATCCTCATACTGATGTACAGATGGTTGCAAATGAAGAACATTCCATAGTTTTTCTAAGGTTTCTCATTAGCTTTGTATAGTGAAATAAAAAAAAAAGTCAGATTTTAAATACAAGCTCCGACCAACCTGGGAAAATGTGAAAATTTTGTGAAAGAATATTTGGAAGTTCTGTTATCTTTTGAGTCACTCATGAAACTTAGTTACCTGACATTTTGCTTTTACTGATTCAGTCATGCGTCTGTCTGGGATGGAGAAGGCAAACAAATAGTAAAAACAACAAATCCTGTAAAATAACGGGAGCAGTTAGTCCAGGTTAGGATGGTGTATATTTGCTGGCAGAGTCTCTAAAGTCGTTCTGTTTCTAAACTCATCTTCTAATGATTTAACTCATTAAAAATATAGACAAACATCTTAAACTGGTACAGCTTTCCAAATATTACCTCGTTACAAAGACTTTTATTAGTTCTTTTCAGATGAAGAAGAAATTGTTAAATAAAAATAACTCCAAGTTATTAAAAAAAAAAAAAAAAAACTTGCCATTTTCTGGAACATTCCCTGACCAAGCAAAAAAGGGTTTTAAGTGTATTCTTGAGAGCTGAGGCAGGCAAACTATTTTCCTTGAAGGCAAATCACACAGGTGAGCATAGATTTAGACTGTTTGTACTAGTGAACTTTTTATGCTTAGGAAAAGGACCCACTTACTAATTCAAAGGAGAGGAATACATTTTGGAGCAAGTGGAGAATTTTGTTTCCGAGACAAAGTCAATATGATGAGTACCGGCTGGATCAAAAGAGGGTGTCCTTATGCTCATTGCTCAGTGGGAGGCTGAGGGAGAATCACCAGTGGGAAATTGAAGATGGAAGAGTCTGGTGATATTTCTTTGATTTTCTGAGAGTCCACAGTCAAGAGCGATAAGCAGGCATTCCCTATTGCAGACATTTGCCAATTTATGCCCTCATATTGCAATAAATCTCCAGAAGGTTTAAGCGTAGATGAGTGTTATTATTAAAGCTAATGAAATCGCTCTGAATTATAACCTGTCCAGGGCATTATCTAGCAGAATGATCATCATGAAGTCCACGGAAGACAAATGAGGATTGTTTAAGCATGTGTGTGTGTGTATGTGTGTGTGTACGTGTGTGTATGTGTGTGTATGTGTGTGTGTGTATGTGTGTGTGTGTGCATGTTGTTGTTTGGTGTCGTCAAGTTGATTTCTGACTCACAGCAACCCCAAGTGACAGGGTAGAACAGGGTTTTCTGGCTGTAATCTTTATGGAAGGAGATTGCCAGGTCTCCTCCCCCAGGAGCCACGAGGTAGGTTCGAACCTCCAACTTTTTGGTTAGCAGCTGAGCAGATAACCTTTGTACCACCAGGGACATATATATATATATATATATATGTATATAAAGTTACAAATCTATTGACAGAATGAATGAAATGGATGACATAGTTAATAAAATTATTTTTTTATGATCCATGTAGCTCGCCAAATAATTCACTTGGCAGATTATGGTGTTGCTAAAGATTCGGGATGAACGCTGGGTTCTGCTACGTCTCAGCCTTCCATGCTGTCCCGTCTAGACTGGTCAGATTCATTCTTCCTTGTACACTGCCTGATTTGAATCTGAATTTCCAAAGACCTCACTTGGTTCATTTCTCACTTTTAAAACGTGGATGGAATTCTGAGGAAATGTTGTAGCAGGGGAGAAAGAGCTGAGCTAACAAAATGAAATTCCACAGGTTGCTTTTTCTTCAGAGTCCCCGTCGTGGTTCTTTCATTGAAGTTTACTTTCTGATCCAGAAATGCAGAGCAGGCCCCAAACAGGCACGCAGTTGAGGCAGCTGATAAACTTTCTGTGCATGGCATTTACTTGAAATATGGCATAACAGTCGGGATCTATTTCCTTTCAAGTGAAAATAATAGTCAACCAGGGGTTTTAAGTTCTTTTTTATGAGACCTAGTCTTAAATTTGCCACCACTACTAACAAGGAAGAAAAATCTTACCTGGAAGGAATGGACTAAAACCCAGATTATAGTCTAAATAAGCGCGTTAATAATTGTCAGTGAGGAGGCAGGCTCTCAGGTGAGGAAAGGTCTAGAGCAGTGGTCATGGGCCCCGTCCTCTCATTCTTCCTCAGGGAAGGAGGAGGGGCTCCTCTGGTTGGTGAGCTGGGAGAAAGACCAGGCATCTCTGTGTTCTGCTCTGCCCTTTGCTGGGGAGGCAATGGTCTCCCACCGTGAAGAAAGCAGGCAATTGCTCAGCTCTGCTTGTGCCTGGTTCCTGGGTGGTGCAAATAGTCAACATGCTTGGCTGTTAACCAAAAGGGTGAAAGTTCGAGTCCATACAGAAGTACCTTGGAAGAAAGACCTAGGGATCTTCTGGAAAATCAACCATTGAAAAGCCTGTGGAGCACAGTTCTACTCTGACATACATGGGCTTGTCATGAGTTGGAAATGACTCATGAAAACTGGCTTGGTTTGAGTGGCCAACTTTAATGCTAAAGTATTCAGACCCTCATTGTGGCTGCCAATGAAAGCCATGTCATCCAGGCCAGCGTTTATCAGTAAGAAGGTGGAATAGAGCTGCCATTTTTATCTCTGCTTGTTGGTCATCTGGGTCTTATTTCTCAAATAATTCCTAATGCTGGAGTCAAAGAAAAGGAATGTCATGTATTAACTCCCTAAAGTCCCAACAATATCAGCCCAACAGTTCTTGAGTTCTGTACCAGCCAGGGTTCTTGGCCGAAACGTAACAGAAGCCTACTCTGGTTACTTAGAGCAGGAAAGGAATTTATGGGAAGGAGATGAGGAAGCCCAGGGGGAAGGCTGGAAAACTACATTTGGGTAATGGCCTGGAGCAGAGGGAGCTGACCCTCAAAGGTCCACCACACTTCCAGCTTGGTTAGAGTCCCCTCCTGCCCCACTGGCCCTGTGGAACAGGACACAGCTCTGCCGCTGGACTCGAGATGCAACCACGGCCACCATGACAGAATAGACTCTACACTGCCCCTGCCTTTTCTCTTCCCCAACTCTGAATCCCAACTCCAGGTAGGGATCCGAGTGACGGAGCTGGGGTTGCCCTTCAGCTGCCTTTGATGCCTTGCATCCCACCAACCCTGAAATCGAGGAAGAAAATTACAAAAATTACTAACAAGCAAAAATCAACCAACATTCCTTGCCAGGGCTGTGTTATGCCATTCAATTGCATGGCTACTGTTACTGTACCCATTTTATGGATTGAGACACTGAGCTTCAGAAAAGATTATGTGACTTGCCTAAGGCCACACAGCTGAAAAGTGGTGGCTTCAGACCCAGATCTGACTCCAAAGCCCAAGCATAAGCCACTCTATCACCTGCCCCTGCCATCTTATTTTCATTCAGAAAATTTAGGGAGAACTTTTATTATGTGATTGGAGCCCTGGTGGCTCAGTCATTAAGAGCTCGGCTGCTAACCAACCAAAAGATTCGAGTTTGAATCAACCAGCCACTCCTTGGAAACCCTATGGGGCAGTTCTACTCTGTCCTATAGGGTTGCTATGAGTCAGAATCGAATTGATGCCAACAAGTTTGGTTTTTGGTTTATTTTATGATTAAAGTTTATTTAGTCTTGTAGATCTTGCAAAATGATCTCAAACCTAAGCAGCACATCTCCTAAAGTCTTTCCAACTTATCTTTTTTTTTTTTTTTTTCTAACTTGGCAACAGCATTTTCTCACCAGATGTTGTCAAAAATCTTTTCACTTTAATCTGAGGATATGTGTGTATATATATTTTTCTTTTTTTTCCCTATATATTTTGTGTTTTTGGATCAAAAGTGTTCTCTCCTCCTCTCTGTTGCCTAGTCATCCTTCCATGATTATCTGATGCTAAGGGGTTGCCATTCAACGTAGTGAGATGAGGAGATTAGAATTTGTAAATCAAAGTCCAACCACACACACCTCAGGAAATCTAATCATCACCAAAAGCCTCCCTCCAAGCCCTAAAACCACCTCCTTCCTGGCTCCTCACACTGTGGTTATGTGATGTGTCTGATAAACTCCAATAGGAACTGACTCCTTGAACATGTCTGAAAACGTTCCAGATGGAAATAGTTATGTTTTAATTAATTCCCTTGATATTATAAAACAGTGTTAATTTTTTTTTTTTTTAATCCATTCTGCATTTGCCTCCCATGTGATTTTGTCTTCCATTTGCTCATCACTGTATTTTTGGAATTGGGTATAACTCAGGAAAAGCCTATGTAGGAGGCATCCTGGGCAGAGATCACAGGATTTACCCTCTGAGGAGGGTGTCATGTTCCTCTGAGCTCGCAAACATGTTATCTGGAACCTGGATGTCAGCCTCCTAGAAAGGCTAGTGCTCCCTTCTGCAGGAACACTGACCACAGCTCTCCACAGGGGAAAGCACCGCACCAGAGCTCTGCTCACAGGTGTCGGAAGTGAAATGTGGAGATAGCACCTGCCAATCCGTGAAGAGAAATGGTTGAGCGGGCACTATGGCAGGTCACAGGCTGGGGAGATGGTGCAATCTGCTTCTAAAATTTCAAAACAGCTCTAACTGGGGATAGAGTCAAGCCTGAAAACTGTAAAAGGGGAGTAAGGCATTCAGTTTATCTAAGAGTAATGTGGACTCACAAAACGGTGGCTTAAGCAAGTGGGGGTTTATTTTTCTCATCTAAGGGGAAATCTACAGGTGGGAAGTCCAAGGCTGGAATGCTGAGTCTAAGAGTCATCAGGGACGCAGGCTTTAATACCTTTCTCTTCTGTTATACTTGGTGCATGGTTTGGAATCTTAGGGTTGGCCTCACAGTCACAATCTGGCTGATGGAGTGGCAGCCATCACATCCAAGTTCCAGGCAAGAAGAAGGATACAACAGGCAAGGGGTGCATATCAACTGAGTTATCTCTTACCCTCATTTTTAGGGAACTTCCCAGAATCTCCAGCTCCTGCCATCTACATAACAACTTTTTCCTGCTTATGTCTCATAGGCCAGAACTTGGTTGTTCATAGATTAAAACATGGCCATGCCTATCTGCAGGGGATGCTGGGAAATACAGTTAGTTTTTTTTCTTAAGCTGGACAAGTTGCCACTTGAGAAAACGCTACTTATTAGGAGGAAGAAGAATGCTTTGATGAATTTGCCAATTTTGTCTTCTTTCCTGGTGTTACCATTTATAAAGTTATCAAAACACACTCCGGCTGACAAGGTTTGCCATGAACTAGCCTCTGCCTACTTCTCCTTCATGGTATACTACTCTCTCTCTCTCACTTCCATCCACACCAGCTTTCCTCTGTTCTTTAAAAACATCTTGCTTTTGCATCGTCTGTCCCCTCTGCCAGGAATACTCTTTCTAGATCTTTGTGTAGCTCCTTAAATGTCACTTCTTTAGAGAGGAAGTCCCTAAAAAACTTGTTGCCGTTGAGTTGATTCTGACTCATAGCGACCCTGGAGGACAGAGTAGAACTGCCCCATAGGGTTTCCAAGGAGTGGCTGATGGATTCAAACTGCTGACCTTTTGGTGAGCAGCCGAGCTCGTAACCACTGCTCCTCCAGGGCTCCAAGGATGTCCCTAGCTGCCTGATTTAATGCAACCTGCAGTGATAATGCAGATTCCTGGGCCCACCTCTACCCCTGAATCAGAATACCTGCATTTTGAGCAAGCTCCCAGGTGGTTCTGATGCCTGGTAGAGTCTGAGAATTACTTCCATTTCATGTTTTCAGTAAAGTGATTGTGTTTTTTCTCTCCAGCAAACCTCTGCGGGCCAGGCTGAAATGTATTATTTTAGGTTAGTTTTCCTAGGATATTAATGCTTAATGATTCTCTTTAAACTTTCTTTCCCCTTTAAATCCAATTTCGCGGAGCCAGTTGAATGATCTGAGTTTGTGTAATTATCTAGAAGTCAGCCTCCCATTCTCTCCTTGAGATGGATGTGGGGGCGTGGAAATAGTGAATGGAAGGCTCTGTCTGAGGCTGAAAGAGCCTTCCTGAAAACCCAGCCCCTTTGTGGTCACCAGCACACGCTTATTGTATTTCCATTGCATGCTGGCCACAGGTCTTTTCTCTGTGGATGCTTCTTTCTCTCCCTGTTCAGAGCTGCCTAGTCTGAGAATCCTCAGCACCTGAAAGCCCAAATCCTGCAGTCTGTGTGTAATCCTCTGTTTGTTTAATATGAGATTGAAGTTACTTCAAGGTAATATGCATTTATGATGTACCTACCGCACGTAAGCATTACGATAAGGCTTGGGGAAAAGTGGTGGGGTAGATACAAAGGTACCTAAAATGAAGTCTTAGGAGTCTCTGGGTGGTGCAAACAGTTAAGCATGCAGCTGCTAACAGATAGCTTGGTGGTTCGAACCCACCCAGAGACACCTCACAGAAAAGGCCTGGAGCTTTGGATGAAAAATCAGCCACTGAAAACTTTGTGCAGCACAGTTATATTCTGACACACATGGTGTCGACTCAAAGGCAACTGGTTTGTTGGTTTTGGTGTCTAGGAGCTGTCAGGCTATAAAGAGAGACATCATTAGAAACAGGGGCGGATTAACCAGTAAGCACCTTACACATATGGTCAGAAGAGACTCTGAAACTTGCTCTTGAACATCGAGTAGCTAAAGCAAAAAGAAGAAAAGATGAAATAAAAGAGCCGAACAGAAGATTTCAAAGGGAAGCTCGAGAAGACAAAGTGTTATAATGACATATACAAAGACCTGGAGATAGAAAACCAAAAGGGAAGAAAAAGTTTGGAATTTCTCAAGCTGAGAGAAAAAATTCAAGCCTCGAGTTGCAATAGTGAAGGATTCTATGGGGAAAATATTAAACGATGCGGGAAGCATCAAAAGAAGATGGAAGGGATACACAGAGTCACTGTACCAAAAAGACTTTGTCGATGTTCAACCATTTCAAGAGGTAGCATACAATCAGGAACCGATGGTACTGAAGGAAGAAGTCCAAGCTGCACTCAAGGCATTGGTGAAAAACAAGGCTCCAGGACTTGATGGAATATCCGTTGAGATGTTTCAACAAATGGATGCAGCGCTGAAAGTGCCCACTCCTCTATGCCAAGAAATTTGGAAGACAGCTACCTGGCCAACTGACTGGAAGAGATCCATATTTATGCCTATTCCCAAGAAAGGTGATCCAACCGAATGTGGAAATTATTGACCAATATCATTATTATCACATGAAAGTAAAATTTTGCTGAAGATCATTCAAAAGTGGCTGCAGCAGTGTATCGACAGGGAACTGCTAGAAACTCAGGCTGCGTTCAGAAGAGAACATGGAACCAGGGACATCATAGCTGATGTCAGATGGATCCTGGCTGAAAGCAGAGAACCAGAAAGATGTTTACCTGTGTTTTATTGACTATGCAAAGGCATTCAACTGTGTGGATCATAACAAATTATGGTTAACATTGTGAAGAATGGGAATTCTAGAACAGTTAATTGTGCTCTTGAGGAGCCTGTACATAGATCAAGAGGCAGTCATTGGAACAGAACGAGGAGATACTGCGTGGTTTAAAGTCAGGAAAGGTGTGTGTCAGGGTTGTATCCTTTCACCATACCTATTCGATCCGTACACTGAGCAAATAATCTGAGAAGCTGGACTACATGAAGAACAGGGCATCAGGATTGGAGGAAAACTCAATAACAACCTGCGATATGCAGATGACACAACTTTGCTTGCTGAAACTGAAGAGGACTTGAAGCGCTTACTGCTTGTCTTAGTCATCTAGTGCTGCTGCAACAGAAATCCCACACGTGGATGGCTTTAACAAAGAGAAATTTATTTCTTCACAGTAAAGTAGGCTAAAAGTCCAAATTCAGGGCATCAGCTCCAGGGAAAGGCTTTCTGTCTCTGTCGGCCTTCTCATCAACGTCCCCTCAGACTAGGAGCTTCTCTGCACAGGGACCCTGGGTCCAAAGGACACGCTGTGCTGCTGGCACTGCTTTCTTGGTGGTATGAGGTCCCCTCATCTCTTTGCTCACCTCTCTCTTTTATATCTCAAGAGATTGCCTCAGGACACAATCCAATCTTGTAGATTGAGTCCTGCCTTACTAACACAACTGCCGCCCATCCTCCCTCATTAACGCCATAGAGGTAGGATTTACAACATAACAGGAAAATCACACAATACCAGGAATCATGGCCCAGCCAAATTGATACACACATTTTTTGGGGGACATAATTCAATCCATGACACTGATGAAGATCAAAAACCACAGCCTTCAGTATGGATTACACCTCAACATAAAGAAAACAAAAATCCTCATGACTGGACCAATAAGCAACATCATGATAAACGGAGAAAAGATTGAAGTTGTCAAGGATTTCAATTTACTTGGATCCACAATCAACACCCATGGAAGCAGCAGTCCAGAAATCAAAAGACGCATTGCATTGGGCAAATCTGCTGCCAAAGACCTCTTTAAAGTGTTGAAAAGCAAAGATGTCACCTTGAAGACTAAGGTGCACCTGACCCAAGCCATGGTGTCTTCAATCACCTCATATGCATGGGAAAGCTGGACGATAAATAAGGAAGACTGAAGAAGAATCGAAGCCTTTGAATTGTGATGCTGGCAAAGAATATTGAATATACCACGGACTGCCAAAAGAACGAACAAATCTGTCTTGGAAGAAGTACTGCCAGAATGCTCCTTAGAAGCAAGGATGGCAAGACTACATCTCACATACTTTGGACATGTTATCAGAAGGGATCAGTCCCTGGAGAAGGACATCATGCTTGGTAAAGTAGAGGGTCAGAGAAAAAAAGGAAGACCCACAGAGAGATGGATTGACATAGTGGCTGCAACAGTGGGCTCAAGCATAATGATTGTGAGGATGGTGCAGGACAGGGCAGTGTTTCATTCTGTTGTACACAGTGTTGCTGTGAATCAGAGTCGACTCGATGACACCTAACAACAACAACAATTGTATGTACCGGCTTACATTAAGCAAGGCTTGCATGGGCTTACTTGTGCATCGAACAATTTCATATGGGTTTCACCATATCTTTGATGTGGTGAAAAACAGGTGACATTGTTCACTACAGATCAGTAAGTACGCACAAGTAAGCCCGTGCCTACCTGCTTACTGGGTAATCCAGCCCTGATTAGCAAGCAATGAATGGAGGTACCAGCAACACTAGAGGAGTGAGGCACCCATAGGGAAGGGAGAGCTGCTCAGAGACTGTGCCATCGCTTCAGGGTGGGGAGAGGAGACCAGGGGTCCTGACATCAAATGCAATCCTAAGGAGAGAGCAGGAGGAGAGGCCAAAGTGGAAGGCACCCTGCGTAGGAGATGTGGGTCTACCTTTTTGTCACGGGTTGAGTTGCATGTTTGAAGATGGAGACGACTTTGCTTTGAAAGGTCCAGCCTCAGTACCTGGAGCGTGAGGCTGTTGAATGAGCACCATCCAGTGTACGGCCAGCTGTGTTAACCAACACCCGGGCCAGCTGGCCTCAGATCTGCTCCATCACCGTCATAAGCAGCAGCATGCTGCACACAAACCCCAAGGGCTGACAAATGGAGCAAAAGAAGCAACACTTCCAAACCCAGGTTAATCAAATCCCAGCTTAACCCTCTCATTTGCCATAAACCCAGCCAAGCACCTGAAAATCACATGACCCCCCCCCCCCCCCGCCAAGTCCTCAGGGGGCCAGCAGTGTCCCCATGTGCTCTGGGGTTGCAAGAAGGGCTCAGCATCATCTCGGCTTCCAGGGCTTGAAGTGCTGAGAGTCACACGTGGTCACGGCACTCACACCTGCTCACGTTACATGCAGTGATGCCCACAGCTTCTGGTTGCTGCCTGCTGGGAGGTCCTCTCTTTGTCAGTTTCTGTCTCCCTTTCTGGGACCTACTTGCTCAGCCTTTTGTGGTCAAGTTCCCTGGTCCATTATTACCTCCCTTGAGGATAAAAGGTACATACAAACCAAAAACCAAACCAAACCAAAGGGATACATGTTAGTGTTGTGTGCCATCAAGTCTATTCCAACTCATAGCGTCCCTGTAGGACAGAGTAGAGCTACCCCACAGGGCTTCCAAGAACAGTTGGTGAATTCGAACTGCTGACCTTTTGGTTAGCAACTGAGCTCTTAACCACTGTGCCACCAGGGTCCCATATGTCAAATAAAAACATATCCAGACTTAGAGAGGGAGAAGATTTATTCAGAAAGAAAAGGGGAATGGGACTATTGTAATAGTGGGCAGCAACTACATTAGGAAGAATACTCCAACGATCACATCTTCAAGTGTCTCCAAGAGCTAGGGAAAGGTGAGTTCTTTTATAGAGACTGAGAGTAAACGAGCCTAGAAAACACCCAGGAATGGGAAGTGGGATTTAAGGGTGACATCATCAGATGGTAGATCAGAGAAAGTTTTATGCTGAGACCAGCCTATTCTCTGGGAGGGGCCCTTAAAGAGAGGTAGTGTGTTGACTCACGCTGAGGGTGGGCCAAATTACAGGGACTTGGGGAAGGAGAGAAGCTTAACCAACGTTTGGTGAACAAGCATTGTGTTTCCAATTCATCAGTGGGGACAGACAAATCAGTTACTCATTTATGAGGCAAGGAAGGAAAATTGGGAGGGTTTGTGCCTGGCCTTGTCATAGGTAAACAAAGAGGTACCTGTGAGTCTCATCTAAGTCTTATCAGAAGGGTGATTATTTGCAGCAAGCTGTTTTCCTGAACACAAAGGATGAGGGTATTTAACCATCGCTGTTCTCCAGTATCACAAGTTTCAGGTAAAATTCAACATTATCAACACCGATGTGCAAATTGCATGATCCACATAGGTGGCCTGTCTATCTGGAAAATACCCAAACCACGCCCAGCTACACAGAAATCCATGTCTACAGCTCTAGGAAGCACACCATCACGTGTTACTTCGGCCTGGCTCAACAACTTTGTGATTAGTTTCAGCTCTGCAAGGTATACTGCAGGTGCTCAACTTTGCTGGTTCCAAGCATTTTCAGACATTATACTAATGTGCCTGTTTTAGTTGAGAATCTTTTGGTTGCAAGTAACAGGGACCCAATGAAAACTTGGTCAAGTTAAAGATGAATACTTTGGCTCATGTAACGTACAAGCTCAGGGGTAGATTTGAGGTTTCCAGCGGTGGCCTTGGGACCTTGTCTCAGTCTCCCATCTCTACTTCCTCTGTGTTGCTTTATTCTCAAGCTGGCTTTTTCCGTGGCAGCTAAATTGGCCAGTGTCAGCTCCAAGCTTACCTGGTCCTTGTAGCTCCCAAACCCAAGAAATCCGTATAAAATATCTCAGAAGGATTCTGACTGACCAGTTCTCTTTGGACTCATGGCGGTCCTTGTGACCAACACTGCAGATGGGGAAAGTAGATCTGGGTCATGTCTGCCACTGAAGGCCAGGAGAGTCTGTGCAATCAACACGGTCATCAGAACCACACAGCAGGATAGACAGGAAATTCTCCAAAGGAAGGGTTGATGGATAGTCCATCCATGTCCTCTCTAATGTCCACGTTCTGTCTTCCAAAGTAACAGGTGCTTCCAACATTTGCGGTGGGTGCCTGATGTGTGTGACTAGCATATTTCTGATTCCATTATCTCCTTTTCAAAGTGACATCAGCCGTCTGGAGGGTCTCCAGGTTGATGGCACACCTGGCTCACCCGTAGAGGTCAGGGCTTTCTACCCACGGCCCCTGCCTTGGTTTTGAACTTGGCTGTGGCTCTCGACAGGGCAGGGCAGGCATTCTTTCTGATTGTCCAAATGATTTTTCAGCTTCAATCCTGTTAGCCTAATGCCACCCCTGGAAACATTGAATAATGCCTACCAGAGTGTTACATCTATCTGCTTAATTCCCATTTGAGAGATTTATGTGTGAGGTTGTGCACATTATTACCTGTGTGTGGGCACTCAGCAGTGTTTGTGAATTAAGATTGATTACAAGGGCAGCCACCTACACAAATTGCTTAAAAGTCATTCATTCCTCGTTGGCACTAAGGTGTTTGATGGATATCATCAAACTCAAATCAGGAAGCGCTACCAGCTCATTTCAGGGAGGATGGGGACATGTTGCTCTTAGCATTTCCACATGATGGATGGGCTGGTGATGTGTTTCTCCAGTTGTGGTCCCTATATCATCTGCTCCCAGTTGCCTGAGGAATTGGTTTAAAATGCAGGTTCCTGGGGCTCACCTGGATCAACTGAATTAGACTCTCTGGGGATGGGGCTCAGGAATTTGTATTTTTAACAAGCTCCTGGGTGTTCCTTATGCACACTGAAGTTTGAGGACCCTGCTCTGGAGTTTCCCATGCTGCTCCGCGGTTATTTTACAGAGTGGCAAAAGGCAAGTGGAGGCTTTCTGATTGATCACTGAGAGGTGAGTGGCTCACCAAGAAGCGGCTTTGCTGGGATGCACAGTCAAGCTTGCAAAATCAAGGGATGAGGAAGAAGAGTTTGTATATGCAAATAGGACTGGGTAAGCACCAATTCCCTCTTAATTTTGTAGCTTACGGGAAACCAAAGGTTTGGGCCGTGAAGTATTTCAGGATCCTCCAATCAGTTCAAGGGGGAGGAGCCAGAAAGCCCTGAGTCAATTTAAAGCCCTGTGTGGCAAACCTGATCACACACGGAATCACCTGGAAACCAAACCAAAAACCAAACCGGTTGCCATCCAGTCGATTGTGACTCATAGCAACCCTATAGGACAGAGTAGAACTGCCCCATAGGGTTTCCAAGGAGCGACTGGTGGATTTGAACTGCTAACCTTTTGCTTAGAAGCCAAGCTCTTAACCACTGTGCCACCAGGGCTCTGAATCACCTAGCGGGCTTGTTAAACCCCAGATTCCTGGGCCCCACCCCCAAAGATCCTGATTCAGTAGGTCTGGGGTGGGGCCTAAGATTTTGTATTTCCAAAAGGCTCCTGGAGTCCCTGGGTGCTGCAGATGTTTACATGCTTGGATGCTAATCAAAAACATAGAGGTTGGAGTCCACCCAGAGGCAACTTGGAAGAAAGGCCTGGCAATCTACTTCCTAAAAAAATCAGCCATTGAAAACCCTATGGAGCACACTTCGTGGGGTCGCCATGAGTCACAACTGACCCTACGGCAACTGTTTTTTTAAGAAAGGCCCCTAGGTGGCACTGATGCTGCCTTCAGTAGGTCACCTTCCAAGCAGGGAGGTATGAGGGGGCAGTCAACCTCCAGGGGATGTCAGCCCCCTTCCCCCAGCATACATGTGCACACTTTTCTGGAGTTCTGTTGGGGATCAACAAGAGGATCCAACACTTTCTTACTTTTTGCCTGCCACTATGCTTCCATATCTACAGTATCTTGTTTTAGCCATGTTGTCTGAAACTCAAGCCCATGTTCAACCCCTGTGCTCTATTGCCGCAAGGACAAATAGCTGGGGCCAGGTGTGGGGTGAGGATGCAATTTGTGATGAAGGGAATAGGGAGTTTGGGGAAGCTCTTGTTCCAAATGGGATGCCTCTTCTTTTGGAGACCTTTCTCTCCCTCTTGTTTTTGGCACTTTCTCTGGATTTTCTTTCTCAGAACACCCTTACTAGAGAGTCAAGTGTCCCTTCTTAACATGAACCCTGCCCACCCCATCTCCTGGTTCCACAAGGGACCAATTTTCTAGAGCAGATGAGTTGAAGACATTAAAGGAGATGACAGAGCTCACAGTCTACATGGATTTTAGACCAGGGAGATGCCTTAGCAATCATTTCTGGGGCAGCTCCTGCCCTGGTCTACCTTGTTTGTTGATTTCAGACATTGCTAATTGCTCTCTGCACTTTTTCCCCACTAGGCTTGTTTGCAGCTTCACAATCCTTTTCAGTACAACACGGAAGCAACTGAGTCTCAACTTATTTGGAGTGAGGCTTATTTATACCCTAGATCTAATCTAGCTTCAGACTGTACTCATGGAGGCTCAGCGAGGAGAAGCGATTGCTCAGGGCACAGAGCTAGGCCTGGAAAGCTCATAGTCTTATTTCTGGCTGTAAGCCTGAGGTTTTGTTTCTTACCCTACTAAATGGGCCATTTTTATGGATATTGTACATAAAGCTTAGAATTGGAGCATAAATTCTAAGAGCTAAAATATAAATTTTATGGAATATAATCTTTTCCTTATATGCCTGAAAATGTCTTAAATGTCGTCAAAATTGTAAGTATGTAAATAACCATTATTCTTTGCTAAGTGGTACATCTAAAAATTGAAAACCTGCTAACTTCCAAGAATAATTAGCAGACTAGTAGATTCTGCACTATCTATGGTGGGGTTGTAACCAGTGGTTTATTTATTTCACTGAAGGAAAGAGAACAAGAGAGCTGAATTTGCAAATACTCAGTAACTGGCATTTGCAAATAGACATAGGATGTGTATCACTTAAGGAGCCCTGGTGGCACAATGGTTAAGTGCTTGGCTGCTAACTGAAAGGTCATTGGTTGGAAGCCACCAGCAGCTCCACAGAAGAAAAAACTTGACAATCTGTTCCCATAAAGGCTATAGTCTAGGAAACCCTATGGAGCAGTTCTCCTCTGTCACATAGGTTTGCTATGAGTCAGAATTGACTTGACCGCACATAACAACAACAAGATGTATCACTTTGTTGGACCCTCATCTCGGATACCATCTTGGTGTGCTGTTGTTGTTAGCTGCCTTGTCGGCCTCGACAGAATGAAGTGCTGTCTGGTCCTTCACCATCCTTGTGATCAGTTGTGGATTGGACCATTGTGATCCATAGGACATTCACTGGCTGATTTTTAGAAGTAGATCGCCAGGCCTTTCTTCCTAGCCTTAGTCTGGAAGCTCACTGAAGCCTGTTTAGCATCATAGCAACATGCAAGCCTCCACTGACAGATGAGTGGTGGCTGTGCATGAGGTACATTGGCTGGGAATTGAACATGGGTCTTCTGCGTGGAAGGCAAGAATTCTACCACTGAACCATGATGAGTACCCTTGTTATTATTCTCACTGAACTGACAGTTCTCACACTGGGGAGTTGCATTTGTTATCATGGTTAACCTAAATGGATGCAGTGTCATGTCCAAGATGGTGCAATGGCTAAGTCCAAAGTAGAAAATGGAGATCTGTACAGAGACCTCTCATTCTTCATGGAGTCCCATCAGCTTCCAGGTTCTTGCACTGAATTCTGCTGTGTCTCCTCCCAATTGTTATTAGACATCAGGAGGAAGTACTTAGAACAAATTCAGTCGTGGCTATTCCCACTGGAGGTGACAAGAAGTCGTTGTAGTTGAGAATCCTGCCACATGCATGATATCAGCCCTCTGCTAACAGTTCTTTTTTATTTTTTTTTTAATTGTACTTTAGGTGAAGGTTTACAGAACAAATTAGTTTCTCATTCAACAGTTAGTACACATATTGTTTTGTGACACTGGTTACCAACCCTACGACATGTCAACGCTCTCCCTTCTGGACCTTGGGTTCTCAATCATCAGCTTTCCTGTCTTCTCCTGCATTCTAGTCCTTGACCCTGGGCTTGTGTGCCCCTTTAGCCTCATTTTGTTTCATGGGCCTATCTAATCTTTGGCTGAAGGGTGAACCTCAGGAGTGACTTCATTACTGAGCTAAAAGAGTGTCCGGGAGCCATACTCTTGGGGTTTCTCCAGTCTCTCTGCCAGGCCAGTAAGTCTGGTCTTTTTTGTGAGTTAGAATTTTGTTCTACATTTTTCTCCAGCTCCGTCCAGGACCCTTTGTTGTGATCCCTGTCAGATCAGTCAGTGGTGGTAACCGCGCATCATCTAGCTGTGCTGGACTCAGTCTGGTGGAGGCCGTGGCAGTTGTGGTCCATTAGTCCTTTGGACTAATCTTTCCCTTGGGTCTTTGGTTTTCTTCATTCTCCCTTGCTCCCGAAGGGGTGAGACCAGTGAAGTAGCTTAGATGGCTGCTCACAGGCTTTGAAGACCCCAGACACTGCTCACCAAAGTAGAACGTAGAACATTTTCTTTACAAACTATGTTATGCCAATTGAGTTAGATGTTCCCTGAGACCATGGTCCCGACTGCCCTTAGCCCAGTAACTAGTCCCTCAGGGAGTTTGGATGTATCTACGGAGCTTTCATGACCTTGCCTTGGCCAAGTTACGCTGACTGCCCCAGTACTGTGTATACAGTACAGTTCTTCATTCTCACGGACACCTCCTCACTCTCCTTTTCTCTCTGTAGTTGCTAGTTCTTTGCCAAGCCCGCAAACTGGATTAATTTATAACTTTAATAATGTGGTGAAAAACCTAGAGTTATTTTTTTCCCGGAGAAGGTGTATAAAGTAGGCTTCGTAATTTTCATTCGTATTTACCCACAAGCAAGCCATCTGCTTACTCATTGCTGCTTTTGGAATTGTAGCCTTTGCACTGGAAAAAACTCTCGGATTAATTTGAACTGCAGGGGTGATTAAGTCTATAAAATGCATGTGTGTAGCTTTTTTGTTGAAAGTGGTAAGAAGAGGAGAAAACTGGAAAATGAGGTGGAAATGTCCTAGCAAATTAACTCAAAGTAGAGGCATTAAAAATTCTGTGGGGATATTAAGGTAGAGTTTCCCAAGGCAACTCCTGAACCAGAAAAAATTTGAGACAGAAACTTCTTGTGGAAGAAAGCATAGTTTCTGACTTTATTCTCATTTATTATCTTTCCAATACAATGCCTTTTCAATATCTATATAGACACTGAGGGACCAGCTGGGAAAAATTTGCAGGATAAAGCAGTGAAGATCTTACAGATAGTCTGTTAAAATTTTAAATTCGCATATAGCAGACATGTATTACTAAGTGTAAATGGATTCTTTATTTAGACTTGAATCAATTGGATAGAATTTACCATCAAGATTGGAAAACCGTGGTGGTTTTTTTCTTCCGTTTGGATAGAAGTCAGACTTGCTCTGAATCAGCCACTGAATTGCCCCACAATATGTGGGTTAGTTTATGCCTCAAAACTTCTTTCCCATCCATTATATCCTTGGATCTTTTCAGCAATTCTGACTCATGTAATGCAGCAATTACTTTTTCTTTATATTTTACAGATGAGAATCTGTTCTCTATATTTGACAGAAATATTTTTCTGTTTTGCAGCCAGTAGTGGCAAAGCTGGAAAGTGAGTTCAGATCATCACCCCGCTCATTTGTTAGTAACAAGTATTAGTCCATGCTCTGGGCTGGGCGCCAGGCTGGGCACTGGGTCACAGGCACTAGAGCTGGTCCCTGGCCTCAGGGGACTCTCAAGGACAGGGGAAGATCAAAGTACTCAAACTACATGAAACTGTGGGCGTGTGGAGGGTTTGCTGATTGGTTCTGTCCCACAGGAGTGGAAGTTCTTATCACGCTCCCCAACGTGATCTTCTGGCTGAGGCTTGAAGATGAATGGGATTAATGGGCTGAGGGATTAGAGAGTCTGAGAAGTTGGAGGGCAGAAGGCAAAGGAAAAACTGAAAAAACCAGACCCTTCGTGGCCTTCGAGTCGATTCCAACTCATAGCAACCCCATGCGTTATAGAGTAGAACTGAGCTCGATAGGGTTTTCTTGGCTGTAATCCTTACCGAAGCAGATTGCCAAGCCTTTCTTCCGTGGTACTGTTGGATGGGTTTGAACCACTAACCTCTTCAGTTAGTGGATAAGCACAAATCATTTGCTCCAGGGGGATGCAAATGCCTTGTGGTTGAGAACACATGAATAGTTCAGTGTGGCTCTTAACCCACAGCATTGTGCCTTTTGAGCACTTTTATTCACTGAAAGAAGGAATCATCATTGAAATCTGTTTTTATGTTGTTGCTCCTCCAAAATGTACAATGGAACTGGAAATTCCTAAGAACTGGAATCCTTTATTGAGTTAGGAAGAGTAATTGTCACAGGACCGAGCCACACGGCGAGACTGCTAGCTCCTCTTGACACTGTCAGGGAGGAAAAGTTGTCTCTTGGTTAAGTTTCAGTTCAGTTTTGCATTATGTTCTTTGACATAAGAAAGTAAAATCAATCCAGGAAGAGTACTGGCAAAATCAAACTTGTCCTTTTCATTAGCACATCAGTTTGAATAATAGGTGTTTACTGATTGCTTTATTGCAGGGCCACAAAAAAGTTACAAATGATATTTTTAAATTGTAATGAAATTACCATGAAGTTCTTTTGGTTCGATATCTCCCAAGCAGCAGGTGATAAAAATTCAAAAGATTGGTGTATGCAATTTTTCTGGGCTCTGCAAGAATGATTAATGGTTTGGCCTTGATTTGAATTGGGAAAGAGGGATAAGGCAAGATCAATTATGGGTGAACTTGGACTTCATTACCGTGCAGCAATCAGTAAATCCAGGGCTGTGCTGGGAAAGTATATGAAGGCAAAGGAGGGGACAGAGAGAGTGGGAGGGAGGCCCAGTCTGGGCCGGTCAGCTACCTGTGCACAAAGGGTGCTTGCTGTGACAGCGTCGTCTGACTGAATCGATACTACAACGTATGTGTCTGGTCCTATTCTCCATTTCTTTATTTTTCAGATTATAAAAGTATACATTCTCCCTGTTAAAATTCACTCATTATGTAATGTCTGATTTGGAAAGTGAGAAGTCTCTGTCACCACCACTTCCCTCCCTGATCTTGAAGAAAACTGTCATTGACGCTTGATGTCACGGATTGAATTGTGTCCCTAAAAAATATCTGTCAGCTTGGCTGGGTCGTGATTCCCAGTATTGTATGATTGTGTACCATTTTCTCATCTGATGTGATTTCCTTATGTGTTGTAAACTCTATTGCTATGATGTAATAAGATGGATTAGTGGCAGTTATACTGATGAGGGCTACAAGATTAGATAGTGTCTCAATGCAATCTCTTCTGAGATATAAAAGAGAGAAACGAGCAGAGACACATGGGAACCTCACACCACCAAGAAAGCAGTGCCGGGAGCAGAGTGTGTCCTTTGGACCTGAGGTTCCTTTGCTGAGATGCTCCCAGACCAAGGGAAGACTGATGCATCATAAGGACCTTCCTCCAGAGCTGACAGAGAGAGAAAGCCTTCCCCTGGGGCTGACGCCCTGAATTCGGACTTGTAGCCTACTGAACTGTGAGAGACTAAACTTCTCTTTGTTCAAGCCATCCACTGTGGTATTCTGTTATAGCAGCACTAGATAAATAAGACACCTGGGTATTTTTTTTTTGCAATTGTTTTCTGTGCTTATACTACCACTTATTTATCTATTAACAAAGAAAAGATCAAATTATACATCTGAGCTTAATTTCTGATCTAATCTCTCTATGCCTTAAAAATACCGCCCCCCCCCCCAAAAAAAAAAAAGACAGCCCAGGATTAGAATTTCCATCAAATGGAGTCAGTTAAAAATCTCTGGGAGTGAGGCAAGACGCTTGCTAAGGGGCCAGCTTGTCCTTGCTGAGTTGCCTGCTGCCCTGGGCCCTTGCCTGGGCTTTGTGTCTTCTAGCTCAGGGAGACCGAAGTGCGAAAAGAATCAGAATTTGCATTCTGGAGTGCAGGTCCCAGCATCCAGTTTTTTGACCTCACAAAGCCTGGTTTCCTTGTCTGTAAATGGAGATAAAAACAGTACCTGTGCCATAAAATTGTGCTTGTGAGAATTAAATGAAATCATTTATGCAAAGCACTTGACTCTGTGCTGGTCACATTGTAAGCTCTCCTTCAATGTCTGTTTATGTATGTCCTCTTACTCCGTGTGCAGGCTCCATGGGGACAGGAAACTGGCTGTCTTTTCCCTGCTATATCCCTGGTGCTGGAGCCCCCCGGTGGTGCAAACGGTTAACATGCTTGGTTGCTAACTCAGAAGAAAGACCTGGCGATCTGCTTCCCCAAAATCAGCCAATGGAAGCCCTATGGAGCACAGTTCTACTCCTACACATGTGGGGTCACCATGAGTCAGAGGCAACTCGATGGCAACTCTTTTGTGTGTGTGTGTGTGTGTGTGTGTGTGTGTGTGTGTGTGCCCGCGTGCCTTGTTTCTACCTTCCAGATCTCGGACAAATTCCTCCTCTGGCCAACTTGCAGCTGGCTCCATACGGAGCAGGCATTATAGGAAACACAGTCCCAACTCAGCCAAGTTGGACTCGGTCAAGTGAACCGCTATCAGAAACCAATACTTTGTGTCTACCGGAATAAAACCAGCACAGCACTTCCGTTATCAAGCTGCTAATGAATCTCATGGCTTTCTGCCAGGCATTCAGAATAGTTTTCAATAGGCATCTATACAGAGCTAAATCTCCTTACCCCGGGACAGATACACACAAGCGTCCATTGTGCGGGGCCAGCGTCTCTGAGGGTAATGATGCTGCAGCTTATTAGCTGTTGTCGCGGTCAGGGCCTTCTGGGATTTCTCTAGTCTATAATTGTCTTTTACTGTTGTGGGCTCTGTGAGTGTCAGAAATAATGAGGTGACATTTGGATCTGACATGGCATCGTTAGAGAACTGGTAATACAGATTATGAACACACATTTGTGTAAGGGAGAATCATAAATCAAGTGGAAAAATGCTTGAGTAGTAATGAGGGTTGAGGGCAAATATACACTCTTTTGGTATAGATTAACACCAGCAATCAATAATTCATGGCCCTATCCTGCGGTGGCTCATAGGTCCCCCACTGAAGTAACATATCTCAGGATGATGGAAAATCCCACCATGCCTTGGTTATGAAGTCTGGAGATTGTTGATGCCATGGACTGGTTGAGTGGAATGCGATTAGTTTATCACGAGTGGAGGCACGGCATGTAATAGCCCAGCTTCCCCAAATGGAATTATCCCAAACACAGTCTTATATGCCTCTACATGATTTCAGCGATATTATAGTTTTTGGAAAAAAAAAAATTGTTTAGCAATTTATAACAGTCATTAAAACTGCTGTGACTTATGAGTGAGCAGCATCCCGCCCACTCCCTAAGAAGCACTGCAAGCTGTATATTTTACCACACTTAGGAATAAACCAGTGCAAATGCTTGTCTCTGGCTGTTGAAGTTCTTTTCTCGTGCACTGGGTATTTATGAGAGTTTGCACAGCTCCGCTCATTAGAACACTCAGAACTCTTAGGGCTGTTGTTCTCCAGTCAGCAGGTGATAGGAGAAGGGGAGGTGGGAACAGAGTTTGTGGGTTGCGGGCTATGTGTCAGGCTTTTCCATATACATAGCAGAAAGTCAACCCAGATGGAATGGTTCCAAACATCGTACCTTTTACCCCATACAGTTGACCCCCAAGCTAATGCACTTGGTACCCCAATGACAGTCACAATACCGAATGCATTTAGGGAAGATAGAATGTCTATCAATGCTGGCCCTTGTCTGTCTCGGCCTGTCTCTCTCTGCCTCTGTTTGTCTCCATCTCTATCTCTGTCTGCCCACTTTGTCTAAAACTCTTCCCTTAATATGTGTGTATGTATATATATGTATACGTATGTATGTATGTATATATGTATAGGAAACCCTGGCGGCGTAGTGGTTAAGTGCTACGTCTGCTAACCAAAAGACTGGCAGTTTGAATCCACCAGGCGCTCCTTGGAAACTCTATGGGGCAGTTCTACTCTGTCCTATAGGGTCACTGTGAGTCAGAATTGACTTGATGGCAATGGGTTATATATGTGTGCATGTATATGCGTATATATATATTTATGTATACATACACAGTTGTTGTTGTTAAGTGCCATCAAGTCGATTCTGACTCATAGCAATCCTACAGGACAGAGTAGAACTGCCCCTTAGTGCTTCCGAGGAGCAGCTTGTGGATTAGAACTGCTGACCTTTTGGTTAGTAGCCGAACTCTTAACCACTATGCTATATATATACATAAAATTGTTATCGTTAGGTGCTGTCAAGTCAGTTCCCACTCATGGTGACTCCATGTACAACAGAACAAAACACTGCCTGGCCCTGCATCATCCTCACAATCGTTGCTATGCTTGAGCCCATTGTTGCATCCACTGTGTCAATCCATCTTGTTGAGTATCTTCCTCTGTTTTGCTGACCCTCCGCTTCACCAAGCATGATGTCCTTCTCCAGAGACTGGTCCCTCCTGATAACATGTCCAAAGTACATGAGATGAAGTCTCACTATCCTTGCTTCTGATGAGTGTTCTGGCTGTACTTCTTCCAAGACAGATTTGTTTGTTCTTTTGGCAGTCTATGGTATATTCAGTATTCTTCGCCAACACCACAATTCAAAGGCATCAATTCTTCTTCAGTCTTCCTTATTCATTGTCCAGATTTCGCATGTGTATGAGGTGACTACAAATACCATGGCTTGGTTCAGGCGCATGTTAGTCTTCAAAGTGACATCTTCGCTTTTTAACACTTGAAAGAGGTCTTTTGCAGCAGATTTGCCCAATGCAATACGTCGTTTGATTTCTTGACTGCTGCATCCATGGGCATTGATTATGGAACCAAGTAAAATGAAATCCTTGACAACTTCAATCTTTCTCTGATTATCATGATCTTGCTTATTGGTCCTGTTGTGAGAATTTTGTTTTCTTTATGTTGGGTTTCAAAGATGTGGTAAAAAGCAGACGACATTGTGCACTACAGATTAGTAAATCAGCAGAAGTAAGCCCGTGCTTACCTTGCTTGTTGGGTAATCCATCCCTGCCTGGCATATTACTCCACTGAAGGAATGAAATGCAGAACCTGCTACCTGCTGCAATGGAGAAAAGGTGACAACTCAGGAGAAACAATATAAAGCGTCTCAAAGTGTCTCCCTGTCTTTGCTTGGCCCACATGTTGGGAAAAGGTGGTGTCCAGAGGAACATGTGACTTGTGCGGTGACACCTGATATGGACTGCTGTCAGTGGCATAAGCCACCACCCAGGCTCCACCTAAGCATGGTGGATCCTCTTTTATGGGACTCTTGTGACCCCTGTTTGCCCTCTCCCAGGAAGTAGGAAAGAGTCATAGGTGAAGAGGAGGGAGGCATAAGAGAATGAGGATGATAAAGGCTCTGAAAGATTCACAGTTGTCAAAATATATCAGCTCTCAATCTGGGAACACATGCTAAAATGGCAGAACTATTGACAGACTGACAGAAGGAGAGCTTTGAGTGCTCCCCTCCCTGGAGCTGCAGACATACTGTTGGTCTTTCTCACCTGAGGCCTTGTCTGCTTGGGCACCTGCCTGCCTTCTGACGTAAATACTCCACACTCTGACTTCCTGGTGGAGCATCTCATGGTGGAAACCCAATGGAAGTCCAACTGATGCTGTTCATTGAGGAGCCTCCCAGGACATGGCGTGGGGTGGAGGAGGGTGGAGCCAGCAGAAGCTATCCAGACACACGCTGACATTTCTCTCCTGATGTGAGGTTGGGGTGATGAGGGCTTGCCTTGCCCATGTCCTGGGCTGAGGAGGAACAAGCCCAGAAAGTGGATTGGAGTCTATGCTCCTGAAGAGCCTATTTGCAGCCAATGGGTGAGTACGCTCTCTAGAGCAATTTCTAGCTTTTCAGTCAGCAAAATCAGTTTTGGTTTTGCATGGAAAAAAGAAAATCAGTCTAGATCATCTCAGATAGAGAATTAAGGAAGCCCCAAAATCTTATAGCTGAGACTAGTTGTGTGACCAGAGTGTTGGAAAAATCCTGGGGGGGAAAAATGGAGTGGTAAAAACACTAAAAAGACAACTGAGGTAATTATGCTATGTAACTAATTCAAGATAATCCCACCTGAGATCAGAGTGAATAATCTAAGTATTTCAAATGGCTATTAATTTAGTTTGAGTTATCTGGATATTAGCTCAAATTTTCTCCTCAAAGCATTATCTCCTTTTTTTTGTATAAAATATCTCATTTATGAAAAATGGAATTAAATCAGCAGATTTCTCAGTAATATTGCACCTTTTTTTCCCCCTTTTCTCTTCCTGACAAATAAACTCAAAGGTGAGATACAGAGATATATTTTCGCTCATAAGCATTTGAAACATATTTTCTTGTGTAAGTCAAATGAATTATTACGTATTAATTTGTACAATCAGATTTAGTGAGGTTTATGGAGCTGTTAGGGGTTTTCAAATATGTATTTAAAAACTTCTGGGTCATTTCTGTGATTTATTGAGAGGTAATAGTCTATAAATACAAATTGTTGTTGTCATTAGGTGGCGTCAAGGTGGTTCTGACTCATAATGACCTCATGCACAACAGAACAGAGCACTTGCCCAGTCCTGCACCATCCTCACAGTCATTGCTATGTTTGAACCCCTGGTTGCACCTATTATGTCAATCCATCTTGTTGAGGATCTTTCTCTTTTTCACTGACCCTCTACTTTTTACCAAGCATGATGTTCTTCTCCAGGGACTGCTCCCTCTTGATAACATGTCCCAAGTAAGCGAGGCAAAGTCTCGCTATCCTTACTTCTAAGGAGCATTTTGGCTATAAAAGTTTAGGTGCCCATTAAAAATAGATTTAAGTCTTATAATCTGGAAATTACTTAGTTCTTCATACTTCATAATACATCACATTAGCTGGCGGTATGGAGCCATTATGATATTAACATAGATTTGAGCCGTAATAGAAGTATTCTTACAGGAAGGTTAAAAGAACAAGATCTGCTTCTAATAGCTCTTTGAACCACTTAGAGCAAGACCATGCTTTGCTGGCATTTTCTAAACATTTGAATAATGAGATTATAAGATTTAAAAATCATTGATTTCTGGGTACTATTTTAAAATGCCATTTCCTGTAAAATATTATTTGAAAATGTAAGCTTTCAGAACAGCTAGATGGGGTTATTTTTTCCTTTTCTATTATGAAGACAGCTAGGAATCTATGAAATGTAAATGTTAGTGAATATTTGCTCGGGGTTCCTAGTAGAGTATGTCAAGGAATCTCCATTGTGCCCTTCCTGAGATGGGTGGACACTATGGAGGAAATTGGCAACCGAGTCTATAGAAGCTGTGTAGGAAGGATGGTGGAGGGAGCAGCGGGAGGACGGATGGGTCAGGACTACAGTATGCGCAGCAATGAGAGAATTTTGCCGAGGATGCACTAAAGCACTAGTAACCTGCTGGTTCCCAGTTTAGTTTCTTCTTTCTCATGTTGGCCAGTTGGCCTTATTTCCCACAGCTGAGGGCTGTTGAGATGGGCCTGCTTTTCCAATTTCCCATTATAAATTTAACATGGGTAAAGCAGTGCAGAAGGAATCCCTGGGTGGCTGGTGCAAACGGTTAACACGCTCAGCTGGTAACCAAAAGGCTGGATTCAAGCCTACTCTGAGACGCCTTGGAAGAGAGGCCTGGTGATCTACTTCTGAAATATCAGCCACTGAAAACCCTATGGAGCACAATTCTACTCTGACACACATGGGGTCACCATGAGTGGGAGTCAACTCAATGGCAACTGGTTTTTTATAGCAGTGCAGAAGCCCAGGGAAGCATCCTGGGGTGATTGCAGATTCTTCACTCCTTGTGCCTGGTTCAAAAATCGCTCAAGGTTGGAGTACTGGAAGCCAAACTCTGCTAGGTCTGAACACATTTCCAGAGGGCTTGAAGGTTGGCAGTTCAAGTCCACCAGCTGCTTCTTGGAAACCCTATAGGGCACTTCTACCCTGTCCTATAGGGTCGCTATGAATCGAAATCGACTCAACGGCAATGGGTTTGGTTTTGAGGTGATAAAATATGCTGACTTCCTTCTGGCAGTAAGGAGCACCAGACCCCTGGTCCTTGGCCTCAGCTGCTCATTAGCATCATCTGAGGATGTTTTAATCATTGTCCATGCTCGGCCCTCTCCCCAAACTTACTAAATGAGAATCACTCGAGACCAAGGCTTGACTGACCTGGACTGAGGAAGGGCTGGTGGAGTGTCTCTCACTCCTTCCTATCAAGCCTAGAGCCCCGAGTTATTCCTCAATAATTCACCTTCCAAAAAAATACTCCCAGGAGGCCTTATGCCCAGAAGTGTACAGCTGAGGGAGGAGGTTTTGTATGGAGAAAACAAGGTTGAGGTGGGGTGAGTCTCAGACACAGGTGGTCCTGACCCAAGCCCATGGACTGTGCTCAAGCCCTATGGAGAGAGAGGCCATGGGAGAGAGCGAGGCCATGAGGGATACCCATGTGCTGGCTGTGGACAGGTATGTGGGAGCATGAGACCATGTGAGGATGAGAAGACCCCCCCACCTATATGTGGGGTACAGCGTGGCTTCAGAGCAGGAAGAGCAGCCCCACATTGGCCCAAGAGGGTAGTGTTGGGAAAACAAGGGGCCACGCCCTTGACTCTGACGTTAGTGTCAGCACTGTGGACACTGGCCTGCAAGCGGCAAGACAGAAGAGAGGGCAAGAACTATTGTGGGCATATTGAGGATACCCTGGTGACTCTTCAAAGTAAGGTGTTATGGGTTGAATGGTGTCCCCTCACCAAGATAAGTAAATATGACCTTGTTTGGAAATAGAGTTTTTAATGATGTTATCAGTTAAGTTAACATGAGGTCATACCAAAGTCCTAATCCCATTTGAGAGGTGTCCTTACAAAAGAGAAGAACAAACACAGAGACAGACAAAGGAAGGATACACGTGACACCAGAGCTGCAAGTCAAGGAACGCCTGAAGTGTGACCATGGAAGGGGAGAGTTCTACTCTGAACCACCACTGCCCCTGCAAGTACAAATGGCATTGAAAAAGGAGCAGCCCAAAGTCCATTTATTTAGCAAGTCAGATGGTGGCCGTGCAGGTGATCGTTGGATGAGCCATTGTAATAACTGAGGGATCACCTGGGAGAGGTACTTTATGGGAATCAATCTTTTCTTTCCAGTTGGACTTGACGAGTTGGCAAAGGGAAAATGTGTTATTAGCATAACTGGATTCTGGACATCCAAGTGTTTTTTGTCCAATTGTTTCTAGAAGGGAAATAGTGCTTCCTTATCAACTCACTTTATGAACTGGTCATGCATAGCAGTTTCTGTGAGATAAATGCTTCATGTGACTCAAACACATAAAGAATGTCCTGTCTTGTGACATTAGCAATTTGGTGGGATTGATCCAGTCTTGTATGATATTGATTTGCCTCTGTGTATTTGGGCAGAACAATGCCATTTCATAGTTTCAGCTTGCATTTTTAAAAAAAATGATATCACACACATTTTTTTCAATATTTCAGACATACCCAATCCTTTCCCCTTTCATCCTCAGGTGTTTTCAAATTTAGAATCTTCAGAGTGAAGGGTGTTTCCTTAATCTAAATTTTCCTAAATTCTTTTATGAAACTGAGAACCTAATGTAATTTTGGTGATTCACATAATCAATATATTCTTGCTACTGCTATGACAAGGTTGAAGAAGATTTCAATTACTTGAAGAAAATTATGTCATTTGAAGGAAATACCTTGTCTTATACAAAATTCCACCACCATAGTTTTCTTGATCACACTGCTTACAGATTTTATAATGTGTTTCAACTCTGACAGTGTCCAACAGAGTCAATTCTTCCCTTACTAGTATATAATCACCTTTTTTTTTTTGCAAAGGAAACAACTTGTGAGGTCTGTGACCCTTAGTGCACAGGGAGTCCAGCCCTCTTATCCCAGAGATGAACAGGCTGGGGCCCTGTCAGGGGACAAGATATGTTCAAGACCACCAAGAATCAGAGGTGGGCTTGGAACTAGCACCCAGGTCTCCTGGCTGGGCTATTGATTTGATGCTACCAATCAGGACCTAGTAGATACCTTTGGTCACTAACCATCTGTTGGTTTGTCGTACTGTGGTGGCTTGCATGTTGCAATGCAACCGATATTTCAAATACCAGCAGGGTCACCCATGGTAGACAGACTTCAATGGATCTTCCAGACTAAGACAAACTAGGAAAAAAGCCTAGATGATCTACTTCCAAAAATTAGCCAGTGGAAACCCCATGGATCACAAGAGAACATTGTCCAATATAGTGCTGCAGGATGAGCCCCCTGGGTTGGAAGGTACACAAAATACACAGTGGTCATGACAATGGACTTGAACACGCCAACAATTGTGAAGATGTTGCAGGACCGGGCAACGTTTTGTTCTATTATACAGTGAAAACTGTGAGAGCCAGAACTTGACGGGACGGCCTTGTTTTTCCGGGTCTCACAAGTTTTCTGTCTTTGACAGGGTGCAGTCTTCCCATTTTTCTATTGCTCGTTTTAGTGGAAAATATTTGCGTTTTCCTTCTCTGACAGGTTTCCACCTTACACAGGTTCTGGGCTTTGCAGGTTTATTGTACATGGGGTCGCCATGAGTTGGAGCCGACTTGACACCTTTGAGGAGGAGGTGTCTGTCTGTCCCTCCTTCTACAAACTCCCATAGCATTTTGCTCTAGCAGCTTGAGTTCTGTAGCTTGGGTCTATGGCTGATCAAGCCAAGAACAGACTCTGGACTCAAGCTGGACTGATCAGATTCCTTCTCTCTGAGGAAAAAAAAGGAGAAACAGAAGCAGGACATGGGGAGCCAAGTTATATTAATGGTAGAAATTTAGAGAGAAAGGCCTCAGGCTCCTCAGCTCTCTAACTCTTCTGGCTCCTTTCTTCTCCATGAGACACCCCCATGTCCTTCCAAGAATTTCCTTTCGTCTTTCTCTACCCTTACTCCCCCTCTCTAGAGAGAGTTGGGCCATCACTTGTAACTACAAGAAACTTCACTTACACATGGCAGTTTGGGCAGGGAAGAAGGTCCTTGGAAGCCTGCGGTGCCCCTCACCTGGCTGGGATCTTGTTAAGTCCTCAGATCTGCTCTACAGAGGTCATCTGGGGGGAAGATCATGGTCCCTGAACTCGTCCCATCTCATCTTGCATTCTCTGCCCCAAGTGCTGGTTTATGGCATGTAGCCCTCTGCTTCCCCTCCTGGCCAACTCTGCTCTCAACCTGGGCTTGGGAGAAGCAGATGCTTGCAGGGAATGCGGGCAGGAAGGGCCTAGACATCTGCTCCAACAGGGACCCCTAGAGGCCCTCCTGGGCTGCTTTTGTTTTAGGCTCCCCTTTTATCTAGGTGGAGCCCTGGTAGCTCAGTGGTTAAGAGTTTGGCTGCTAACCAAAAGGTCGGCAGTTCGAATCCACCAGCTGCTGGAAACGCTATGGGGCAGTTCTACTCTGTCCTATAGGGTCGCTATGACTCAGAATCAACTCAACGGCAACAGGTTTGATTTTTTTTGGGGGGGGGGGTGGTCTATCTAGGTAGTGCAAATGGTTAATACCCTCAACTGCTAACAAAAAGGTTGGAGGTTCGAGTCCATCCTGAGGCACCTTGGAGGAAAGGCCTGGTGTTCTGCTCTGACTCTGACACACTAGGGGTCGCCATGAATCAGAGTCAACTTGGCACCAACTGATATTTTTCTATCCACCATCAATAGCGTTTTCCATTTGACTGCGTCTTGCCTGTGTATTAAGGTCTTTAACATTTTAGTTCCGTGTAAAGACAGAATAGAAAAAGCTTACTGTCTTCTTTTCTCTGTAATTTCCAAATATTAAAGACTGAATTATGCATTTCTGAGAAGCCAATGATCTATATCTCTAATATACACTAATGGACTCTACAATTAATATTTAATTAGAGTAATTTCTGAAATCTTTTCTAAAACATTTAAACTTAATTTTAGGCATAAAAATGTACATTTTTTTTCTTTGTGGCTTCCAGTTATTTTCTGCTCGTTTTCAGTTCCGTATGTTCTCGGAATGCGATTAATTGGACTGCCAGTATTCTTTTGTTGTTGGTAGGCACTGTCGAGCTGGTTCTGACTCCCAGCAATACTGTGGGACAGAGCAGAACGGCCCCATGGGGTTTCCAAGGAGCGGCTGGTGGATTTGAACTGCCGACCTTTTGATTAGCAGCCAAGCTCTTAGCCACAGTGCCACCAGGGCTCCAGTATTGTTTTAGCTTTCTATTTTGGCGAGTCTAGAACATCTTTCAGCGATTTCACTAATCAGATACGAACAATTTTTTTTTAAATGTACATGGAAAAATTAATCTGGTATTTCCCACATGTACCAGTCCTCTCTACCCCAAGAGTCTGTAGGGATGAGGTCTTTTCCAAGCTATTTCTGTTTCCATTGACGACTTAAGTTGGAGCCTTTGCTTAATGGTTTTGTAATCCCTCCAAGTGCATATTTTTGTAATCCCTTACCTGTTCCTCACAACTGACAATAAACCTCTTCAAATAAACAAAAAGGGGGCCTGAAGTGCTTATTCTTAAAAGGTCTGAAATTGTTGTTGTTAGCTGCTGCCCAGTCAGCCCACTCCTCATGGTGACCCCATGCACAATGAAATGAAACTCTGCCTGGTCCTGCGCCATCCCCATGATTGGTTTCAGATCAGACCACTGTGATTCATAATATTTTCATTGACTGATTTTCAGAAGTAGATTGACAGGCCTTTCTTCCTACTCCACCTTAGTCTAGAAGCCCCGCTGAAACCTATTCAGCATCACAGCAACACCCAAGCCTCTACTGACAGATGGGTGCTGGCTTCACATGAGGTGCATTGGCTGGGACTTGGACCTGGGTCTCCTGCATGGAAAGTAAGAATTATACCGATGCACTCGTATAAAGTAGGGAGCTTGTATTTTCTTCCAGAGCCAAGTTTGGGATGGGGAGAAGAACCACAAGAAATAGAATTAGAAAAAAGAGCAAAGCAACGTTAACCTCTGGGGACTGGGGGGGGGGGGAAGGAAGAAAGGCCCTTCCAAGGTTAGAGGAGATGAAAAAGAGAGGAGAAAGAAGGAGATGTGGGGTGGTCTGTGGAGCCACCAATGACTGCCTCTGACGCCCTTCTGAGCCCGGGGAATAAGAACCTAAGCTCGTAATTGTAAGTCCCTACCCGATGCATATGGTGTGTTTACTAGGGAACCGTTGGTGGTGCTGGTCACCCCAGAGCTTCATCGTAAAACTCTCATGACAGGCAACCTAAATGATTTTCCCAATTATGTCAGGCAGATAATTTGATTTCTGACGCTTTATGCAAATCCACTTACCGGGGCTCAGTCCTGTGTTTTGTAAACCTCCATCATTATCCCTGCCACTTGTCACTGTTGTTCTGTGGCCAGCAGCCAAGCCCAGCTGCGTTCAAATCTGCAATGCCAGGAGGCCCAGAGAGACGAGCATCGCCAATGCATGTTATCATTCCAGAGAGTTGGAAACTTGGGAACCTCTACGCCGAAATCTCAATTTATAAATCAACAGGCAACCGATTTTTTAAATTTTGTCATTCATTTACTTTTACTTTTTTATTTCAAAATAAATACACATTGATTGTTAAAAATTCACACCCAACAGAAGAGTAAAAAGTAGAAGTCTTCCATTCCCTAAACCTCTACCCCTAGTCCAACTCCCTGCACGTAACACTGCTAATAGTCTGGTGTGTATTCTTCCAGACACTTATCCCTGCCCGTGAATACACATGCACACATGCACGCACACACACATTTCCAGGACTTTTTTTCTTTTTGTTTCAGTAAAAAATGGGATAATGGAAGGCATTACCATAGCCCTCAGCAGTATACCATGGGCACCCTACATGTTGGCACATGTTCTACAACTGACCTCCATTCCATCATCTTAAACACATTGCTGTGGAGTCCATTCCCACTCATAGTGACCCTATTAGGACAGAGTAGAACTGCCCCATAGGGTTTCCAAGGAGTGGTTGGTGGATTCGAACTACCAACATTTTGGTTAGCAGTCGAGCTCTTAACCACTGCGCCACCAGGGCTCCTCTGTCATCTTACTATGCCTTAATTCATTTATCCAGTCCCTATTGGTTGATATTTGGGTTGTTTCCACTTTCTGTCATTTGATTATTCAATAAATATTTATTATGCATTTATTAAATGCCAGGCTCTGTTCTAGGCTGAGATTCCTGCCCTCATGGAGTTTGCATTCTATTACAAACAGTGCTGTGATTGTGCCCTCCTCCTTGGCCCCCTGGGCATGTTTTGGGGTACAGTGCCCAGACAGCTCCTGCATCGGAAGTTGGGAGGATTTTACGTTTTGATGTTGTTAGATGCCATTGGGTCAACTCTGACTCATAGCAACCTCAAGTGACAGAGTAGAACTTCCCCATAGGCTTTTCTAGGCTATAATCTTTATAGGAGTCGGGTCTTTCTCCTGTGGAGCTGCTGGGTGGGTTCGAACTGCCAACCTTTCAGTTAGTAGCAGAGCACTTAACCGTTGTGCCACCAGGGCTCCTTACATTTTGATGTGTCCTGCCCAAATGCCACATATTTAAAATTCTGTCATGATTTCTAGGTAACAGACCCATAACTATATTTTCTATTTTTATTTCTTTGTAAAAAGAGTGAGTTTCCTTTCCAGAATCCTGTCTCCTGTGAATCCGTGTGAATGCGGTTGTATTTTAATCAGAAATGCTGAAAGAATAATCAAACTCGTAATGGGAGAGATCTTTCGTCAGGGAAACACCGATGGGATTTCTCACTGCTGTTTTGGCTCCTTTCCTTCTCAGCTGATGGAATTTAACCACCATTCTGAGGCTTCCTCGGGCTTTGAAGTGTCTGGGGACTGAGGGCAAGTCTGCAAGGAAAACTGACCTCTTTCTAGAGCTTCTAGAGCTGAGGTTTCAGCCTTTCAGCAGTGAGTGATTTCAGCTGACTTTCCCACTTTGGGTCATGGAAAAAGCCTGCCCAGAAATGGCAGATTTGGAGGGAAAATCCTGCTAGGGTTTCTGGTCTCCACAAATGGACCGTTAGAGTATACACATTCATTTAAATCAGACCTATGTTTTCAATACAGTGTCTTTCTCTTACCAAGTGATTGCTGACTTTTCAATGTTTTCAGCATCTCCGGAAATAGAACACAGTAATTGTGGCAATCAGCAGCTGCTGTGAATACTAAGAAACCAGACTAGATTTAAAGAATACTAGGCAGCAAGTCCTGGAGGGACCGGGGTCTGAGTTCTCCAATGCCTGTTGCTTCGATGTTCCTGGGAACCTCTGCTAGGAGTGAGCGTGATACTTGGGACAGGCAGAAGAGGGACTTGTTATATGGACGAGGGTCAAAGACAGGCACTCTGAAGCCAGAGACTTAGGTTCAAATACCAGGATGAGCACTCACTACATGACTGTAGACACGTTATTAGCCTCCTCAAGTCTCCATTTCCTCAGCTGTAAAATTGGTTCATAATACTGGACCCCACAGGGCTGTTTTGAGGATTTTCCAAATTTCTGGCCACAAATTTGCACTCAGATGTGGGTTTATTTCCAACGTTTATCTGTAGGAGGATCTGACTAGGCCAGACAGCCAGGAGGGTGGGACAGTAGGGAAGTGATTTATAATCCACAGTCACACACATTGTTGGAATCATACAGACCCAGGTCGGAAGTTCTTGGCTACACGGCTTACTCATTGTAGACTTGGGCTGAGCCCAAGCTCAACCTCTTTGAGCTACTGTTTCCTGAGTTTGTCAGGTGCCCACCTCGGAAGGTCATTTGTGAGAATTAAGTAAGCTAACTCCCAGAGGGTGTTTTCCACTGTGCCTAGTGTGTAGACCTTAAACCTTAACCCACTGCCATTGAGTCAATTCCGACTCATATTGACCCTAAAGGACACAGTAGAACTGCCCCGTAGAGTTTCCAAGGAGTGGTTGGTGGATTCGAACTGCCAACCTTTTGGTTAGCAGCTGAGCTCTTAACCACTGTGCCATTAGGGCTCCATAAATGGTAACACTCACTCTCAGTATCCTTCTCACCGTTGTTGCTGCCACACCTGTCCTTTTTACTTCTGTCTGAGTTAACTAGAGTTGGGTTTTAGTTGACTGGCTCCATGCCCATCTGGCATACTGAATGAAGGAAAAAGAGCTCTGTTCTATTTTGTTGACATCATTTCTTGATCTTCAACCAGGTACCTTGAGAAGCTGCCAAGTCTGTTGGCTAATTTTCTCAGAAAGGACATTAGTTGTGCAGAAGTGGAAACCATGATTCTTGGCACCCATACTCCCATGTTCCAATGGACAAATCTACTCAAAGAACCCCACTGAACAAATTCATCTAAGTTGCTTGGGGACCATTTCCAAGCAGTGCCGACTGGGGACAGGTCCACACAGTTCTTTCCCTCACTGTTGTAGCTGTAGAGGTTGTTCCACCAAGACTGTTACATGACAAGTTGGGTGACCATTAATACATTCCTTTAACAAGTGGTCTCGTCTTGCTCTTTTGGTGCACGACGTAGAACTTCAATCCAGTGTGCACACAGGCACGTGCAAAGGCATTCATTCATTCATTTGACAAATGTTACTGAGCACCTGTCAAGTGCCAGGCACTGATCTAGGTGACAAGAACACAACAACGAGAAGGAAACACAGTGCCTGCCCTATGGAGCCCAGAGTGTAGGAGCTGAGAAACATTTATCAAACCGTCACACGGTGAAACACGAAAGTGGAAGCCAACTAAGTGCTGAAGAGGAGAGGCATGGGGTACCAGAGATCCCGTGATTGGGGATCTGATCTACTGAGCAGGGAGAGGGAAGGCTCTTCTGGGAAAGTGATGCTGGCACAGAGATGGGAAGGAAGAGGCTGGGCAGTGATTACACATAAAAAGTCAAAGTGCAGGGTGTGTTTGGAGAAGGGCAGATTGTAGGGGGCTGCTAGGATGCAGGACACGTGGACAGGGAGATAGTGAGAGAAGAGGCAGAAATCAGGAAGGGCTGGACTCTGGAAAGCCTTCAGCGCCATGCTCAGGAGTTCAGACTTGATTCTGCAGGTGGCCAGAGCTGTGACAGGTTTCTGAGAAGAGGAGCAGCAAGACTGTTCCCATACTTTAGGAAGATGACTCAGGTGGCAGGGTGAAGAAAGGGTTGGAAAGATGAGGCCTTAGTTAGAGACGAGTTCCCAGGTTTATGCAGTCTTCAGTATTTCCTGAAACCAGCTAGCAATAGGACCCACACTTAGTGCCCAAACAAAGATGTGGCATCTGCCCACAGGGAAAACTCAAAACTCAAACTCACTTGTCAAAGGAGGCTGTGAGGGCTCTACCCAGCCCAGGCAAACCTCACAAATAAGCTGCTGTGGGCAGGGGAGCCGAGGTCACCCTGTACCTCAACAGACCCATGGAGCCTGTCTCAGGAGAGGGCCCGGGAGCAGGGGCCAGCCAGGCACGAGACAGCCATGCCGCTTCAGTGAAACCGCGACTCTCAACGGGCATGCTAGGAAGAATATAATGGACACTGTCAAAGTTATGACATGCTCCAGATGCTTCTGAGAGCTTCAGAGCCTGAGGATTTGTCTCCCAGACAACAACATTTGAGTCAGAAGTGCCATTTGCCTTGTGTAGTGAGGTTGCTGGTGGTGTGAGAAGGCAGCTTCCTGTCCTACCTTTGGATTTAAGCTGCTGCTTCCTCCTGTCACCGACCTCGGTGACAGGTTAAAAATGAAAGTGAGAACCTCACCTCATAATTAAAGAATGCAAACTGGAGCAACAAAGGCATGCCATTGTTCACCCATAAACTGGAAAAAAATAAATAATAAAGTTAGGTGTTGCTGGGATGGTGTCATGGACTAAATTGTGTCCCCCAAAAAATGTGTCTATCAACTTGGCTAGGTCATGATTCCCAGTATTATATGATTGTGTAGTCTGATGTGATTTCCTTATGTGTTGTAAACTCTATCACTATGATGAGGTTATACTGATGAGGTATACAAGATTGGATGTGTCTTAATTCAATCTCTTTTGAGATATAAAAGAGAGAAGTGAACAGAGACACATGGGAACCTTATACCACCAAGAAAGCAGTGCCAAGAGCAGAACGCGTCCTTTGCACCTGAGGTTCCTGTGCAGAGAAGCTCCCAGACCAAGGGAAAATTGATGACATGGACCTTCCTCCAGAGCTGACAGAGAAAGCATTCCCCTGGAGCCTACGTCCTAAATATGGACTTGTAGCCTACTGGACTGTGAGGGAATAAACTTCTCTTTGTTAGGGCCATCCACTTGTGGTATTTCTGTTATAGCAGCGCTAGGTGACTAAGACAGATGGGGAAGGGGAGTGGAGTGTGATAGTCACTCTCATAATTTTGTTGGTGGGAATGGAAATATTTGCAATTTCTTAAGAGAATTTTTCTTCTTTTTTTAATTGTACTTTAGATGAAAGTTTACAGAGCAAATTAGTTTCTCATTAAACAATACACATATTGTTTTGTGACATTGGTTGCCAACCCCACAACATGTCAACACTCTCTCTTTCTCAACCTTGGGTTCCCCATTACCGGCTTTCCTGTCCCCTCTTTCATTCTCGTTCTTGCCGCTGGGCTGGTGTGTTCATTTAGTCTCATTTTGTTTTATGGCCTGTCTAATCTTTGGCTGAAAGGTGAACCTAAGGAGTGACTTTAGTACTGAACTACAAGGGTGTCCGGGGGCCATGCTCTCAGGGTTTCTCCAGTCTCTGTCAGACCAGTAAGTCTGGTCTTTATTTTGTGAGTTAGAGTTTTGTTCTACATTTTTCTCCAGCTCTGTCCAGGACCCTCTATTGTGATCCCTGTCAGAGCAGTTGGTGGTGGTAGCCAGGCACTATCTCGTTGTGTTGGACTCAGTCTGGTGGAGGCTGTGGTAGTTGTGATCCGTTAGTCCTTTGTCTCTGTCAATGTGTTTAATGCACATGCATGTTGACCCAGGGGCTGCTGTGCTAGGAGTTGGCCCTGTGGTTATGTTTATAAAAATTTGCTAGTTTTTATGTGCAAGAATGCTCATTTTAGCAAAAATAATTTAAAAAACTGGAAACACATAAACGTTTTTCAGTAGGAGACTGGATAATTTAATTACACACATCTGTTACTACATGGAGTGGGGTATTTATTCTGGGGTAACTGCACTGTTGGTGAGATATAAATTGGTACAGCCCCTTTGGGAAACTGTTTATTGGACTCTTCTAAGGCTGGGGTCTTTTCAATCACCTCATATGCAGTGAAAGTTGGATAATGAAAAAGGAGGACAGAAGAAGAATGGAAGCATTCCAACTGTGGTGCTGGTGAAGAATACTGAATATTCTGTGGACTGCCAAAAGAACAAACAAATCAGGATTAGAAGGAATACAACCAGAACGTTCCTTAGAAGTGAGAAGGGTGAGACTTCGGTTAGCTTACTTCTGACATGTCATCAGGAAAGGCCAATCACTGGGAGAGAACATCGTGGCCGGTAAAGGAGAGGGCCAATAAAAATGATGGAAAACCTCAGTGAGATAGGCTGACAATCACTGCAAAAATGGACTCAAACATATCAGTGGTCATGAAGATGATGCAGGATGAGCCAATGCTTCATTCTGTTATACATTAGGTTACTATGAATTGGAGCTGACTCGACAGTAACTAATAATAACAACACTAAGGTTGGATAAATGCGTGCCGTATAACATAGCAGGCCCACGCCTGGATGTATGGTCCACAGACATGCATGCATATGATCACCAAAAGACATAATAGAATATTCCTAACAGCTCTATTAATAATAACCCAAACTGGAAACAATATAAATATCTGACAGTAGTAGATTGGATCAATAAATTGTAGAATAGTTGTACTATTGGAATGAACTCATTGCTGTCAATTCCGACTCATAGCAACCCTCTAGGACAGAGTAGAACTGCCCCATAGAGTTTTGAAGGAGCAGCTGGTAGATTTGAACTGCCAACCTTTTGGTTAGCAGGCAAATGCTTAACCACTGCGCCACCAGGACTCCACTATTGGAATGGTATAAGACAAAGGACAGCAAAAAAACTGCTCCATTCAACATGGATAAATCTCACAAACATACTATTGAGCAAAAGAAGCCAGACACAAAAGAGAATGTAATGGCACAAACTATATAATTCCAGGCGTCTGAAGTTCAAAAGCTAGCAAAATTAAATGATGGTGATAAAAGCTGTAGAGTGGATACTTTCGTTGGGTGTAAGGAATGACTGAGGGTAGTGGTGATTCAGTGGTAGAATTCTCACGTTCTATGCAAGAGACCTGGCAAATGCACCTCATGTGCAGCCACCACCCATCTGCTAGTGGGGGCTTGTGTGTTGCCATGATGCTGAAAAGGTTTTAGTAGCGCTTCCAGACTAAAACAGACTAGAAGGAAAGGCCTGGTGTTGTACTTATGAAAATCGGTCAATGAAAACCTTATGGTCTGATCATAGGGATGGAGCATTTTGTTTAATTGTGCATGGGATCTTTAAAGTGTTAAAAAGCAAATATGTCACTCTGGGGGCTAAGGGATACCTGAACCAAGCCATGGTATTTTCAGTCACCCCATATGCATGCGAAAGCTGGGCAATGAATACGGAAGACTGAAGAAGAGTTGATGCCTTTGAATTATGGTGATGGCAAAGAATCTTGAATATACCACAAACTGCCAGAAGAACGAACAAATCTGTCTTGGAAGAAGTACAGCCAGAGTGCTCCTTAGAAGCAAGGATGGCGAGACTTCGGCTCATGTACTTTGGACAGGTTATCAGGAGGGACCAGTCCCTGGAGAAGGACATCATGCTTGGTAAAGTAGAAGGTCAGGAAAAAAAAAAAAGGAAGACCCTCAAGGAGATGGATTGACACAGTGGCTGCAAAAATGGGCTCAAGCATAACAACGAATTGTGAGGATGGCGCAGCACCAGGCAGTGTTTCGTTCTGTTGTACACGGGATGGCTATGAGTCGGAACCAACTAGGCGACACCTAACAACAACAACAAGGGTCGCTGTGAGTTGGGGGCCAACTTGACGGCAACTAGCAACGATCACTGAGACTGCCAAAAGAACAAACAAATCAGGCTTAGAAGGAATACAACCAGAACGTTCCTTAGAAGTGAGAACGGTGAGACTTCGATTAGCTTACCTTGGACATGTCAGCAGGAAAGGCCAATCACTGGGAGAGAACAGTGTGGCTGGTAAAGGAGCTCTGAAGCCAGAGGCTTAGGTTCAAATACCAGGATGAGCACTTACTATGTGACTGTAGACATGTTATTAACCTCCTCAAGTCTCCGTTCCCTCTTCTGTAAAATTGGTTAATAATACTGGACCCCGCAGGCTCCCTGGTACCCCGTGCCTCTCCTCTTCAGCACTTAGTTGGCTTCCACTTTCGTGTTTAACCGTGTGATGGTTTGATAAATGTTTCTCAGCTCCTACACTCTGGGCTCCACAGGGCAGGCACTGTGTTTCCTCCTCGTTGTTTGTTCTCGTCACCTAGATCAGTGCCTGGCACTTGACAGGTGAAAGGGCTGGGATAGGTTATAAGGGAGCCTTCTGAGGTGCTGAGTAATAGTTTAGTTCTTTATAAAGGCAGTGATTGCATAAATGTGTTTACTTTGAAAATTCAGCCGTCTCTACACTAATGATTTTGGCACTTTATGTATGTGATACTTCAATGAAAAATTTATTTAGAAAACAGATTGAGATGTATGTGATATGAAACGATCTTCAACGTATAGGAAGGAGAAACACCAAGAACAGTATGTATCACATAATCTCAACTGAGTTTCTTAAAAGCATATGCAAATATATACAGTCACATGCATCAATATTTTACTGGAAGGATGTGCAATACATGTTGATAGGGGTGATCTTCGCAGAGGCTGGAAGAGAGCGACCTTTTTTTATTGTAAGGCTTTCTCTGTGTCATATGAGGGTTTTTTTTCCCCTTGTGTATGTACTGCCTTTAAAAAAATAATGATAGTAGGTACAATGTGGAAGGCCCAGCAGGAGGTGGGAGGGAAGCTGGTGGATGCTCCCTTGCATGCACCTTCTTTGCACTTGCAGGCCAGGAGTCCAGGACGGAAGAAAAGAAGCTCAGCAGAGCTGCTGGCTGGGACATCCCTGATCCTCCCCGTGAAGGAGGCCACTCCGGCATGTGACATGGGGCAGGCTGAGCCCTGCAGTCACAGCCTGGAATGAACAAAGCACATTAGCCTGAGGCTTCGGTTTATGGGCGATGCAGTCCATTTCATTTTTATAGACCAAGTTATGGAATTATTCACTCTCAATTTATACAGTCGTTTTAATAATAGAAAGAAAGAAAAAAAAAAAAAAGACCACCATCCATTTACTGAGGTGCATTGCCAGAGAGAGAGAAAGAAAAAGAACGAACGATGTCTTTGAACAATTATCTACTGCATATTGGTGGTGGTTGTTGTTAGGTGGCGCCGAGTTGACTTTTGATGCCTAATGACCCCATGTGATGGAGTGGAATGCCCTCACAGGGTTTTCTAGGCTGTAACCTTTAGAGAAGGAGCCCTGGTGGTGCAGTGGTTAAGTGTTCGACTGCTAACTGAAAGGTCAGTGGTTCGAGCCCACCAGCCACTCTGTGGGAGAAAGATCTGATAGTCTGCTTCCATCACCCTATGGGGCAGTTCTGCTCTAGGAGTAAGAATCAACTTGATGGCAGTGGGAATCTTTATGGGAGCAGATTGCACAGTCTTTCTCCTGCAGAGCTGCTGGGTGGGTTTGAATCGCCAAACTTTCAGTTAGGAGCCGAGCTCTTAACCACCACCAGGGCTCCTTATTGTATATTTAAATGCCTGCACATTACTGGAGTTTGCAAAGTAAAGTTTCCTGGAGGGGACTGTCCATGCTTCAAGATGATTCTTGGAATTTCCAGTGACTCAGGGGGAGCTGTTTGTTAGCATCATCGTGAGGCTCAGCCAACTTTATAATCTGTGACAATTGTGAAAATGGGGCTGGGCCTGAATGTCCCCTAACTGCCTTCTTAGTAGAAGATAAGAAATTCCTTAGACCTGAGCTATTTGGTTCAGGAAGTTGTTTTGCTAAAAGTGTCTCAAAATCCAACAGGAAACAAAACAAAACCTTTTCCTGGAAATTCAAGGAACATGGTTGCCACTTGTGTGGAATAGCTGTCGAGTGACTGTCCCCAAGAGTGTCTCCAGCATTTCACACTGTCAAATGGCCCCAAGAGAAATGGGACAGACAGTACTTCAAAGCCACAAGGAAAGGGCATTACTGAAATAGCTGGTGACCAAGAAGTTTGCGCTTGATTCAAAATTTCACTTTCTTTTGGAGCAGCATAGGTAGTTTTAAAAATAAAGTATGATTTGGGGAAAAATCAAATTTTTAAATAGATTTCAAAGAGGAGATTGGCAAGGGGAAGAAACACATTGCATAGACAAAAACTCTTCACTGTATACAATCAAGTGTATTTCAAAGCCTAATTTTGCTCATGTTTTGTAATGACAGTAAATCTATGGGATATGATATTGTGGCTTCCCTGAACAACTCCATCACAATGTTAGTTCTAACAAGATCCTACCATAGCCTCCAGCTGTAGTTCTGTGAGATGCTTCCCTTAGGATGGTTAATAACAGCCGGCATCCACCAAAAATCCAGGGTGTAGCTAATGCTTAGATGGGGGCTCTTTCTATTAGGAAGAATGTGCTCATTTTCTTCGTTTGAGGAGGCGTAAACCCCAAGTAATTATCACCTCTCCAATACCACTCAACAGGGAGGGTGTCTAAGCATCATTAGTTCCTTTGGTGTATGTGCTGTGGTGCCAGCACCATGATGAGCATGTTTGGAATTAATCGAATGTGATGTGGCATCCTTGTCATTTAGCATTGGTTAATACCTTCTCTCCAAACGACACGCCCCAGAGTACACTTCCTGGGCAATGTTTCACACGGGGGGAACAGATTTGGCATCTGCGCTTGGATGGAAGCTGGAAAATGTCACAAACGAAGTTGCTATGATGTGTTGCGATTCAGAGGGCATCCTATGTGCAGCCTCAAAATAGCATCATCCTCATCCTTACGGATGAAGTCAGGATGAGACGGGCAGAAGGCACTTGGTACCTGGGCCACTGAGAGGGCAGACGGGTGCACCCTAAGCTGGCCTCCTGGCCTTTCAGTGCTGTGCTATCTGGAGCTGATTTTATCAGTGATGAGAATGACCCAATGGGCCTATTAGCAAGTGTAAATTAGACTAATGTGATAGTGACTGTCTGCCAGTCCTTTCAGGAATTATACCAAGACAGACACAGTGCGTGCTTTTAGCAGGACAGTCTGGGCACAAATCATGATTCGCTTTCATGTGTAATTTCACCACCTGTGAGTTTTTTCCCTCCCTTATGCGTCTGATGAGCTATAATCTGCATCGTTTCCTTGTTTTTATTAACCTTGTTTTATTTTAGACTGAGTGGTTTTGTTCACTCACTGACTCAATGTTTTCCTAAGGAAGAAAGACAGAAGGGCAGATACTTGAAAGGTTTAGGTCCATAGGCATTAAACAAAAAAACCCAATTCTGACTCACAGCAATGCTATCGGACAGAGTAGGACTGCCCCATAGGGTTTCCAAGGAGCGGCTGGTGGTTTCGAACTGCCAACCTCTTGGTTAGCAGCCAAGCTCTTAACCATGCTGCCAGCAGGGCTCCCCACAGCCATTAGGAAGGAACAAGTCCCTCATTCCCCATTGGGCATCTCCAAGGTCACCGTTCTGGGTCTTACCACCATGGCTTTGAGCTCGTGCTCCTCTGAACAGCCCTCTCCTCATTTTACCGCCTGGGAGTCCTGCTCTTCCTTCAGGGTGTCTTCTCATGAGCCTTCCTTGCCCTCGCCGGACATCTATTCCTTCAGAAAACCTTTGAAATTAGGTCACAGGCACTTGCTGGGAGCACTGGGGAAACCATGGTGAATAGGGCACACCCAGCGCCCGCCTTCCAGGAGCTTAGAGTTGAGTGAAGGAGTGAGAAAAAAATAAGTAAACAAACAAATACAAACAATTAAAAATAGTGGTAGGTAATATGTAGAGTGGAATCCCTGGGTGGTACAAGCGGTTAACGTGCTCACTGCTAACGGAAAGGGTGGAGGCCGGAGTCAATCCAGAGGCACCTTGGAAGAAAGGCCAGGCGATCTACTTCTGAAAAATCAGCCATAGGAAATCCTACAGAGCAGAATTCTACAATTCTGCTCTGACACATGTGGGGTCGCCCTGAGCTGGGGTTGATTCAATGGTAACTTTTTTTTTTTTTTTTTTTTTTAATGTGAAGATAACTGGGTGCTAAGCTGGAGAACAGAGAGGAACTCTTAGACAAGGAGGTCAGCGGAGGCGTCTCTGAGGAGGTGATTTGTAATCTTATTGAGGAATCACCAGTCTGTTTTCCAGAGTGGCTGCACCACTTTATATTCCCACTAGCATCACATAAGGGTTCCAGTTTCTCCACGGTCTCATCAACGTTTCCTTTTTAAATAATAGCCATCCTGGTAGGTTCGAGGTGGTATCTCATTGTGGTTCGATCTGCATTTCCCTAATGACTAATTGCAGTGCAGTTACTTTTGTGTGTGGTCTTGTAACTCCCACCCTGGTGATTGGACAGGACTGTGTGACAGGGTAATTGTGGCCTACTAAGGGGATTGGTCAGTTTTGCCTTAAAGAGAGCCAATTCCAGAGCAGAGAGAGGAGTACACCACCAAGGAAAGAGAGACCCAGCAGCAGCGACTCGGCAGCAGGAGACCGTGTGGCAGGGCTTCCTGGCCCACAGAGAGAAAGCTGAGTGCCTTTGGGCAGAGACTGAGGGCCAGGGAGAGGCGTGCCTGCAAGCACGGCTGGAAGAGGCTATCCTGATGGAAGAACTGTATCTTGAGTGTTCCTGAGCCTGAACTGTGACTGTTACTTCCCTAATAAACCCCATAATTGTGAGTGTGGTCTGTGAGTTCTGTGTGGCCATTGCAATGAATTATCAAACCCCACAGAGAGTGCTTTGTGAGGGACAGTTGGTGTCAGAGTTGGTACGGATGGTAAAGAGAAGGAGGCTTGTCTGGTGAGTCAGCCTTGTGATGTTGGTCTTGGTTCTCCTTTCTCCTTGTGGAGTTGGAGGAGGTCAGACACTATCCACCAAGCCGTTTTTACACTAATGATACTGAGCATCTTTTCATGTGCTTATTGGCCTCTCGTACATCTTCTACAATGAAATGTCTGCTCTAGTCCTTCGCCTACTTTTAACTGGGTGCACAGTTAACTTTGAACTTTAGATAAACAAGAAATATTTTGAAAAGTATTGAATGGGACATACTCATACTGTCAATAAGAAAAATAGAAATATCAATCAACCTTGATAGTATATATACTTCCCAAATTAGGAAGACAGAGATCAGTGATACAGCCAGGGTCACAGGGGTTCTAGAAAAACATTTGGGATCCTCTACTATTCTGGAAACTGCTTTATTTCGCCCCCCACTGGTAGGGTGAACATTCATCGATCCTTCTGGGGTTGAGCCATCTTGGCAGCAATGCCTTCTCCCTATTTTTGCCCCTGCCAGGAATTTCTTTCTATCCTATTATTTCTGCTTCTCCATAACTTCTGTGCACTTGGAATTGCTGCTAAACCACGGTTTCCATCACCTTTTATTACTGCTCTCTGTCTTCCATACGGGAATAAGTAAATGCTTGATTTCCATACGTCAAGATGGTTCCTTGTTTTGCCAACAGTGAAGGCAGTGCAAGTTTTGCAGTTTTGCAATGTAAACTATTCTTGATCAAATTAGCACCTACATTAGCTACGCTGTGAACCAAACACCAAGCAGTTTACACTGGGAATCAGAAACTTAGCAAGTCACTTCCTCATTAAAGGAGAAATTGCCTTGAACAGCTACCACAGCCTTGGCGAAATTAGCATTTTAAAACAATTGAATGCATTCTTTCAACTTTTATGCCGTTAGAGACTTTAATGAAGTAAACATAGAAGGAAAAAAGTTAGTAAAATATGAAAAGAGAGAAATTTAGACTGAATGCTAATCTTTTAGCAGAATTAAACACAAACGCCTCAAAGGTATTCTGGGCTGCTTTACAGGAAAGAGCTAAATAATTAATTCACTTTATGTAGCCTTGTGTGGCAGCGAACGCCGAATCTCTTTAAAATGTTGTAACACTTGTTTCTGAGTTTCTCAGGAAAGTTACATGAGGAAGAGCTTTTCAGTGACACT